>JALIRH010000023.1:11567762-12235920 GCA_023055505.1 Callipepla californica brunnescens | reverse complement strand
AGAAAAGAAAAGAAAAGAAAGAAAAGAAAAGAAAAGAAAAGAAAAGAAAAGAAAAGAAAAGAAAGAAAAGAAAAGAAAAGAAAAGAAAAGAAAAGAAAGAAAGAAAAGGAAAAGAAAGAGAAGAAAAGAGAAGAAGAAAAGAAAAGAAAAGAAAAGAAAAGAAAAGAAAAGAAAAGAAAAGAAAAGAAAAGAAAAGAAAAGAAAAGAAAAGAAAAGAAAAGAAAAGAAAAGAAAAGAAAAGAAAAGAAAAGAAAGAAAGAAAGAAAAGAAAAGAAAAAGAGAAAAAGAAAAAGAAAGAGAAAAGACTACTTCTTTCCAACTCTGACATCTTTGTGATTCTTAAATAAAAACATTGATAGTATATATGTTTAAGTAAGTAGAAGTTTAATAATGCAGATATTGGAATACCTTTTGTATATATAAAAACTGACTTTTTATCATGTTTATCAAGGAGCTAGTTTAAAGAAACCTGTCAGGTACAGCAAAACTAAAGACTCATTTTAAAGACACAAAGAATCATTCACATCAACATCAGACAAAGTACCTGTACTACATACACTGAAACATTAAGAGGTCAGCCCCAAGGTGAGAGGACAGCATATGATCAAGTCTGCAATCAGTGATATTCAAGTGGTTCTCCACAAGAACAGAAATTACTAACACATATCTATTCTGAGGCTCAGGGAAATGCCAAGAACATGGAAGGAATCTACATATGGTCTTTTCAGTCAGGTGTTTCTGTGTGATAACTAGTTTTTGGTAACTGAAAGTGTACATTACTTCACAGTGGCACTATATATGTAGATCACACCAAAAGTACTGACTTTTATTTTTTTCCATGGAAAGTACGTCAGGTACAGAGACCACAATAACATTATTTGGTAAAGCCAAATTAACAGCTGCAAAATGCTATTCTTCAGCGCAGTCACGACTATTAAATCTTCATTTTCACCAATGATGAGCAAGAGCCTGTATGCCATACTCGTAAAAATCTGCATCAGAAGCAACCATCTGTCGCTGTCTCCACTGCTGAAAAGTACCACCCATCACGTCACTGTGCTCACATCCACTGTTTGGTCTCCATTAACATTCAGCAAGCATCACTTAATGTCAGTGAGTGCATTTTTTTCCACAGGGAGGATTTCACTATGATACATTTTTGCTTCATATGCTCATCCATGTCAGACTCCATTTTGTCATACTGCTTCTCTGCTGCCAACTGCTTCATTCCAACAACATACAGTGAAATACTGGTGTGAAGGTTTGCCTTCTACTGTCATACTACAGACGTTCACCTCCGATATTGTGGACTAATAAAATAAAATAGGAGACATTACCTTCAGAGTAGCCCTCATATAATTTCTATGCAAGTAAGTGGTCCTTGCAGATACTGACATAAATCATCTGGATCCTGTGTGGGCTCACACAGTCATTCCTCCTTCCTTTTAGTCTTCCGTTGGATGTAAATGGAATGACTGGAAGGGGGATTTAAAAGGTGTAGCTGGGTTCTGTTGAGTAAGATGCATCTTAAAGAAATGCTGATTAAAGACTGATCACAGCAATTCTTACTGGCATCTATGACATAGCAGCAGTAAAATTTCATTTACTCTCAGACACTCCTTGACAAGAATAATGTCTGGGATTCAGTATTGGCACCACAGAGAATATATGCCTACTGAAGCAAATAAAGAGGATGTCTAAAATAGGAAGGCTATAATCTCCAGCTTAGCATTTACGAGAGAAGCATTAAGTTATGCCTTTTGTAAGCAACGTACTAAGCACTTGTATCAAATAACCTCAGCATTATATAGCACCAGGTTTTTTTTGTTTTTTTTTTAAGTAATTTGAATAGCCTATTTCCCCAAACTGAGAAATAGTTATTCAACTGTTAGTACTGTAATACTCCTCAACACTTTTACCAGGTAAAGAAATAAATAATATTACATTAATATAAGCAAAATAAAATTAAGTACAAAATGTCTATTATTTGGCACCAATTAGTGACAGTCACTAGCAGGTATGAATGTAACTCCATAATGTGATGATGATATAAACTTTTTGGATTTCTTTTCCCAAGGATTTTTGGCACAAAACAATTTAGACAGTCTAAGTTAAGAGAAGACCTGTACCTGAACTTAGAAAATAAAAATCCAGTCTTTATTCTTCCACATGGATCAACACGGTCTTGGATGAAATTCTATTTACTATGGTTATTCTCATATTTTTTCACAATAAAAATTTTCCACATGAAATGTGGGATAAAACGTTAAGAAGCTTCCATTGGAAAGACCTAAATTGCCTGTTATGAAGTACCTTAATACAAATAAAATAAATGAAGGACAGCAGCTTCATCTGCCATTCAAATATATATATATATATATATAATATATATATATGTATATATTATGCATCATTCTCTTTCCTGAACACTGAAACAACAAAAAATACACTGTATGTATGAAAGTAAAATGCTTTACATAAAACCCACGAAATGACAAACTGATTTTGACAATTGTCAAACAGGTTTTGATTTAAAAAGGCCAACAATTTCAGAAAACATAATTTTAGAATTACATCCATACATCTGTAGAACAAAAGAATACTATGGGATTTATGTAGCTTATCATAAACTCCTAGTAAGACTGAATATTATACAAAAATGCGCCCTACACAAGTGTCACGTTCTACAAATCTAGAATAACTCATTGAGATAATTTTAACTTCTTATTTGTCTGTGACTTTTTCACTAGGAGGAAGGGTTTCATTTGTCAGTCTTTCAATTAACTGCAGTTCCTCAGACAGCCATTTTTGTTTGTGTAATAAGAGGATTGTTATAAGTCAGATGTAAATAAGAGGCTATTGTTCCGAAATCTTTCAAGTGGAAAAGAAAGTAGCAGACTATTTCATTTCTTGGAGACAACTTAGAGAACTGTGTTATTTGCTAAAAAACGTTATTACACAGCACCATTAAAATTGGTAAAATGATTTGAAAATACAGAATCCTTAAAAATACATGTTGCAAACAAATTTTCTTCCTGGAATTAAATAATATTAACAAAAGATACCTGTTAAATATTTCAAAACACCTGACAGATCTATGTTCAAAGGCAGCATGTTTTCTCCTTCTGGTCCCCAAAAATATACACGTATATGAAGTATTGTTTTGTGTTCTTCTTAGATAAGTTTTTAAATGCTTTATTTGCCCGGTAATTGATTTACTGTGAACAATTTGAATCCTGTAATAGACAATTCCCTCTTTGTTTATGTGATTTTTATCATCACAGGTGTAAACAGAATGTCTAAGTTAGTATTCTGTTAATGAGCAGCTTTTGCAGTGAATCATCCCATTACACTTGAATATATTGCACCATAAAACTGTAACTTACAAACTGGGTTCCACTGATATTAAAAGAAGTCTGAAGACACACTGTAGCTCACAATATAGAATCAGTATGCAGTCAATCATGAGTAAAATAATTCAGACACACACAGTATAAATATCACATTCTTAGCATGAACCTGCTTTGCACTCCTATTTGCAGTGTTACTTGTTAGCACGTACATATACAGAGACTACCTCCTGCAGATGAAAGGTAACTACACAAAAATTTAGATTAAAAAACAATAACTACTTTGCTTCATATTGAATTGAAAATGATGCCCTGTTTCTTTATATCCAGAAACTATTCTAACTTGGCAAAGAAGCATTCAAAACACATTTATTTCTGTGAATTCTAGTTACCAAAGATAATGAAGTAAAAGAGCTAATCAGTGTTAATTTCTAGACAAAATAATTACATAATGTGGTCTAGTAACACATTTGGATGCATGAATGTGTAAGAGTATCTTGAGAGGAACATGACTGTACAGGAAAAAAAAATGATACGTTTGCCTTAATATTCATGTGGAGTTCAAGAACAGAGGTAATGTTCTAGAAATGATATGAGGACTCGGTGTTGCTGCATTTCATGAACTGCTTAATGTCAGGAAACTTTTCTGTGACAGAGAGAGAATGAGTTTCTGTGGATTCGTAAAAAAATCTCTTGTGGAGAAATTCAATCACTAAATACAGTGAAAGCTATTTTCTATTCCCAAGCCTTAACATTTCTATGAACACAGACTCCAAACCCAAAGCTGAAGTGAACTGTGTGAGAATCTGACGTTGCATATATTTGTGTGAGAACCTGATACTGCTTTAGTCCTACTGATTCTGAGGAAGCATCAAACAAGTTTGTTAATAAATTCCATCTTTTCTCACCAGAGAGTAAACAACAAGCTTAATTCTGGCTCCAGCACAGATGAAAACAAGTTTGTTGGAACTAAGATGTTGGAGAGTTTTAAACTCCGTTAACAAATATGCAGACTACTCTGAAAGTAATGTCTCCTATTTTATTATGTTTGCCTAAAATATCGAAGTAGATGTTGGTGGTATGATAGTAGAGTTAGAACCTTCCCCCCAATGTTCAGTTATATGTTGTTGCCATATGACAGACATCAGCAGAGGGGCAGTCTGACAAATTAGAGTCATAGTGAAATCCTCACGTGGAAAAAACAGAACTCACTGACATCTATCAAAGCTTTCTGCATGTTTATGGAAAACAAACAGTGGATTTTTGAAAGTGAGGCAATGAGTGGTGCATTTCAGCAGTGACAAAGGTGATATGAAAGACAAGATATGTTCTGGACAGCCGTGCATATTTTTATGTGTGGCATGCAGGCTCTTGTTCATTGATGGCAAAAAATGAATAGGTAATGATTGATACTGTTGAAAAGCATTGCTTTGTAGCTGAGAATTTGCTCCATCAAATAGTGCTACTCTGTTCTTTGTATCAGTTGTAGTTTCCATTGAAATAAATAGGAGGTATTATTTTGGAGTGATCTATGTAAATATGCTAATCAAATTAATATGGTCTCTATTCTGTGATTACTCAGTATTTTCTCACATAGAACTCTTCAGTGCATACGAAAGTACATAGACAGTGAAAAAATGCTTGGCCAAAAAGTATTCAGGTATATTTCACCTTTCTCTCTTTCCAAAGAAGTGAAGAAATGGCTGCAGCTTTCACAGAGTCATAGAATCATAGAATCACAGAATCACCAAGATTAAAAAACTCCTCCAAGTTCATCCAGTTCAATTGTCCACCTACTACCAATACTTTCCAACTAAACCATGTCCCTTAGTACATCTAAATGTTTCTTGAATTCCTCCACGTACAGTGACTATACCAGTTCCCTGAGCAGCTCGATCCAGTGCCTGACTACCCTTTCAGAGAATAAATTTCTCCTAACATCCAACCTAAATCTCCCCTGGTGCAACATGAGGCTACTCCCTCTAACCCTATCACTATCATACATGAGAAGAGGCCAAGCCCACCTTAACACAACCTCCTTTCAGGTAGTTGTAGAGAGCTATAAAGTCTCCCCAAGCCTCCTCTTCTGCAGACTAAACAATCCCGGTTCCCTCAGCCACTCCTCATAAAACTTGTACTCCAAGTCCCTCACCAGCTTCAGTGCCCTTCTCTAGACACATTCCAGGACCTTCATGTATTTTTTGCAATGATGGTCCCAAAATTGAACTTTGTACTCAAAGTGCAGCCTCAATGTGGCTGTACAGAGGGACAATCTTTTCCCTACTCCTGCTGGCAGCGCTGTTTCTGAAACAAACTAGGATGCCATAGACCTTGGCCACTTGTGCACGCTGCTGGTCCATGTATACCTAACTCCCCCCAGGTCCATTTTTTCTACGTAGTCTACCAGCCACTCTGCACAAGCCTGTAATGTTGCTAGGGTTACTGTGGGCAAAGAGCAGGGCCTAGCAGTTAGCAGGGCCTAGCAGTTAGTCTTGTTGAACGTTGGCCTCTGTCCAGCAATTCAGCCTGTCCAGATTCCTCTGTAGAGCCTTCCTATCCCCAGGCAGATCATCACTTCCTTCTAGCTTGGTTTCATCTGAAAACGTACTCAGGGAACACTCAGTGCCCTCATCCAGGTCATCAATAAAGATATTTAATGGGACAGGCCCCACTACCAACCCCTGGGGAACACAACTCATGGCCATTCACCAGCTGGAGTTGACTCCACCTACCATCTCTATCTTTGGGCCCAGCCATCCAGCGAGTTCTTTACCCAGTAAAGACTGCATATGTCCAAGCCACAGGCTGCCTACTTACCCTGGAGAATATTGTAGGAGACAATGTCAAAGGCTCTGCTGAACTGTTGTCAACAGCCTTTCCCTCTTCCACCAGGCAGGTCACTAGATCACAGAAGATCAGGTTGGTCAAGCAGGGCCTGCCTTTCATGAACCCATGCTGCCTGAGCCTGATCCCTTGGCTGTCTCGTGCATGTTGCGTTATCTCATTCAAGATGATCTGTTCCATAACCTTTCCTGGGATTGAAGTCAGGATGACAGGCATGTAGTTCCTCAGATCCTCCTTACAACGCTTCTTGTAGATGGGAGTCATACTGGCAAGCTTTCAGTCCTCTGGGACCTCTCTGGTAGACCAGGATTTCTGAAAAGCAGCTTGGCAATCACTTTCATCAGATCCTTTTGCACTCTCAGGTGGATCCCATCTGGTCCCATGGACTTGTGATAATCCAGGTGGAGTAGTAGGTGTAGTAGGCAAGTTTCTGTTTATATCTGAATTACTGAGAGTTCTGCTCCCCATTCCAGTCTTACAGGTCAGGGGATAGAGTATCCCAAAGATAATTTTTCTGACTTTTAAAGACAGAAACTTCATCTACACAATGTGGATGAAAAGCTATATATATTTTAGTAAATAAAATACCTCAGAAACCTTTTCTAACAGATTTTCTTCTTCATCTTAATTTTTCATTTGTCATTCATTAATATCAAATCTATTTTTTTTTTCTATTTTCAATAGGCCATTTAAATATTCACAATAACTCCTTAAATAAAAGAGGTTTTGACTGTGTGTCAGTTATACTGTGCCTGACCTATAATACAATATCATAGACATTTACCTCTTAATGCACAAGGAAATCTGGTTACCATGGATATAATTACCATAATTTTACACCTATTAATTTTGTCTGTAGCATTCATTTCCATAATCTCAGATTGAAACAAAAACATCATCTTCATTCTGTTGTTGGCAGGAATGAAATTATTATAAAACTCCAAAGTGTCATTTTTTCTTTTTTTCTGAATCTCCCTACACACTTTTCTTCATATTAGAATTCAAACTGCTCTGAAAGGGACAAGCAGCAAGAAGATAAAAGCAAATGTTAAGTGATTTTCATCCACACTGAAAAAATAGAGCATCATAAAAAGAATTTTCATTTCAAGTTTTGTAACGCAAATTATGAAATGCCTAAGGCTATAACTAACTAAAAAGCTACAATCTGCTAAAAGAACTTTTCCCAAATTTTTGACATTTTCATTTAACTGACATTAAATTTGTAAGTATTTCAATGAAGGAATCTTATAGCTGTTCTATCACTCGAAAAATGACTTTTATCAGAAAAATATCCCACTGAACATTTGACTAGTACTGAATAGTGGTAGCTTATTGAATTAAATGAGAACAGTAAACTTTTGTTAATTATTTAAAAAATATACATTCTAACAGTTGTACCAGAACAGCTGTTCAAATACTCATTACCAAAGAATGCAAGTGTTTAGGATTTCTTATTTTTCTGTAGGAGTAGAAATATCAAATAAGTAATAATAATAATAACGATTATAATAACAATGTGAACCTAACCCTCTGCTACTACAAATCAATGTTCTCACTGCAATAAGTGGACTATCACTAAGCGATAGCTAATGCACATTTTAATGAACTGATATAATCACAGTCTGTTACTTATCTGATTGAATGTGCAATGTGCATCCTTCTACAGCAAATAATTTGATCTACGTGATAAGTGTCTTCCAGAAATCCTATAAACAAAGTTTTCAACCAAGAAAATCTGGTGCTGCTTGTGTGCATTGCCCTATGCACCTACATGCAGGAAGTGAAAGAATTACTAGAACAAACAATATAATATATTCTTCTCTCACACATCTAAGAATAAATAAAATAGAACACCTTCATCACTCCACAGAAACTATGGAAACCTCTAGGCAATTTTGCAAGCATGCATACTAAAGTTGCATCAGAAAAACTGCAGCATGAAACAGCCTACACTTTTGTATAATTATAATACAGATGAAATGTCAAATAATGGTCAAAACATAGATATTTTTCCTCTTCGTTTCTTTGAAAAATATTGAGTATCATAAAATAAAAACACCTGACAAAATTTAATAATGGCTTTTTTATTATCTGTAATTGTTCTTTTCCTTTCAGGAAATACACAATTCAATAGAAAATACAACTGTAGCTGTGCGATTATTTTACAAAAGAGTTATTTCTTATAGGGGAATCTGTGTACTTAAGAAACAACAAACTGGAAATAATTCACATTTTTTTAATATGATAAATATAAAGCATTTTACTTTGAATAGAAAAAGCCAGTATTAAAATTGAAATGGCATACATTTATATTCCTCAGTGAGATATTTTGTGATCTCAGGAAAAACAACAGCAAACATCACTTCTCTGTTAACTGAGTTTATCAGCTGATTCAAGAAAGACACTTCCACACAGAAGGTATTTTAAATCCATTAGCCTGAACTCAAAAGCGTAAAACAGACATATTTTATTTGTCCCTCTCTGTCTATAACTGAATCAAAATCATTAGGTTTACGTGGTTATTGCTCCAAAATCATATGTTACACAATCTTCTTTCCCCAATCCAAAAATTATAAACATTATTATTATATGACTATTATACTAACACTGGCATATTGTATAATAAAATAGTATAGCACCATTTATTCTCCAGTAACAGCTGCATCATTTAAAGCCCAAGACTGCATGTGACATATTTTGTTATGCTTCAGTTACAGGCTGAAGAGACAAACTTACTGCTTCTGCTGTTGCAGCTTAATCAGCATAGAAGTGATACACTGGATCACAGGAAGTATAAGGTATATGATTGTACAGCTGCAGAAAGCAATCTCAGCCCACCCTTGGTCTGCTCTAACCCAAACACTTTGGGAATATTGCGTAACATGGAGTCTGGAGTAGGTTATTGTGGATTTGGAGTGTCTGAAAGCTTAACATCTAGATTACAGGTTGAATGCGAACAAGAAATAGAGGCTTTCTGTTTTTGAATCATCTTCCTGAGTCAGTATCTTCACCCTCCTCTGCTACACGTAACTATATTATCCTCTATAACAAAACATGGGTTCGGTTAAGGGTCCTTGAACTCCTTTAATAAGTCCTGCTTGATATGAATCATGTTGACTCTGCTAAATTTATTTACTTTGTCAGACTGAAAATCTCTAGTGTTAATTTTCCAGAGAAAATTAGACTCTCATGTAGCTCTACAGAAACTATTTGATATTGTACCAGACTTGATTTAAAAAGTATTGTCTTAGAGATGAGAAATGTTATGATGTGCCCTGAATTAGTTTTGTCTAGAAAAGAGCTTTTGGACCTCCTGGTTTAAAGTCTGGAAGGAAAAATCTGAACTAAAATGGAAGATACCATGGGAAGATCTGTTCTTTGGTATGACCTGAGTAATCAGCTTGCATACTTACATACTCAAGTTGTAGTTGCGGAATACTCTGTAAATCGTATTTTAGGAGTCTGATTGTGTGCTTGTGTTTGTTTTGCTAAGAAGTACATACTCAGCATCGCTTGGCTATGGCTCTTCCTATGTCTTAGCACCAGTTCTGTGATCATTTGTCTAATATAGATTCCTGCTTTTTCCAGATATCATCAGTGGGAGCAATTAATGTGCCAAGTATCAGTATATACTGCTCTCAAGTTATCAGGTGGGAGCTGACAAGTTTAACAGGACTTCTGCTCACTCCTAGGATGTTAGCTAGAGATGCAGTGGGATCTAGAATTACACTAAATACCCAGCCATGCAAATGTCCATCACAGAGTTCATGAGCACTAAATTCACCCACCCACTGTAGATGTCATTTTCATGTTTGAGCCACTTGTCCCTGCCCCTTCTCTAGTCCTAGCCCACCTAGCACCCTCACCGACAGCTCTCTGTCCTTCTTGTACTGGGGGCTCCATACCTGGACACAGTACTCCAGATGGGGACTCACAAGAGCAGAGTAAAGAGGGACAATCACCTCCCTGTCCCTGCTGGCCACCTCTCTTCTGATGGAGCCCAAGATACCATTTGCTTTCTGAGCCCCAAGAGCACACTACTGTCTCACTCTGCAGGGCTGCTCTCAAGGACTGCTCCTTCCAGTCTGTATAAGTGCCTGGGATTCCTCTGGCCCAAGTGCAAAGCCTTGCATTTTATTGTGTTGAACCTCATTAGGTTAACCCGGGCCCACCTTTCAAGTCTGTTGAGGAACTCCTTTCACCATGTCAACTGCACCACTCAGCTTGGTGTCATCAGCAATCACCTGAGCACCTCTCCCACTTCTCAGTGACAACTCCTGATCAGAACACCCTGCAAGAAGAGAGGGTGGGGCCAGAAGCCAACATGGATAAACGAGCAGTTCCGAAAAGCCACCTGGAAGAAAGAGGTGACAGAACACTCCAAGGGCATCTGCAGCTTCTGAGGATGAGTACAGATGACAGCACCCAGGTGGGCTTTCAGGGCAGCACACCCCTTGGCCTTGCTAGGGTGGTCTTCAGCTCTAGAAATCCAGTTTCCAAACTCAAGATAAGACATCCCAAAACAAAGTTAATGGCTTCTCTCCAACCAGCATAGAAATGAGAAGGGGGTGAGACTGCTACACCCAAATGGAATATACAACACAGATCCCTCTCCTTCATCCCCACATTTTATCTCCTTTCACCATGTCAACCGCACCACTCAGCTTGGTGTCATCAGCAAACTTGCCAAGGGTACACTCGATTCCATTGTCAATGTCATTGATAAAGATGTTAAAGAGCACCAGTCCCTCCACCTGGATGCAGAACCATTAATCACCACCTTCTGTCTGCAGCCTTTCAGCCAATTTCTTATCCACCAGGTGGTCCACCCATCAAATCCACATCCCTCCAATTTGGAGGTAAGAATGTAGTAGGGGACCATGTCAAAGGCCTTCACAAGTCCAGGTAAATGACATCAGTCACCTTCTCTTTGTCCATCAGTGCCGTCACTCCATCACAGGAGAATACTACTCATCCTACATGCATTTCATAGAGGTATTTGTGACCCTGATGAAGACATTTTACTGCCTGAAAAGGCTGGAATGCTTTAGGCATTTCAGGTACTCTCCCACCAGCCTTGTGATGCTTCTCAAGGCTTTCGCTACTCACTGCCACTGATATCAAAGTAATGGGATTGGAAAAGGTTTCTGTCCCCTTGAAACTTTATAATAAAGTTATCTTAACCAAGTTGCTAATGTTGTAACCAAAATGCTCCTTCTCTCCTCTGACAATCTGCTGGTGATCCCCATCAGACTCCAGAAGATTATGTTTCTCAAAGAGATTCCTAAGATATAAAATAAAAAGTAAAATAACAGCTCTCTAGCTATAAGTGCAGTCCCACAAACGTACTGATCCACCCACAGTACTGAGCTGGATCTTTCAAAGTCTCTTTCTTCGACTAGTAGGAGTAAACAAAAAACAAACACACACACAGAAAAACCTGTGCTCTATAGCATCTTTCAGTTGCTGCCAGGGCTCTATAGGATGACATGCCTCGGTTTTCTCTTGGTGACACATAATAGTCTGTAGCATTTACAGGACTCAGCAGTCTTTTGGTAATATCTCTAGTACCTACTCCCGGTAGGTAACACACTTCTCTGGACAGTAGGTCAAGTTGGCAAATGGGTGCCTCTGTACCTCTCAAGGAGAGTCATTTACACCTAATTTATTTTTATTATCACATTATAGAATAAAGGTAAATTGTGTCTCCTAAAACTGTAAAATTGAGGGCACTGATAAAAAGAGGAAGAAGTTCGGTTGCAAGCCTACTCAGCATGGATACAGAACATCAGACTAGGATAAAGACCTTGGATTCTTTCAGTCCTTTTTTTAGGTTATTCGATTCCGCTGTTCAAGATTCTGATAATATTACAGTTAGGGAAACTATTCTCTGAAATGTATTTTATCTATATAATAGTAAAATGATTATTTGAACAAAACAATGTAATTAAGACTTTATAAAAAAATATCAAAGAAATGACTGGAAGGAGACATACTGTGCATTTCTTCAGCGAATCTGGAAAATTATGATCATTTTAATATTGAGAAAATCCACGTGAATACAGCTTTTTATATATTTTACCTGCTGTTTATACTCTTCTAGTTCATTCAAAAAGAATAGAAGTCAGCTGCTGCTGAAGTTCAAATAGCCAAGCTAGCTGTAGTTACATGTGTAAATGAAGAATGGCTTTGAATACCTCCATAAATGTTTGAAATATTCTTTTAAAATTTAGCCACAAATAGAAGGAGGGAACCAACATGAGCCTGCTGGTATAAAATACGTGTACCACAGGGATAAGTCTGCCATACAGGCTTTGATCACAAAACTGCATATAGATGATAGAAAAGTTTCTAAAAGCCAACAATGTCAGACTTCTGACAAGCACAGAGACCAACTGGTGAAAGTAGTTCTCTGTAAGTGGTCTGAAAAGAGCTGAAAAATGCTGCAAAAAGAGGAACCAAGACCATGACCCTTCATGGCATTCATTTCTGATTGATACATTGGGAACCACCCAAGGAACCTGAACTTGGAACAGATCCTGTCACAACTCAAAAGCCAGGAGACAGGCTCAATTCTTATGCAGCTGTATAATCCCTAGTAATATTTAAGAGATATTTTCCGTACTGTAGTTCTGTTGGTCATGTGTCTTTCTGGTACAATGACAACTTTTTTTCCCAAGGAACCCATGGGGATGTTATTCAGAAGGCAGTCGGTATTCTGGGTCCTATTTCTTGAGAGATGGTAGGCCATCAATGCATATAGAATCATAGAATCATAAAATCATAGAATCATAGTGGTTGGAAGGGACCTCAAGAGATCATCGAGTCCAACCCCCCTGCCAAAGCAGGTTCCCTACACCAGGTCACACAGGTAGGCGGGTCTTGAATATCTCCTGAGAAGAAAATTCCACAACCCCCCTGGGCAGCCTGTGCCAGTGCTCCGTCACCCTCACCATAAAGAAGTTCTTGCGCACATTTGTGCGGAACCTCCTGTGCTGCAATTTCTGGCTATTTCCCCATGTCCTGTCTCCACACGCTGCTGAAAAGAGTCTGGCCTTGCCACCTTGTCCCCCACACCTCAGACATTTATCAACCTTGATCAGATCCCCTCTCAGTCTTCTTTTCTCAAGGCTAAAGAGACCCAGTCCACTTAGCCTTTCTTCATAGGGGAGATCCTCCAGGCCCTTCGCCATCTTTGTGGCCCTGTGCTGGACTCTTTCCAAGAGACCCCTGTCTTTTTTATACCAGGAAGCCCAGAACTGGACACAGTACTCCAGATGAGGCCTCACCAGGGCAGAGTAGAGGGGGAGGATCACCTTCCTTGCCCTGCTGGCCACGCTATTTTTAATGCATGCCAGAATGACATTGGCCCTCCTGACCACGAGAGCACGCTGCTGGCTCATGGTCAACGTGTCGTCCACCAGGACATGCAGGTCCCTCTCTACAGAGGTCCTCTCCAGCAGGTCATCCCCCAGCCTGTACTGTGCACGCAATAATTCCTCCCTAGGTGCAAGACTTTATACTTGCTCTTGTTAAATTTCATCCGGTTTCTGACTGCCCAGCTCTCCAGCCTGTCCAGGTCTTGCTGAATGGCAGCACAGCCTTCAGGTGTGTCAGCCAATCCTCGCAACTACATATCATCAGCAAACCTGCTGAGGGTGGCCACTATATCCTCATCAAGGTCATTGATGAAGATGTTGAACAAGACTGGACCCAGCACGGACCCCAGGGGTACACTGCTGATCACAGGCCTCCAACTGGATTCTACACTGCCAATGACAACCCTCTGCACTCTGCCAGTCAGACAGTTCTCAACCCACTTGACTGTCCACTCATCTATCCCACACATCCTTAGCTTTGTTATAAGGATGTAATGGGGGACAGTATAAAATGCCTTGCTGAGCAAAGCAAAAGTACTTGAGCAAGCAAAAGTACTTGAAAACTGACAATTTTCCACTGGCTAGCTCAAGGCCAGCAGGATCTGTTTTACTTCATGGGGAGTTAAAATGATTCCTAAAACAGCCCTCCAGCATTCTAGGTGCTATATGTTCTCACTCTAGGTGATAACACCTTCAGACATGCTGTTGGTATGACCAAGAGAGATGCAACTACTTAGACGTAATGGCTTTTGCAGTTGGGTTACTAGCACTGATGTTAGGCAGGCCTGAATATTCACAGATACCCATTGGTCTGGAAGACTGCAGTGAAGGCAAACACATATAGGAGAAACTACCAGTATGTTACATCACTAACTTTTACTTGGATTCTCTCTTTACTTTGGTCTAAGCATGATGATAAGGTATTGTGATTTTCAATTTAATTTTGTTAGCATTGTGCTAAACTCACATATAATACTGGTAACCATTTGAAACCCTATAATCATTATACACAGGGATCATTCCTGATGAACTGTTGCTTGTATAGCAGCTCTAAACCACAGTGTTATATTGTAAATATAGGTTATTCAAATTAGAATTGCAAGTAAGAATTCATTACCGAGTTTTAATCCATGAAAACTTTCAGGCCCTTGGTTTTCAGAAATAGTAAGACTTTCAAAGGATGCAGTCTAGACTTTTCAGCTTACTTTTTGTAGTGCTAAGTAGCAAAAAGTATTGCATAGTTTTGGAACCACTTGTACCAGCATAACACCTACATTTTCTGTTTTCTATGTACATACTGAAAACATAGTTTACTGTCATTTGTCTTGCCTAAGACTGAACTTACTTTGTTTGCATAAAACCAAAGTAATCCAAGCATCACAAGTATGCCTGTGAGAATAAAATCTACCCATTATTAAGTATTTCATTAAATGTTTCAGTCAATACATCACTGCATTCCATGATGCTTAGTAATCTCTTGCATTGTTAGTACTGAAGTTCTTTGGTAAAGAATAACCCTGTTCTCTCACAAGTTTGCCTACATTTTTCCACCTATCTACACAGGTTTCCTTTATCACAGTGAATTATTTTGATTGCTGATGAATGCTCCCATTCACATTGTGACTGAAATGTTTAAGGGTCCTTGCAGTATGTCTCTCCATCAGAAGCGTAATCCTATCTAAAGAAAAAACTGAAATAATATTTTCTCTAGCTGTAAGTGAATAACAACCTTGCAAAAATGAACAAATAAATAAATAAGTAGACTAAAAAGTATAAACGTGCAGATAAACTTGCAAGTAAAATAGTGTATGACTTCGTTTAAATATTTACTTAAGTAACACTAACAAGATAAGAAGTAAAGCAACCTAAAGCAGATTGCCCAATATATCACATCCAGTCAGCTTAAGAATATCTCTGAGACATTCCACACTGGGAACACTGGGTTCCTCTGGGGAACTTCATCCACTGCTCAGTTACCCTCATAGCAAAGAATGTTTTCTTGATGTTCACACTGAATCTCCCGTGTTTCAGTTTGTGTCCATTGTTTCTTACACTGGCAACGCTGAAAAAAAAAAAAAAAAGCATGGTTATGTCCTCCTTGCATGCTCTCTTCTATTTAGAGGCGTTCATATGATCACTCTTAAGCTTTATCTTCACAGGTTCCAGCCTTTCCTCATGCGACAGATGTTCCAATCTCGTATTCATTTTTATGCTGAGTAGAGGGTAAGGAACATCACCCTCAGCTGATGGCAAAACTTCTCCTGCAGTCCCATGATACTATTAAACCTTGTTGTCACAAGGGCACTGCTGGCTTACTGCCCACCACTGCCCTGAGGCTATTTTACGCAAAGCTGCTTCACAGCCAGTCAGCTGCCAACATGTACTTGTTCATGGGTAAATTCCTTTCTAGATGAGAAATAAGCGAGCATTTCTGCAAAGTTAACATTACACAAAATTTTTTTTGTGTGTTTTCAGATGTTGCAAAAACAGAACAGGCAGTTGAATGGTCTCATTTTTTTTAACATTTAGACACAAAACAGAACTAATATTTGAGTGTTGATATTTTCTGGTAATAATTATTTAAATTAATATTTTGTGTTTGCTTTCTCTACTTTTTATAGATCTAAAACTAGATAATTTCTCAAAATTTACAAATTTATTATGCCACTTAAGAATACTTCTCTGCACAGTTTCTTATTTCAAGTCCGAACAACAGAATTACCACCATTTTCTCAACATTCAAATAATATAAGAATCACATTAATTTGCTTTATCTATAATTTGAATGCATTGAACTTCCAGAATTACTGGTCTATATTTCCTCTGCAGTTAATATTTCTAATATCTTCAACATAGTTATCTTCAAGTCATTCCATACTCCTTTTTGAACAAACTATTTTATACATAATGCATTAGACTTCTGTTACTTTATTTTTCTTCAGTTTACTTTGTTTATATTTTAAAATCGGGTTTTCAAGTTTAAGTTTAAATGCTTCATTTTATTTATAATTTACTTGTTTGTATTACAACAGCTAAAGTAGCATTTCTACCAGGGCTTTTAGGTAACCAGCCTTTCTTTTATCAGCATTATCAGCATTTCTTGATATGTTCCTTCAGTTCTGTAATTCCATAGTTTCTTCTGATCAATTTTAACTAACCTTTAACTTTAGTTGAATTGTGTAAGGTTCTGTAGATTTCACTGTTGGAATAGAAGTCACAAATTTGAACCTGTGTTCCTACTTATATTTTATTCCTTACTCCGTATCAAAAAATATGAAAAGATGCTCTAATATCTAAATACATACTATTTGATTAAAGCAACAGAGATTAATTTCTCTAGGGATTTTGTATTGTCCTATTTAGCAAATATTTAGAATTTATTGTCCTATTTAGAAGTAAATGAAACACCTTTCAAGATATTAATAATCTGGATTTCAGGTGCAAAACTGGACAATAGATTTTGTCCAATGGGTATCAATGGAAATCATCAATTCCCTCAATCCATTTGCTAGATATGTTTTTATCCGTTTGTTAGTAATTTGTACATGATGCAGGCTTCTATATTGATCTCTGTTCAGTTTAGCAAGGTTTCCTGTGGTACACTCTTTCATGTAATTTGTGTCTTTATGAAAGAAATTCCTGTTCTCAACTGTATTAGTGACACATTGTGAAGGTGCAACCTTTGGTGAAGGTACTAAAATGGATGAATTCAAAATGGACCTCTGAGGAAATTCTTGCAGCTAGCCTCCAGGTTGAGTAAGATCTCTGTGTGCAGGAAACAAACAAATGAACAAAGTTCAAAGAGAAAATTGCTTCTGTACACAGAATTGCAAGACTAATATTTCTTTTTAATTTAATATTATTACCTAACTATATCCTTTTAAATCAGATACAATTGCATTTCTAGCCTTAGACAAAACATTACTGGTTATTCATCCAGAATAATTAATACTTACATGGGAATCATAATAATGGTGAATTTATTTCTTGAGTAGAATGTAAATCCCATTTCCTTCTAAAATATATATGTATGTATGTAATATCATGGAAAAAGTGTATCATGTTATTAAAAAAAACCACCAAAACTTAAGGATCTACAAATACAATTTATTTTCTTGAGTAACATTAACCCTACAGATTCTCATAGCATATAAATTTAGAATTTTAATTTAGATGCTTCAGTAATGTCATGTCATTTCAAAATGCTTTATATCTCAGAACATATCAGAATCTTCACTGACTATAGTCAATTTATAAATAGTTTATAAATAAACATTGTCATTAATTTGCATTTTGCAACTTCAGTAAAAGATGCATTACCCTTCATTTTTTCTGCTCATGAACATGATAATAATTTGTACATTGTTTCTTGTAATTGCTTTCCAAGTTCACACACTCTTCTTCTACATAATAATCTTACATTTGTATTGAATCCTTTATCCTGAAAAATACAAAAGCCCTTCAAATACCATAAGCAGAATTCTATCCTTGGTTATATCCTAGCACTCGCCAGCTGCAAAAAAAAAATGGAAATCTTTGAGGATATAATTGGATGACTTGAATGAAAGAAAACCTGCTCTCTTCAGCAGAAAAAAAAAAAAAAGAGAGAACTAGCAAAAAATGCCTTCCTGTAATTTAATTTATTTTTCTCCAGGGATTGTTCATCTTTTCATCAACAGGTTTCCTGTCAGCTGTCAGTTCATATTAGCTACAGAGACAGACCTCATTGATGACTGATTTCTCTTCTGTTTTCATACCAGTTAATACTGAATTGTTTTAACGCTGCACTTCTCCTTTTTTGTGGCCTTGGTTTTGTCGTTTTTTATATTTAAAACCCAAAGTTTGTCTCAAGTTTCTAAGTAGGAACAATAGTGCCAGCGTTCTGGCATTTCCAAACACCAACCTGTGGGCTGTATGCAGTCTGGACTAGCTCGTCCTGCAGCCACCCCTGATCCTTGACCTGCACCATTATGGCAGCAACTATTTCCCACTGAGGGGCTCAGCCCAATCCTGGGCAAACACACATTGCCCAGTATAATCAAACATCAATGTGCAATCATCACTGTCTTGGTTGAAGCAAGAGCATGGGGTGGGTGCAGTGCAGTGCTGACTCTGCATAACAGATGCCTGTTATGCACACTCAGTTGCATAGAAACCCTCATGTAATACAAATGGCACGCACTCGTGCCGCTTGTTGAGTAAAACACAGTGATTGCTGATGCTAATATTGAAATCTAACTCAGAGAGTCTCAGAAGACAGCCAGAATCTCAAAAAAGAAAAATCATGAATGAAGGGTATTCAATGAAAAATGGACTACTACTGTGTTGTGTTTTTTTTTTTTTTGTTTTGTTTTGTTTGTTTGTTTGTTTGTTTGACAAGAAAAATAATGTGGTACTATGCTTAATTTGCAAGGAAATTTGTGTTAGTTTCAAAAGATTATAATAAGAAAAGACATTATTTTCGGAAACATACTGCCAAATTTGATGAATATCAGTGAATACTTTGTAAAGATAAAATAGAACTGAAAAAAAACAAAACTGTTATCTCAACAAATTTTTTTCTGAAAGATTTAAAAGCTAACAATGCGGTAGAAAATCTGACTAAAAAAAAAAAAAAAGGAAAAACATTTTACTGTTAGTGAGTTTAAATATGTAATATTTTCAAAGTGTGGAAGATGCAATTTGTTCTGATAAAACAACAGATTTTGCTAAAATTGGTTTGCCTCACCAGATTATAGCCAGGAAAACTGAAGAAATAAGAAAATCTATTGAAAGAAATTTAGAGAACAAAGCTAATAATTTAAAATTTTATGCTTTGGTGAAGGATGAAAGTACTGATGCTGCAGATATGGCTTGGCTTTCATCTTTTATTGGACTTATTTATATGAAAGTAATGTCACTGAAAAAAATGTCATTTTGGTGTAATTATATGATCAACTATATTTCTTGATTTTTTTTTTTTTTTTTGAAGCAGTAAATATTACATTAATGGATTTTTCTTTAACCCATGGGTGTCCAAAGTTTTGGCTGCATTTAGTGAATAGAGGTCACTACAAAAGTAATACCCCTAATTTATTTCCATGGAAACAACTGATAGAAAGAACACATCACTATTTGACAGAGCAAATTCTCAGCTACAGAGCATTCTTTTTCAACATAGTCACCATCATTAGCTATTCATTTTCACCACTGTTGAACAAGATTCTGAATACCACACTTATAACAATCTGACCAACAGTCACCAGCGCTGAAACACATCACCCACTGACTCACTTTGCCTACATTCACTGTTTGATCTCAATAACACTTAAGAAAGCATCAATGAATGTCAGTTGAGTACAATTTTTTCTATGTGGAAGATGACATACCTTTGTTTCATACACATTTCCATGTCAGATGCCATTCTGACATGCTGCTGCCATCTGTCACAAAGCAACAAACTTTAATGAAATATTGGTGGGAAGGTTCAAACTGTACTGCCATACTACCAGTATCCACCTCTGCTGTTATGAACCAACATAAACAGGAGGGAATATACAATATTGTAAATGTATAAGCAACAGAACACTTTAATTAACATATTTTTCTTAAAACATTATAGAAAAAAAGAAAAATGAGAGAAACAAAAAAATAAAACTACTGGGATAATTGACCCTGTTTTCTCAAGACTTAGCAAACCAGTCTGTGACTCTCTGACAGTGAGGCCTCAAGACGTTTAACAGAGATTCTTGATGAAATTTTACTTCTCCTGTACTTCATCCTTGAGAATAATTGTTCAAAATATGCATTCTACCAAAAAGTAATGATGTGAATAAGGAGTGAATGTGAAGTGAAGGATATTTTTCTCTGCTTACATGGACAGGGATTGTGGAAGTCCAGCAGAGAGACATGATCAGATTTTTGTGTGGAATATCTGATTGCAACTCTGTATATTCCATTTGAAAATGTGAGGGTCATGTATTTACATCAACTGAAAACAGTCTCACAAATGTGAATTGATTTTTTTTTTACAGCCTTGAAACCCCAAGTTGTGGAGCAAAGCTGACTTGGCCAAGGGACAGTATGCCATCAAGAGAGATCAAGACAGTGTGTGCAGAAGAACTCATGGGGATTAACAAATCCGTGTGAAAGAACTTGCACCTGGGTCAAGAGAACCCCCTCTACCAATACAAGCTAGCAGATGAAAGGATTGCCAGAAAGAACTTGGGGGTATGGGTGAATATGTGAGCCAGTAATGTGCCCTCACAGCTCAGAATGCTTGTCATATCCTGGGCTGTATCAAAAGCAGTGCAGCCAGCAAGGTGTGGGAGATGATCCTACCCCCCTACTCTGTGCTGGTGAGGCCTCACCTGGAGTACTGATGTGGAGTCCTCAGTACAGGAGAGACAGACCTGTTGGGGCACATTTAGAGGAGGGCCACACAAGTGATCCAAAGGATGGACCACTTCCCCTATGAGGACAGACTGAGAGAACTGGGGCTGCTCATTTTCGAGAAGAGAAGGCTTAAGGAAGACTTGACAGCAGCCTTTCAGTATCTAACAGGGGACTGCAAGAAAGAAGAGGACATATTCTTCAGCAATATCTGTGGTGACTGGGCAAGAGGGAATGGTTTCAAACTTAAAGAGAGTAGATTTAGGCTGGATTAAGGAGAAAGTTTTTTACAGTGAGGCTGTTGAGTCACTGGATCAGGCTGTTCAGTTATGTGATGGAAGCCCTGTCAGTGGAGACATTCAAGGTCAGTCTAGACCAGTCTCTGAGCACCTGACTAAGCTGTGGATGCCTAGGTTCAGTGCAGAGGAGTTGGACTAGATAACCTTTAAAGACATCTTCCAACTCTAAAGATTCTATGATTCTATTTTCAAATTCTTTTATCAAAATGGAAAGCATGTCTACTTATTCTTCATTGTTGAGAGCCCTGTTTTAGCCAACATATCAACATAAAAATTGCCATCACTTGAGTCAGCACTGCACAGCACTGCCCTCCCAGTACCCTGCTTTCAGTGTATGCAGTGCTAACAACACACTGTCTGGATACTGCTGAATGATGC
The DNA here is from genome assembly GCA_023055505.1 of Callipepla californica brunnescens. Classification (NCBI taxonomy): domain Eukaryota; kingdom Metazoa; phylum Chordata; class Aves; order Galliformes; family Odontophoridae; genus Callipepla; species Callipepla californica. The sequence continues at coordinate 12,214,299 of JALIRH010000023.1, read as the reverse complement.
TCACGTGCCCAGGACTGCTCCTGGGAAAAGCCACCTTTCAAACCCAGGGAGGGAGTAGGCCACACGAGCTATGGTGTGCTGTGTGAGGCCTCTGGGCATAGGTTGGAAATGCCTGCTTTAACTCTTCTTTGTGCATCAGGTACAGCTACAGATGGTGTCTGCTGACGGCTGGTTTAAAAGGGGGACTTAAAAAATTAAAAGGTGATGAAATTGCTGCCAGCAACTCATGTTTGATGAAATATTACTGCATCATACATCAAGAAAATGTATGTGTAAAAGCATTATTGTGCAAATTGCCAACAAAGCTGTGAATTTCATAAAGTCCAGAGGACTGAGCCACTGACAATCCAATTTCAGAAGCTCCTGAAAAGTTTGGATGTTCATTATGAGGACATTATTTGCTTTTTGAAGTAAAATAAATAAAAAGATATTATGATTTGCCAAATGAAATCAAGCCATTTATGGAATCAAAGGAAAATCTTTATAATATCTTGAAGATGAATAATGATTCATAGGTTTACCATTTTTGGTGGAGTTAAACATTTCAAAGTGACAATCAACTTATCTGTGCAATATTTCAAATCATAACAGTGTTCAAAATAAAACAAATTATAGAAAACTCAAGTCATGGCAAGTAATTTTATGCATTTTGATACATCAGCTAAACAGTCTTGTGAACAGAGAAAAAAATGCAGCCTTGCTTTATGTTTCGATAAAACAACTTGACAGTAGGTTTCAAGATTTCAAAAAAATAAAAACATCAATTTTTTTGAATAATTGTGAATACTAGTCAGTTGATGTAAATACAATATCTGCAAAATTTCAAATGTAACATATAGAGTTACAATTAGACATTCAACTCAAATAAAAAATTGATCACATGTCATCACTAGCCTTTTATGAGACCTATCTTACCAGGTAAAAGTATCCTTTGCTTCACAATCATGCCTTATTCATGTCATTGTTTTTTGGCATTATATACCTTTATGAACAAATGCTTCCAAGGATAAAGCACAGCAAGAATAAAATTTCATCATAAATCTCTTACATGCACCTTGAGAACACCTTACAAATTGCAACTGCATCCATCAAACCAGATATGATGCATTAGTTTCTCAAAAAATAAGGTCAAATATACCATTAGTTTTATGTTTTAGTAAACAGTATGAAAACTAAAATAAATGTGGTAACTTACATACTTTAATATATTATATATTTATATGTGACACAATTCCTCTTCATTCATTGCTGCCCAGACAAACCAAAAGATTGGACACGTGTTCTAGAGACATTTTCAAAGCGAAACAGTGTATTTTCCTCCAATCTCCCTACCCTATCTCTACACTAAATTTTAGTATCTCCTCCCAGATATATTAATTCTAAAAGTCAATTTATTTAAACTATTTTCGTTGGACAAAAGTCTGGACCTTTTTTATACATGCTGGCTACTCATATTTTTCTTCCTACTTTACTGAATGATAAATTGAAAGTTCCAAGTATCTTTCATAACTGTGGGTTATGAATGCATTCTTTTAGAATAGAAACAAAATGGATTTTGAGATGAGAAATTAATATTTTTGCTACTCACAAAAATGTTTCCTTGATCTCTGAATATCTATTTTTACAGGAAATGTTTTTGCATCTTTCTGCATGGGAAATATTACTGTACTTGATGTTCAGCTGCTGTTCATCTAGGTGATGCTGTTACTGATAGCCAAGAGAACTGCCATAGATCTTCACCTGTGTAAAACTCTGAGATTCTACATATGCCAAAAAAAGAAAATGTAATTGCAATTCATGTGAAACTATGAAGTGCTACTTTAATAAGGTCACAACACATTGTCATTTATTTCTGAGTAGTGAAAACTGGAAGGTGAATTGTCTGTAGATGTATAAGATGGCTACATGCCAGATCAATGAGAGAAGGAAACAAGAAGTCACTTTGGGAAGGATTTTAGTGATACAGAATGAATAAAGCTGGAATTACTCTATTATTATCCACCATCACTAGAGAGGTTTTCAAAATCTCTGAGGCAAACAAAAGTCAGCTCAAACACGGATGTCTAGGACACATTAATGAGTGTGCTAGACATTAGGAGCTAGCTCAGTAGTTGTGCAACAACACAGCCAAATTATCTTTCTGTTATGACATAGACTTACACTATTTTTACATGAGAGTGATCGACCAGCTGAAATCATGCACGAAGCAGAGAGAATTTTCCTCTGTTTTCCAACTCCCTGTTGTGATAATAAAGCCTCTTGTACTTTTTGCTTTGTTTCTATTCACTCTGTCAACACTTTGTTGAAAGCAAACAGGTGAGGAAACATTTACTTAACTAGTTTTCAAGTCTGGGCACCTGTTACTCCTCATAGAAGAAAATCCACACACATAAGGGGCCTGACATCTTGAAAAAGATCAACATTTCATAAACAGTTCAGTTTGCTTTTTAAAGAAATCACTTTGTAGGCTACACTTCAGGCAGTTAAGTTACATAAACTTGAAATAGACTGGGACTACACAATTTCTTTTCCCTCTTGTAATGGAAAATCAATTAGAAATTTTTATAATGGGTCAGAGAATCTTTAATGTACTCTGCTAAAAAAAATAATAGTAAAAAGATGGAGAGGGAAGGAAAAGACATTAGATCAAGCAAATATTTTCAGATTTATCCTAACTCTTTTTGTTGTTGTTGTTTTTCATTTGTGCGATTTCAGCAGTTTGGTTCCAAGAAAAGTGAGTTTATTGTATCTGCTTTCTGTACAATTTATCTTAAATCTGCCTCTGTGCAGAAGTGTTAATAAGACTTAAAGGAAGGAGATAATTCAACAGTTCTAGCTAAGAGAAGGTACTAAAAAGGCTTGCCATGCTGCAGTATTTCAAACCTGGAACAGTCCACCTCTCCACCACAAGGCCATTGCTCACTGTCCCGTTGTAAGTAAAGCTTAGAACAGCTGTCTTACCTTAATTTGGGAATGGCAGATTAAATGGTGCATAGGAAACTACAGGAGTGTCATTCCCATCTGCTTTCTACAGCCCCCTCCTTGTCAAATTTTTTTTTCATAATTTTCAAATTATCCTAGATCGGGCCTCAGCAACCATGCTCCAAACTTTCATATATGTGTCAACTGTAAGAGTGAGGCCTTTGAAAACTTGAAGCACAGGTTCCTAGACATTTCTTTTTATTATTTATAAATTTATGAGTTTATCTTTGCATTAAGAACTGGCATCGTCTTTTCTTTTTTTTTTTTTTTTCCACAAAATGAGAACTATAGTACTGTCCCCTTCATGCAATTTTTTAAGTATTATCTGTTGTGCTTTTGTTCTATCTTGAGTCTGACAAAGATGATATTTAATGTGACTAAGAGAAATGCACAATGCATTCCTACATAGGAGCTCCTTTCAGATGAGAAACTAACAAACACTATAAAGCCAAACTGAAATAAGAATTTAGGGTTTAAATGTGACAGAAGTGGAGAATATGAAGAAAAAAATAGTAAGTAAAAAATTGCCTTTGCAAACTGAAATCTACCTCAAATTCTCTTACTCAATTATATCGTAGAATCCTTAAGAGTTGGTAGAGACCTTTAAAGGTCATCTAATCCAACTCCCCTGAAATGAACAGGAGAATCCATAGCTAGATCAGGTTGCCCAGGGTCTGATCCAGCCTCACCTTGAAAGTCCCCCAGGAGTGGGGTAAAGCTACGTACTGATGTTCTACAGACCCTGGGAATGTTTGTTGAAGAGAAAGTTCATTTGTTGAGGTATTGACATAGGGCCACATTTATGCAGGGAATCAAATCAGATGAAAAGGTTAATGTAGTGGCTATGGTCATCTCTATAATAAGAGTTCTGACAACAGCAACTTCAGTTTTAACTGGCCCTCTGACCACAGAGATTTTATAATCCAAGTAATCTGTTGTTCTACATGGCTGAACAGGGCCATAGTATAGGAACAAATAGTAATTCAGGTTGAAGGAGACCTTAGGAAGTCTTCAGTTGAAGAATATACTAGCTATTCTGGCTATAAGGCCATACTGAGATGCTTGAAGTTTTGCCCAGCCACTTGAAATCTTCAGAGATCAGATTCAACACAAACTATCTATTCTCCTCTGTGCTGCAATTTGACTGTTGTGTCAGTGATTTTTTTTCCTTTAAATCCAGTGTGATTGTTTCTTTTTTCATTTATTCAGTTTCTCATCATTTTACAATACTATTCTGTGAGAAGCCTGGTTGGCATTTCCACATTAGCCCATGTCAGTGTAGTGCAATTGTCATTAGGTTCCTCTAAAATCATCTGTGGCATTCCAGAGTATCTCTGCTCAACTGGGAGACTGATTCACCTATCAGCTGCTTCCCAGATAAATCTAGCCATAGTCTCCACTAGGCAGAAAGCTCTGGCAAGAAAGAATGCAGCACCTCAGAGTGACCACCTAAAAATTTGTTTGTTCAAGTCTCTGGCTACAGCAAATGCCTGAGACTGTTGCTGCCAGTGAAGGGCAGCAGTGCATGAGGTATGAACAGGCTGGTGATCTTACCAGTACAGTGGTGAAGCTCAAGGAGGAGCTGGTGAGATTAAGGAGTATCAGAGAATGTGACCAGGAGATAGACTGGTAGAGTAACTTTCTGTTGAACTTGGAAGAAAGACACCAAGGTGGTACAATGGTGGTAGACTCCTTCCTCTGCCACCATCAAGCAGAGGGAGGCAATGTAAGGGAAGAGGAGGAGTAGAAACAGATCCCAGCTCAGTGTCTCAGGCAACCCACATTCCAACCTACCTCAGTTCTGCAGGTGCCCCTGTGTTATAGGTTTAAGGTTCTGGAACTTGAAGAACGGTAAGTGAGGATGTGGTAAGAGGTATATCCTTGAGGTTTTACAGAGTGGAGTAGTTGACTCCACACTTCAAGACTGCCTTCACCAAGAAGGACAGAAGGCTGATTGTCATAGGTGACTCCATTCTGAGAGAAATGGAGGGGTCCTCCTTGTCAGCTCAACCCTACCCTCAGGGAAGCATGCTGCCTTCCTGGGGCTAAGTGAGGGATGTTTCCAGGAAATTTCCTAGTCTGGTTCAACTCTCTGATTACTATCATTTATTGATAGTTCAGGCCTGCAGTGATGAAATCGCTGAGAGAAGCCTAAGGGTTATCAAAAAGGACTCCAGTGGGCAGGGGCAGTTAGTGGAAGGAGCGAGTGTACAGGTTGTTTTCCTCTATCCCTTCAATGGCAGAGAAATAATACTGAAAGGAAAGTCTACCTAATAAATACATGGCTGACAGGCTGGTGAAAATGCAAGAATTTTGGATTTTTTTACGAGAAATTATGGAGTGGTTTATTCAGCACCTGGCCTGATGTTCACTGATGGGTATCACCTGTCTCAAAGGGGGAAATGGATCCTAGCCCAGAAGCTGGCAGGACTTTAAACATGATATGAAGGGGAAGGGGATAAAACCATGCCTGCTAGAGAGAAGCCTGGAGGAACAATGATGGGACTGGAGGTTAAGCAAGGGGCTCAGCTGAAGTGCATCTGCACCAACGTACACAGCATGGGCAACAAACGGGAGGAGATGAAGGTCATTGTGCAGCAGACAAACTATAACTTAGTTGCCATTAGAGAAACATGGTGAGATCACTCCCACAGCTGAAATGCTGCAATGGATGGCTATAACCTTTGGAAAGGGAAAGGCAAGGAAAGAGGGGTTGTGGTATGGCTTTCTGTGCTAAAGAATGCTTTGAAATTGTTGAGCCTGAGGCTGGGAATGATAAGGTTGAGTTTCTTAGGGAAGAATCAGGATGGTCGAACTGGATGATCTTAAAGGTCTTTTCCAACCTTGCAATGATTCTGTGGATGGTATTATGAGTTCTGAGGAAAGGGAATTATCTCCTCCCTTAATAACATGTCCGTGTCCTTTTTTGTACAGCCAAGAATGCTGTTGGCCTTCCTTGTTGCCAAGATACACTACAGGGCCCACACTCTGCTGTCCAACACATTGCACAGAAGAGCTGCTCCTCAGCCAGTCAGTCCTTAGTCTGTATTATTACAAGAGGTTTATTTCTTCTTGTGTGTATAAGATTGCACCTATCTTCACTTAATATCATGAATCTCTCATTAATTAATTTCTCCAGTTTGTTCAAGTTCCCACGGAGAGCAGATCTACCCTCTAGCACATTGAGTAATCCCTACTTTTGGCTTCATTTGAATACTTTATGAGCAAGTGTCATTGGTGGAATTATAACCTTCACATATAAGATAGAATCATGAAGATATTTAATGATATAAAATAATAATATAAAACAATGGTTTAACTAATTGTAAATAAAACAGCTACTTAAAAAATTAAAGATAGCAAGATATAAATGGCTACTTACTGAAGAGAGGATAGGGTTAAACACACCCATCTAGGAGATTCTTCTGCCAAGTAATGCAGTTCAGACTCCCTTGTTTTCTAAACACCTTCTCAGAGGAGTTTAGGTGCAGCTGGATCTACTCCTAACCCCAGACGTAGTCAACAGTTTATGTCTAAGTTATTGTATGTGCACAATCAATCATCTAAGATACAATCTTAGTGCAGGTTTTCAAAGCTTAATGAACTATTAGTCATTGAGGATCTGTATCAGCCATTAATGCCAGTGTGTAAGGAAACTTTGCAGCAGGAGTAACCACAAGAGCTATCCTTACTGAAGGAAAGATTATTTTGCACAGCTAGTTGCAGTGCATCAATGGATTCTTGAAACACTCATTATTTGAGGAATAAGATGGTGAATTTATATTTGCATACTGAGAGATGCTAGTTTCTTCCACATTTGGCATGAGTTGGACATTCATCCAAATTTAGCTTGAGTCAGAAACTGATCAGCAATGTGGTGAAGTGAGTGCACAGCCATATATTAGCCTTTGATTGTGTTGTCATGTTTCCTGCTTTTAAGCTAGATGTAACCATCAAGACCCATGACATCTATCAGGACTGCCGGTGATGGCTATCTTCTTAAGTGAGATGCAGTCATCACAACCACCACTGATGATTATTGCATAAACAGGAGTACAGGAAATATAGGTGAGGGGAGCATACCATTCAGCAAGCATTCCATAACCTCCAGATTACTAATCAAGATGTTAAACCATACCAGCTCCAGTTGTATCTCACTTGTTACCAGCCTCCAGGTAGAGTACAGGTAGTGTACAGCCCAAGAGCCTCTGTGTGCTTAATACCACCATCCAATGACTTTCATTATCACTTGATCTCATCCAGACTGTATTATCCTAATACAGATACAAAAATACTGTGGAAGAGAGTTTCAAAATCTTTACTAAATCTGAAATAAATGAAATCTATTGCTCTTCTGACAACCATAAATCTAAGTATTTTATAATAGATACAAACTCACTGCATGATTTACCTTTGGTAAGTCCACAGTGATGGTTCCCAGTCACATTCTCCTTCAGGAACCTAGAAATCTTCTTCAGTAAGACATATTCTATGATTTTCCTTGGTCCTGAAGTTAGATTGACAAGACTGTATTTCCCTGTTTTTTTTCTTTTGGCATTCTTTTTGATGAAGAGTGCATTCTTCTTTTTCCGCAGACATCAGAGATCACGGATTTTCATGATTTTTGAAAGATTTTATAGAGCAGCACTGTAAGGATATCAGCACCCTCAGCTGCATGCAGCTTGTCTAATTCAGTGGACTACTGTATCAGATTTGCCCGAGCAACTCCCAGCTTGATCAGCATCCTATTTCTTCTAATTGAATGCATTCACTTGTCTTTTTAGATAAGACTAAGGCTAAGTCACGGAATAAGACTTATTTGTGTCCACTTTAAGTATATCATTCACACACTCAGCAATAGGCCTAAATTTTCTTTGTTCAGCCTTTATAATGTATTGGTCATAAATTATCACTCTTATTGCTCATCTGTGCAGATATCCGCCAGGATAATTTCTCAACCGTAAAATGAATGACTTAAGATCCGCAATTGTTTGTGGAAGCATAGTCCTAATGTCTTTTCTTAGTTTACTACAGAATCACAGGTGTTGGACCACTAGAGATCATATAGTGCAATCTGCATTCTAAAGCAATTTTCCTGAAGTAGGCTGCACAGAAAAGCTTCTAGATGGATAATGAATATCTCCAGAGAAGGAAATTACACAATCATTCTGGACGCCTACCTGAGCAACCTGGTGTAGGGAATCTGCTTTGGTAGAGGGATTGGACTTGATGATCTCCTGAGGACCCTTCCAATCCCTATGATTCTATGATTCTGTGAAACCTGTTACTACACTCCCTTATTTTCAAGGTAAAGTAGTTCTTTCTTGTGATCTTGGTAATTCACACTTCTTTAACTAATTCAGTAGGTACTTGCTTTCTTTACACTTTTGACAGTGAATAATTAACTGACATAATATTTATTATCGATCAATATAACTCTCATTTGTATTTTATATAATGAATTTTCACAATGACTTACCTAGTATGTATTGCGTTGATGCCCTGTAATGACTAGACTATAAAGAACTGCTTAGCTACGTAAACTGATCATGTGTGTTCACAGATATCTTTTTCCCTGTCCAAACTAGTTAAATTTACCATAGTAGAGTAAAAGTGAGGGATTCCAATCCCAATGTCGTGATGAAATTCCACATTATTTTTGTGTATGGAAAAATGATATTGACAGTGAGACACTAGTTAGCTGTATATTCTTTACAGCGTTGTTTCTTTATGTCATTATTCTGAATGACAGCTATGCTGTCACAGATGACCTATCTGTTCAGGTTTGTGGGTGTTCACATTTCATCTCAAGCATCACTGTTGCCTTCAAGACAGCAAACAGTAGATTAATTCAATCTTTGGACATTGATTCATAACTAAACAAATCTCAAACTCAGATAACCTTTGTGATGTGGTGAGCCCTTAAAAGCTCCGTGGTAAGTCTATGAGAAGATCTGTAGTTTATAGTTTAGTAACTCTGATGATTTGGAAAATTAAAAGAAGTGTCAGTATGGTAGGCTATATGAAGAAGACATTTAGGACTTGTAGATCAATGAATATTGGATAATGATTGTATGCATACAATTACTTTCAAAAATCCAATTACTCATTAGACCCTGTGAAGAAATTAACTGTCTTTTTCATTTCTCTGATATTCATCTAGGTCTGCAGAAGCTAGTATTACAAACAAAAACATTCTTGTTTTCAGTTTTGAAGTCACCTGTAAATTTGTATTTTTACTCCACAATCTTTATCATGGTGACTAAAGAAGAGAGCATTAATGTGCACATATTCAGCTTATATTATAAAATAAGTTTTTATATGTCTTCTGTGAAATGGTTTGAATTTTTTCATCATTACTTTTCTAGCTTGTGTCTTGTTTACTTACAAGGCATAGACTTTTTTCTAATTTACCACACATCAAAGAATGTTCATTGTGCTAAGACTCCAGGATCAGGCCATAGATTATAAAAAAATCTCCCTTACAACTTGTCTCTTTACAGCTCTTGCATCTCCACTTGCACAGCTAGCTTAGTGTCTTCCTTTACAAATGAAAACTAAATCCTTCTTATATTAAAACCATTCACAATATTCCTGCTGAATTCAGGGGGAACTGATTTTGACTCTCGAGTCTTGGCTATCAAATAATATCTAGCTTCTACTTAAGCCTGATAATGTCACTAGGCTAATAGCATTAAAGTTAATAGCAATTTAGTTTGACGATACCACAGTATTTCACTGTTCCATAATTCATAGAAAACTTCTGCTATTCTTTCCTAAGCTTTTGCGAAAAAATTAAATATTACACTAAAGATTAATGTTGCTCTTCTTTGAAATCCCAGCAGCATTCTGCAGGATGTGAGGAATTGTTTTACACTTTGAGAATAAGGATTATTTTTATTGGCACTGTATTACACACTGTGGCCTAGTCCTTTGCAGCCCTAAGTATTGTAATAGTGTCAGCATATTCATCACCAAATGAAAACTGTAAAATGTTCATTAACTGAAGATCAGATTGCAGAACCCCTATTACATGTATGCATGCTGTCAAAACCAAAGTAATTTAGAGTTAACACACGGGACTCTTCATAAAATCTCATTCTATGCCCAACTGGATGAGCAACAAAGTAATGAAAAATGATAACTGACTAGGTGAAGAGCAGTGAATGTTGTTTATCCTGACTTTAGCAGAGTTTTCAACACTGACTTTCATAACATCCTCATTGACAAGTGGATGAAGTATATGATATCTAAGTGGACAGTGAAATGAAAAGAAAACTGAATTGCCCGGACAAAAATTTTTCAATCAATGTCACAAAGTCCAGCAGGAAGCCAGTCTCTATTAGTGTACCCCATGGTTGACGCTGAGTCCAAAATGATCTGTGCAATAGACAGAGTAAACTCTCAGCAGGAGAGTATATAACTGGGAAGAATGACTGGATATTCCATGGCTGTGCTGTTACTCAGGATTCTGGATATACTGATGAAATGGGTTGGAAATAAACCTTCAGAACAAAGAGAAATGCTAAGTACTTATCCGGGGGAGGAATAAATCCATGCTCTAGCACATGATGGAGTCCACATTCCTGGAAAGTATCTCTGCAAAAAAGTACCTCTGGAGCCAAGCTGAACATGAACCAACCAATTGTATTCCTATAGGACTAAGCTTCCCAGTATAAGGGAGATATGGACATACAGGAAAGTCTAGAAAATGACCCTGATGGTTAAGAGGTTGTAGGATGTGTCACGTCAGGATAAGCTGGAAAAGCTGGGATTGCGTCACTCACAAAGAGGTTCAGGAACATCTTAATCATGAGTATAAATACAGGATGAAGGAAGCAGAGATGAGTAGAGATGATTGTGCCAAGAGACAGGATAGAAGCCAGTGGACAAAAATTAAATTGCATAAGAAAAGGATTAATAATCATTATAATATATGATAATTAGTAATAATCATCATCAACAACCCACACTTGTAACAGATTTGGCCCTGGAACACTGGAACAGGTTGCCCCTGAAGATTGCCCCTAAATGGAGATTTCACCCTCACACTTTCACAGTTATTTTTGTAAATATTGACTGGACTCACCCCTGAGCAACCTGTTCTAACTGTCTCTGGTCTGAGCACAAGGTTAGGCTAGATAATTTCCAAAAAAATCAATTCCATTTTCAACAGTCCTATGTTTTGGTTTAACACTGGCAGGCAGCTGAGCATCAATCAGCTGTTCACTCATCCTCCTCAGTGAGATCAAGGAGAGAATCAGAAAGGTAAAAGTGCAAAAACTTGTGATTTGAAATAAATGCAGCTCTTCGTATGTTCAGGTAACTCATCTAGTACGAGGGAAAGGCTGTGAATGTAGTCTATCTAGACTAGACTATAGCAAAGTCTTTGACACTGCTCCCGCAAAGCTGGCAGCCCATGGCTTGGACACAGGTGTACTCTTCAGTGGGTAAATAACCGGCTAGACAGCTGGGCCCAAAGGGGTGTAGTGAATGCAGTTAAATCTAGCTGGCATCTTGTCACTGGTGGTGTTCCTCATGGGTCACTATTGAGGTAAGACCTGTTTAGTATCTTTATTTACAATTTGGACAATGGAATTGACTGCACCCTCAGTAAGTCTGCAGATGTCACAAAGCTGTGAGGAAGTGCTGACCTGCCAGTAGGTAGGAAGGCTCTACAGAGGAATTTAGATAGGCTGGGTCAATTGGCTGAAGCCAACTGTGTGAGTTTCAAGAAGATGTGCACTTTGGGCACAAAAACCTCAAACAAAGAGACAGGCTTAGACTGGAAAGTTGCACAGAGGAAAATTATCTGGACGTGTTAGTAGACAGTCAGCTGAACACAAGCCAGCAGTGTGCCCAGGTGGCCAAGAAGACAAACTTCATCCTGGTTAGTATCAGAAATAGTGCAGTCAGCAGGAGCAGGAAGGTTATCATCCAAACTACACCTCAAGTTCTGCGTCCAAGTAAGCATAACAAAGTTGATGAGGGGTCTGGGAGAAAAGTCTTATACAGAACACCTGAGGGAACTAGAGGCTCAGGGAGAAGTCTTTATGTGACAAAGGGAGAAATTATTTCATAACCTTTTTCCAAATGAAAGTGCACAACATGACTTTAGGTCTTACACTCTCTCCAGAAGGTAAAGTTTGCTTCAATTCTAAATGATAGGGTACATATTTAAAGTGTCACGTAAGATTTTACTAATTTACTATCAAGCTATATAATACATATATAGCTAAATCTATAAATACATATACTTAAATATATTTAAATATTTCACATCCAGAAGAAATAAAACATGAACTTAATTTTCAAGATCAAAATCTGTCTCAGTAACCAAAACAATGGAAATTATTTACAACCAGTCACCCATTCTTTTCAACTTAACTGGTATACTAATTATCACATTCTACTTGTTTCAAACAAGCTTTTTTAATAGAATTTTCACTGTACTCTTATGGTGATACAACTCTATTTATTGCTTTCTTCCCCTTCTACTATGTCTCCCAGTGTTTGATGTGGTTTCCCTCCCTCTTTAGACACATGCTGATTTTAGTATAAAATTTGAATGGTAGTGGACCACTGCACAAAGGCACTCTATATGTCTAGACCTTGCTTTCTTGTAAACTGTGAAAAGCAGACGATCTAAATACTAAGGCATCATATCTCCTTTCATTACCTGGTAATCATAGAAACATAGAATTCCTGAACTTGCAAGTACCTGAAAAATTGCCTTGTTCCAGATCGCCTGCATAGGCAGTTGCCACTCCCTAGGTCAAGATACTCAGGGTCCTATCCAACCTGCCATTGAATGTCTTCAGAAATGGGGCATCCACAGCTTACCTGTACAACCTCACTTCTCCCTGAGTAAAAAATTTCTGAGGCCCTCCTCTGGACATGCTCCAAAAGCTCTGCATCCTATCTGTGCTAGAGACTCCAAGCCTGGATATAGTACTCGAAGTGGAGCCTCAGAAGGGCAGAAAAGATGGGGACAATAACCTCCCTCTCCCTGCTGTCTTCCCCTTTTTTGATGCAGCCCAGGATCTTGTTAACCTCCTGGGCTGCAGGTACACACTGCAAGCTTATGTCCAGTATTCTGTCGTCCAGGATCTCCAATTCTCTGCAGAGCTGCTCTCAAGGAATTCTCCCAGTCTGGTCTTCAATCTGGGATTACCTCAGATCAAATGGAACACTTTGCTCTCGGCCTTAATGAACTTTATTAGGTTAATGTGGGCCCACTTTTCGAGCCTGTCCAGGTCCCTCTGGATGGTATCCAGTCTCATGACAGCCTAATATATCTGTGCCTGGATCATGACCAAGAAAGGTAGTATGGAATTTATGAATACAGCAAGTTCTGATATTCACTCAAGTTGTGGAAAGTGCCAGAATATTTTGTAATCCCAAGGGTTTGGTATGGAAAAGTACCTGAAAAATTCAATTACCCTGTACTCTGTAAGTAGCAATTCAATGCAAAACGCTTTCAGCCTTCCTGGATCACAGTGAGATGCAATCAGTATCTCCCATGCATTGGGAAGCCTCACAATGTACCGTATCCTCGAGCCCATCTATCGAAGAAGCGATCCCACTCAAGACTGTCTCAAATATTGTCCACTGAAGAATGCAGACACATCATGAGCATTTATTTGCTCTAAACTCAAATAGTGGAAAATTTTAACTATAGGCTAGCTCATTTTCTTCATTCCCCTCCCACTTTCATACATAAGTTTTAACAACACTCTTGTTTCATGAGCATGAGTGTTGAGGTATTTTAGTGAATCCACATATTTCTCTATATCAATGTATGCATGTGTACATATGTGAGTACATTTTTCACATCTGTATATATGTATATACATTGATTTAGGGTATCCTGTTGGTAAGTTAGTGTGAAAATTGTCACCCATTAATCTATAATCAAATAACTGTTTAATTATTATTTACTTCACTAAATCACCTTGTTAATCTCCAAAAGGTTAGAAAATGATTAAGTGCTGTTAAAATTAAATCTTTAGATTTTCCTAACACTATCAATAAATCTTAATTTCCTGTTAAACATAACTATGTGAAGTGTATTTTTATTTCCAGCAATAGCAATTCTGGTTCACAAATGCAAAATATAATTAGCATTTTCTTATAAGGGAATACAATAACACACAGTATCAGACCTCATACAAAGCTGAATTAACAAAAGAGTTCAGTTTAAATGATTCTGTATTTTGACCTTGTTAATAAAATGATACCCTGTGGGAAGCTATTGTATGAGTTTTTTTCTGATTCCAGCCATTTTTCCTGTCATTAAGATGTCTGAGGTTTTGCCATTCGTCTATTGATAGCTTCTGCTGACAGTTACAGTCCAGAGCAATAATATTTCAAGCTGCTAGCAACAATGGCAGCAGCACAGTGTGCTAAAGTTGATTTTCTTCAGCATGACTAAGAAATGGTGTTATACTGAAGAAAAAGTTTCAATGGAGTGAAGAAGGATGCTGACTAGGAAGTCATAGCTATCTGCATAGAAATTTCGAATTCAAACATAAAATTTCAAATTTATTTTATTTGAGGCTTTAGTTACTGCCTACCTGATACAGTTTCTGCTGGAAAGGCTCACTTGTGAAATAGAAGAATTTCTTGCTTTGAGAATTAAAAATAACATAAATAATAACATAAATAACAAAAATAACATAAAAAAATAACATAAGAAGTAATGGAATACTATAAATATGACTAATAATTTTAGAACAGAGATGAAAGAATCCTATGCTTTTTTATGAGTACAAACCAAGATTTTTATTTTTTTTTCATGAACCCTAGCTGCCACATGAGTTTTATATCAATAATTTTCTCCCAAATATATTATGTTAATCATTTGAGAACAGGGTCTGCTTAACAGGAAGACAGTGAGCAATAGTACTAGATAACACCATCACTAAAACAGATTCATGATCATAAATCTGCCTAATGCTGGAGGCTGAAAGAACTGGTAGCAAGACATATGTTTCAACAGTCAAAAACCAACAGAGTATGTACCTAAAAACATAGTATGACTGTGAGTCAATTATCTTGCCCCATATGTAGTGAGCAGCCCAAAAGCCCACTGAGCTATTCTGCATGGCAGCTAGCTACAACAGTATCTTTCTTCAAGCAGGGACACTCTGGAGGTTATGACCATGAAGCAATACTTTAACCTTGAAATCAAGATGCCTTGTTACTACAGATCCTCTGTAAGTAACATAATAGCTTGCTTTAAGCTTAGTAAACTTCACTAAAATTATATTTCAGGTTGACTGAGCACATGTTATTCCTTAGACATAAAGCTGTTGACTAGTCTGGGACTAGGAGTGGATTCAGCTGCATGTAGGCTCCTCACCTCTATGTTTCAAAGAGTTTAGAAAGGAAGGGGATCCACTCTTCTTCCCACGACTCGACAAGAGGATACACTAGACGAATATCTTTACCTCCATCCTCTATGCAGTAAATAATCCCAGTCATCTTGAATCTTGTAATGTCACTGTTAACTCATTACATTATATTTTACCAATAAATTTATTCCTGCTTCTCTCTTATGAGTGATGTGTACAGTATGGTTGCTTCCATACACAGTAGTGATTCTACCCTGGGATCTAAGCCAGTATGACAACTGGCATACACTATGAGATTGTACTTTTGTCATTATGCCCACAGAACTTCACAAGGCAAATTTAAATTAATTAAGTAATTAATTAATTAATGCAAAGATTTAACATACTCATAGAGCTGAACATTCCATCTTCCTCTGAAGCTTGGTTAAAAAAAAAATAAAATCTACAGTCATCTTAAAAAGTTAGTCAGTAATTGTAGTGCTTCAGTAGTACTTCAACAGCATGAGATTGTGACTGACCACCACTTGGCTATCTTGTCTATAATGACGAGATCATAAGGTTCAAGAAAAATCCCATTTCTGCATTCTGTGAGGGACCATTTCTGCAGGTCCTCCATTCCTGATTTAATTTAGACAAATTAAATGTCAGAGTTGAATGGATATAAATAACAGTGATGCGACTTCTTATTCAAGCAGCCTTCTATTTATTTATTTAGTTTGCTGAGGTCTGGAGGTGTGGCTGAGAAGGTGGAAAAACCTTGTTACCAGCATAGCACTGTCAAGGCATAATACGTGAACTGCAGTCAAACTGCTAAGAAAATAAATGTCCTAGACCCTTCCTTGTTGGCACTGAAAATCTACGAAGAAACAGAAGAGCACTAGGCTGTGCTATATGATTCAAAGTTTTTTTTTTTTTTTTTTTTTCTGCATATTAATATATTTACATATTTCTGCTGATGGAAACCTCTTCCTTACGGTCACCATATTTATATTTTCAGTAGTACAATTTAAGATATACTGTGAATTTCCAGTAAGTGTTAATTATCTAATCTCAAGTTTTCATATAAATCATACAATATGGCATTTTACTGCATCAACCTACAATTAGAAGAGAACAAAAAACAGCGTTTTGCTCTGGAAATTCCATGGCCTGTATAAGGCAGTACTATCAATTATTACTATGTCTGAAGATAAATAAATAAGCAAACTAACAAACAAACAAACTGCAGTATTCCTTACAAAAGTTTTCCTATCAGAGATGAATTATGATTAATTTAAAGATGTGGAACTGAATCATGACAACTGCAGAAGAGTGTCTATATTTATAAGTAGTACAGTATGATAGGAGTGTTACTGTAGAGCCAAAAAGCTTGTGAAAATTCTCTAATGTTGCCACTAAATGGTTTCACACTGCTAGGTGAAGAAAATGGCCTAGAATTACATTAGAGTGATATTTAGTTTTAAAATATAACAGAACTGTATGGTTTTAAGACAAGTCTCATTATTTGTTTTCCTGAGATGTTTCCAACTTTTCATTTGATGCTCTTCCTACTCCACTTTCTCGCTAATCCACATTCATGCAAGAGTCTATTTTGTGAACTTCTGAAAACAAACTTCTCCACTGTGCAAACCATAGAATACCAAATGCTGTTTCAAGAATACACTCCTGATCTTGACCAAAACTACCAGACACATGCTCAAAAGTGCTTGTATATGTTGCAGTGTCAGCAGTTTAATCTTCATTACATACTCTAATATTCCAGAGGTTATACAGTACAAGCATTTTTCCTAGGCTGATATTCAGATACTCAGTAGCTGAATACTCAGGTCAGTTACTGATAACTCCTCTCTTCCATAATCTGAACATGCAGTACATTCCTGCATTCTGGTGCTGCACAACAACTTTGTATGTTACCTGTCAACCTGGGATAAGCAATTCTGTTCTGACTATTAATATCTTTGCAGGATCAAATGCAGAAAAAAATAAATCCAAACAAAACAAACAAAAAAGAAATTTTTAAAATGACTAATGAACACAGAGTTAAGGTTTATTACATGCTCAAAAATATTCTTCTTATTTTTAGAATTTGCGGAAAGGAGTAGACAAACAAGGGGGAAGGAGGGGAGCATGAGTTCTCTGGGGATCCTTGCAGTTCCTTCCAACCCAAGCCATTCTGTGATTCGATGATTTGGATTATTATGGCTTGGTTAACCAGAATATAGTAAGGGTTAGAAGAAAAGAGGATGGAAGAAATAAAATGAAATCCAGATGTAAAGATACTGTCAGAGATCTCAACAGCTCTGAGAAGTCATATTTTTGAAACATAGGTCTAGCACTGATTTTGCAATCTGCATAATTCCAGGTGCAATCCCATATTTTTTAGCATCAGACTTACATGAGATGTTATCGAGAAGAAATTTTTGATTCCATTTCACTTACTTTCATTCAGATATTCCATTTTATATTTCCTCAGGGTGAGACTCTGCAGAGCTCACAAGTGAGGTGAAGCAAAATAAACAACAGTAGCCAAGCAAGCATAAAAATTAATAAATGATGGTAAGTATGAAGTGTAGAGACCCCAATCCAGGAGGGATTGGTTCAGTGGAAAATTAGGTGTCCATCATGCTCCTTCCAGATACCCCTAGTCTGGCTAATCAGCATTTAGTAACTATTAGGCTTGACAGCTTGACCCTTGTCAATCACAGTTGGAACAATGCAACACTGAAAACAGAGCAGCCACTGAAGATGGCACTATTTCTAGCTAACCTATTTTGGCAGAATGTTTGTGTGCATCAACAGACTGAAATGTCAGAGAGCTGAAGATGATGTGGGTGAATGTGAAAAAGCAGAAAGACCGAAAGGAAAAGGAAGAAGCCAGAAGAAAAACTGAGCAAGAGACAAAATACAAGGAAATGCTGAAGATGAAAAATATGTATCAATGTAGTAATGAATATTCTTAAAATAACACAGAGGAAGTTTTGAAGCAGAAATGATTATAGTCCAGTCAGGTTGCTGTGAAGACACAGTTAAGAATGAAAGGAAATTGCTCACTCAAGTTGTGAAGTTCTTCATGTCACAATTACCCTGTAATGAACTGCAAACTAACCAGTTCTCTTCATGCTAACTAGAACCTCATTAACACTAAAGGACAGAATTGAGGCAACAGAAATCCCAGATCTGAAGAAATTTTTAGCCTAATATCAGGCAATCACTTCACTGAAGCTGTGCAGATTTTACTTTTTATATTTTCTTAGCCATTGTGCATTAAATGGTGAGAACTAAAAGTGTATTGTGTTAATATCCATAAATCCTATAAACCTGAAATATCTATTCCTGTTTTGAAACCTACTTTAGTACCAAGTCTAACTAAAGTTCTACACAACGTCTTTTTTTCACCTTCTCTGATACGGTTGCTTCCTTCTGTGTATATCTATGCTTAATTCCTATGCAACCTTATTTCTTACAACAAAGCAGTAGATGCTCATTAGGTGTTAACAACAGAAAACATTTTAGGTGTCATGGTTTTATGATTTTTGGTATTGCTATTCCACATCTTAAATTCCAGCCCTTATACCATTGGCATTAGAATGCAGATAACGTATTTGAGAAGCCAACATAAATAGGATGCTTTATCTTTTTTCTGAAACAGAATTAAAATAGGTCTGTTCTCTCTCTAAACTAAAATACCATTATCAGTGTAGTTATTTTTGGAGAGTGAAACATGCCACAACAGCATATTTACAGAAAGCAGATTAGCTCAGACTTCTTTATTTCCAGTACTCTTTTGGTGCTTATGCTTTGTCTCTCTTTGTTCTTTACTGCATTATGTTGGCATAACATGCAAAGACAAGCATATAGCACATTTGTCTGTAAGTCTGTTGGTACAGCTTGGCTAGCTCAACTATACAAAGAAAAATATCCTTTAACTACAGTAGGAATAGACTAAATTCCTTCTCATTAGAGAAGATACTGGAAAGAGCTCACACAACTAAAGTCTTTGTCTGAATAATGTCTTAACAATGGCAAAATGCAACCCACTGTTACAATATTACCTGGAATCTGGCACAATTAGAAACATGAAGAAAAGAACTGGTTTCCTGAAGTTACAGTCCAGCCCTGTCCGTGGTATCTAAAGAACTACTTTTAAAAACTTCTTCTAGTTAACAATTAAAATATATTAAAAGTAATTCATACAATGAGATATACCATGTAAGAAAGAATTGTTATTTGTCAGTTTTGTTTCAAACAGGAGAAAAATGCTGGTGACCCCCCTCCATAGAAGCCACAGCAGTTAACATAAATTGTCTGATAGCCTATGGAAACTTGGTCAGAATAGTCTCTCCATTGGTGGTCAGTGTCCATTCAACTCTACAACCTAAAATAAATAAATAAATAAATATTATTTTTGAAAAGTCCCAAAGAACTGAGGAAAGTTATGCCTCTCCAAGATCATAGAGACTATAAAATGAGAGTCATCGTCTGATTTCATAGGAGCAACCAATGTATTCCAATGGCAGCGCAACCGTTGACTTCAGAGACGACTGGAACGGCTCTCGTGGGGGTTCCAGGCACGAAAGGCTGCAGTGTCTCCCCCGGTTGATGGATCTATGGCGGCCACGAGAACCCCACGCAGCGCTGCTCCTGCGGAACGCCGCGAGGGGGCGTGAGGCGGTGCGGCTCCTGGTAAAGCGCAGTAGACGCCTTGGGCGCCAGCCGACGGCGATCACACGTGCAGGAGCGCCACCTGCAGACCAACAGGAGCAGCGCAGGCGAGGCCGCCGGCTGCCCCCGCTGCCGTGACGGAAGGACGTTAGAAATAGAGGGCCGTCATTAATTAATTAATTAATTAATTAATTAAAATAAAAAGACCTTATTTGAGTGACTACTGCGATGTTTTCATTTTCCCTTTGTGTTTCACAGTCACATTACATCTTCCACATGGAAGCCAGCTGGAAATAGCGGTTAAAGAATTGATCTGCTGATTAAAATTCCTCTTTTCTGTTTTCTGCATTCAGCTTTTATATAACCAGTGCATTTTGGCACATAAATGTGTCAAATGGGAGATAAATTTCTGTCTGAAAAAATACAACGTTTTCTTTTGCCATATCTGAATACGTACTGTTGGAGCAACATACTGAAACAGGAAAGAAAGAAATAAAGAAAGAAAAAAAAATGGTTTGAGAGGTTCCTTTGTTCTTTTGAATCTTAAGGAAAGCTTTTGATAGCAAAAAAAAAAAAAAAATAGACCTTCTGTTGAGAATGTCAGTGCACCTTAACAAAAGGACTGTGCTCCAGCTCTGGCTTATTTTAGTTCCCTAATAAAGTACTTCTGGCTGAAACAAATTTGGATCAGTTTTTGAATGTCTTTAACAAGGTTTCCACTATCATCTTCCCAGCAATGCAACTAGGCAGGAACCTTGATACGCTAAGCATGAGCTGTAGGAAGGAGATGGCTGGCAGAGTACAGCTCCACAGACCTTCTACAAAACCACTTTATATGAAAGTTTATGTATTTCTGTTTTTGTAAACAAAGCATTAAATACTCTCAGGATTCAGTGCAAGAAATCACTAATATGCAAGAATTAACAGAGCAAATAGACCTTTCTTTAGAACTAATGACATTGCAATTGATATTTTAATATGTGTATTTCTGATGACACTCACGTTTTCTTATCTCTTCAGTGTTAAAATTGTCAGATGTTCAATTTACATTCTAACTCTAACTCTTTCCTCTCTGAAATCTAAACAGTAGGAAGAAAAAAAGAGTATTTACCTCTAATGCATTGGCTATACTTCACCCAAGTCAGTACTTTACAAATTTGATCTCACAGAGGACATTTAGTGGATGTAAAGTTTAAACAATACATATCTTATGCCTATATGACTATGACCTCTAGCCAGTAACTTAATACAAAGAAGTATATTACTGATGAGAAAGACTGTGACTGAAGATGTCTATTTTATTGTGATATTTTCAACTTCTAAAAATAAATTTATCTTGTTGATGTCTAATAAGTGTCCCAAGACAAGGATCCTACATGCATGATTTCGTGATTCCTAATATCTTGATCTGATAAATGTATGTTGAGTAATCTGAAATTCAATTTCTTTCCTGCAGCAAGACCAAAATAAATATAAAAATATATAAATAAGTATTATAGCTTTTTTTTGTGTGCGTGTGTGTATGTGTGCATGTGGACTTAATCTTTTGGAAAAACTGGATATGAAAATTTGAAAGTTTGCTGTGGATTCAGTGTAACATGTAGCACTGTAGACATGAGGTGAATTTGAAAAATTGCATCAGGGAACGGATATTGTGACATTATGCATTTAGGAGGAACCAAATCAGAAATCCACAAGAAGATTTTCATTCTCAATGATTTCTGCTGATGGCACATTCTGTAAGTATTAATTTTATTATCACATTATTTCTCCTTACCTTGACTGAGCCTAGCTTTCTACCTAGACTATCTAACTGATGTTATACAAATAGCAAGATGTCATAGCAGAATTAAAAAGTGAATATTGGACATTCTGACGACACACATCTATTTAGATAGATAAAATAAATAAATAAATAAATAAATAAATAAATAAATAAATAAATAAATGAAAGAGAGAGAAAAAAAAAAATCTCCATCTAGTTTCAAAGATCTCTGTTAACCTATACAGTATGAAGAAAAAAGAATCTTTTTGCTTTGAAAATAAACAGACATAATATTAAGTAATTCATATGAATGGAGTAAGAGTGCTATTCTGAATCTGACTTAGCTGTTGATGTTTTTTTGCAGACTCATTTTCAGATTCTACATATGTCTGGTTTTCAGTTTTTCATTAGAACTCTTGCAAAATATTTCTGCCCTTAACGGTGGTTTTTAAGTTCTCAGTATTTTCCTTTTCTGTCAGAAATTCTGTAATGAATATAGTACAGTTTATTTTAAAATAAGATTTGCAATGAATATAGTAGATTTTATTTTCAAATAAGGTAGAAAAATTATCTGTAACTCTGAAATAGTACTAAATCATTCAATTAACGTTTTCAATTATTGCTTGATTGACTTTATCAGTTTGTTTGTTTGTTTGTTTTTAGTCTTTCTGCAAGTTCCATAGACAAACAAATTCAAGTATGAACAACCTAACAATCCTGGGCAGAATGTACAGAAGCACAAAGGGGTTTTTTTGTGTGTGTTTTTAATAAGAAAGATAATACAGCCTACAAAATATAATACATCATTGTAAAAGCTGAAACAGTACAGTAAACAACACTGCAGCCTTCTCCCACATGGATTACCTAATAATATGTCTTGTTATTTTGGAAGCAAAAGGGTTGTTTTCTCTTCAGACTTCTCAGATTGGCAGTGAATGTATGAATAGTACTGATATGGAGCTCGACAGGGAGGAGAGAAAAAGAGATATCATTACAGAATTCTTAACAACTTCTTATTGTATTTAGCCCAGTGGGACTCAGGTTTTTAAATGACTCTACTGTTTTTCAAAATTAGACTTCCTGAGATTTTATTTTTCTCAGTTAAAAAAAAAAAGAAAAAGATTTTTTTCTTTTCCCAGATATTCCATGAGTCTCAAAATCTACTGTCAGGTTTAAACTTGCACAAATCACAGGAGCACCTCTGAAGGTATCTAAGTACTTGAAGGAAAAGTATATCTTGCAAAGATAAAATAATCAGCACATTTTGGTTTATTCTGAGCACTCTCAAGGAATTGCATCTTGCATTTCTGTGACTTACTGTCAAATGTGCATCATTTTCTACCAAACAATTTATCTGTTCTTGTCTCTCTATATTATGTGTATCTTCTCCAGTATGGGAGATAGAAAGAATGGGAAAGAATGGGAAATTTCTGTATAGGATGAATTCACCCATGGAACTAAAAATACTCAGGTCTTGAGACTTATCAGCCTCTGATAACCAGGGAAGAGATACACTGCATAGTCCACATATACACCTAACTACTGAAAACTACAATAAAACTTAAAAACTTAGTGCCTTTAACAATGATGTCCACAAATGTCCAAGACTGTGTCTCCTGTGACTAGTTAGTAGAGACAGTGGAGAACAAACACAGTAGGAAAACAGAACCTTCATTCTACCAGCATTCACATTTCTGCCGGTCTCTGAGAAAACAGAATCAGGTATATTCATACAGTACCTAATGTTAGTTATCTATCATACAAGGCTACAGATTTTGCATGTTGTTGTCGCTATAGTATTACCTCAATGATGTAATTTACTACATTTTTTCCCATTGGACTTATCATTTAAATTTCATTTATTTCACTAATTCTTATGCAGCTATGCCAAGTGTTCCACCCATTTTGCATTATTCCTGCTATGGCCCATTTTGTATTCTGCAGATGATACTCTCTGTCTTCCATTTTATTGTTCAGATTCCGTTCATTATCAACATTTGAAATTTCTTTCTTTATTGCTTTTTCCTTTTTTCTTTTATCTGCCACTTTTGCTTTGATAGGAGTAAAGGAAGATGATAATTCCCAGTTTGTAATTACAGATGTTCATATGGATGTGCACTGAAGGTTATTCATTCTTGAGCATGAAAATTGCTGCATCCAAAGTGAACTATAGGGACATAGGGTCAGTGTACTGGGTAAACAGATAGGGAAATACAACAGCTGAAATATGTCTTCTCTTTGGCACATGCAAGTGTCTTTCAATCACCCAAAACTCAGTGAAAGATGTGTGAAAATAAAAGAAACACTGATGTAGTTTTAAGATCTGTCTACCTCACTGCATAATGGGTTGAAAACAGGAACATATCTTTACAGAACCTCATGCTGTGCACACACTTACCTTGAAAACTGTATTGCTTGTATTTTTCTGGTCCATATGTGTTGTAGGCGTAAATTTGCAAAATCCTTCTGTGAGAAGTAAGGACAATTAATATTATAACTTACTGTCTTCAGTATTCATATTTTCTTTATTTAATATTCACGTGTTTCTATTTACTTTTTATCTATGATTAAAAAAATTTTTTAAAAAGTTTTACAACTGAATAAAAATTCACTTCCACTAATAAAATCTTAAATGGCTGTATTTGCATAAACTAAGAAAAGAGAGAGAAAGGGAGAAATGCCACTTACAATAACAATTTTCTGGGTTAAGCTAATATCATTTAACATTCCAGAAACTTAGTTGCACACTGGCTGATTTGTAAAAATGCAATATAAAAGAAGAGAGAGGGAGAAAGAAACCCTTGGCTCAGTAAAAATTCTGCACTGTGGGTTTTGACAGAGTTTAAAAATAAAACTGAAACAAGGTAAATCTGGATTTGAACGTCCTACTTTTTTTTGCAGTTTAATTTGCACAGTGACCCTTTAAACTCTGTTCCCAGCAACATAGCCCTAGGCAAAGCCATAAGGCATAACCATCCCCTGTAGTGCGACTTCATCATAGGTTCTTACCTCCCTGCCCAGCCAGTCCTGAAATATCTAGTCATTTTTCTTGCCCCACTTCTATTATGCTTTCATATATCAAAATACAGTGAAAAGTAGCCGGTACTGCTAACCCCTCACAGATGATGAAATCCTCTACTAGGGAAACATAAAGAAATGTTGTTGTTTACACAATTAAAATTCAGGAGGGAAAGATTTAAATAAGTTTATTTTTTTTTTTTTAATTAGTTCTTCAGACTGAAAGTATCTCCTGAGCTATTTATAGCACACTGCTGAAGACTGGATACTACTGTAAAAATAACATGGGGGAACATTTTCAATTGGAATATGGATATGGGTACATCTACATCTTCAGTCTCAAACTTTTAATAGTCAAGCAGGTTGTTTAGTCACTAAACACATTTTTTTTTTAATCTGATTCATTAGCAAAGGAAGGAAAATAAAACTAATCTGACCCATAAAGCCATCTGGAATTGGCACTATTGATTCCTTGCTTGTGTAAGTTTGCATCTTACTGAATTATTTTAAAGATAGGGGTTTTTATCAGGTATACCATATTTTCAAGTGAAACATAGAATTTGGAGAATAATTAGAGCTAACCTAAACACCATGCCCTATCTGTAGTACAGATTTATAGATTTCTAAAGCCAGAATTGTTATAAATTCTGTTTCCAAGTAGTTTAATACACACTAAGCAAAATAATGAACATCCATTCCCAGGATCCACATTAAGCTGCTGCAGTTAAATAAAAAATCTGTGCTCTTGACTGCCTGTACTCAGCAAGGCCTACTTAAAAATTCCACAGTCACAAGTTCAGAGTTTTTTGGGGGAATTGTGATGACAACCAGCTATGTTCTGCAGACATTTCTCTGATTATGTCAACCTACAGTAAAAAAAATGTTGCAATCAAAAACTTGCTGTGGAAAAAGAAGAGCAGTCATGGGACAAAATAGAACATTCACTTAACACTAATTAAAGCAATGTGATTAACAATTTTCCTGTGATTTTTGAAGGATCTATACCCATTCACCTATCTTTATTGCTTGTTTTCTCAAGTCGTTAGAGACATTATCATTCTTTCTGAGACAATCCTAGATTCTCATTGGAGAGCACATTCTTCAGATAGAAAATGGTTATTATTTTCAGCGTAGCAAGCATTCAAGCTTGTCAAAAGGATTAATCAGAGAAATCCCCCCGAAATCTCATTATTTTCTGGTCAGAGAAAGCTGAATCACACAATTCTACTCTGCCAGGTTTGTCTGAAGTGAAAGCTCCAGTCTGGAGACACCAGAAACTACGGCTTACAGCACTTTTCATAACCCTTATAAATAAGCTTAGAGAGTTTTCACTGACATCGGTTACTATTTAATTTAAAATAAATAATAATAAAAACAGCAACTTCCCATTGATTGCCCTTTATTTTCATTTTCCTTTTGAGAATTCCTTCCTGCCATGCCACTCTTGAAGATGATTAATTATAAGAACTGCTATTTAACCTCAGCGAAAGAGGGAACTAGTGTTTTCATTATTTATACTTCCATGTCATTACATTTCAAACTCCTTTATTTTAATTACAAGACATTCATTACTTCAGTGATCACACCCAAGGTGATTTTTAACTTTTTGATGGATTTTTGTGGAATTAGCTCACTGAAATTCAGGTATTTTTCAGACATAATAAATAATTGCCTTTAAATATTAAATGTTAGAACTGAGGTTTTGCAGGGCTTAAAATACTTAAGGGGACCGTACTGGTTGTAAATATATGTCAAGGCATTCCCTGGATTTCTTACTTCTTTTTGTTTTGAATAAACGGTATGTAATTTCCTGATTTCAGCTGGTAGAGGGATGATTTTCTTCCTAGTGTCTGCTACCATTATAAATTTTAGGCTTCAGAAGAAAAACAATGTTTATAACGCACTGATGTTGTGGTTGCTGAAAAATGCTGTACAGAGCCATGGACATTTCAGTTTTCAGCTTCTCATACTGTCCTACGAGCAAAGGGCTGAGGGGGCACAAGAAGATAGAAGAGGACAGACCCAAGATAGGTGACCTAAACTGGCCAAAGCAATATTCCATACCATGTGACATCATGAGAAAAAAACTTAACTCTTTAACTCTGGGGACCTTGCTGAGGGGCAGCTGTTAATCATAGACAGGAGTCAGTGGGTGGTGAGCAATTGTGTTGTGCATCACTAGCTTTGTAAGTATACATATACAAATCTGTAGTTATCAGTACTGTTATTTCTCTTTTCCTTTTGTGTCTTATATGTGTATTTCATCTCAACCTACAAGTTGTTTTGTTTTGTTTTGTTTTTGTTTGTTTGTTTTTGTTTTTCTCTATTCTTTGCCCCATTCTACTCAGAGTTGGGGAGTAAGTGTTTAGCTCCTTTTCAGATTAAACCACAACACAATATATCTTAGGAATTAAACTATATATCTATTGCATTTTTCAAATGCATCTTGAACACTGGTAATTAAAAGCATGAGCTATTAGTTTTCTCTTGAAAAACGATAAATAAATACATAAGTAAATAAATAAACCCGTAATATAGTCATCCACCCAGTGTCACCTAGTTTGCAATTAGTGTCTCTTACATCACCCTCATTCCTTGAGTCTTCCTCTCACCCAACTTACACTCTCAGATACATGAACTAAAAAAAAATATTAAATAAGTACGACCACTAAAACCAGATGGGATATTCAAAATTAAACAATATCTGAAAAACTAAGGCAAGCAAGGAAATAGCAGGATGTATTTCCCCAAGTATCAAGGCTACATCCTCAAAGAAGAGACAGGTATTAGTTCTAAGTGATTCCTCCTTGAATGGAACAGAGCACCCAATATGTCAGGCAGATCCTTTTCTTGGAGAAGTCTGGTGCCTCCCTAGGGCTCAGGTAAAGGATGTCACTAGGAAATTCCCTAGCCTGTTGTGGCCAACAGACCATTAAGGATTATTCTTTTTCTACACAGTGAGTGGCAATGCAGCTACCTACACTTCAATATCCATCAAAAGGGACTTCAGAGTCTTGGGACAGAAGAGTCAAGGTCAGAATAATCTCTTCTCTGCTTCCAGCACTGGGTAGTGACCTAGAAAAAAGGATACAGATGTCATCACTGAATCCTGGTGGATCATTGCCACTACTGGAGTGTGACTATCAACAGCTAGAAGCTATTCAGAAGGGAAAGACAAAAGAAGGGGAAGAAATGTTGCCCTCTACATCAAGGAAGGAATAGGGCGTGAAGATCTGTCATTGAAGAGTGGCCATGAGCAAGTTAAAAGTCTATGCCCTCACAGCCCAGAAAGACAACTGTATCCTGAGCTGCACCAAAAGAAACGTGGCCAACAGGTCAAGGGAGGTGATCTGCTCTGTGCTGGTGATATATCACCTGGACTACTCTGTCCTCAGTACAGGAGAGAGAGATGGACCTGTTGGAGTGCATCCAGAGGAGGGACACAAAAATAATCCATGGAATGGAACTCCTTCCATACAAATACAGGTTGAGAAAGCTGTTTAGCCTGGAGAACACTCCAGGGAAACCTGACAGTGGCCTTTCAGCATCTAAAGGGAAGGATATAAGAAAGAAGAGGACAGGGGAAATGGCTTCAAACCAAAAGAGGAAAGGTTTAGACAAGATATAAGTAAAAAGTTTATTATGATAAAGTTAGTGAAGCACTGAAGCACATTGTCCAGAGAGCTGGTAAATGCCCCATCCCTGGAGACATTCAAGGTCAGGATGGATGGGGCTGAATAATCTGATTCAGCTGTGGATATCCCTGTTCATTGCAGGGGAATTGAATGAGCATGAACCATTTCATGGTCCATTCCAACTCAAACAATTCTGTGATTCTTTACTCTCCCTGATATAGTCCCACTACACTACATACTATCCATTATTTACTTTCTTTTTCCTTCTTTTTCTTCTGAACTCCATGTCCACAAGCCACAGTACTGCACTGTCTTGATACTGTCACTCTAATTCCTAGGTTATGGTTTCTATCTTCCATAGCTTCTTCAGAAGACAATAGTAAATAACTTCACATTTACTCTTCACATTTACTTATTGAAAACAGCTAGTTTTGCAACTTATCAGAACATTTTATTTTTCAATTAACTTGGATTAACTGCTAACAATTAATGAATATGAAGCTTTCCAGAACCAGGGTATTGCTAGTTACTTCAGAATACTGAAGTAGTCACAGAATC
Organism: Callipepla californica brunnescens; assembly: GCA_023055505.1. NCBI lineage: Eukaryota > Metazoa > Chordata > Aves > Galliformes > Odontophoridae > Callipepla > Callipepla californica. Next base: position 12,185,323 of record JALIRH010000023.1, on the reverse strand, counting down.
ACAGTTTTGCAAGGGTTGAAAGGAACCTTAAGAGATCATGAAGTCCAACCTCTCAACTAAAACAGGTACCCTACAAAAGGTCACAAAAGTAGGTGCCCAGAAGGGTTTTGAATATCTCTGTATAAGGAAACTCCACAACCTCTCTGGGCAACCTGTTCCAGTACTCTGTCTCCCTTACCATAAAGAAGTTCTTCACATGTTTGTACAAAAATTCCTATGTTCAAGTTTTAGACCATTGCTCTTTGTTCAATTGCTGTGTGCCACCGAAAAAAGCCTGGCCTCATCCATTTGCCTCCCACTTCCCTTCAGGCATTTATAAACACAAGTCAGATTCTCACTGTCTGATTTTCCCCACGTTTCTCTGCCTTTCCTCAGACAGAAGATGCTCTGGGCCCTTTGTAATCTCTGTGGCCCTTCACTGGTCTTGTTCTAGGAGATCTCTATCTTTTTTGAACTGGGGAATCTAAAACTGGGCTCACTGTTCTAAATGAGTTGTATTTAATCTTCTGTAGTACTCACAAGGTAATACAGTACTGATGTAACTTTGGCAATTCACTTCTACTTTTCATCTACTTTTCACAAAATCATTTGTTATTTCTTGCAATTCCCCTCCAACAGAAGAAAAATAATTTCTTTCCATATCCTGTTCAATATGTTTATTAAATAAATTTTTATTAACTATAAATACTATAAAATAAAGCAAACTGAAATATCTGTCTTAATATAAGATTCTAGATTATTCTTGGAATATCAGAAAAGCTACTTACAGACTACTACTAGAACAAAATGATCTGAAACTAAATTACCATCTTAATTCCTCCCACCCTCCTTCACCTTGGAACTTACACTGTGTGGAATGCTATCACCTTTACAGTGTCTGTTAACACTGTTAAGCAGTTCTCGTAGACCAGGTATGGTTAGGAGAGAGAAAAGGAGACCATGTACTTTAGACGAATCCTACAAGTCAAATTCACTTACAACACTTCTAGAAATTTAGCTCAATTTGGTTCCTAATTACTATACTAATGGGGACATGGAACATAATACTGGATACTCTAGTATTAGCTTAATGTCTGAAAAATGGCAAGTATATAAAAATGATAAAGACTCTGAAGAGAAAGTATTTATGTGAGTGTCTAACCTACTCACTTTTGAACTTGTGAGTGATATTTTGTCAGCGTGAGTAATATATTGTCACATTTTATTTCATTTAAAATTAAAACAAGATTTTTATTTACTCTCAATGTTCAAGTAGCTCAATCTTCTCCTCTTCCTGAAAATAGCAAACTTTGAAAGAGCTGACAACCACTTCCTCTCCAGATCTACGCCAATGACTAAAATTGAATGTTAGCTATTGCCTATCTTTATTTCCAAACAGTTAAACTCTGGCTGATTTTAAATCACATAGTTGAAGAATTAAAGCATTAAACAATCAAGTTGTTTTTACATGTTTCATTTATTAACAGTAATAATTACAACAACAACAAATAGGAAATTAAAACAGATTTCAGTATGTTATTTATTAATAGAATCTTGGTCTGCCTTCAGAAAGGCAGTGAAATCTGAAAACTACATTTCTTTATTTTATTAATGAATTCTGTTCTTAATATATTTTTCTTGCCTTCTGCTCTGGGTCATCAGTCTTACTTTCTCCATTCCATTTGTGATGGTTCTGCATCAAAGTTCAACTAAAGAGTGTACTCCAGATACTGAAAATCCAAAACAATATTACTAATAGTTTTATTTATAAGAATGTACTGTATCATCTTCACTCTTCTAGAGGTACAGGAAACAGTCAGAATACTTTTGATGAACTGTGCTTCTTTAAGATGCTTCTTAGAAAAGGAAAAAAAAAATGCTTCTTAGAGAAATAAACTAACTTGACATTAATTATTTGCTTGAGAGTTCATTCCACACATTCTTCCTTTCATGAAGCCAGATGTGCTGCAGACACCCCAAACATCTGCTACCCCCTGTGAAAAAGTCATCTGGGTACAGTTTGTATCTAGTAAAATGCAAATTTGTATAACTGTTTTTTTCTCTGTCTATTTGGTTCCATGCTTTCATGGTCAATTGAGATTTTTCAGATGATCTGATGATTTTAGAAAGAGCTGGATTTGACACTAAGTAGAAAATGTTTATTTCGTCTTTACTCCTATAACACTGTAATTTACTGGACTTTTGTAGGGCCAGTAAGCAAACTAGCCTTAAAAAATATGGTGAAGAAGCCTACCATACTTTTACGCCTTTCATTAACTCTTGTTTGTAAGTGTCATAACTCTAGCTGAGACAATTTTCTTCATCATGTCTCATATGAAAATATGTTCTGGCTTTAGGAGAAAAACAAAGGTGATAAAATACTGATGTTCTAGTTGCTGACCAGTGAAGTACAGAGTTAAGAACACTGCAGTTTTTCAGTTTCTCATACTGTCCTGCCTGTAAGGGGGCTGATAGAGGACAGAACAAAGTGATATTCATACAACATCATGCAGAACTATAATCTCTGGGGAGTTGGCAAGGCAAGGGCTGCTCACTGCTGACCTTACTCACCTTGGCACTGGCTATCAGCTGGTAAGCAATTGTGCTGTGTTTCATTTGTTTTGTAAATATGTATATATTATATATATATACCAAATGATTCCAAATGTGTCAGCGTGAAACTGAAGAACCATCATGAAGACAAAGAAGAAAGGACGGAGAACACAGAACACCTGCTGAAGCAAACAGCCTGGCAAATGCAGGCTACGTAAGATGAGCAACTTACTGTGATGTAAAAAGAACTTTTATCGACTATGGAAACTGCCCATGTATTGTGAGAACACTTAATCTGAGGAATGGCATTCAACCTGCAGTGTTTCACTTCCAAGTGTAGTAACTGAATGTACTAAATTAATAGTCCTGCAGACACTAGGTCTGTTCTGCCCCTTCTGTCCCCACACATCCAGAACAACACTACAGGGTGACACATTTGACATTTTGCAAGATTCTGCGAGAATCTGGGCAGATTAATGAAACATCCCACACATAAATAAATTCTGTTACTGTCTCATCAAAGATTTGTGGAATAGTTTGTCATAGAAGCTAGAGCTTCAGAGCAATGGTAGAGATTAAAAAATCTTGCCATTGTACTTACAAGCCTCTAAGAAAACTAAATATTTCATTTTCTTCAGTGAAATTACTCACATTGTAACAATAAACTTTTAAGCTCCTGGAAGAGACTCTTCTGTGCCAAAGTCTGTTAACTTTCCTAAGAGTCATGTGCCTCACATATTTCCAAGGGTATCTACCTCTACAATTTATGTACTTTTCAAGTATTTTATTGTTTGTTTTTCCCTTCCACAGTCAATCAGTGCTTTGGAAGCTTACCAATTTATTTATTGATCATTATTATACAAAATGTGCAGAGTTTGCATATCACTGTAATTCTAATAGTATTCATATTGTACATATAGACTATGCACAATCTGAAACCTCTGGGATATTTAAGGGTCTGTAATGCTGTAGTATCTGCATTAAAGAGAAAAGAAAATTAAAATGTTGTGCTCCCAAATGCCTAGTTAAAAAAATAGAGTGAAATTTATCTGGAATTTCTATTTTATTTTATTTTGCTATGTTTTTTCCTAAAGATGATGAAAGAGAGCATCCAGAAATATCTGAACTTATGGTTTAAGAGGAACGTCAGTGGCACTATTCACTGCAGATAGCTACTGATGTATCCTGCTTACAAAATCTAAGAAGTTCTTATCTTTTTAGAAGAGTAGGATTTTAGATGTTGAAGAATTTTTTTAGAAAACAAATAACAGCAAAAACAAACCCTGGTCTTAATTTCTCTGGAACCAGCCCTTGCTGCTAAAAAAGGTTTAAAAGTTTTTGTTTTGTTTAAAAGAGTAATAGTATAAAAATATTTTCCCACATATGGAACTTTGCTTTAAAATATCACTTCAAAAGGAACTTTATTTCATGTGTAAATTTAATCTGCATAATAAATAAGAGACTATAAATTTCATAAAATCCAAGATTTTACATACAACAGTTTAAATTTAAGTTATCTTAGATTATTATGTACATAAAGAACTGAAAGCAGCCTTGGAGCTCCATCAGTTCTGTAGCAGGTGTGTTAAAGCAGCAAAACAGCATTTCCCTTTGAACATTAACCATCTGCAAAATGCTATTACACATAAGCAGCTGAAGTTTAAGAGTGGATTCTTTCATTCTTGTCTTCTACAAAATTTCAGAAGTGGCCAGATAATTTTCAAGGATTCCTTAAGAATTTTTATTATTATTATTGATTTAATAATGAAATTTAATAATGAGACATTAATTTCTCTGTTTTCTCAACTTATTACATTAATTTCAGAAGGAATTTTTGCTTTAGATAAGAAATTCAAGGTCAAGCCAGTCACAGAATTTTGTGTCTTCAGAAAAATAATTCTAAGGAAGAAATCTCCAAGCATGCAGAAGCAAATCGATTCTGGCTGAATGATTTAAAAGCTTTAAAAAAGTATAATCTAAAATTCAAGCAAATAGATTTTATTGCCTCTCTGGTATGTTTAATAAAGGAAATGGTATCTCTCTGGGAGAAGCACTAGCAGGAAGAAACTGTACCAAGTTTTTATCTATTTAAATCATTGATAAAGTGTGACTCAGACCTTCTTTAATTTATATTGGATGACCTACTTATACTGATGCTTAAGCATTGAAAGTGTATCTCAGTCACTAGGACAAGAGTTGTTCTTGGTAATTCTAATAGATTTCATAAAGCATCCATAGTATTGTAAATCAAGAATAACTGCCCTTGAAGTGCTCAGTGGTACTCAAAAATTCATAACCAAGAACAGAATGTGGTGCACTAAGAGTGTGACATTTTCAAAATAGTAAAGAACAATGAGATTATGACCTATTTCTTTGATTCAAAAGATTATTTGACATTTCATGCGTATAGGAGCTCCATGGCCTTGCTCTGATCAAAAATTGTTAGCTACAAATAATGAGCCATGGGCAAAAGAAGATGCAAACAAGAACTGAGAGCAAGATGTAGTACAAAACATAAAATAACAAGCTCTGAAACCACACGAATCTGCTGGCACAACACCATCACGCTGTGTGGACCAATACATTAATATACTAGTGATGGGCCACTGGGCCAAAGCATGCTGTGGAGCAATTGAACAGAGTGCAACATTTCCTTAAAACTCAACAATGCCAACTTATTGGCAGTCAGTCAAGAGTTTGTGTATGTGAGTGTCTGTTCATCTGTTTGTCTGTGTGCACACACTTGTGCATGTGCATATTTAGGTAAAGCTTTCCCTAGGTCAGCCTGACCCTCAGTCTGTTTACTAAACTAGGCTTAGCACTGTCATATTGCTGGCATTCCCTTATACCTCAGTGCTTGAGATATTTAAAATGTGAATTCCATAAAATAAAGGAGAGTGAATAAGAGGTAACACTGTCCTGGAAGGATTTGTATTATGCATTATAATACAATGAGTATCATGTACAATGAGTAATGTATATATATGCATTAATATCAACAATCTTGGGACTAGACTTTTGTCACCCTTATCCTCAAATAGTAGTCATTAATTATTCTGTGTAATTAGCAAATTGACACTTAACTTAAAAGTGAAAAAACTGACATCTTTGGTCTTTTTCAGTAAGGTAGTTGCAAAGCTCTTGACAAAACATCCAAATATCTGTGTTTTACTGTAGTAACATTTGATTTCTCTAAAATATCAAACCATTTGAAGAAATATCCAAACATCTGTGTTTTATTGTAGTAATATATTTATTTTTTTTTTCTTAAAAGGTAGTTTAATATTGCTGAATCTTGTTCAGAATAAAAGAAAAGACAGTACTGAGAAAAAACAAAAACTACAAAAAAAAAACCTAACACTAGGAATTCATGCTTGAATCATACATTTTCCATGTATGATTAAGAAATACAGAACTAGTAAGAATATGTCAATCTCTTTTCATCACATTAGTGGAAAAAGATAGAAAATATTACCAGAGTTTTCAAGATAAATATATTTAGTTTTGTTCTCACACTTGATAATAAATTACTGCTTATAAAGAGTTTTACTTTTTCCCAGTGTATTTAGTGTTAAAACACCAATGGGCAATGGGAATAATGTTGCCAAAATGTAGAGGACTCTACAGTGAAAAATCCTATTTCCTCCAAATTTCTCTGATCTGCTGTACTTCCTCTTTTTCCCTATCTCCTTCTTAAACATTTATTGATGGACTTCAAAGTAATCTATTTAGTTCATGGACTCTGACCAAATCTCACCATTGCTGTAATGGTTATGGAATCTCAATTAAAACTACTGTCTAATTATCTCAAAGCAAATTGCCAGGTTAGACACCTCACCCTAATTTAACGAGGGACTTATAATGATTCACTTCTCATCAGTAACCTTTCTCATTCAGATAAACTTGAGAAATCCATGCATTCCTATTTTTATACAAAAGTATAAGCTGCTGCCTGATTTATGGGATCCCACTGTTGAGTTCTCAAAAGCAAATCTACATGTTTTATGGGCACACAAATCCATGTGTTAATCATCACCATGCACAAGGTACTGCTTAAAACAAGTGATATATTCAAATTTTCATAAATCTTAAGTAACCTTTCCAGAGTAGGTTTTTGATCACTGTTTGCTCAGGCAAAATGTCTTAGAAAAGTGAAGCTGTTCCGTTATCAGTGTTCTTTTCCATAAAAGAGAAATCCTAATAATGTGAAAAGAAATATTAATTCTTTGTAATGACCACTTCATTTTCAGGTTATTTTGTTATAGAAATGTGACTTACACACTCAGATCTGTGACTCTCTTCCTAACAAGGCTTGAACCCTATTTGGCAACTTCAATTAAATCTAAAAGAAAGATAGAGGTCCTAGAAATAATCTGCATTGGTAATAATTGGTTAAGAGTCTGAATGATATATCTTTGAGACAGAGCAGTCCTCACCAGGAGATGAGTTTGCATACATATTCTATGTGGTAGCAGTGGGTCAGCCAGAAGCCACTTTCTAATCTACAAGCCACAGCGAGTGCTGTCCCTGCCTAGAGGCAGAGGGTGAAAAAGGCATCTGGTCTATTGTGTCTGAAGGGATTAGAGGGCAAAAGATGCAAACTCACTGAAAAACAGACTTGATTAGTTCTAGTGTTGAACAATTTGAATGTAATGATCATCTGGCTCCTGTATGCAGTAAGCCCTAGAGTGCTATCATGCTTTCTTGACTGTTTTATTCCTGACCCCATATAGTTATTCCCACATGGTCAGAAAGGGGAGATAATTGAGATCTGACAACCCAACCCTAAAGATTCAAAATGCTAAGTGATGTACTCACCTTATAGCTCAGGCAGACTAAACAGAAGTTAAAAGAAAAAGACAGCACAGACTCTCTTGCTGACAACATGAACCTGAAGCATTACTATCTCTCCATTACTGTCCTCCCACATAAGCCAGAAAGGAAAAGGCCAAGATCCATTTTAGCAAGGTGAAAGAAAACCTGCAGTTTCATATGGGAGTATGTATACATGTATTTACAGGTAGCTGTATCTCAATAGCTTTCTGGGAGCAATCCATAGTTTAAATAATAAGCATAAACATTAAATTTTAAGGCCAATTGTTATAATCAATCTGCTGTTAATAAAATAGATATTTACTTCAGAAGTGTGAAATATGGATCCAAATCAATTTCATTGTTAAAAAGTCATTTGTATAATTCATAAATCAGTGACAAACCTAATGAATTAGTCACATAACTGGTACATTAGAGACAGAATTTTAAATTCAGCCACATTTTATTAAAAGTGTGATATGTATAAATAAGCCATGAAAACATACTTTTAACTCAAATGGTAAATAATAGTGTAAAGAATAGCAGCCTTTAGGAAAAATGGGAGAAGAAGGGTGATTGAATGACCTGGTGTTTGGTAGACTAAAATTTAAGATAAGCAGTATGATCATGTCTACCTTAGAAATAAAGGGGAAAGTTTTATTCTTTAAATATGTGAGTCCAACCTGTCTCACTCCAATTTATAGGAGGGAGAGAATGTTCTTTGTTATATGTGTACCTGCTGTGAGATTAAGAAACAATGGTTCAAATGTTGGTCCGACCAGTTTATTACAAATCTTAATCAGGGAGATGGGGAAGGGGAGGACAGGCACTATCACCAATTAGGGTGATGGGAAGGGAAAGTGGACGATAGAAAAGAAGGGAAAGAAACAAGAATTGCGTTCATCAGGGATAGTCACCATCCGGATCCAGCAGTGGTCCTGTTGCACGCAGTTTTGAATTGTCTAGGTTGAAAAGGACCTCAAAGATCATGTAGTTTCAACACCACTGCCACGGGCAGAGTCGACAACCACTGCACCAGGCTGCCCAGAGCCACATCCAGTCTTGCCTTGAATGCCTCCAGTCATGAGGCTTCCACAACCTCTCTGGGAAACCTGTTCAGTGGATCACCACTCTCTGAGTGAAAAACCTCCTCCTAATATCTATCCTAAATCTCTCATCTTAGTTTAAAACCATTCCCCCTTGTGCTATCATTATCCACCTGTGGAAACAGTCATTCCCTCTCCTTTTGATACACTCCCTTCAAGTAATGGAAGGCCACTATGAGGTCTCCCCAGACCCTTCTCTTCTATGAACTAAACAAGCCTAGTTCCCTCAACCTTTCCTTATAGGAAGGGTGCTCCAGCCCTCTGATCATTTTAGTGGCCCTCCTTTGGACCCATACCAAGAGCTCCACATCTTTTTTGTGCTTTGAACATGTTCAAAGTTAAATGAGCAATTGAGAAATGTACATGCCAAGCCACCTGGTTACATTCAAAAGAGAAAAAAAAATCTTGCGAATAAAGTTTTTTATTCTCCAACACTACAGATTCTTTCGCAACTTGAACAAATTTGGATGACTGAACAAAAATCACAGAATTACCTTCTATTAGTAACTCCCAGCTCACTCACTGCTAGTAAAACATAGCAACATGCCTGCGGAAAGAAATGTCCAGGCTCACCTAATGTACAAATAATGTGCAAAATGCTAAAAAAATATATATCTACCTTAGGCAAAACCATGGGTATTCTGTTTCTAGATTATTTGAAGCCTCATTCAAATTCCATGGTAAACAGATGGTTCTTTGTACATGAAGATCCATCTGAAGTGTAGAAGGAACCCATTTCTAAATACAAAGAATGTGTTTGTAGATTCAGGAATTTAGAAAGAAATGGCACGTGTGATTACTTTATGCTCAACTAGGTGATCTAACATCGATTTAGGGAAGTTTTTAATTAGTTTATATTTTACTCAAGAAAAAAAAAAGTGTGTGGTATATAGAATATGTTAATTGGTGATTGACAGGATTCTAAGTTTGTTTCAAAGGAGATAAGCACCACCTAATTCTATGCTTCTTCATGTCATGTTCTACCCCAGAATAAATTTAATCTGATTATGCAATTTCCTAGTTTACATATGTGATCTTTTTGCAAGTTATCTGTATTTTTTAATTCACAAACCTTCAATTTTTTCTTCTGCAACCACAGTATAATCTATTCTCATCACAAACCAGGAATGTTGGCTCTCAGCTCCTGCACACAGCCCATAAAACTTGTCCATCAGGAGTCCAGAGTTCCACTTGTACATTTATCTTTTAATCCTTTTTAGAATATCCTCTTGATTTACACTGTAAGGCTGGAGCTGAAATTTCTTTTTACGTTTCAGAAGCCTGTGAAGATCATATATAAAAGAACTTCGTATGTGCTGAGGTTGAAGATGAAGAGAGGAAGAGGGAACAAGATCAGGGAGCTGTAAAGGCATTAGACATTATCTTCTTGACCTTTGTAAACCATGTGAAGCCCTTTGCCCTCACTTCACCAGGATTCTTAGCCTTTCAGTAGAAGATAAAGTTGGAGAGGAAGCACAATAGCCATACATTCAGAAGGAGATAAAGTCTCTTGCTCTGTAATAATAATGATTGGCAGCACTCAAAGACAATGAGTAAAAATAAAAAGAAAGGGCAAAGAATCCAAAAAGAAAGGTGTAGTCTTCAGGACTGCAGCCTTTTCCTTAGAGATACATGCAGAATTTTGAAAACAACAGTCAGAAATCTGTAGAGAAATGAATCAGAACTCATACTTGCATTTACAAGGGACTTACTGCTATGATATCACATAACAAAGATCAGTAGTGCTGGAACAATATTTTTTTCTATTTTTTATTTTTCCACATTACGACATTTATGGTCTGCAAAGAGTATAAGGTAAGATAAGGTCTCTGTTCTGAAAGATTCTGTGAGGGGAAAACAAAACACTGAGACAAAATTCCTCAGTTTATAAATGTTTCCATGGAACCCAATTGCTCAAGAAGTGATATGTGAATAAGGAAAGATCACTACAAATAGACTAATGGATTTATTGCTACTGCATAGCACTGAAATGCATAGATATGTTGCTACTGCACAGCAGTTGCAGAAGCCTGTAGTAGAAATGCTAATTATCACAAAAGTATTTCTAACTTAAATATTCAAAAACCATAGAATTGAACATTTTGTGTTAATTCACTCATTTGATTTAATCATGAGAGTATCCCCAAATTCTTGAAAGTGGACAGGGAAATAGTCTTTAATTCACATAGGAAGTAAGTAAACAAACAAAAAGTTTGGAACTGAATTTGAAATTTTCTGCACGTCAAAAAAGGTTGCATTATCAACAACACAGAGACAAGCACACACCTTTAGTAGGGTGAGAAGCATGATTGCAGCTGTGTAACTATAATGAATTTGGCTTAAGGAGCAGTGTGTACTGATCAAATTTTCGGAATGCTTTTCCCAGCTGCCTCTGGAATGGACCTAGGAGGAACACACTATATCACTAACAAAAAAACATTTTTTTATAAAAGGCAGTAACTACTAGACATGAGAAAATACAGAACAGAAAATACAAAGGCAAATGACACACATGAGCAAGGATGAGGGAGAAATTAGAAAGATGGAAAGGTAGGAAGGACAGTCAATCAGGAAAGATATACAGAGAAGGAGAGATGTCAAGGAGAAAAATTCAAGCAACAAAGAGTCTTCCATGAATTGCCAGAGTAGAAGCCTGAGGGCAGGAACAAGATTGGCTTCTTGCCATCTTGTGATTGAGTAAGCAACATGTGCTCCCTGCCAAGAAGGCCAATGGTATTCTCAGCTGCATTAAGCAAAGTATCCCCAAAGTTCATGAGAGGTGATCTTTCCCTCCCTGAAGAGGAGGTGCAGTGAAGGTGAAACCATGCTATTTGTAGTGCTGTCCAGTGATAGGATCAGAAACAACAAGCACAAACTGAAGTAAATGTGGTTCCTTCTGAACATCACTTTACTGTGCAGGCGACAGCACTGGCACAAGTTGCCCAGAGAGAGTGGAATCTTCCCTCCTTGCAGATCTTCAAAAACAGCACTAGGTGGCCTGCTTGTGCAGGTGAGTGGATCAGGTGACTTCCAGAGGCATCACATGAACTTTTTGGGTTAAACCTCGTTTTGGACACTGCCTCAGACAGTCTAACAAATTCCTACTTTCCCATAATGATGTCTATCTGATCATGCAAAACTCAGTTCACCAGAGTTCATACATTCCTGTACCATGATCCTATAGAAACAGGCTGCTATATAACATTTCTCATAATTTCACAGAGGAAAAATAAGGTTAGCGGGATTAATCACTAGAAAAATAAAACATCATGCACATATTTCACTATTCCTTTTCTAAATTTCAACTGAATGCAATATTAGCCTGCATAATTTTTATCTTCCATGTAAAATGCAAAAAAATCTAACATAACCCTGTAAACAATATATGAATAAAACATAAATAAAATATGTGCAGGATGATATAAGGATTTATGATTCTAGTGACTGATTCATTAACTGTTTGCTATTTTTGCTATTATCCAGATAATATTTCTAACTTTATAATAGTATAATGTATTCTTGTCAAAAAGCTACAAGTACTTGACATTAAAAGCCTTATATAATTCTTTAGTTCTTAGTTTTTTTGAGTCATTTTTCTCCTGAATAAGTAATTTTTTTAACAATAGAAGTCTGTTATTCTATCTTTTTTATATTATTACTTTATTTTACTTTTTAGATTTCTTTTTAGATTTCAAGAGTCAGCTTAGACTGGTGTATGATTCATGTTATGAAACTCAGGAAGCATTTCTAAAGCTTTTAAATACAATCTGGCCAGAAAATAAATAAATAGATAATATATTTTTTTAAATGGTTCCAGATGACTAAGATGGCTCAAAGAACTGTGCTGTCCATAAACCTTCAAGTCTTCACTTTTCATTTGCACTGGAGTTTCTTTTTCAGGAAAACTATTTAGTTGGTGTAAAAAACCGCTGATACTAGGCAATCAAGCTACCTCTTTAGAAATGAGTAAATATCACCATCATTCTAAAGAAGTTTTTTTTCTCATTTAAATTTATTAAAGAATTAATCTGATTTTTTTCATACTTGAAAATAAAATTATATTAATTTTATATCTTCCAATGTAATGCTATGAATGAAGCAATGTGACCATTTAAACAAAGAATATATATTAAGTTTCTGAAGTTCTATTTGTACTGGCAGTCATTTTCATAATTTGTATTCCTATTAAGTTGTATTTTGGTATTTGTTACCTGTTGAAAGTTCTGTCCAATTCAGAAAAGTACTTTTCTATAGATTTTATGGTGCTGAAGAAATCAATAGCTATCAACTTTAATCATGAAGTATATCTTTTTGTTCAGTTTATTGTAGTCTTCCACAGACATAAAACTGTCTTTCTGATTTCATGTATTCAAATATAGTCCATAGTAATGCATAGAAATTTTTGGCCTGATTAAGGCTGAGAACATTCTGCATGGATGATTTTCTGTTTTGTTATTGCACCTCATATTTTTTTCATCATTCTTAATATCACAGTACCTTTAATAGTGAGGTAGCTATTAATAAACAAATGGCATCCAAAACTAATTTTGAAATGGGTAATAAAAGTATGTTATTTTTTGCCATGAATTAAATTTCCTTATTTTCTAATTTAAAAGAAACAGTAGTTATATACTGCAGTTTACACCTACATTACTTTGGCTTTGTTTTATATGGATTAGACAGATGTATATCTTCAGTAATTCAGTTGTGAACAAGACTCTGTAAGACAAAGGGGACTTAACAGATAATATTTTTGTAACCAGAGTACAAGGAAAGATTAAAGGAGATGTTTCTCTTTCCCTGGACACAAATGAAATAGATTTAATCCTTTGCTGTCCTTCACACAATGACACCTTTATCACTTGTACTTTGTAGATTACTTTCAAAGGTGAAGGAGTTAGACTGTGTTTTCAGAAGTAATACAGCACTCAAGTACTCTTCACACAGTATTTTGTCTGTACATTTGCAACCAGACTACACAAATTCCATTTACCAACCTGAAGTGTATGAAACTGCGTACCAGCACTACATATTCAATTGTTCATATGCAGCATGCTCTCCATCAAAAATGCATGAAATTGAGTGGGATTTAAAGACGTGGATAAGCCTCTACATTGAGAGTGTCCGTAGTAGTTCTGCAATTTGTTTATTAACTCAAATGGTTCAATGTAATTACCATATATTTTTTAACATATTTTTCATCAAGTTAGTCTAAGGCTCAAAGGAAGACAAAAGAAAGAACATGATAACTAGTCTATTATTTCCTGGCATTTGCAATGCTTTGCAAATTTACATGGGTTTTACTAAAATGAAATCATAGTTAAATTAAATGGTTATGTGCATTTGTGCTGTTAAGCAACACTGTTTTCTCTAATATTATTATTTTCAATATGTGAACAGAACATAATTCACTGATGCTACAGACACTTCAGAGATGTCTATTCAACATTTGAAAAGGTATGAATATAAATGGACATGTAATTTCCCTCTGGTTTCGAGTTATGTATTCCCTGCAATGGAAAAAGTTCTAGACTAAGGAAACTGTCCCACGAAAAAAGGTAATATCTATCTAACTTCAAGACTCTGTAGGGGCAATACATAATCATTCTTTTTAGTAAGAAATGCCACTACAGCTAATGCAAATGAAATTTTAGAGAGTAACATGCAACAAAAAAAAAAACATTAAAAAGTAATGCTCTGGATATAACAATATTTCTAACTTCCCAAGAAGGTTTGTACCAGAGGCAGACCCAACATTTCAGTCACAAATAGGCTTCCTCAAGGAGGCAGTTTATATCCAATCAAGGCCACAGTTTAAATTTTTAAAGAAAATGTTACTCCTGAGTAATCTCTGGTAAAGTTCATTTTTTTTCTGAATTGCTATTACTGCTTGAACATATCTGACAGGGAGATAAACAACAGAAATTATGAGTCAAACCTTCTTTTACTGTCCACAGACTTTAAAAGACAAGAAAAATGACTTTGAAGTCTTTAAAGTGAGAGACACAATAAAAAAGCAGATAGAATGATTTAACTAAAAATGTATAGCATAATATGAAGACTGTTTGTCTTAAGAGTTGTTCTGTTTGCATGTTATTTTACTTCGATAACTTCATTTTCTCTGTCATATAGCCAAAGCACTTGATGATGAATGAACTCGTGAAAAATATTACTAAAAGTCACATAATAGTATTATGTAATCTCTTGGACCCACAGTATTAGTTGCCCAGGGCTATAGGCAGTCTGTGGGCTCCAGGTTTGACATGCCTGATCTAGATGATGAGGTAGAGTGTATCCTCAGCAAGTTTGTATACAACATTAAGATGGGACAAAGGGCTAATATATCAGAAGGTCATACTGCCATCCAGAAACCAGGAAAGTCTGGAAAAATTGTCTGGAAGTAACAATGCGAACTTCAACGCAGAGAAGTGCAAAGGCCTCCATCTGGGCAGAAACAATCCTGAGCAGCAGCACATGTACACAGCTGGAAAGAAGTTTCATAGAAAAAGCCCTGTGGGTCCAAGTGGACATCTTAAATGTGATACAGCTATGTGTCCTGCTGTTATGATGACTGCATATTCTTGGATGCAATAGTTTGGCAGCAGAACAAGGTATGTGATCCTTCCTCTGCACAGCCCTGGTGAAGCCATACCTGGAGTTCTGTGTCCAGCTGGAAGCTCCCCAGTACAGGAGAGATACAGACATGCTGGAAAACGTCCATTGCAGAGCCATGAAGATTATTAAGGAACTGGAACATCTCTCCTGTGTCAGAGAGAACTGAGAGAGTTGGACAGTTTAGCCTCAAGAAGGAGAGACTCAGGTCATCTCAATATGTACAAAGAGGTGCAAAGACAATGGAGCCATGATCTTATCAGTGGTTCTCAGTACCAGGACAAGAGGTACCGATCACAAACACAAAAACAAAAGATTCTAACTTAAGACCATGGAAGTACTTTGCCGTGAGAGTGATGGAGCACTAGGACAGGTTGTCTGGGGAGCCCATGGAGTCTCTCTGCTTCAAAATCTTCAAAAGCTGCATGGACATGGTACTGAGCCATGTACTCTAGGTACTCTGTGGTCCATTCTAACCTCAGCTGTTCTGTGATTCTACAACACTAAAATATATATTCATATACAATCTGTAGGGGAAAAAATGTATGAAAAAATATACATAATTTAATATTTTATGAATAGCAGAAAACGAAATGTCATTAGGACAGAAAAAAAAAATCAGAGAACTATGTTACAGCCAGTAAAGGACTGCGCTTCATCTTTCTCTGTTTAGAAGACTCCCAGATGTAGAGATTGTGATGAATGTTGATTATTTCTTACTGGAATCTGCTGTTTTGCTTACAATTAGTGATACTCTTCACTGATGCATGTATGGAATATTCTACTATTTGTCTTTTTAAAAGTTTGTTTGTCAAAGCAATAATAGTAATAATAAACTGGTTTACTTTAGTAATGACAAAGCAAGAACACGGGAACTTGTAGATAACATTTCTTGGCAGATGTACATTTCACAAACTGCAGATCTCACAAGAATTTTGAATTTCATGAAATGCTTGATTTTTTACTACCAGGTATTGAGATGCATAATATATATATTCCAGAAATCAATTTTCATTTTAATCTAAAGCAGAGAGTTACAATTAAATATCTAACTAATGGAAGATTATGGCATACAAATGAAACCAATCCAAACATATCTTCTACATCAATAATTAAAGAACAACATCAGCCATTCTACAAAGCAACATTTTATGTAAATAAACCTGAATGAAGAAAATAAGAACAAACAAGTTTAGTCCTCAGTAAAGAATTCATGTTATATTAACAGACATGAATTTTGAAGTCTTTCTGTGCAGGAGTGTATTTTTACACCTCCTTGACACATAAATGTCTGGATATTTTGCAAGTATTAAAAAAATTATCATTTAAATACCTGAAGCAGAGGTATATTATAACCTGATTCCTTCTTTCAGCAAAGAACTATCAAATTACTTTACCATTACTCTTGGGAAAAATTATAGTTTAAAACACTGGGATTTTTATGCAAGCAATTGGAAATGGATGAATCTTGTGGAGGATTCAGAAGGCAAAGACAGAGAAATCTGATATGTATTAAAAGGTCTCTGAAAAGATATGAGAAGGCATCTTGACCTGGGAACAGCCTCTGCTGTGACAAGAAATATATAAGACAAGAAAAATATAAACATACATCCACATGCACACACATGTACGTGACTGCATGAACAGAAAACTTACTGCTAGATTAGCTTTGTTCCTTATCTGAATCCAAAAAGCTGAAGGGGGCTAGATTCCTAATTAAGAACACTAAGGGGATGTAAATATTGCTACATGGTGTTCCATGCCAGAGTTACAATGAGCAAGACTCTTCTTCAGATAGTTTGATCATATCCCTAAGGCTCATGTCCTTTAACTGAACTTCCAGATTTCTGAAACCCCAAGTACACTGAAGTGCTGCCAGCTGAATTCCACAAGCTGGCAGAAAAAGGATAACTGAGTAACTGACTGGTTGGCATTAGAGATAGATCTATCATACAGAGTTTTAAACCCATAAGCCATCATTTGGCTGATTAAATTCTGGCCTGAACTGAGACAGCCCCGAGTGTCTTGCAGCCAAAAACATAAGAAAGAAGTACTGGCTGATTTGTCCAAATTCATCCTAGAGAGAAAAGACCAGTCTATATCTCCAAAACTTAAAGTGAACAGAGAATAATACCAAAAACGAAACCAACTGAAAGATGTCCTATCAAAATCATCCAGTTTGCTAAGACAGATGGTACAAAGGAAAGAGTATGGCAACTCATTTTCTCTGGTGGAAGTTTAGATGTTGAAAAAGAACTATGGATGTAATATTTGGGAAGATCTACGAATTCTAACAAGATTATGGCTGTGCTGTTCTTTATTTTGTCACATAGTGAGGCATGCTGCACCAGAGCAGATCAGTCCAGCAGCTGAACTGTGGATCACGGTATGCAGGAAGTCCTTTTGAGCCAAGGAAACTCCAGGCTAAGTGGAAAACTGGTCATGAGCCAGCACCTCTCATGAGAGCAGCTGATGAGAACTGGGCAACCAGACCAAGAAAATGCAGAGATATGGAATAGTAAAAATCGGGAACTTTCCAAAAAGGGTGTGACAGTGGAACTCTGTGGAGGGGAGGGCACAGTGCAGAGCTAAACTGAAGATGAAAAATGGTTCACAGATTTAGCATTTTTGGTGAATTTAATGAGGCTTTTTTTATTATTCAAATGAGTTTTCAAGGTGAAAAGCAACTTATCTTTACTATGTTTCTAACCATAACAATGTTCAAAATTAAACTTAAATTATGGCAGCTGAAGTTATAGCAAATAATTTTATGTATTTTGATACATTGACTAAGCACTGTCCTGTGTACAGTGAAAAATATGCAGCTTTCCTTTCTGTTTTGATAAAGGAATTTGAGAATAGGTTTCAAGATTTTCCTCAAAATCATTAATTATTGGTACTTCTTTTTACTCCACTGTTCCAGTCGACTTAAATACAACACCTGCAAATTTTCAAATGAAATGTATAGAGTTGTATTCAGACATTCAACTTAAACAAAAATTGGATCATGTCTCTTTAACTAGACTTTTTAAGACCTATCTCACTAGAGGAAAATATCCTTCGCTTCACAATCATGCCTTATTCATGTCATTGCTTTTTGGCCATATGTACCTTTATGAACAACACCAAGTCAAATATCTCACTACTTTTATGTTTTTGTTGCTTTTTTATGTTTTAATCAAAAAAAAAAAAAAAAAAGGTAAGAATATAAGTTCTGTTACTTAAAGATACTTTGATTATATTATATATTTTGTTTGCAGGCTAACACAATTCCTCTTCAGTGTGCCCCAGACAAGCCAGAAGTCAGGGTATTCATGTCCTGGAGTAAAGGCTGCAACTCCAGATGGGACTTCTTCTCTACTTCCTCCACATCTGTCTGATGCTACCCAGGCATTATAAGTAATCTTCTAAATCTTGCCAGTATTCTATGGAGTTGGATACAATGCACCTCAGGACTCTGAAGGAGAAAGCAGAATTGCTTGTATAAAGCAATTCCATTTTACCATTAATCCTGGCTAACTAGGTAGGCCCCAGTTGACTTGAGATTAAATTATGCGACTCCAATTTACAAGAGGGGCAGAAAGGAGGACTGAGGAAATTATAGGCCTGTAAGTATGACCTTGGTGACAGGGAATATTATGGAGCAGATCATCCAGAGTGCTGCACAATGCTTATGAGTGATCAGTGATCAGAAGCAGTTCCCATGGGTTTACAAAGGGTGGGTCATGCCTGATTATTCTTGTCTCCTTCTATGGCAAGATGACTCAGTTAGTAGAAGAGGGAAGGTGGTCAATGCTGTTTACTTGGATTTTAGTAAAATACCTGACGCTACCTCCCACAGCACTCTCATGGAGAAACCATCTGCTCATGAGTTGGGACAATTTACAATACACTAGGTGAAAAACAAACTGGATGGCTGGGCTCAGAGTGTCATGGCAGCCAGACACCAGGAATCTGTACAGAGGCTTATTTCATATACCAATTTTATCAATGATCTGGATGAGCACATCAACTGTACTTTTAAGTTTGCAGATAACCCCAAGTTGTGCAGGACTGTAGTATGCTTTGAGGGTAGCAGTCATTGCACAAGGATCTGGATGGACCAAGTCCAATCCCATGACACTCAACAAGACTCAGTGCTGAGTTCTGAATTTGGGTCATAACAACCCTGTTCAGGCTCAGGGAGGAGTGGCTGGAAAGACACTTGCAGTCTGAAGAGTCACTACCATACAGTAGTGGATTTCCACTCCTGTCCCCTTTATCCCAGAATCCAGACAGGGGTAGAGTAAAAGTGAAAGCTGATCAATTAGATAAAGAGGAGAACTAATTTACTAAGAAAAATATGAGATAATACAGAGTAATTAAGGACAGTAAATCAAACAAATAAATGGAAAAAGAAATCTCCAACAGCTTTCTACACTTCACTCACAACTGGCTGATTTGGAAGAGACCTTGTTCTCCAGGTCATTTTTTATCTTACTCCCAGAAACAGAATCCACCAAACCATTTTGGGAATTACAGTCTCAGGAAAATCTGGATCTGCAGATCCTTATTCCCAGAGCCAGAAGCCATGTGGGAAACCAAAGCAATCTGGGAAAGCAGGAGCTATAGCTCCAAGCAACCCCCCGTACCAAGAGCTTAAGATATGATGCTATGGTATGGAATACTGATCAAAAATCATGACAGTATTGAACAGAAAAGGACCTAGGGATTTTGGTCAACAGCCATCTATCTGAACATGATCCAGCAGCATGCACAGGTGGCCAAGAAGGTTGATGGCCTGGTCTGCATAAATATCTGACTTTTCCTGGGCTGGAGTATTGTGGATTCAATGTCCTAGCACATCAAAACAGAAGAAGTATAAGGCTCTGCATCAGTGCACAATGTATCCTAATGCCAAGAAGCAATAAATGGGCAGAAACAATCTGTATTTCTGGAGTGACAGGTGGATCTCAATAATTAATCAGTAAGCTTTACTGATAATAAATAGCAAAACCTATTGTGACTACTCCAGAGTCTCTGTGTATCTTTGGCATGGACTACCCCAAAAGTAGGTACTTCAAGTACACAGAAGGATACTGCTGGGCTTTTGATATTGTTATATTAGAGAGGAAACTAAAAAGCTATCTACCTTGTCCATTCCTTTGGAAAACAGTTGTGGTTTAATCTAGCAGTCTATTAAGCACCTCATAGCTATTCTCTCATACATACACACCCCCAGTGGGACAAAGAAGAGATTCAGAGGAAAGGTAAAACTCATTGGTCCAGATATAGAGAGATTAATACAATAGAAAGGGATGAGGAAAATATTATAAAGAATACGCTAAACAAATGATGTGCAGTGCAATTGATGACCACCACACGTCATTGCCCAACCCTTTCTTGAGCACTGACAGCCCACGTGGCCAGCTCTCCCTATTTTTATTGTTCAGCATGACATCATATGATACAGAATTTACTTTCAGGCACTTTAAAACCAAGATTCCTTGTCAACTTAGGTCTTCTGTTCAGGACCACTTTTTTATCAGCGCAACCCACTTACCTGACATAGCATCAACTGAGTGATGTACAGAAGAGATCCTTCCTTTGAGCACCTAGCCCAGCAGTTGAGGTACCAAAGGGAGATGTGCTTCACTATCAACTGCTTCCAAAGCATCTTGGGCCCCTTCATATTCTGCCAAAATCTCTTTCTTAGTTGGAGTGTAGGAGGCCTCAGATCCCTGACTCCAAAATCCTATGTGCTAATCTCAAGACTCCCTTAAAGCATTCTATCAGAAGCTCCATGTCATTGTCAGAAGCTGCAGTGGATTACTGAATTAATTATCTCCTGTTTAATTTGTTCAAAAGCTTGTGCAGTGGATTACTGAATTAATTATCTCCTGTTTAATTTGTTCAAAAGCTTGTTGCTTCTCAGAGTCCCACTGGAAACTCTTCTTCTTTGAAGTGAATTGATAGAGAGGGGAATATTCCACAATACCTAAGAAAGCCTGTGTTTTCCTTTTGCTAGGTAGTGGAGATGTGGCCTTTATTTCCTTGAGCATATCCATATCGGTTTAAAAAATCCATCTTGCTGTTTGGTTCCTAAGAACAGGATCTCCTGTGCAGATCCCTTGGCCTTACTTTGCTTTATGTCAAAAAAAAACTTTAAGAAGCATTTTGACAATTTTCCTGTTTCTCAAAAACTTCCACTGCTCTGTTGCCCCACTCAATGTAATCAATGTATTGTAGGTATTCAAGAGCTTCCACCTGTTCTAGTGCAGTCTGGATCAGCCCATAGCAGATTGTATGACTCATTTTCCACCTCTGGAGGAGTTGATTTCACTGGACACACCTCCAAGTGAAAGCAAACTGTGGCCTGCAGTCTGCCACCAAAGGGATTGAGAAAAGCATAACTATTGTGTCATACCATGGGGCTGCCTGTTACTCCAGTTTGTATTAAGTTCATAGGATCACAGAATGGCTTGGGTTGGAAGGGAACCCAAGGACCACCGAGTTCCAGCCCTCCTGCCACAGGCAAGTCTACCAAACTCCAGATTTGATACTAGACAAGGTTGCCCTGGGCCCCATCCTACCTGGTCATGAACACTTCGAGGGACAGAGCATTCACAGCCATTCTGGGCAGCCTGTTCCAGCACCTCACCACTCCCTCTAAAGAACATTCCCCTGATATCCAATGTAAACCCTTGAGTTCTAGCACGTCTAGCACAGCATTCAATGACTATGTGACTTCAGGTTACATTAATTCAGTGTTACTCTCTATTCACTCTATTCTGCATTACATTTTTGGACTAGCCATATGGAGCTATTAGAAGGTGAGAACATTTTGTTGATCACTCCTTGGCTCTCAACAAATCACCTTAAGGATGACAAGCAGTTGCAGACAGGCACAAGGCATCAACCATCTCTCTAGCAAGCCTGTTCTGGTGTAAGATTACCCTCTTGGAAAACAAAATTTCCCTTATGTCCAGTCTGAACCTCCCCTGATGAACCTATAATCCATTCCTGTGAGATTTCTAACTAGATAGCAGGGAGAAAATATAAGCATCTCACTCCAGTTTTCCTCCTCAGAAAGTAAAAGAGAGCAAGGAGGTCACCTATCAACTTCCTTTTCTCCAGACTAGATATTCCAAGCATTCTTGGCCTTTCCTCATGGGACATGCCTTCCTGCCCTTTCACCAACTTTGTTCCCCTCTGGACACTTTCAGGTATCTCAGCATCTTTTTTGTTTTAATTATGAAGCCCAAAATTGCACACAGCATTCAAGGTGAAGCTGCACAAATGTTAAATACAGTGGAAGAATCACCTCTTTCAACCAGTTTGCTGCACTGTGTTTAGTGCACCCTAGCATATGGTGCTCTCTTGGCTGCCAGTGAACACCTCTGGCCCACACTGGGCCTGCTTCCAACCAGCATCCCAAATCACTTTCTGCAGAGCTACACTCCAGCTACTCATCTCCCAGTGTGTGCTTACATCTGGCATTACTCCCCTAAAGTACAGGATCTGGCATTTGTTCTTTTTAAATTTTGTGCCATTGCTGATGCTCAGAATTGCTGAAGCAATCTCTCTAGACCCCTCTGCAAAGTCTTTAATCCTTCAAGAGGGTGAACAACATCTTTCCACTTAATATCACTGGCTAAGTGATTTACATTTACATTTTCTAAGGAAGCATTCAACATCTGCATGTAGGTGCCAATAAGAAAAGTTGAAGGATAAATGAAAGTGGAAGTACCCTAACAGGATGTTATGTATCAAAATGTTTACAACAACTTTTCATTTGTCATTACCTTTATTCTTCAATGTTTCATTTTAGAAATAGTCATGGAGTGATGATTAGAATTAATTCAATTCACTAGTCACTTTTGAAAACTCCAAA
Organism: Callipepla californica brunnescens; assembly: GCA_023055505.1. Lineage (NCBI taxonomy): Eukaryota > Metazoa > Chordata > Aves > Galliformes > Odontophoridae > Callipepla > Callipepla californica. The sequence goes on along the minus strand of JALIRH010000023.1, from coordinate 12,162,388 downwards.
ATACTAGTTTTAGCCATTTGATATTAGATCTGTAACTGATGAGTTATAAACAAGCTTCTATTAGGTTCTTTTTCTAGTCAAAGTAAAAGACAGTTTTCTCAAGACTCTTTCAGAATGGTTCAGACTAAAATAAAGATAATGCCAAGTTTATTTTCAGTAGTTCTACTAATTCAATAGCAAGTCATCTGTCTAGACAGTAGCTGCAATCAATCTTTGATGCATGTCTTGTAAGAAAAAGGATGTTAGAGAATGCTGAAAGAGCAAACAGGATCTTATACTTGAGATTTTAAAAGTACCTTCAACTGTCATTTTCTTAGACTTATAGGCAAGGGCTCTAGTTTCCACTGTAAGCTGAAACAAAAGAATTTTATGTTATTCTAGTCTCTCAGATCAAGAAACTAAATTCAGCCCATGAACACACACTGCTAAAACTTATGTTTAGATGCCTTCAGCATAGTCAGTTAAGTTTTCCAAAACAGCAAAGTGAGAGTGTAGAAATTATCTGATCTGTGTCTTTTGGATAGCTACTTTTTACATCTTCAGTGGAAGGAGAAGAAACTTCAAAGGGAATTTTAAATCTAACTAGTAACATCACCGATTCTGCATTTACATTCTCTACTACTATCAACAGTTTAAAGCTAACCTTCATGCATTTTTGTCTCAGCCTACACATAGGATCCTTTCTGTTTTTTGCTCATTAAAGAGCAAAGGAAGTTCTGGCTTTTCATATTGAGTCTGTCAATTGAAATAGTTCTTCTTCTCAGTATTTTTTACTGTGCTATCAGCACTGTTTACTTCAACAATAGCAGAAAGATCTCAAATGTAAGAAGGCATATAAAATAATATATGTATATATATAGTATTACAAAGGAGTTCTGCCTCTTCTGCTACTCATCCACTGAGCTCCTGGTAAAGTGCCTCTCTGTAGGCCAGAAAGCCAGAAACAGGTGGTTTAAAGGAGTTCATCCCTCTTCTTAATTTAAGGCTACGTTGCTAGCATTTCCATCTTGTTTTAATTGTTTAAAGTGGTTCGAATGCTTTACATACTGCACGATTTTTCAAATTTTGGAGAAAAAGTATTTCCCTGTGTGACAGTAAATTTCTTGTACTGTTGTAGATCAAATTGCTTTACCTTAATAAAAATAGTATGATCAATTGTTGCTAGTTTTGTTGGGTGCTTTTTTTCTGTTTCCTTTTGCTTCTGTTTTTGTTTATATGCTCTGTTGACATGATGCATTTTTAAACAGCACTTGTTCTGTTAACAATGCTGACAGTAGCAAATGCATGAAAATCGTATACCACTAATATTTGAGCGAATATTTTTTAATCAATTTTGTAATGATGTTCCTAGTGTATGATAACTACATTAGTCATTATTTCTCGTCTGTTATTTTTCGAAATATATCCATTAAGTGATTTGGAGAATGTGGATTTATGAATGTGCATTGAGCACAGTAAATTTCAAACTAGTAAATGTGAGCAAGTCAATGCTAGTCAGTACATGAACAACAAGCAGAGCTAATAATTCAAGAGCAAAGTACTGATGCAGAAAACTGCATAGCGAAATTACAGGTTTGTTGTTGTTGTTTTGTTTGTTTCTAATTTTTTTCTTTTTCCAGAAAATTGAAAGCATGTTCATATTTGTCTTTCACATATTTACATTTTTCTTTTCCCCACCAGGATTTTATGTTAGGAACTGATATACTTACAAGACCAAACACAACATATATTTTATCACAGAGATATTCACAGGTTCTTCCAAACCCTGCTTGAATCACCACTCTTCTTCAATTAAATTGTAAATAATAATAAAGCTAGCAACTTCTAGTAATTCCATACACTACGGGATGGAAAACATTAGTCTGAAAATGTTACATGTAATGACAGGTAGATGTAGATGTCCATTGTTCCTCTTTATATCTTACTCATGCAACATACCCTCTGTAATAGGCTGGGTGAGAGCATTGCAAAATTCCTGGAAACAGTCAAGCCATGACTGCAGAAACCCGAATCAGAATTAAATATGGTTTGTTTCTCTCCAGATGTATGTGTATTTGGATACAAAATGAAATGCCCTGTGAAATACAGATTTATCTATTTGGACTGGCATTAGATTATGCTTTCTATTCCAAAGATTTTGAAATAGTCCAGTGTCCTGGAAACAGAAAATAAGGAAAATATGACAAAAACAAAATCTCTTGCTGATACTTCTTTATCATTCTGAGTTAGTGTCACGGGAATAATTTTGTACAAGCAAACAGGTAAACGATAATGTTTATTTCATGTCATTTGGAAATAATCATCAAGATACAACTGTTTGCAAATATAATATAAATGCAGTCCTTGAGCATATATAACATGCTTTGTTATTTGATATATTTCATGAGCATTGTCTAACTTCTCTCCAATATTTGTGCAAGTGGTTCCCAGAACAAAATGCTGTTAAAAAATATAAAATAAAATAAAATAAAATAAAATAAAATAAAATAAAATAAAATGAAATAGAAAAAATAATAAAAACAAGGAGATTTCCTAAAGATCCACAACTTCTGCAACAGAAATGCAGACAGTGGTTTTCACATTATCCATTATGCTTTCAATTTTCCATTGCATGTACCCCAAGGGAAATGGGAAGCAGTAATAAACATCATATTGAATAGGTTCTCTATTTGGATACAAGATTTACTTGATCAACAAAAGATAAAACCAGGGATCTATAGGGACTAACTTGTTAAACATAGATTCTACGGGTTCTTTAATCACTACAGGAAACCCTGTATATAATATAAGGCCTGCTCCAAAGGAAACCTATCTGATTTTACTATGTTGGCCAACTTTGTCAAAGGAGGATGTTAATGGTATGGCAGTAAAGGCTGACGTTCTTACCACAATTCCATTACGTGTTTCTTCTGTGTGACAGATGGCAGCAGATGGGTAGTTTATTAAAATGGTGTCTGACATGGAAGTATGAAGCAGCAGCCATTGATGCTTGCTGAATGCTTCTGGAGACAAACAGTGGATGGGAGCATAGTGAGGTGGTAGATGGTGCATTTTAGCAGAGATGACAGTGACAGTAAATCACCTCCACTAGTACAGATTTTTACAAGCGTGGCATGCAGGCTCTTGTCCATCACTGACCAAAATGCATAGTTAATGGTGATGATTATGTTGAGAAATAACTTTTTGTATCTGAGAATTTGTTCTATCGAAGAGTGTTATTGTGTTCTTCTTATCTGTTGTAACTTCCATGCTAATAAACTGGAGTTCACTTTTGGGGTGATCTACATATATATGTTTTCATTTTAGGAGACATTTAGCTTTTTCTTATTATCGTTTACATAATTATTAGAACTATTAGAACTTGACAATCTGGTTACCTCAGTGGACACGGCTACTTTGACCTTGTACCGACTTAATATAGTCCACTCCTCAAATCTGATGAAACCAAGGTTTAATTGCATCAGTTCAGGCACTTGAACTTTGTGTTCATTTGTTGTTGTTGTTGTTTTGTTCTGTTTTGTTTTGCCTAGTAGTTTCTTGATGCTTTAATGCCATCTTCTTTTTCTGCATTTTTTTATTTGTAATAGTTACACGTATAAAGCTATAGTCACCTGCAAATAAGATCTCACATCTATTTTTTAACCTGTACAAGGAAACAGGATGAAATAAGTGTTTAAGGTCTACCTAGGGAATTAGGAATGGATGTTTATAATGCATTGCAAACAGTCAGATTTCTTCCTTTATTTTCTAGTCCTGTACTTTCTGTGCTATTCTTTTTGTTATGGTAAATCCATGAATACATTGCAAATTTTATCTTCTACATGCAGTTATTCATAACTTTAAGGGAGTTATCTGTCATCTGAGCTATAGTACAAAGGTCAAAGTTCAGACATTACAGCTCAGCACGTCAGTCTGTCCCGTACCTAGATTCAGACTAGAATGAAAATAACGAGAGAACTATTTTATTGGCAAACAAAATATGTTATTGTGTGCTGCTAAAATCTGGGGAGCTTCTTAAAAACAAATACAGAGTGATAATTACTTTTACTGGCAGTGAAGAGAGGGGGAGAAGAGAGAAAGAAGGAAAAATAAATCATGTATTTAGCCAAAAAGATTGGAAGAAAAATAATTGTAATCCAAACCTTTCAATGTTGAGGATGCTTACTAAAAAAAAAAAAAATCCATACAAATATTGAAGCGTGTAACATATGTGCCTGCGCCTGTGATGTGTGTCAGTATTCCAGTGCGTTATAACTGAAAAGGCACAAAGAATATCTTGATCAGATTTAATCTACAGCAGTTTATGTAGCAGCATTACTTTATGTATCTGTTTCATAACAACAGTGAAAAAGACCGTGGCTTTCTAGTTTTCAAAGAATTGAAGGAGTCCTAGGAGTTTATCAAGATAGACTATATTAATGATTGAGTAGAAAGGATTCAGTCTGCTAAAAGAAGTCAGAGAAGCTAACTTTATTATCATCTCTGCAATGAAGATAAGCAGCAGCTGAGAATAATGCAAGTATTTTTTTAGTGTCGATTTGAAAAAATGCCACATAGATCCACAATCTTATAAAACTGTCAGAGATGTTCTCTGTACAAGTTTAATCCAGTAATTTGATTGGTTATCATTTTCTGCTCTAAACGGAGTGTCTCAACAGAGCCTTCATTTAGTCTAAAGCAAAAAGAAAAGCTGCTCATAAGGCAGTTAAAAAATTGAGATTTCTCATGGAATAGAATTCCTTTTCAGACACCAAACACTATCAACGTTCCATCTCCTGAGCCAGCTTCATTTCTCCATAGACCTCCAACTTATATTGCAGTAACTGATGTGCCACAGAATTGTGACTAGCAATTGTGGTAGAAGTTGATAAAACAATAAGCCTAAATTCCATCTATACTTAATATTACATCTAACTGTCAGTATGTAAGAGAAGTGATAGGGCCATGTGAGGGCTAAGCCTTCATTTCTGAGGTTTGCAAAAGAGTAAGAGATTCGGGAAAAGAAAAAGGGTGAGGAACAGCAAAGAGAGAAATCTGTGAAAAACAGAAGGGCTGAAGTAAGCATAATATAATAACAATTTTATAATTTTCTACTTTACATAAATTTAAGCACAAAATTGATCATTTTGCTTGGACAAAGATGGTACTGACAATGCCTTTTTTCCTACATGCGCTTAACAGAGGCTGTGTCTGGATTTCAGTTCCACAGATTGTTTACTTCTCTCTGCCCCATGCTGCACTGACCTTTTGACTTACTGCTGTGGTGTTACACAGCAGGCAGCTCAGCACAACAGAACCATTCCCTCTCACATGCACACATGCAGGAGATGGAGGAGAGAATTGGAAAAAAACAAAAAATCATCATGGATTGAGATAAATACAGCTTAAAAGAACTGAAAAGGAAGGGGTAAAAATGATAATAATAAAACATACAAGTTACGCACAATGCAACTGATAACCACCCAACAACCAACACTCAGGGGGCTGCCCCAACATGCTCTCCCTGTTTAGACTTTCAGCAAGATGTCACGTGGCATGGAACACTGCTTTGGTTGTTTTGTGTCAGCCATCCAAAATCACAGAATCACAGAACCATAGGGGGTGGAAGGGACCCCCAAGAGGTCATGTAGTCCAACCCCCCTGCCAAAGCAGCTCCCTAGCCCAGGTTGCCCAGGTAGGTGTCCAGGCAGGTCCAGGTAGGATAATCCTCTCCAGAGGAGACTCCACACCTCTCTGTGCAGCCTGTGCCAGTGCACCATCACTATCACTGTAAAGAAGTTCCGACATGGAACTTCCTGTGCTTCAGTTTGAGGCCATTTCCCCTTGTCCTATCGCCACACACTGCAGAGAGGAGTCCAGCCTCGTCTCTTTGCCTTCTGCTCCTTAAATATTTATAGATGTGGATCAGACCCCCTCTTACTCTTGTTTTTTCAAGCCTCCACAGATCAAGCATTCTGAACCCTCCCTCATAAGAGAGGCGTTATAAGAGAGGTCATGAGACCTGTCCTCAGCCATCAAGCCAGGCTGACCACCCTCCCTAATGCTGTTTATAGTCTATTGGCCAAGGGTCAAGGTCAGGGTCAAGGTCAAGAGATAAAGAGTTGGCAAGGCCAGCTTCACCATTGCAAATTTACTAAATAAGATATCGGAAAGCAAAATAACACAATATAATACAATATAATCGGAACTGAAGCTAATAAACCAAATAAAATGAGTAAGGGAGAGTGTCGGATAAACCGAAGGCCTTATGCTAACGCTGAAGGCAGATGGCAGCGAGCACCCACTGCTGAGTCGATCCCAAAGGAAAGAGAGTGTCCCATGACCACAAACAGTTTTTATCTTTCCCTCTGAGTGGAAATACATAAAAATGCAAAGCATCACACAGTGCTCTGGGGAATGTCGTTCTCTTCTGAGACAGGTATACCCATAACTATTGACGATCCACGGAGCTGGAGCATTAACTCTTTAACTCTTAATGCACTACATGATGTTATGATGTGGAATATATGATGTGGAATAACAATATCAAAAATCATAAAACCATGACAAATATGAATACATTTTTCCTAACAAAATGCAGTGGGATAATTTTTTTTTTTGTGAAACTAAGGCATCAACCCCTGGTTCAATGGCAGTCAGTTCTCAAGCTGCTCATCAGAGATATTTCATGAAATTTTACTCTTCCTGTGCTTCACCCTTGAAAACATTTGTTCATAAATATACATGCTGCCAAATAGCAATGACAGGAATAAGGTATGATTGTGAAGTGAAGAGTATTTATCTCTCGTAAGAGAGGGCTTATAAAAATCTGTCAAAGAGAGATTATCTGATTTTTTATTACAACTGTATACATTCCATTTGAAAATCCACAAGTGATATATTTATGTCAACAGAAAATGGAGTTGCAAAAAATTGACCATTTTTTCAGAAATTTTCCAATCTACTCTCAAATTCTATTTTCAAAATGGAAAGCACAACAGCATGGTTGTTTTGTTTGTTGTTTTTTTTTTTGCTGCTCACAGTGCTGCATTTAGCAGCATATCAAAGTCCATAGACTTATTTGCCATAAATTGAGCAGGCACCACAGTCCACCCCATACCTTCACTTCAGCTCAGATGCTGAAGGACTGAGTCAAGCTATGCAGCTGGGCAGAGGTAGAGTTGCTGCCATAATGGCATGGAGGAGGGGGCAGACACAGTGCAAGCTGTGCTGAGCCACATGAGGCCCGCAGGCCGCAGGTTGGATATGCCTGGACTAGATGAAGAAATGTGTTTTGCCCTGAGGCTTTTAAACTCATACCTACTTAAAAGTCCTGCAATTTTTATGATACATCATAATGTCAACTGGGCAACAGAAAAAAAAAAAAAAAAAAAAAAAAAAACTTTGTAGGATAATCAGTAGTGAGTAAAAGACTGCTACTTAAGAAAAAATTTTCTTAAAATGTCAATAACTTAAAGCACTTAAATATCTGTGTGATCAGAGACTGAAATCTCAGTCTCATTTTTATAAATGTAAACAACCTAATAAGTCTTGATTTTTTTCCGTCACTCAGGTGGTATTTAAGTCTATCATGTAATGTACTGAAATATCAACAGAAGGATGGTGCTAAAAACTCTCTTTAGAATATTATATTTTCCTTTATTTTTCATTTTAGTATGGTAAGGGGAGAGCAACGATTCTGTCCCCTGCCATTACCTTTCTCTGCTAAGGAGAGGCTTTTATCTTCTGATCACTGCGCATACTGAATATAACCCTTCCACATGAGGTAAGTAATGTGTTGGAAACTATCTGCTCTACCTATTCTCTTGAACTGCCTGATTAAGGTAGCTACATAGCATCTGTCAGGATTTACATCACTGGTCTGAGTCATGGTTGGCTACATAGGAATGAATTGGTGCAAAGGGCTCCTGAAGTTATGCATGTGTTTTCTGAGTATCTGAATACTGAACTCCTTCCCATGAATTCTATGCCTGCAGAACAGAATGTCCTAATGTCAGCATTTAAAACTCTCATTTAACTTTTCAAAGATTTCAATGTACTAAAACACTGATTTTATAAGCCACATGTAGCATCTCTTACTCAGTATTAATAAATGAAAAAAGGAATCTAAAGAAGGTAACAAGAATTACTTTTGTTAAAATACCACCTGATATCTCTCTCTTCCTGTGAAGATCTGTTCGTTGGTGCTAAAATTTTAATGGTTTGCAAGTAACAAGTATATTTTTCCTTATTTTATTTCCTTCCAGCAGTAAACTTTATTTTCATGTGTTACGTTACTCATACTAGCTACCTTCGCAAGTAATTTAGAAACATTTCACCAGATCTTTATTCACTCTTTCCTCAGGACAAATCAATGTATAAAGAATGCAGAATTAATCTACTAAATTTCTGCCCTTGTGCTCCATCACAGTTATGATCTGACATTTTCTGTTTTATCTAGTTTGTACTCAGTACTGTACTGTAAGTACACATTCATGGGAAGTAAGCACAATTTTTAACTTTCTTCATTTTTAAATTCTACACTATTAACACTACCTCCTCAGGTGGTTGCCACCACAGATAGCAGTAGGCAATAAGAATCTTCCTATTAGCCCCATGTGTGAGTTTGCCGTGCAGATAATTTTATCTCATCTGCTTGGAGTCACACCATGTCACATTACTAGGTCATTGTGTACTTACTCCCCTGTGGTAGAATAAATAAACACAGTTGCCAGCCTCTTGGAAAACAGATTAACAGCAGATTATAGTTATTTATATTTATAACAGATCTGTGAAATAAAGGAATACAGTCAGTGTCTATTTTAGAACAATAGGTGGTGTAATTGATATTTGCTAGTCTGATTTCTATAAAACACTCATTATTACTTTTCCTTGACTTAACAAAGCTTAGTGACAGCCAATCCTCCAGTGTTCAAAGGCAGCCATTAAAAGAAAAATTCTGAGATTAGATTGGATAGAGGAAAACTAAATGCTCTGTCATTTCCAGATAAGGTTTTTCACAGACACCGCTGCATTCCCCTGAGATGTCTGAACCCAACCATCCAGAATCCTTGATTGCTATGTCAGAATGAGAAAACTCGCTTGATGAAGATAAGATTATAGGGTCTCAGATGTGAAACACAAAATAGGTGAACATAATTAAATAAAGTAGAATCTTGCACAGAGGACTTAAAGATTGATTTAATGGCATATTATCACTTTCACTGTGTTTAATATTCTTATGAGTTTGCTCAGTTACACACATCATATCAATTCCATTCAAAGCTGTCTTTATGATAACAGTAGTCAATTTTTTTTTTTTTGAAGGTATGGTATTTATACTAATGTACTGAAATAAAATTATTCAGTACACTCAAATTAAAATGCCACAATGCAAAAATTTGAGTTTAGTTTTTCTATTAGTGTATCAGGTGCTTATTTTAGGATTGTAACAGAGCAAGGAATTGTAAAATTATATTTACCCCCCAAGAAATATACCTTGCAGTTCTGCAATTTGCCATCTACCGCTCTCCAGAAAATTCAGATTCTTTGTTCTCATCAAACATGTTTTGTGATGCATTTGGACAGGTACCATTAAATAACAATTTTTACTTCCTTCTTCTGAAGTCTATGTGGACAGCTTGAAATCCTCTTTCATGCTGCAGTAGCTAAGTGTAAAAAATAGGGAAAGTTCTGCTATTAGATGAGAATATGCTAAAAATCTTTTAAGTTTGACTTCTTATTAAAATTAATGTTGCTTAAAAACCACTTTATTTATTAAGTAAAACAACGCTGAACTACATTCTCAAATTGTTTAATGGTATTTCTTCAAATGTGTAAAGACAGGTAAAAAAAGCTTCATAAAAGTCATTTTTAATATGAAAGTAAAAGGAACTAAATAATAGATTAATATATGAATAAGAAATAGAAGAGTTAGAAATTTTCAAAATATATAAGTGCGTAAGGTATGAGGTTAACAGGATGAATAATACCAAATGGCATTATAGCCAAGATATTTTAAAGATTATACAGTGAGACAAACCTTGTTGCGATGGAAAAGAGACAATCAAAATAAAGGGAAAAACTGTTCACCCACATCCTAGGCTCACAATAGGAAACTCCAAAGAAGCAGTCACCAAAAGAAGCTCCTCCCCTAATTGTGGTCAGCCCTTAAATGGGGTATAGGAGAAGTGGAGCCAGACTCCACCCCTTCCAGTTGCACAGGTGAATTGTCTTCACCTGTGCCCGACTCAGTGCTCACTGCAGGTGATCAATCAGTGGTTCAGGCCATGATTCAACAGTTCCCATACATAAGTGTTTAGTATTGATCTCATAGACAACTTGTTTTTTCTTTTACACTAACATAATAAATAAATTAGTAAATAGATCATATTTGGATCAAAGTTGAGGCCAGAAAAATTTTACCAAAACCACTTATATCTTAATTCAACTGACAGATATTTGACCATTTCAGAAGCACTGATATCTGTAGCTCAATTCTACATCTTACAGGTAATATCCTGAATTTTCTGAAGTTAAATTTCCACCATACAAAGAAGATCCTATAGTAGTTATCATTGCTTTTAGTTTAGTCAGCCAGCTCATTTAATCTTCGCCTTTCACATTCTAAAAGTATTTGAAAGGAAAAACTAAACAAATATAATAACAAACAAGCAAGTGAAAAGTGCTGGTGAGAAGTAGTTGCTTCTTTAGAACTCTCGATTTCTGCCTCCCGTGCAGCTGAACTGTTCTGGCAAGGAACAAGGAGCTGGAAGAAAAAACAGTATTTTGGTAATTCCAGCTGCTCAATTGTGTTAAATCTGTGAAGTCTTTTTGTTTTCCAATAGTATTAAACAGTTCCCTGGATTTACTTTCCTTTAAATAGAAGCAATTATGAGAATTAGTTAATAAGCTCAAGGTTTATTAATTTCTGCAAATTATATTTCCATACTTATCCATTTGTCTCTTAGCATTTAACTCCAGTTTTTCTCAGTGGTAGGGATTTCTGAAGCAGTCATGGTCATACTGCTGTTAACAGCTGCAGCTGCAGGAGTGTCTGCTAACAGATCCTGAAACTTGCATGAATAGTTCATCTCTAGTAACCACTGGAAAACAGTCTCCTCTCCCTATGATTCTGTAAATAGGGTTGTTAATTAGTTGTCGATATCTATCAAATTATTAAACAAACAGTAAATACCCAATGGTAGCTGAGCTAAGGAATTGCTGATGAGCCTCTGACTTCAATAACTTGTTATTTAAAATTTAGAGCATGTTTTCCTTTCCTGAAGTCCTATGTCAGACTTTCCATTCCCTGGCTGCATAATCAGGTGATTAGCAGTGGAGAACTCCTGACTGAAGCATTCTTCAGTGAACATTCATCTATACTAAAAGCCAGGAAAAAAAAAAAAAAATTGCATTTCACCACATAACCAAGGTCTTCAATCATTCTGCGGTCACACAAATCACTGCATGAATGTAGTGAATGATTTGGCTTCAAAATATGTTGGGGAAGAGAATGGAGAAAAAGGAAGGAATCATTCCTCAACATTTTTTTTCCCTCAAACTACTTTAAACATGAAACAGAAATCTGTTTTTAATTACAGATGCATTGGGAGGCAGGGGAGGGGGGAAGGGGAGAAGGGGGGAGAGGGGGGGGCTATTTAATCAAGCAGAGTAATACAACACGCTTTTGGTAACCTTTTATAAGTACAATTCCACATAGAAATTAATCCTCAGCTACCACTTTAGCAGTCCCTACATTAAATCCATTAGGAAGATGAAGATGGTTTCTTACAAGTCAGAAGTCTGTGTAGCTCTTCAAACACCCTGATGTATTAACACAAACACATCATATTATACAAGAGTGAATTTATGATTAACTGTTGTGGTGAAATGTTCAGCAATGCTTGTAAGAAGGGTGGAGTGTAATTTAAAGTTGTGTCGCAGTAATAAGCTATTGAAAGCAGTTTTGTTTAGGCACTGTAAAATATGTCACACATATCAATAAACATCAAACTTCTAGCTGTCCTTTTCAAACTGAGAGTTTTCATGGCAAGGTCTGAGACTCATCACGCAGATGAAAAATTTGTTGTTTGAGTAAGTCAGGTTTAAGTTTGGTAGAACCAAAGGCAGCTGGGCTATAATCTGAGCACCACTGGTGTCAGTGGGAATACTGCAGCAAGCTCCAAGTTTGCTGCCTGATGAAATCTTGATGTCAAATACATGCCTTCAGTGCTGAGTGTTTGTGAGGGAAGGGAAAAATAATAATGGCTACTGCTGTAGTAAAAATGTCCTGTCTTACCCTCACAGCCATCTTACACAGTTCCATAAAGGGAAGACCCTCAATTATTTTCTGGTGAAGTATTATGTGGCTGACCAGTTTTACAGACTCCAAATAGACAGACAAAAACACACAAGAAGCCCCAGAAAACCAACCTGCTTCTCCAAACACATTTTGAGCATCATGTAGTTCGTGACATCTGGGATTCTCCTGGCAGTCTCCTAAACCCTGACTAATAAAAATACTGTTAATAATTGCAAAAGAAAATTGCAAAAAAAAAAGCATTCTCTGTCTGCAGGCAGCGCACATTAAAGAATAAAGAAATGCAGCTGGCATTTTTATGTTACCCAGGCATATTATTGCAAATTTGAAAGACATTGATGTGTATTATTTACGGACTAATTTTCTAGTGTTCTACATATGAACAAGAAGCATAATGTAAGGGGAAAAAAAAAAGTTTCTCAAATGATTGCAGAGAGAATAATACCTTAATGTCAGTTTTTGCTTGTATTTGATTAGAATCTTTTACATGCATTGGAGAATATCCCACTCTGTAAAACATTCATGATTTTGATATGTTGTCAGAAAGCTTCAGAGCACAATGATGTCATCGTGTTATGTGAGTGAGTACTATACACTGATAAATACTTAATCTGCAAGGCAGTCCAGTTAGAAATGGTAGAATATCCTCCTTAAATGAGAAGAGGAAAACATTTCTAATGGGTTGTATCTTAGAATAAGTGAAGCAATGCATGAAGAGGAACTCATAGTTCAACTACAGAGACCACTGAAAATATGGAAAGATGTAATAAGTTAAAAAAATTATTTGTGCCCATTCAGCGAATACCAAAACAGGAGGAAGATTCTAGGCCATTTTTAGTGTACATAGTAAATGATAGTTTTTTCTGTTTATATTGCTGATAAAATTTTGTCTTATTTCTGTCAAATGAAACTTTTCAGAGTCTTAATGATAGCGTTCTTCTGTGAAAATACATTACACGCTAATCCTTCCTCATGCCTAAAGTGTCAATCCCAGCCACAGATTCGTAATACATCATATCCTTTACCTGATAAACATTGCTCTGTCAATTAAGTAGCCCAAGGGACATACTAATAAGGCCAACCAGATCCTTCTGGATAAGACACATTATATTGAGAGTATTATCTTCCCATATCTGTCTCTACCTAGGTAAGTCACTCCAGAAATAACACCTTCAGTTTATTTTCATGGAAACTATCACAGACACAAAAGCACAATAATACTATTTCATAGAGCAAATTCTCAGATACAGAACACCATTTTTCAACACAGTCACCACAATAAGCTTTGCATTTTGGCCACTGATGTGCAAGAGCCTGCATGCTGCACTCCTGAAAATCTGCATGACTGTCTGGAATATGGCTTGTCTTTCACACTGCTGTCTTTCATGTCACTGTAGGCACTGCACCACCCACCACCTCTATGTGCTCACATCCACTGTTTGGTGTCCATACAGATTCTGCAAACACCACTGAATGTCAATGGGTCTGATTTTTTACACATAGAGAAATTCAGTGACACATCTTTGATTCATGCGTACTTCCATGTCAAGCACCATTCTGTCAGACTGCTCCTCTGCTGCCACCTGTCACATGGGAACAAAATGTGATGGAAGGTTCAACCTCTACTGTCTTGCCACCAGTATCTGCCTCTGACATCGTGGGCCAACATAATTACTTTCACAGCCTCCCTCATATCCATCATACCCTGCTGTGATAGAGGTTTTGCACATTTGTAAGGGAGGAATGCCTTCAAAATCTGTGCACATTGTCATAGATATTCCAGTAGGAATCTAAGGTAATAGTTATGCAAATTGGAGATCTGTTTCATTAGATGAAATTCCTTGGCTATAGCTAGTAGAAAACGCTGTATTATTTCTCTTCTAGATTTATAGCGATAAAAGAGCTCACAATATTCTGCTGAACTTCTTGACTGAGTAAGGTGAAATGAAGGACCTATATAAATGTCATTCAACAAGAAATGGAAGTAATCTGAAACGAAAACTGGCTTAACAATGTATAGGTAAAACTATAATGAATTCAGTAAGCAAATATTTCATTCTGCTAAGGAAGCACTGTATATGTAGCTCTTTCTAAGGTTGTTTTTTTTTTATCAGAAGATGAAATTATACAGAAGATAAAAATGAAATGAGCAAAACGGTCATGAACTTTTCAGCTTCTCACAGAGAAGGTAAATATGTCTTCACTCTCTGTGCTGAAATGAGTTTCCTCCATTAAAATCATTTATTCACAGATATTATTTATATAAAATGAATGTAATAGCAGAACTGGTATATAAGAAACATCTAATTGACAAGTGTAATGGATCTGATCCTGTTGAGTATGTTAATGTAAGCAAGACTATAAAGTGATGTGCACATTTTGAATTGAACTATAAAATATGTACTATGTGATAAATTATGTGACATGTGTTATTGCAGTGTCTGTTAATACTATCACAAGGGTAAGAGAAAAGGTGTGGACAATAAAACAGTTACTATCTCTCCAGTAGCTTGTGAGTATTCATTTTGCATATATTTAATGTGCATTTCAGGGGAAAAATATTTTGTGGTTGCAATAATATAAACACTTCTGCATGACATGCAAAGGAAGAAACTCTTAAATAAAATACATCCAATAGCAGCTTGTGGAGCATGAGAGAAATGATACCAAGTTCTGCAGAAATCAAATATAAAACATAAGTTCTTATTTTAAAGCACAGCTTTCAGAAAGCAGTTTGCAGAAATCCCCAGTCTTGATCATACTTTTCCTAAGCTTCTTTTAATTACAGTGAATCCTGAGTAAGCATGCTGTCAAACGATAACCATTGTCATTTGAAAACAGGCATAAGGAAAAGATGCATTTATATACCTCTACATACTCAATTACAATATGATTGAGAATGAAAAATGAATTTTGAAGAATCACTAAATGTGTGACATGACCTTGTGACAATCCGTATCATCTCTGTAAGAATTACTACAGAGAGAGAAAACATTTTTGACAATGAATGCTGTCTGGTGGGACACCCTTGCACACCTGGTTCTTTAAAGATTTAGAAAAAAATCTTTAAAGATTTAGAAAATATGTCCCTCAAGACTAACTCTTGTTTTCAAGAGTGCCCATGATTGTGGTTCAGAACGTCATAATACATCTTTCCTATAGTCTTATATTTCACATTGGCATTCTTTAAAATACAGAAAATGAAAAAAGGGCAACATACGAACAACATTTTCAAATAATTGATGTTTCTAATCTTGATTATCCTGAATGTAAACATCTCTGAGTTGCTCTCATTTGAGATGTGTGGGCAATTATTGTTCTTATTTTATAAACAAGGAGCAATTTTGTCTGGTTTTGCTGCCTTTTCAAAGGCCCAAAGAAATAGTTTTAATATGTGGAAGAAGTAAATAACAATTTAATGTGACATATATTTTGTGACTCGGAAAGGGACGCATGTATTGTTCAAAAACTGAATAGTACATTTCAGAAAAGCACTGATAAAAGAAAGAATAAAGGAGAAATATCACAATCACAAAATTACTGTCACAGAATAGTTGAGGCTGGAAGGAACCACAGGAGGTCATCTGGTTCAACTCATGCTAATAATGATCAGCAGCTGCCTGAGGCCATGTCAAGAAAGCATCTCAGAGGACAGACATTCTAAAACATTTCTGGACAATTTGAGCTAGTGCTCCATAACTCACACAGTATAGAAGTGTTCCCTGCTATTTAAATGGAATCTCATGTGTTTTAGTTTGTGCTCATTTCCTCTTTTCCTGGCATGGGCACCTCTGAAAATAGCCTGGCCCCATCCTCATGCACCCTTCCTTCAGATATTCATAAACATAGATGAGATCCCCTCTGAGCTTTTTTTTTCTTCAAGTTTAACAGTCCCAGTTCTATCAGCCTCTCTTCGTGGGAAATGTACTCCAATCCCGCAGTCATCTTGGTGGCATTCTGCTGAATT
The DNA here is from genome assembly GCA_023055505.1 of Callipepla californica brunnescens. Taxonomy (NCBI): domain Eukaryota; kingdom Metazoa; phylum Chordata; class Aves; order Galliformes; family Odontophoridae; genus Callipepla; species Callipepla californica. Next base: position 12,146,120 of record JALIRH010000023.1, on the reverse strand, counting down.
ACTTCCCATGTGTCCATGTCTCTCCTGTTCTGGAGAGCCTAGACCTAGACACATTATGTCAAGTATGTCCTCATCAGTGCTAACTGAATGAAATGATCACCTGCCTTGACATAATGGCAACATTATTCCTAACGTAGATTAGACTGGTGTCCTTACCCAGTGGCAAGGGCACACTTCTAGTTCATGGTTCACATGGTGTCCTTTAGAAGCCCTAAAGCCTTTTCTGTGAATCTGATTTGGTTCTGGCGGTTACTAAAGTTGTTCCTCCCAGTGTTCAGGATTTAGCACTTCCCTTTCCTGAACATCATGTTTCAGGAAAGCTTTCCAGTTTCCCATTCCCGAAGTCCATCTAGATGGTAGTATGACTCTTGACTGTGTAAATCACTCCTCCATGTTTTGTGTCATCAGAAAATTAACCCATCATCTAGATCACAAATGAAAATGCTAAAAACAACTGGACCAAGGGAACACTGAACCCCTGGGGCTACAGGGGTATTAGTCACAAATATGTCAAAAGTTATATTAGGCAAGCAAAGAAGAAAATATTCCAGGGTGATAGTTTATTAAAAAATCTTGTTTAAGCGTATGCCCTCATCGATCTGTCAAAGATTAATGGAAATCCTGCATTGTACCATACCATGGAATCATTGAATGAATCAGGTTGGAAGAGTCCTTAAATAAAGCCCAGTTCCAGCCCCACTTCTTGTGAGCAGCTTTGCCACTCACCAGCTCAGGCTGCCCAGGGTGCATTCCAACATGACTTTGGACACTTCCAGGGTAGGACATACACAGCTGCTCTCGGCAGTCTGTGCCAGTGCCTCACCACTCTCCAAGTAATGAATTTCTTCCTAATGTCTAATGTAAATCTCACCAGTTTTAGATTTAAAACATTCATCCTTGTCCTATCACTTTTAGACTGTGTAAAAAGTTGGTCCCCTTCCTGCCTATGAGCTTCCCTCAAGTACTGGACAACTGCAAGTTGACCAACCCTCAGACTCCTTCAGACTAGGCAAACCAAGCTTATTCAGTCTTACCTTATGGGATACGCCTTTCTGCCCCTTCACCAAATTTGTAGCCTTCTGGACACTTTCAAGTATCTTAATATCTTTTTTAAATTATGTAGCTCAAAACTGCACATGATGTTCTAGGCGTATCTGCACTAAATATAGTGGAAGAATTACCTCTTTCTTTCTAAGAAATAAAATAAAATACACCTCTTTATAGAATTCTTCATTTTTTTAAGTATTTGTTGTCGGTGAGATAACGGGGCTACTCTGCCTGGAGAAGATAAGTCTCCAAGAAATCTGATAACACTTTTTCAATATCTAAGGAAGAGGACAGATTCTCTAACAAAGTCTGTTGTGACAGGACAAGGCATAATGGCTTCAAAATTAAAGAGGATAGATTTAGATTAGATATAAAGAAGTTGTTTACAGTAAGGGTGGTGTGGCACTGGAACAGGTTGCCTAGATGATGATCAGAGGGCTGGAGCACCTCTGCTATGAGGAAAAGTTAAGGGAACTGGGCTTGTTCAGCTTAGAGTAGAGAAGGCTCTGGGGAGACCTCACTGTGGTCTTCCAGTACATGAAGGGAGCCTATAAACAGGAGGGGGAATGCTTGTTTACGAGGCTGGGTAGTGATAGGACAAGGGGGAATAGTTTTAAACTGAGACGAGAGATTCAGGTTAGAGATTAGGAGGACGTTTTTCACACAGGGGGTGGTGGCACACTAAAACAGGTTGCCCAGGAAGGTCATGGATGCCCTATGCCTGGAGACATTCAAGGCCAGGCTGGAAGTGGTGCTGGGCAGCCTGGTCCAGTGGTTGATGGCCCCACACATAGCGGGGGGGGTTGAAACTAGATGATCATTGTGGTCCTTTTCAACCCAGGCCATTCTATGATTCTGTGATTCTATGAGATGTGGTAGATGCCTTGTCCCTGTAGACATTCAGGGTCAAGCAGGACGGGGCTCTGAGAAACCTGTTCTAGTCATAGCTGTCCTTGTTTATTGCAAGGGAGTTGTAATAGATGACCTTTAAAGTTCCCTTCCAGCTCAAAAGATTTTGTGATTCTTGGTAATCCTGGGCACTGTGGCACACTGACACAGAACTAATCTGCCCTCACTGCAAATGCCAACAGGACAGTAAATTGTAAATGGTACACAGACAAAAAAAATAATAATAGTAATAATAGTAGTAATAGTAATAATAAGTTTTTTGGTACATTCATGAGCCTGTGTAATCTCTCTACATTTGGAGGGGTATTTTAAAAGTAATATCTTGTAATCACATAGCTGAAGCCAGAATTCAGAATAAAAGTGAACTGAAAATGAAATAATTTCTTGAAAAACTGAACCTTGTCCTCAGAAGGTGAATCCTTTTAAGGGATAAAAGACAGCTCTTTGCTGCCTTCTAAAATTCACTAGAATTATCATTCATCCATTAATTCCTCCGTATCACATAATTTATATCTTATAATCAACAGTGCCTTAAGAGTATCAGGGTAAAGATTATTAATATTCTATCTGTTCAAGACAAACTATTTCACAGATTATTTTCCCAAGAAATTCTCACTTCCATTAGAACAAGTACTTCTATAATTTTTAGGAGATACTATATATGCATACTTTGTATACCAAAAAATTCCAGTTCCTCTTAGCACAACCATTTCTATGCTATATATTAAGTGCTTACTGAGTCAGAAATCTCCCATGGCTGACTAGTGTACAGTAATCATTGTCTTTCTTGTAGTTAACTGTTACAAAGTGAGCTTCTGCTCAAAAATTCTACTCAAAAATGCCTACATTGGGTGTATAGGGTCACAAATACATTAGGAAGAGATTACCATTCTGAATTTTACAGCAGATTGCCTAAGTTTTGGAAAGAGAGTTGAAAGGTTTTTTGTTTGTTCTTGTGTTCTTTTTTTATTTTTTTTTTATTTTTTGTCAGAGTAATGTCCCTTACAATGTCTTTAGTTGAGATACTCATGGGTTGTATGGGCTAGAGCAACTTTTCACCTCGTCTTCTTCATCTGGACAAAAATGGCGCGATTAAACACTGTGCTCTGCAAACGCTGATAGTTTTTTGTTTAGCCAGCTCCTACCTATTTTACCTACATTTCCTCCTGAAACTACAATAAATAAATAAATAAATATAGAAAATAAAGAAAATAGAAATAAAAATATGGAGCTGTAAAGACCTTGGTAAACTTTGTCTAAGAACTTGAAGATCTCAATCCAGAACATAACCTTTCAAATCTTAAAAAGAAACTTTGGATAAAATTGAAGTGACTCATAACTTAGGAATAGAAGGAAGTAACATATTTTTTCCTCAGAGAGCCCTGTTATCTTCACCTGTGAGTAGACTGTGCAATGTTACGTATCATAAAAGTGTTCAGCCTAGATATCTGATGATCAGTAGAAACACGGACAAAACTTACGTTAATCAAATCTCATTCTAATGACTGATTCATAATGGAAATACAAAAAGAATGAAAATTTATTTAAAACACCATATACTTTTAAAAGCTGGAGAAGAATAAACCCCTAAACCTTAGAAAGAATAGGAAAACAATTATAAATTAAAATCAACACAAGCATACTTATTTTAGAGATTTTCCAATTTACATAACATTTTGTCTACTAACAAAACCAGGTAAAGGCAATTTTCACAGTACAGACTAGCTCTAATTAAAGTAACCTCAATGTCTGTGCAGGTGAGAACTCTCTTGGTGTAAGAACTGCCATATTTTATTAAATTTTCTAAATGTGATTAACAGTATAGCCTAACTGCCATCCATTTCCTTTTGTAAAGATAGATACAAGATGAAGCAGGATTTATAGAGAGAAAAACTGAATACTTCATCAAATTTTGAAAATTGACACTTTCATACCAGACCCCATGTTCATCTGACACAGTGTCACTACCAGTTCCCTATAGGAGAGAGCTGATTCTCTCTGAAATTCTACTACAGAAACACAATTTTGTGTTTATGACATAGATCACAGTAAACAGTCTTAAGAAAACTTTAACAGAAAAATTTATTGGCCAGTTTTTAACAGCAAACTTCCACAGAGGATCTCTCTGTTCAAAACTGCTACTGCAAAACAATTTTAAATGCCTTTAAAAAAGTAAATGAACTCCACCTGCAGAAATGCATTTGTTCTTTTTATCGTCTCTGGTATATCTCTTATGATTTTTTTCTAGCATCTAAAATCTATCTAAAATATTTATAGATAAAACATCATTTTTATTTGTTTTTTTGTTAAACATGTTCACTACATCTGAAATATCCAGTTTATGTGCTAAGAAGAATCACAACAATATATATGTATATACTGTACTTCCAACTTGTTGGGAAATTTTTCTACCATTAGAAAAACAAACTCTTTGACCTGTTTTAAGATGAGGGGCACATTCTCTGGCTCTGATTTTCTGCAGCATCAGCATAGCAGGTGTAGATCATAGCAAAGTTGTGCGCACTATTGTTGCTCATATTAGAAGAGCTCAAAAGTTGTGATGTTTAGGTTGAGTTTATGAGAGGAGTTCAAACTTTAGTGGCCACTCAAATGATATGACTCTGAGCTTTCCTCATCAGAGTTGCTTAATCCCTTAGGATGGATTGTAATTGACCCTATATATTCCTGCTTATATTCCCACGGAGAGCAAAAGCAGAGATCTATTGCCCTCACAGTTCTTTGGATACAGAAGTGGATAAAATTGATTTTTTTTTTAAATAGCAAACACATAATCTTTCCCTCTGGGGAATAAACCTGAGGCAGATGAAGTATAGACCCTACAGAAGTAATATATGATCATATGATTAAAAATGATGCTAAAGAAAGAGAAGATATCAGAAGACCCAAATGTTCCTGGGAAACACTGAATTTGGAATTTCTGAACTTTTGCATGCTTTACTGCAACATTAAAATTCTAAATTATTTCAAAATCTTTTCCGTGCACCCCTGTGAGTATGGAGAACAGGGCAGGGGAGAAGGAAAATGGAAATTATAGACATGTTCCTTTATTGTAAATATGGTGAATCTACTTGTGGATTTGTACAGTATGTTTTTTCTTTTTTTTGCTTCCTCTTGTAAAGGAGACTGTAAGCAAAATGTGCACCATGGGCATATGTTTGTGATGGGACAGTAGCAGTGTTTTCATTTCTTATCGTCCTAATTCACTTTTTCAGTCTTTCAATTGCATTCAATGTGAAATTTATGAAGGAAGAGAACTATTTTAGGAACATATTTATTTTAATTTCACCTATTCTTAAAATACAGCAGCATCAATTGATAATGTTAAACCCCAAAATAATCACCACTTCAATTGGGAGTCCCTGTTAACTCTGCCAACAAGGTTTGTGACTCACTGAAGTGAAAATATTCAATTGGAAGTAATTTTCAGCACCTGAAACAAATTTCTTTATATGTTTGCTTTTTCTTCATCTTTAATTCTCATGGTCAGATGTTTTCCTCCAGCTCATGTCACACTCAGTTTTTGCAAACTGCCAAGCAAGTTTTCAGTTTCACTGACAATTATTTCTGCTACAATTTCATTGTAGTTGACGTTTGACAGTTTCTCCTTTTTGTTCTTTTATCCACATGCACATGGTCTCCTATATGTACGTGCATTCCATAGCTCTAAAGGCACACATCCCTGGAGAAGTTACTTTTCACAAAGGAAAATATGATCTTACAAGAGGTGAGACGAAAAGCAAGCAGAAAACAGAAAGAAAAGGGAAGGAAAAGAAATCAACCCTCAAAGTACTCACTGGAATACAGCTACTTAGTGAACTGCTTTGGTTAAGCTGCTGACTGTACAACACTTCTGGCTGTATTTTTGCAAGACTAATTTCAGTCAGTTCAGATTTCTAAGTCTGCTCATAATTTAACTTATTAAAGGATGGAATCATTATTTTTCTATCCTGTGGAAAATAAACCTTCAAGTCCAATTTTAACCATCACAAGTAAAGGAGAGAGCTATACAGAGCTACTGCTGGAATCAGATTTCATAATCAGGTCTTCTTGCTGAAACATTGTCTCCACCTTCAGCAATTCATTGTCTGAGAAGAATGGTGGAATCCTGGAAGAAACTGTAGCTTCACAGGTATTTGCTGAGTTAATACTTATAGTATGGCAATAGTTCCCATTCTCTACAAAGATGACTTTCCCATGAGAAGCTCTGATTCAGGTCCCCTGGCATATTTCACTATTTCTAAGAGTCAGTGCCCTAAGATATGCTGTAGATAACCTTATTAAGCAACTGAGCATACAAATTCTGTTCGGAAACCTTTTCCTGGGCCACTGCTGTGCTCAGCATGAGGAAGTAAATGTTCATCTTGCCCACTCTTGCAGCCACCTGTGTAAGAAAAGCACCCAAATGAGCACCCTGTATGCATAGCAGTCTTCTGGATCTCTACAAATAAAGCTACAAGAACATAAGCTATTAATTCCAACTGCAGAGAACTGCTGGACCTTAGGCAAGTGGATAACCAGAAGCATGTTTTGATCAGTACAAACCTAGTGAAAAAGTATGACAAAGAGATAAAGCAGCCAGCCCATTCAAACCTATAACAGTGTGTATGTTTATCTAGTAAAAAAGAGTACTTTATGTATGGAATCTATAGAAGAGCTTATGTGGCAACAATTACATTTAGCATACTAATTGACATGAACCAGTAGAGAAAAAAACAAAAAACAAAAAAGCACGTATCTGCACATAATTTTAGTGTAAAATGTTCAAAACATTTTCCAGGCACTCTTCCGAGTTTCATTCTGTCCCTCAATCTTCATTCCTGTTGTGAATGTTCCCTGCTGGCTTTCCTATACCTAGTTTCAAAGTCAGGGAAGGTTGTCTTTTTACTGGATTAAGCAAGGTTTGAAATAATCTCTTACATGAATTTGGACTATAGTTCAGGCAGTAAGACACTGTGCAAATTGTTTTCGAATCCATGAATGAAAATCAAACGTTGATAGAGTGTATTACCTCTTTACTTCCTATATCTGCTCATGAGCTTGTTGTTCAGGATCTTGAGATTTTTAGCTTTAACTGTTCTGTAATTTAAAAAGATAACAAAAATGTTGCAAACAAAAACTGACATTATTTCAATCAAATCATTTGTACAATTTATCAAAGATATATGATCCCTTTCAGCTCTCATACTGACAAATGTTAAGACTATTGCTGTCAAGTTACAACAAAATGATTATACTGAATTTTAATTGCCAGTCAATGAAGCAGTCTTTATTAAAACAAAAACAATCTTGACAATAAACTGTTTCATTACACAAAAGGATTTATGATTCATAATCATAACTCGCATTACTGAAATAATTTACTGTAGAAACTGTTAATGCATATTACAAGATACTGATCAAGATCATCTGCTTTCTTGAGGGTATCAAACAGATGCAGTTAGAGTTATAAGTGTCTCTTTTCCACTTATTTTTTCAGCCTATTCATCATTATTAGATCACAGATTTTCCTGTATACAATATAGACATACAGAAAATGTATGCATATACTAGCTAGTGGATAGAGCTACTAGCATAATCTGTAGGTAATATCTGCATAATCACCCCCAATTTGTACTTTAAAAGAGCAAACCAGTACACTGAGGTATATATCATTCCAGTCAACTCTGAATTCACAAATGCAGGATTAATATGCACAGTTACTGTGTAAAGAAAGATTAAAAAAATTATGTATCTATATATGAATACACGCACAAAGAAAGAAGCATATATAATTACATCCACAAAGATTAATGCTATGTATTTCACAGCAGAAGTCACTTAATATTAATCCAGCCATTCTTTATAATCAGTACTAATTAGCAGATTATGTATTAGTTTTAATACCAAATACATTAGATCTTTTATTAAAAAAATAATCTCATGACTTTGTGTAAAGAAAGGTTGTTCAGCAGTTGTGATAATACAATCAGCTTTGTCAATCAGTGTGTTGACAGATCTTTGAACTGGCTCAAAGTCAAAATCATAAATCAAACAGCAGGTTTTGGTACATTTGCTTTTAAGAAACAAGGATAGCTTATTTTAGGGTTCCTTCTCTGCAGCTATTCAGTCCTCCTTTCCAGAAGCGTTCACAGCCATATGCCCAAGACTAATTCTGGGAGCAAGATAAAGTGTAAGATGTATAAGATTCATTTGGCGTTCAGTGACAGTTCTGTCACTGGATGACACCCTCATTCAGAGACCCAGCAGAACACTAAGGCATTGCTTACAGAACAAGACAAATTCACAGTGACCTTCAACTGAAATATAAATAGCTTTTTTTATTATTGTTTCAGAACCATTTAAGGAGATGTCTTTTTCTACGAGAAAGTCTTGAACATCCTAATGAAAAATTCTTTTATTAGAAGTTTCAGTGTCATATTTAGTTATCTAATGACATTCTAAGTTTGAGATAATAGAAATGTCAGTACTCTCATCCAGAAATTCTTCAAGTATTTTCACTGTTTTCTCAATAATTAAAATTAAGATTAAATCTTCTTTAAAAGAATTATCAGATAATAATCTTTTGTTACCTTGATCAATATTTCATCTCCTAAACATTTATATTTCTGAATTTCAGATATACTTAAATGTTCTGTATCTAGTATTATGGCAACTATTAGATATTCTCAATATTTCTCACAAATGTAAAGATATTTAGCTGAAATAATAAATTTCTGTTTAGTGTTTGCTCTTTCAAAGCTTCTTCTTCAGAATTTTTTTAAACAAAGGGTAGAAGTATTACTGTTTAATCACAAGACATACCTCTGAAATGAACCATAAACCAAATAAAGCATTTTTCTGACCCAATTTTCAGTGTGTAGCCCAATTTTTCATCTAATTAAAATTGTGAAGGTTTTAAATTTCATTGTAAGAAAACAGAAGCCTAGCAAAATTGAAAAGAATCCTGATTATAAATGTTTAATGCACGTTAGAGTTTGATTAAAGAAAGACTGTATCTGTAATGTTGTTTTCATTTTTAACTTTCAGTCCACTCCGTAATATCAATGGCAACCTTTCATTCTACAGAAATATTTTTAAATTATTTTTCTTAATGTTACGTCAATGTTATATGTGAAAACTATATTTATTTTTGACCGCTCAATTTTGTTAATATGGGATGTTCTTACTAATGTGAACACTCATGTTGATATTCTGTGGGGGGTCTTCTTGTGACACCAAAGAAACCTGTATGATTCTCATCCAACCAAAGATTTTTCCTTCCTCACAGATCTTTTTTTCTTTTAGGTTACAGTTATTCATGGTTGACCCAGTATTTTAGATGCTATACAAGACTCAGTATTCTAGACATCCCAGGGATTTGAATGACTATTATGAGTATATAGGAGATGAGAAACAGAAGGATATTGTTGAACCTTTAAAGAAAGGTTGACATTTTGCTGGCCCTGAGCAGTTCTCTTCAAAATTAAAGCTTTAGCAGCATTCAGTCCTTTGATTTGTGAGCAGATGTATAACACATCTTGGCCATTATGAAATCATAAAAGTCCTCTGTACCTTCACATTACATTAAAAAAAAGTTAACCTCTCTTTTGTTCTGTCCCTTTCTGCTTTTTAGATATTTTTCAATTTTCCCAATAGATGACTATTCAAGTAAAATTTTATTATTAACAAAATATTTTTAGGACTTGAAGATGTCAGCTCTCATGTGGAAAGATTCTAAAAATATTCCTGAACAAGGTTTCAAAATTTGAAGTCAGAAACTCACATGCGAATTTAAATACATAAATAGTTAATCTTGCATCAATTTTCCTGAAAACAGAAGCCAGTATGAAACATTTTTGAAAAACAGGAAATAGTAGGTATGAAAATGTGGAAATATTTTGAATTCTCTACTGCCTTGTAGGACTTCACATCTCATGGAGTTTCTGTACAGCTAAGAACAGAAAAATGTAAGTGGACTTAAGCTTGCCCTGTGAATGGTTTAGCGTAAATGTTTCTGTTCCAGATAAGTCTTAATCACCCGCTGTTGATAACAGTGTTAGCAATACTGCTGTACCATGATAATATAAAAATTTATTGGTACCATTTTCCTGGAGGAAGAAATTTTTACCTATTCATAAGGATTACAGTTATTTCTGTTATAAATACTGTCTACAGACTCATACAGTGTATTACCATTTAGACATCACCAAAATCAGCTGCAAGATTTCCATCAACTGCAAACTGAGTCATGTCTTAGGAAATCAGCTCAATGCAGATATTTTACAATTACATTAATAATGTTAATTACATTAATGCACCTAAATCATTGTTCGCAGTAAATATACAAGCTGCTCTTGTCTCAGAAATTTATTATTTAATTGGACTTCTGTTACTAAATAATCACCTACAATTGGATTATTTATTTTGGTCTAACTTCACACTAGCACTGAAAGTAGGCTAAAAACTAGGTCAAATTCTACAAGTATACACAGACTCTGCTTGGAAGTAATATTTCTTCTTTTTCTGTGTGTGCTTTGTGAGTACAAATAGAAAACAAACAAACCAAAACAGAAATGAAAAAATTTCACAGTTTTTTGACTTACAAAAAATACCTATTCCAAATCATCTCTTCATTATGTTGTGTAAAGCAGAATAAAGATTTGAAGAATAATTTTTATATCACATTTCTCTTAGTATTCTAGTTAATATTCTAGCCAGACAATAAAAATTCAGATAAAGACCCACCAAAACAAACTAACAGAGATATGTACTTTCCATACGCACCTTGCTGATTTTCAGAAGACTGAAGACATTTTCTGACCCCTCACTGCACCTCTAAGCAAAGACAAAAACGTATTTTTATGTATATTTTTAGAAACCCCTCTCTTCACACTGAAAAAAAAAAATAAACTCTTCAAAGATGTAAGAAAAATTATATGCCAAATTTTTAGACACGTCTGGGTCAGCACTTATAGTAACCTTTAAAAACTCTGGAATTCAATTACATTTGTGTGAACAGCAGGTTGCCTTGGAGGTATCCTATGGAAACTGACTTATTTTACAGCTGTTTAGACTGAAGGATGTGAGAACTGATAGATCTGTTAGAGAACATAAATATGTCCATTACTGTCTTAATTTCCTTAAGAGGTGTTTTTTTTTGTTTGTTTGCTTGTTTGTCTGTTTTAATGAAAATAAAAGCAATATATGGGATTCAGATGTATTATTACCAGTGAGAAACCTACACAGAAAATATTTACACAAGGTAGGTGATTTTTTAAAACAGAAAAAAATAAAAGCCAGAAAAAAATGAGAACTTAAAAATGTATTAGCTTGCAAATAATACCTGAGGTACATATTAGAACAGATTTCTTCTGAATGTGTTCTGTTATAAACTATCTCAATTCATTTCAAATATTGCTCTATACATTAAGTAACATAACTAAACAAGATATGTATGTTGAAAAACGCCAATGTTAATATGAGCCAACATACCGCATTCAAGTGTAGTTGAATCACAGAATCATATAATTGGAAGAGATCATTAAAGGCCATCTAGTCCACCCCCCCAGCAATGAACAGGGATATCCACAACTAGATTAGGCTGCTCAGAGCCTGGTTCAGCCTCACCTTTGAAAGTCTCCAGGGACAGGCCTTCCACCACATCTCTGGATGAGCTGTTCCAGTACCTCATCACCCTCACTGTAAAATACATTTTTTTATATTCAAACTAAATCTCCTCTCTTTTAGTTTGAAACCAGTTCCACTTGTCCTGCCACCTAGGATCCTGCTAAAGAGTCAATTCTCTTCCTTCCTGTAGCTTTCCTTCAGATATTGAAAGGCCACTATCAGATCACCCTGGAGCCTTCTCTCTTCTCCAGAGTGAACAGCCCCAGCTCTCTCAGCCTGTCCTCCTACGACAGATGTTCCATCCATGTGATCGTTTGTGTGCCCCTTCTTTGGATATCTTCCAACAGCTCTACACCTCTGTCATGGTTTTATGATTTTTGGTACTGGTATTCCACATCATAACATCATGTATTGCATTAAGAGTTAAAGAGCTAATACTCCAGCTCCATAGATCATTGATAATTCCAGGTATACCTGCCTCAGAAGAGAAGAAGAACTACATTCCCCAGAGGACTTTGCGATGCTTTGTATTTTTACGTGTTTTCTGCTCAGAGGGAACAGATAAAAAACCCTCAGCGGTCACGGGACACTCTCTTTCCTTCGGGATCGTCTCAGCAGTGGGTGCTCGCTGCAAAACTTCAGACTTTCCATTAGGAGGGCTGAGACACCCCACAAGATTACGGTCACCAACACCTAGGAGGGCAATAAGTCCTGATAGAGTAGAAGATGAAAGAGAGGTTATTCCAAACTCAATAGCCCTCCGTCTCAACAAGATGTCCTCCAATCTGAGCGAGATGCCCTCCAATCTGAATTAGATGCCCTCCAATCTGAGCGAGACTCCCTCAAAACTGAGCAAGATGCCTCCAGCCCGGTAAACCGTTGACAATCTCTCCACTGGTCTCTGAGGGCACATTGCTGGTTCATATACTGCTTGTCATCCCAATATACCCAAGTCCTTTTTTAATAGACTGTGCCCAATCCTTTAACCTCCAGCCTGTACTGGTAATGAGGGTTGCCTCAGCCCAGAAGCAGTACCTTTTGATGGGATTTTATGAGTTCACCAGGGCCCACAGCTCAAGATTGTTTAGGTCCCGCCCAAGACGGCATCCTGTACCTCTGGTGCATCAACCACATCCCACAGCTTTGTGTCATCAGCAAGTGTTCTGAGTTTGAACTAGACCCTACCGTCAATGTCACTGATGAAGATATTATAGAGTATTGGTCCGAACACTGATCCCCTTGGAGAAAATCACTCATCAGTGATCTCCATCCAGATATTTAGCCACTGACCAACAATTACTGGGTTCAATTCTGCTGCCAGTTGTTTGTCCATCTAACAGTCCATCCATCAAATTCATACCTTTCCAATCTGGAGAGAAGGATACTATGAGATACTGTGTCAAAGGCCTTAGTAAAATCCAGACAGATTACATCAGTGGCTTTTCCCTCATCTATTGATGCAGTTACACCATCATAGAAGGACGTGAGTTAATCGTGCAGGACTAGCCCTTGGTGAAGTCACACTGCTTCTCCTGTATCACCTCCCTGTCTTCCATGTGCCGAAGTTTCCAGGAGGATCTGCTCCATGATCACATGTGAACATGAACAGAGGTGAGACTGAGAGACTTGTAGTTCCCTGAGTCATCCTTTCTATGCTCTATATAAATGAGTGTGACTTTGCATTTTTCCAGTCACCAGGGACTTCACCTGACTGCCTTCACTTTTCAAATACCATTGAGAGTGGTTTGGCCACATTAAGAGTGCATATGCATCAATGGATAAGGGAAAAGACACCAAAAAACTGCTCACATAAGTATACAAATTACTTAATTTTTTTTTTTGAAATTAATTCATTTTTGAAGCTCTTGAAGAAATTATTATATAATTATTGTATAAAAGATGTGGAAATAATATTATGGCTAAAAGATTTGATGTCTGAGTACGAGTTGCTGCAAGTTTTGAACCATGTATTTAATCTTTCAGTCTCTGATTTAAATGCAATTACTTTTACGTCATCTAAGATATTTTTCTTTTAAGGACTTAATTTTTTTTTAATTAAAATATGAAGACAGAGAGAAGGGCAAAGATGCCAACTGTAACATCTTAGCATATCTTCTCTAACAGTGGCAACTTGGAAAAATATCAGAAACCAAGAAAAATATGGTGTTATTTCTCCAGAATATCCCTCCATCAAGCTTCTTTTCAGGACATTTCTGATCCAGATACATCCTGTCATTTTACATAACAGCTCTTGAATTTTTTTTTCAGCATGAATTTATCTCATCTTATCTTCTACACTTCTGTTAATTTATAGCATCTGAAATGTCTGTTGGCAAGACAATCCACTTAAATCTCATTGTGATGTAGAGAAGCACAACCTTCTTTTTCACTTTATGAAATTCATAAAATTGCAGAATAATAGAATGGTTTGTGAGGGACCTTAAAGAACATCTAGTTCCAACTTCTGTGCATAGGCAGGGATACTCTGCACAAGATCAGCTGGCCAGGGCCTCATTCAACTTGGCCTTGAACACTTTTGGGGATGGGGCATCCATAGCATCTTTGGACAAGCAATTCTAGTGCCTTACTACTCTTACAGTAAAAACTATGGATATTTCATGCCTTTCTTACGGTTCATATAATTTTGCCATAACTATGCTCCTCTCTCATCGTCTTTACTAGACTGAAGTTCTAATTCATTCACTAGTTTTCTTAATTCTTCCCCACATGGAAAATATTTTCTATCTGTGATTTACAGAATGGTACCTCTTCACATTTTTCTTTGTTTTGCTACATTCCTCTTGAGATAGGATGAGAAAGAAATGGGGAAAAAGATGTGCACTGCACTGGGCACATGAGAGCATCGTGGATTAAATTATGGGAAAAGATGCTTCCAATTTGGTTCTGCATCTGCTTCTGGTTATATCCAGCCTGGGTTTGGTCTTCATGTGGTGATGAATTCTGAAAGAGCGCATGAACACTGAGAGGTGGAAAGTCATGACTTCTTGGAATTTAGATGTCGTGACTGTCCTGGTTTTATGTGTCTTTGTTGCTGTACTTAGACATCCTCACAGAAAAAATCTCAAAATATAGATTCTATTTTAGCTCATCTCAACCTCAGCTACAACTCTGTTAAAGAGCAACTGAAAGATTCTTGGATCTTTTTCTACCAATATTAATTCTCTCATTTTGATGCTTTAAAAGACAGAAAACTTACCATCCCTCAGTTTTCTGAATCAATTCTGTTGCTAAAAGAGATATTTTTCTCTTGATAGTTTGGAATGTAATTTCTGTATTCTCACCAATATGCAAGCTTGGAGGAGTGGCTGACACTGACTGAATGGCTGTGCTGCCATTCAGTGAAAACTGGACAGCCTGGAGAGTTGGATGAAGGAGAATCTTTTGAGATCCTACAAAGTCAAGTGTATAGTCCTGCAGATAGGGAGGGATAACCACATCCATTAGTGCAGGCTAGAGGATGACTGCTGGAAAGGAACTCTGCAGAGATGGACCTGGATGTTCTGGTGGCCAACTGGTTGACCATGAGCCAGCAGTATCCCCTTGTGGCCAAGAAGGTCAATAATGTCAGTGTCCTAGGGCATGTTAAAAAGAATGTGGCTAGCCAGCAGATTGAGGGAAGTGATCTTCCCTTCTCTACTCTGCCCTAGTGAGGCCACATCTGGAATACTGTGTCCAGTTCTGCACTGATAATTTACCAAGCTTGTATATGTAGACTATTTATTATTTTTAAGGAAAAAAAATGTATTTTTCACTTGTTAAAGTAATGATGAACAGAAAAGAAAACTAGACCAGCCATTTAGGCATTAGAATTCTTGTTTTAGACTCTGAGAAGAAAACTATTTCTGACTGAGATGTTGTGAATTTTTGCAGCAATAATTTTACACCTAAGGTGTTGTTTTCTTCATGCAGAGACAGCAATGAGATTGAAAACAGAGATAACAGAAACTTATAAACTTGAAGAAAAATAAGCCTAAAGCTACAATGCCACAAAATGATTAATGTCTTAAACAGGATTCCAAGGTTTCACAATTAATCACTTTGTTGTCAGATTATAGAATAAATAACAGGAGACAAAATTGTTAAGAATAAAAATGAGTAATGTAATCTACATCTAAAATAAGAACTATTCTGTAAAGGCAAATCCTGTCATTTAGGAGATTCTCAAATATAATTCTTCAGACCTGCTGTATGAACAAGATAATACAGTTTTAGTTGTTATCTTATTATTAAATTTAGTATTCTTGGATTGAAGATTGGGTTTATGGGTAGGACTGGTAAACACACATACGAAATATCTCTTGTACAAAACAGATTAACTTGCAGCTAGGGCTAGACCGGAATATTTCATTTTCTCTGTAACATTCTTATCACAAACCACTCCCACTGATGTACCTCTTCTAGCCTTTTCATCTAGTTTAAATACTTCTTTTAAATTTATGTGATAAATGTATTTATTCTAACTTTCATCTGCTTCCTGTGTCTTCTGGAAGCTGTATTTGTCACATTTTCTTTGGAAATGGTAAAGAATTCCTATTATTCATTTACAGTTTGGTCTTCAAAATGATTGAACAGTGGAATTATATCACTCCAAGTTTTCTGTTCTTTATGATATGACTTACATAATATTCAATGGTACTTCACATTTCCAATAAGTATTTATTTCTTGCCTTTTGAACCTATAAATAAAACTGGTAATAATGATAACAATAAGAACACTTCTATTTGCAATCTCACTTTCTCTTGCAGACTGTATGTTACCATGATGCATCCCTAGGTAATACTCTTAATTAAATGTCTAGAATATCAACTTGTTTAACTTCATGTTATCAAACAATTTCTATGTTGCATCTTCTTTTATTCTTCTTCTGTGTTCCCAAATGGGGCAGACGTCCCAGGCACCAGAACAAAGAATTCTATCTTACTGTAACTAAGTTGAAAAAATGTTCATATATTTTGTACTTTGAAGGACAAACAGAATGCTAAATTAATGAACTAAAAAGTTTGCTTTAATTTTTTTTTGAAAAGAAAATAGTGAAGTATAGACACATTTATAAGAGAAGGATATCAGCTCACAAAGACTGTAACTCCTTATGTTTCTGTTTGTTTTCTTCTTGACAGACCTATGCCATTTTGAGTAAATGGTGTTCATAACAAAAGGGAAAAAAAATGAAAAAAAAAAGGAAAAAAAATCTTTTATTTCAAACAAAGGAAGCTTATATGTAGCTAAAATCATAAACTGCAGTTTTGCATACAACACCAAATAAGTGGAATTTTTTCTTCTCAAGAAAAATTTCAAAGTTATAGTAAGAACTTATTAGTACAGAAATTAATATAATCATGTCCAAGTGAAAAGATAAAGGTCTATTTGGAATATGTAACTCCTTTCAGTGTCAGGCAGTGTTCTTCCTGGATGATGTGATAGAAAACACATGAACACATGACAGAGGTTTACTAGATTGTGTTCTCTTGCCACCACTACTATCATTGGCATACCACCTCTGACAGTCTACACAAGCTTAGGTTTCCTCCGCACACACATTTGTTTTGAAGGACTGACTTTGTAAACCCATTTTAAACCATGACATTTTTCTGTTTCATTTCCACATGAAACAGAATGATTTTTTCAAGAAGGAGAATACATTGTTATTTTTATATAATCTGAGAAAATAATAAAAAAATATATAGATTATATGTAAAACAGCCACAAGAGGAAAATATATTAAAAAATGAATGAATAAATAAAGCACAAAAAACGTAATTTTTTACAGTCAGGATGTAAGTACAGCACAGAAAAAATCTAGGGCTTTCTTCACTCAGATGTCAATTAAGAGGTAAGCACTTTTGAATCTATTAATTTCCTTCCTGTCAAAATACTAGCATGAAATAAAATTATTAAATAGTTGTTCTAGCAGTCTGAACCACCTCAACATTGTTAAGTGAGAAAACCTATGGTATCAAAATTTTTAACAAGTCTTAAGAAAGAACTGGATAAAAGGATTATTAACTAGAAACTTGATGTGGCCTAAATTAATGTCTGATGTTGAAGTGAGTTAAAACTATATAGATACTCTGAGTTAATATGCAAACTGACTGGACTGACTTTCATTATTCCCAAGTTGGAGGTGGGTGTCAGTGGTTTATATTTGGCCTGGTTGTATGACAAATGTAGACCTATGCCCTGGGAAAAGGGAGGAGTGGAAAAGGGAAAGGGTAGGGAGATGGGCCTAAAAACAAAACACTGGCAACTATTTGAGGAGGAAAACTGATTTACTAATGAGTAAGATATCGGAATGCAGTTTTATCTTTCCCTGTGAGTGAAAAATGGGATTGCATAGACCCCTGGGGAATGTAGTTCTTCTCTTCTGAGAACCTGGTACCCAGAGATTCATCAGTCCACAGAACTGAAGTGTTATTTCTCTAATTCCCGGTGCCTTACATGATGTTATGTTGTGGAACACTGATAACAAAAATCATAAAACCAAGACAAAGGATAATCACAGATCTGCTATATTTTTGAAAGTCAAGTATGGATCTAAACTAGTGGCTCTGCTGTTAATTCCAGTAGGTCCTGAAAAACCTGAACTCTCAATATTCATATTCCAGTGATAATAGTTCCTGAAGTTCATATAAATCTAGCTTCTAGGAACGAGAGATGTAATTATTAGATTTGGAAATTTCAATTTCATGGATCTAACTGAATTTTCCAAAGCTTATAAGGCAAATATTCCTATACTTAATGCTGTATTTCTGGCATGAGGTTCACAAGATTGTATTTACGTTTTTGTAATGGGTGTTTTGTAATTTGAATCTTCATGATGCATTTTCTTGCCAAAAACATACTAGCAACAGTACAGTATTTTGTGCACTACAAGGAAAAAATCTTGCATCAAAAAGTGGGCAACCAATAAATTTTTCAGTATGCTCTTGTCTAAATAGAGCAAAGGAAACTAAGTTGTCTAATGACTAGAAAGCTAAACCATCAAGAAATCTGACAAGAGAGTACATATTGAAGAGTAGATGTGCAAAGCAGCCTTTGAAAGAGTTGATTCTAATGACAGTGTTTACCTGAGTTCATCAAATTACATGATTCTGTATTGAAACTTTGCTTTTTGTTTTGAATTTGAGCCCGTGTCCTACTCTGAGAGCAATCTAGATTCTGACAGAGCATATAGAGTTCCTTTATTCCTTTTCTGGTAAATTCATTCTCTCTTTAGAACAGTGACAAGTGCAATCAACTGCCTGCCTAAGTTCCTCAGCGATAGTGCTAATTTTCTTCCTTTTTTTTTTTCAGGTTTTTTTTTTCTTTTTTTTTTTTCTTAATTCAGATACACTGTACATCAGCTTAAGTATCCAAAAAACATTCCAGGTTTCATTTTCTATAAAGGAAGACATTTATGTAAGCATGACTTCTGCTCTACACAGTCTCATCTAAAGATTGTTCCTGAACTGAAAGTGAGAGCCTAGACTTCAAATATTACCTCATACAAAAGTCTTGGCACTCTTTCTAGTAGAAAAATCCTAAAACAAAAAAGAAACATAAACTGGTAAGTTTGGGATTGAAGGCAAGGACAGTAATTAGTAATACAGTTTTATGGATGGTGAAATTTATCCTTTGAGTATCTCTACACCATTAAGTACAAAAAAAAAGCTAAACAAGCTTTTTGTTGACATTTTACATATGGCTTATTTTCATCAAAACAAGCATGTGCAGAGAAGCAGAATAAAGGCAGAGAAATTACAGCTCAATGTCATGAATCTGTTCTTTCCTAGTAGCAATGTAACATCCTGCAACCTACAGACCTTTCCTCCTTTTTAAAAAAGGATTTAAAGCAGGTTCAAAGTGATGAACATTTTAAGAGCTATGAATTCATTCAAATTATATGTGCATTTATATCAGGGCCAGTATCCTTCACTTCCAGTTTTTGCTGCTGCTTATATTTCCTGTTTTTAAAGATGAGTTCTGTTCAGAAACTTACATAGTACATTATGTACTTGATAGATGAAGTTCATACTGAAGTTAAAGGATTTGACTCTAGGGAAAGTGATAAACATATTTCCAATACAAACTATGATGAACACTCTTGCAATGACATAGTTCAAATTCCTTGAAAGATATTATGGAGATAACCCATACCTCAGACAACCAAAGAACCTTTGGAAATACCAACATTTAAAAAATAAGTCCTCAGTAAATCAGCACCATAAAGTGATCAGCATAAAAGTTGAAACTTGCAGAGCTCGATAGATTGCTGGAGCAGAAGCAAGTTTGAATGAGAAGAGCAAGAAGCAAAGGCAGGAAAGTTACTGAAGTAGAGGAAGAAAGCTGCAGTCAGAACTCACAGGAGAGAAAGTAAACTCGTTTTGCTTTGACTAGCCTTATATTAATTTAATCTTCAAAAGTTCCAAATGACAGGTAACTTTTTATCTATAAGCACAAATTACAAATTCAGAACAGGAATGTAACTGAGGATATTTTACATTTGCGTAGTTTAGGAGAAAAATTGCTTACAATCTAATACTAATTGCATGAATGAATTCAGTTCACTAAGTATGTGAGGAAAGTGCTTAACTGTCATTGTCTCAGCCAAATCGGTGGGTATTGAGGGACATGGATGTTTGAAATTCTCCAAATAGGGCACTCCTTGCACAACAGGGTCACAAAAGCTAGGTAGTCTTGACAGTGATGCAGAGCAACAGTATAAGGTAATTTATTGAGCTTTCTAACAACAATTAATCAACTCTTTGGGGCAAAATTAACAACAATTAAGAAGGAAACATTATAGATAAGGGTACTTGGCGCATGTGTTATTTCCTTATTGATGACTTTCAAGTAAATTCAGGCAAAAGCTGCTATAGAAAAATGAGTAAAAGAAGATGAAAAAAAAAAAGGAAATGGAGAAGCTTCATCTCTTCTTGAATCCAACATTTTCTTGAGTGTAGAGTCTTGATCCATGGGTGATGTGTTAATGAAGGCAAACGTGCACAACTCCTCTAGCTGGTTCAAGACAACCTTCAGATCTGTGTAATTAGGTGCTCTAGAAGATTTGGGAGTTTTCAGTGAGGTCATGCAGCTGCCCCCTCCCTTCCAGCTCCACCAAGTGAGTTGCTCAATCTCTTTTTCATGCTCAAACTTCTTTTTTTCAAACACCAAAGTTAATTCAGAAAACACAAGGGTAATCTGACAAAAACAGCTCTCTATTCTGCCACAGCATTGCTCTATCTTTCCCACAGTTAGCCTTTCTACAACAAGATTTTCCCAAGATGTTTGTGTCAGCCCAGGCCCAATTCCTTATCACACAGTTATATATACAGTATTGAACAGATACTTAATAAAGACAAAGTGAGGAAGTTGCTAACTCTGCAAAGTACCAGAGAACTAAGAATTTTGGTCTCTGTCAATCAAAAATCAGTGTTCTGTGCCTATTAGTTTGGATAACATACCAAACCATAGAATCATAGAATCACAGAATCATAGGATCACAGATGGGCTTGGGTTGGAAGGGACATTAAAGACCATCTAATTCCAACCCTGCTGCCATGAGCAGCAACAACTTCCACTAGATCAAACTGCTGAAAACCCCATCCAACCTGCCCTTGAACACTTCCAGGGATGGGGCATCCACAGCTCCTCTAGGGAACTTGTTCCAGGTGGTATAGGCTGGTTTGTTCAGTAATAGGGATTAGTATATGCTGGGGCCTGTGGGAAGATGTGGCCAAGGCCCTGGATACTGGTGTGAAACACTGGTGCTAAGCAAAAGAGATACGGGGAATAGAGAGCCCAGAGGCAGTGGGAAAAGCCCAGAAGCTTGTGCTGGAGCATGTGCTGCAGGTGAGGACGTTTCATGGTAATGATCCAGCAATGGACTGTTACATCACCGAGGAATGGTCAGTGATGTCTCCAAATATAGATCGAGTGAAGGTGACACCCAGCAGCTCAGCCAAGCGATGGTTTGTGGCATCACCAGGCAACAGACTGTGACTCCATAGGCCGCACTGCTTCAATGTGGGTCAAGTGGCTCAGCCCAGCAGTTCGTGCCTGACCTCCGACCGAGCAAGTGTGCAAGGACTGGAGTGTGGTAAGGTTGAGCTTTGGTACTGGAATGTGCTCTGAGTGCTGCTCTTGCAGCTCTCAGTGGCCATCTCAGAGCCACTGGTTCTTTACCCTGACCCTGCACGGAGCAGGCAGCCGGGACATCCTAGACAGACACAAGCAGCAGCATAGGTAGGTGGTGCGAAGACTGGCGGCTGGGGGGGCATCATAAGGGACTCTTCCCAGGCCGCCGTGTGACTAATGTCTCTTGTCCTCTTCCAGTGTCACACCTGCTGCTGTAGTGTCAGCGCTGGGGAGCGCATTGCCATCTCCCGCTCCCCCTAGCCCACCGCAACTGGTGGAAGCATGGAGGCAGATTTAGACACCTGCTGCCCCATATGCCTGGAGAACTGGGACAGTGCGGCATACACCGTGCCGTGCTGCCACCAGTTCTGCTTCCACTGCATCCAGCGGTGGACTAGCACCAGGCCCCAATGTCCGCTTTGTAAGCAGGGTGTGCAGTCCATCGTGCACTCTGTGCAAGCGGACAACAGTTGTAAGGAGCTGGTCCTCAGACCAGCTCCAGTGGCACCCATCGCCACAGAGAGCCCTGCAGGCCCCCAGGCAGCCCAGCCATGGCCTGCAGTGCCCAGGCGTTCTCTGGGCGGGCTTTCCCCTGCCACCTGGGCTTCAGTCTTCAGGGAGCACCCGGCCCTGCTGCAGCCTCTGCACTCCTGGCTGCCAACAGAAGCTCTTCCGTATCCTGGGCACCAAGGAGCCCAGGCCAGCACGCAGGCTGGCCAACAGTATCATCTCAGCCCTGCGCCTCGTTGTCTTGGAGGAGGAGACCCTGAGAGAAAGCCTGGACCTCGACTTGCCGGGCCACGCGGGGAGCTTCATACGGCAATTCATTGCCTTTGCCGTCCAGGGGTGCAGCAGGGAGGCTCACCGCTTGCTGGGCCTCAACATCGTCCCTGCTGCTGGGGCAGAGGAGGCCAACTCTACATCAGAGCCCAGAGCTGCCCCACGTGAGGAGGCTCCTGTCTCTGGCCCAGCACCCTCCAACAGGAATGAAATGGTGGGCATGGCAGGGGAGGAGTTTGATGGGTGTCCCAGCCACTCACATTCCACCATGGAGCAGGCAGAGGCTCCTTGCCAGGAGCCAGAAGTGCCTGGGGCAGGGACCTCTGGCACCAGCTGAGCTCAGCGAACCCAGCAGGCCCCGAAGAGGAAGGCCAGAGACTCCCAGGCCTCAACACTGACAAAGAAGAGGCCACCCTGCAGGCAGGAATAGAACAGTGGCGGAGCTCATGAGACCAGGGCCAGGCAGCTGCCGGGACACACACCAGACCCAATGGACCCTCATCATCACTGTCGAATTGCACCATGGAAATAAAGTCGAAAGAAAGACTGAAAAAAATACGTGTTGGTACTGCTGACAGCATGGTGGTTGTCGCTTCCCCATCTTTGATGCTTTCTCCCCTTTTTCCTGCTGTCATGCCACTGTTAGCAAAGATGCTTTCCATACTCCTTATGGTCATTCTTTATGGACAGAAAGTTTTAGATATCCAGATAAACAAGGCTGCCAACACTTGTCAGGTTTTACACCAAATTTTATCAGTTCAAGATTACCTAGTGTAGGAACCTTCTTTAGCTGGGGGGTTGGACTCGAGCCCGGCGTAAACTTAAGGCTGTTGTAAATGCTGTTGTGGCAACAGCTCGTCTTGGCAACGCCACCAGTCACAGCACTCATGACAGCAGCAAGCCCAGCTGTACTTCATCTCCTGTCTGTGATGGCAAGCCTGAATAAAAATCCACTCAGGAAGCAGAAGCAACTCCAGAATAAGTGTCTTAGGTCAACGTGCACCCCTGTTACAGCTGAGATCTGTCATTTCATACACCAGCTAACTTGTCATTCAGCAGGACAGATTCGTAAGCTTGGCCTCTCTGGTTCTGCTTTGGGGTGCCAAACGCACTGCTGGTGATTCTTCCTTCAAAGCATGTGACTACTTATGAAAATAATAAACTGTTCCATAAGGCGTGTCAAAAAAAAAAAAAAAAAATTGCCTGTATTAGGAATAGTGTGGCCAGCAGGAGCAGGGAGGTGATCATCCCCCTGTACTCAGCTCTGGTGCGGCCACACCTCGAGTACTGCGTTCAGTTTTGGGCCCCTCACTACAAGAGAGACATCAAGGCCCTGGAGCGTGTTCAGAGAAGGGCAACAAAACTGGTGAGGGGTCTGGAGCACAGGTCTTACGAGGAGCGGCTGAGGGAGCTGGGATTGTTTAGTTTGGGGAAAAGGAGGCTCAGAGGAGACCTCATTGCACTCTACCACTTCCTGAAGGGAGGCTGTGGTAAGGAGGGGGTCAGCCTCTTCTCCCAGGTAACTAATGACAGGACAAGAGGGAATGGCCACAAGTTGTGCCGGGGAAGATTTAGATTAGACTTGAGGAAAAATTTTTTCCCTGAGAGAGTGGTCCGGCACTGGAATGGCCTGCCTAGGGAGGTGGTTGAGGCACCATCCCTAGCGCTGTTCAAGAAGCGTTTAGATGAGGTGCTAAGGGATTTGATTTAGTAGCTTGGTGGGTAGGGATGGTGGTGTGAGGATGGTTGGACTAGATGATCTTGTAGGTCCTTTCCAACCTAATGAATCTATGAATCTATGAATCTCTTGAGGTCCCTTCCAACCCCTATGATTCTATGATTCTATGATTTTAGCAAAAAGAATCACTGAGTGCTAATTCTAAAACTCCATTTCAACTTTGCTTGGTATGTGAACAGCCTTGTTTTCTCTTAATTCTGCTTCACAAGAAGCACTGGGACATAACAAGCTACTTTAATCTTTTGCACCCAGCAGGTACAAGGACATCTTTCTCGGATTTCACATATACTGTTTTGGAAGTTGCTCACTATGGAGTAGCAAGCAATGGAAATTTTCAAGTTACAGAGTGTCACTTAATGCTAGTTCTGACTACTGTCCACACAGAATGGTAGAAGAAAGAAGAAAAATTCTGCACAAACTGTTGCACTTCAAATCATAGAATCTATGTTGCCTTTGTGTACAAGTTTAAGAGCATCTTTAATTTTTAATACTTGAAGTAGATCATTTGTCTTGATGCTCTGTCTACATATTAGCTCATCCTTACTCCCTCACAGCCCTTTTTTTTTCATTTTTTCATTTCACTTGCACAGCTAAATTGCCTTTTTCCATTTGATTTGCTGTCTCAAACCATGCTATAGCAAGGTGTAGGACCCCAAATTGACTGCCATTAACTTCTACTTAATTTCTCATCCTCTTGCCTTCTAGGGAATTGTTAATCATTCAGTTTTTCATTCCTTTTAAGCTCCTTGTTTATTCCCTGGATCTTTCTTAAACTGCTTAGTCGTTACTTAGATTTACATTCTCACTGTTTTCTTATCCTTTTATTTGTATACACAGCTCCTAATAGTTTTGATCCTTTTACTTGATGAAAATCTCAGGCTTCTTTCATGAGTAGGTCCCTGAGCTCTTCAGTTCACTTGACTTCACTAACGATTCCCTCTGTTCATCAAAGTTTTCCATAGTTCCCTCCTTTTTTTTGCCTGTAGCTCAATTTGACCTCACCGCTGAATATACCCTGCTCTCTTTTCTCTATTTCTTCTGCTTTTTACCAACTTTTTACTATATGTCCTTGAGTTTCTCAAAGTGTTATTTTCTTCATGACTGATAGTAGTGTAAAGTGAGAACAAAAAGGGGTCAGTTGTCCTTTGGAAAACTTTTCAAGGAGAGCACAGAGGAGTTCTATTTTCAGGTTCTATTTTCAGTTCTATTTTCTTTTCCTTCTGGTATCTTTGAAGACAGAAACCCTTTGGCTAAAGTTATGGGATAAAGGCAGAAGATTTTTCTGTTGCAATATATACCGTGTTTTTTGTTTGCTTTGTTGTTTTTTGTTTTTTGTGTGTTTTTTTTTTTTTATTCTGATCACACATCTTCCCAAAGATTAATTTGTATTCCAACCACTTTGATATGACACATCATGGAAATACTGCAGGCACTAAGCATACAGATTGAAACCTATTCTCCCAAACACATATCTTGATAAAGTTAGTTTTCACTTCAGGTTTTACTGAAAAATAATTGGAAAAAAATTCAGAATGTAAACGCATCCTTGTGTTGACAGGGGTTGCATCCTGTCTCCTTCTTCTCTCCTTAAAATAAATAAATACATACATACATAAATATGTTACTGAAGTACACATTAATTACTGACTGTGAACTTGACCTGGTGGTTTCAGGACTCAATTTTATCTCCTTTGGCAAGCCAGATTCCTAGGGAAAAAAAAAAAGTTTATTATCTCTGTGGCTAATAGTCTCTCTTTGGAGTATT
The DNA here is from genome assembly GCA_023055505.1 of Callipepla californica brunnescens. Lineage (NCBI taxonomy): Eukaryota > Metazoa > Chordata > Aves > Galliformes > Odontophoridae > Callipepla > Callipepla californica. The sequence goes on along the minus strand of JALIRH010000023.1, from coordinate 12,120,119 downwards.
TACACAAATCATTTCCTTTACTATCTCTTATGTTGCCTACTCTCAGACATCATTTTATATCTGAAAATGTAGGTCTTAGCAATGAAAAAGAAAAACACCTGGGTAGATCTCATGCCAAGAGCTACTCTAAAATTTGTGATTTGCATGTACCTAGACGATGTATGTTGTTGCTCCCACATATTCCAAAGACATTGTCATGACTCTGATGAGTATGTCCTTACCTTGTCTCTAAACGTGTACAGTGAACTGAATAGCTTCCTAAGAATACTGTTTTCTCAGTACTAGCCTTTTTAATTACATTAAAGCTAAATGATGCTGGATTAACAGCTCTTATGCTGAAAGAACTTTTTTTTATTTTTCATGACTGTATCAGCGAATAGATAATTGTAAGTTATGTTCCATATCTGTTCCTTACTTGAGGGTTTCACAACATGCAGTATGAGCCTAGTTACGATCTAAGACGTTGACAGTGCTTTTTCAAAGTGGTCTAAAACTGCCACCTTCTGGTTGTTTTCATTGTTTTCTATAGGGATCCTAAGAAGAGTTACAGTTAATATTTGTTCATAGCCCAGAAAGCTGATTGTAGTCAGAGCAGTTAGTGAAATGCACACAAAAATAAAGCATTCTTACTCATACTGTTAGAAGGAGAAAAATACATATCAATTCAAAATCTCTTTGGTGTTAAAAATCGCAAGACCTATCCTACGATTACAGATTCTGAATCTGTTTTTATTTTAATACAGATACTTCTTTCTTTACAAATATTACTAGCACCCCTTTTTTTCTGTTTTCAGTGTGATTTTCTTGCAATCATTTTAGACTTTTTTTCCCCCTGCAGTTACTAGGTTATGCTGGAATCTGTATTTCTAGTGCTTTGTCTTCAGTTTTACACAAATGGCAAATGATCCAATGCCCTCTAATTTCCACAGTGATATCAGAACAGGCAGGCAAAGAAAGAAAAGCAGCATACATTCTTTCGAATGTGTTCAGAATTGTCAAAAATCTTTGCAATGAGCAGCCACAGAGAACTCAGTTATTCCTGGGATTTGAGGGTTCTTTTGTTCTTTTCTGGAGAGATAAAACTGAAACCCTACCAGCACTGGAATTTTCCTGCATGCTGTTGGGATGGCAATATGGAAAAGTCATTAACCACAGTGTTTTGGCTTTAAGGTAAGAAATACTGCTACACCAACCTGACTGACTTACCCTACAGTGTAAAACAGAAGTCCTGTCCTCACTTACAGGTTCATACTGAAGAGTCCTGGGCTACTAAGATCTTCTGTATAGTGATCACTGAGGTTAATATCAAACCAATCTAAGTGCGCTTAGGTGTTTTTTCTTTTTTTCTCAGCCTTTGGAAAGACTGGTACTGTTCCATTTTGACTTTCCAGCATCAGCTTTTAGTTACCAGGACAGTAATATTTGGAGATGTTTAAAAAATAAAAGGATCTATTGTTTACAGCAAACAAGGATAAGCTACATGAAATTAGCTACCTTCTGCATTGTGCCAGTATTTTGCTGAACCTCACAAAGCTTTATGATAATTCACTGCAAAGAGGAAAGACCAAAGAAAGAAGTAGATTACATATTACTCATGGAACTCATCTTCAACTGATCAGACAAAATTCTAAAGGGAAAAAATGAGCATTAATGATATTTTTCAGAAACTGAAAGCTTTTGCCAGAAAGCCTTGAGGCTTTCTAGAAGTTTATGCCTTACAGTGAAGAAAGTAACACACATTCGTATTTTTCATTTTAAGTACACATCTGCTCCATTTAGTGAAATATCTTGTGTATGACACAAGTTTAATTCATAGTAGTATAATTCATTTGAAAAGTTAAGTAATAATAATAATAATAGTACTACTAGTAGTATTAGTAATAATAATAATATACTGTTTTAAAAAATACAACATATGATTTTCTACTGAAATAAGAGATCATTATTTTTTAGGCCTAACTCTTAAAAAGCCTTGAGTATTGAGGTGAAACAGGAAAATCTGTAGAATGCAAATATCTATAAAACAGAAATGTCTGATTCTCTGCTTTTTTGTTGCATTTGTTAGAGATCAGTCTGATTTCCTAAATGATTTCCTAAAAAATATTACATTTAACTCACCAAAAGACGTAGGAACTACCCTGTGATGATGAACTATGAAAATACACACTCTGTTTGTTTTCCATGAATTTTCCCTCAAGAACAGAAACTGAATAATCTACTGTTGAAGACTGGCCATCTGTAAACACACATAAACAAACAATAAACAGCTAAAGAAAATTGCTTGCAAAATTACTGTTTTCTTCCACAATATCCAATAATACATGGAAGCTCACTGGGAGGCTAATGTTGCTAAGTGAATATTTTGACTGTGAAAGTGTAAGTCACACTTCATAATATGAATATGTATTCTGTCATTCACAGAGAAATGTATATACTATGGCATTGAAAACTCCTGTGCAATTATACATACTTCCCATAAAAACAGAAGGCAATACAACAGAAAATACACAAGAGCATAAAATCTCCCATTTTTCAAATTACTTTCATTTAATTTTCTAATGTAGAATAAATCCTGTCGTTCACTTACATTTCTCAGCATTTACGAGCAACAATAAAGCACATTTTTGCAAGAAATATATAATGCCTGAATGTATAGTATACTAGTAGGTCTGACTGGTCTGATGTTTTTCTGATAATGCTACAAAAGATTTTAAAAGCAAGCTTATCACCATAATTAAGCCAGATGAATAAATAACATAAATTCCAATGTTAATAAAATAAAATGAAAGATATCAAGTTCCATGGAAAACTGAATTCACTTGGTTTCTCTAGAAACAACAAGTTTAGATTTGCCACTAAATTAAGGAAAGTAGAACAGTTTAGATTAGAGAAAGAATATACTGCTGCAAAGATCAGAGCCCAGATTAGAGTTCTGTATCCATGTTTTCTATACATAAAGCAAGTAAAATAACATTTAAAAACTATCAGGTAGAAGGTTTCCGATTATCCAATTATTTCAATGTGTTCTTTGTAAGTGGCTAAACATTTTTCAGTTTTCTGATTTCTATGGGTAGAATTGTGGTAGTAATCCAAAGATCATATATAAGACCTTCCAGAGAATATAAAGGACAACTAGACAACTCTAGCTTAACATTCTGTTGACATGCCTTGTCTAGCAAAGACGTAACTTAAAGAGGAGTATTTTAATACTCCCACTTGGATGCAGTACTCTAAATAGGGCCTCAGAAGGACAGGGTAGAGAGGGATCATCACTTTTTTCACCCTGCTTGGCGTTCTGGGTTGTAAACACACTCTCACACACTGCTGGCTCATGCTAACTTTTTCAACTACAGGGACCCCCAAATCCATCACTCCAAGGCTGTTCCCAATTAGATCTTATCCCAGATTGTACAGATATGTGAGACTGCCTGGTTTCAAGTGCAACACCTTGCACTTGGCCTTCTTTAACCTCATTAGACTCACACAGACTCACTCTTCAACTTTGTCCAGGTACCTTCGGATGGTATACTTTCATTCTATTTTATCAACTTCACAGTTCAGCTTGGTATCATCTGCAAACAGGCAGAGGGTGCTCTTGATTCCATCCTCTAAATCGTCTGTAAAGATTTTGAAGACCACTGATCCCAAGATGGACCCTTGGGACACATCACTCTTCACCAGCCTCCATCTGGTTGTAAAGCCATTGACAACAAACCTCTGGCTGTGACCTTCCACTCAATCATTTATCCACTGAACAGTCCACCTTTCAAACCCATCTCTCCAATTTAGAAATAAGGATGTGGGGATATGTTAAAAGCCTTGCCAGAAGGTCATGTAGACAGCTTCAGCTGCCCTTCCTTAGTCCACCACTTCAGTCACTCAATTATAGAAGGCCACAAGATTGGTGAGGCACGACCTGCCTTTCCTGAAATCATGTTGGTTATCTCAAATCATCTTCTCATCCCTCATATGCCTTAGCATGTCATCCAGTAGGATGTGTTCCGTGATCTTCCCAGGCACAGACAGCTTATCGGTCTGTAGTTTCCCAGGTCTTCATTCTTCCTTTTTTAAAAATACGAGCGATGTTTACTTTTTTTTCCACTCACTGGGGACTCTGCCTGACATCTGTGACCTTCAACTACAATGGAGAGTGGCATGGCAACCACATCAGCTTGTTCCTCCAGGACTTTGGGATGCATGTCATTGCAGGAATACAAGAAGTATATTTAGAGCTGCAGCTGTGGAACAGGATAAACAGCATGAGAAAGGGAGGCTGAGAACCGAGGACACTTCCAGAAGAAAAGGAAAACAAGTTCAAGTAAGCTGCATGATAGCAGACCCCAAGTGGAGGAAGAGTGCATGGCTTGGAAAGACTCACAGCCCAACATGGTTAAGAACTGCTTTGGGAAGGTTATACTGTTGATATGCAAAGGCAGGTGGGAAAATTATGAGAGAACTTGTGAAAGTATATGAGGGATGTTAAAAACTGTAATAAATGATCTGGACCGTTCACGTCCGAGTTCGTGCCTGAGACGCTGCAAATGGTGCCCACTGTGTGGTGCAAATCGAGCCGCGGCTGAGCGAGCCCGGCCCAGCAGCGCCGCCCGACTCAACTGCAGAGCAGCGCAGGAGGTGAGCTGTCGGGAACCATGGGGACTTCACTGACGAAGGAGCAAGAAGTAAAATCTTGAAGTATTACGGTTAATGTTCCAGGATCAGCCTATAACTAATGAGAGCTTTGGGACAAAACTGGCATAAAAACTCTGAGAGGCTTCTATTACTCAAGACAGAATGGCTGCCAAAACTCTACCTATTTGGCGCCAAATCATGGAAGGGCTTAAACAAATTTGACAAGGAAGAATTTCTTCCGGCTATTCGCTATCACCCTCCCTCGCACCCCTGTCGCTGACCTCCGATGCGGGAAGCTGCTCCTGCCCGGACCAGATCCACAGCTCTGAACCCCCCCCTGCCCCCCCAAGGGGGGAGAAGAGAAATTGCAGCTCCCCCTCCGACCTATACCGACATGGCTCTTATCCCAGCAGCTATCATGGGCCCCCTGGAGAAGGGGTACAGTGCTCTCTTGTTAGGACGTTCTTCTGTTACACGGATGGGACTTTTTATTTTACCGGGAGTTACAGATGCTGACATTAACCAACAGCGCCTTGCTCTGAGGTATCATTGGACTGTTTTAACACAAAAAATGCTAAATAGCCCAACAATATGTCAATTGACAGTAGCAAATGCATTGAAACCAGTATCTCTTGTAATAATAAATTCCTATCAGCCACATAGCTTGTTATGTCAATGAGATACCTCAAGAAAAGATTTAGATTGGTAGCTTTCACAGTCACTCATTTTACAAACTGCTGTGGCAGGCTATACCGGACAGATCTCCACCCATCCCCCCAAACGTCAGTTGCCGCATAATTTGAGTGATCTGCCTCTTTCTACTAATATTTTACTTTCTCATGTTGCAATATCTAATGCTGTTACTGTATTTACAGATGGCTCAGGCAAGACGCACCGAGCAGTGGTTCTCTGGTGTGTGGCCGCTACACGATGGCAGTCAGATGTACATGTTGTGGATGGATCACCTCAAGTTTTAGAACTCTCTGCAGTAGCTTGAGCTTTTAAATGTTTAACAAAACAAAAGCTTAATATAATAGCCGACTCTTTGTATGTTGCAGGTATCGTTCATTCATCGAATTGAAGGATCTTTTCTTAAGGAAGTTAACAACCCTGCTTTGTTTGCGCAGCTCAAGGGAGTTTTACATTATGTCTCTCACAGTACTCTCCCTTATTTTATTATGCATATTCAAGCACACACTATGTTGCCTAGTCCTTTAGCTGAGGGCAACTGTAAGGCTGATCAAGTCGTCATTACTACACCTCTATTATTCCAGCAAGCACAACTCTCCCATCAGGTTTTTCATCAGAATAGGAGAGCTTTACAAAAACAATTCCAGCTGTCAGGCAATTGCCCCTTTGCCTCAAACTGGGACAAATCCCCGTGGCACAGCACCTCTTCAACTGTGGCAGACAGATGTCACTCATGTTCCCAAATTCGGCTGTCTAAAATTTGTACATGTAACAATAGATAATCATTCTTCATACATATCTGCCACAACACATACAGACAAACACAGTTGCAACGCCTGTAAACACTGGTTATCTGCTTATGCTGCTATGGAGATCCCACATACTATAAGAACAGATAATGTTCCTGTGTATACTTCTAAGGCCACTCAAACTTTCCCCCAAGAATGAGGTGCTAGACATATTACAGGCATTCCTCATTCTCCCACTGGAGAGAATCAAACACTGAAATCCATTCTGAATAAACAAAAAAGGGGGAATATGGGAGATACTCCACAAAAAAAGGTTATGTAAGGCTTTGCTTGTGCTGAATTTTTTAAATCATGATCATACAGATACAACTTGAGTAGACTGTCATTTTGGGGCCTCCTCACTGCTGAAGGAATGGTCAATGTTTCACATCCAGAATATGGCCACAGGGCACTGGGAAGGTCCCTTACCTCTGATAACTTGGGGTCATGAATATGCTTGTTTTTCCACAGGGTCTGGTCCTACATGGGTTCCAGCATGATGAGTTCAGCCTCGTCTCAAGGCAGAAAACAGTATCCAGCCTTTATATTTGCTGGGATTGTGTGCTTCTTACTTAATTGGTATTGCTTTGTAACTTGTTCTATTGCCAGTTATCAACATTAATATTGGTATGACATAATGGGTGATTTTCCTCTGTTACTAACACAGTTTCAAGAATTAGAATCATTAGGCATTATCTAGGTTGTTGTGTGCTTCTTCTATTTTAGTAGTAAATAGAATGTGAAGTAGACAGGATTTGATGTTACCAATGTTGGAGTCTGTGGAAATAGCACTTTTAATGTATTAGGAATGCACAGTTACAATGTTACTAGCCTATCAATTAGCCTTTTCCTAATTTGCAAAGACAAAACCTGGAAAGGAATCCTAGGCAAAGGGATGACTTTGAGTTATAGAATGATTAACTCTCTTTCAGCTCACTAATCAGGATAGGTTTTATAACCATGCATCACTTGAGACAAAGGCATATGCTAAGAGAGCTAACCTTGATAGTTTATTCTGTTTTGCAAGCAGGTGTTCCACTTGGGCTCTGTATCACACACTGGCCACACGGATGCAGTGTACAAATGGATAAATCTGCAGACCTGGAGAAGAGTAAAAGCAGGAGAGAATCTGTGATGGGTGAGAGAGGAAAAGTGCACCTTGAAGCAGGGGACGCCCTGCTGGCACTGTCTATCGCATCCACTGCTGACATGTTCCTTTTCTTTCTTCTTTCTGGTGGTCTGTCATTTCTCAAGGGTCAGTAGCTTAATGCACTTGCTTAGGGAGTTTCTGCTCCTCACTTACACTTACCTAAAATGGATGTCTGCATGTGTGTGAGTGTGTGTATGTTGACTAAAATGCTAACCCTCTGTGTTGCTCTGAATGTGCAATTTGCTTGCTTCTGCTCTTGAGACGTCTTGGCTCTCAGATCCAGCATACCCTGAAACAGCACTGCTAAAGCTTCAGCCACAATCACCAAGTCAGGATGTTAGCCGGCAAAGGAAAGCAATACCTCTAGTGATGCTCTAGCACGCTTACCCACTGATGTTGATTCTGTCTGACATGCAACTTTATTCCTTCTAATCAGTTACTGGTATACAGAGAACGGAACCCTCAGGGATTCTTTTCCAGGTTGCAGGGACCTAAGGCCATGGGTGAAACGTGTGTTTGTTCTCTTTTTAATAACTTTAAGAGTATTTATTGTCCTTACAATATGATTACCTTGTCTTTTTTCTTACATTCAGCATGTTATCATTTGCAGCCTTGATTAAATTGTGATAACCTGAATATATTCAGCAATACTGTTAAAAACTGTTATTAGTTTGTAGTATGTCAATAGTTTGCTAATAAATAAAAAAGGGGGAATTGTAGGAATACAAAAAGTATATTTAGAGCTGCAGCTGTGGAACAGGATAAGCAGCATGAGAAAGGAAGGCAGAGAACCAAGGACGCTTCCAGAAGAAAAGGAAAACAAGTTCAAGTAAGCTGCATGATAGCAGACCCCAAATGGAGGAAGACTGCATGGCTTGGAAAGACTCACAGCCCCGATTGGATAATCGCCTTTATGCATGGTTAAGGACTGCTTTAGGAAGTTATACTGTTGAAATGTAAGGGGAAAGTTACAAGAGAGAGCTTGTGAAAGCATATAAGGGATGTTAAAACCTGTAATAAATGATTTGCTTCATTCACATCTGCGTCCATGCCTGAGACGCTGCATGTCATTATACTCATTCAGTGTCATGAGGAGTTCTTGGACTTGCTCTTCCCTTACAGTGGGGGTATTTTACTTCCCTAGCCTGCACGTAGAGGTTCAGGCACGTGAAATGCAGGGATATGAGATGAATGAGTTGAAATGCTTTTAAAATCCTGCTAGCACAGATAGCAGCCTGACAGTGTTCAGTTAGTTGTGATCTAACTGAAGGATGATATCTAAAAGAGGAAGTCTGGCAATGGCAAACCATTTGACAACTCACACACAGGTGAGTTGTAAAACTTGCAGGGAAAATGATCTGTAGATGCTCTACAGGGGATAGAAATCAGGTTTCTGCTAAATTCATGCCCCTGAGCCAAGTCCCCTTAGGAAAATATGTTATCTGTTCTTTGCCTTCTGATAAGAAATCCAATTGCTTTGTATTCATAGATTACTTTTTGAAAAGAGGATCCAGTGTTCCACAGTCGTGTCAACCTGACTTTGGTATTGGGGAAGGTCATGGAGCAGATCATCTCGAATGCAATCATGTGAAGTGACGAAGAGATCAGGCCTAGCCAATGTGAATTCATGAAAGATGGGTCCTGTCTGAACAACTTGATCTCCTTCTGTGTCCAAGTCTCAGTCCTCGAGTTCTACCGCTTTGGATCGGCACAACCGGAGCTGCAGTGACAAATTTTGAGGTGAAGAGGGTTTTTTTCGGGAGGTTTCTGTCACAGGGGAGCCGAGGGAGAGCGGGCAGTCCCTTCAGCTCTCGGCAGCTCTCTCGCGAGAGGCTGACGTGGCGTAGGCGTTGCCCGGGAAACGGCACCCCCGCCCACACCTTCAGCTCTGAAAAGGCCTCAGGGAGGCACAAGGAGGAGCTAACTACCTGTGAGTATCACCCCTCTCTATTATACTGAATCTAGGTACTAAGTGTGGGAGTGTGGGAGCTTGTGTAGCTGGGTGTAGGATTTCTATTACTCCTCTCTTGTGAATTCATCCTATTTATTACTGGTGTCTGTGCTCTCACAGTTGTGTTCTACTTTTTGTTTATTTCATTTTTATTTATCTTATTATCGTCATACATATATGTTTATTTATTCTTTTTATTTATTATTCTTATTTCTGTACCATGGTCTCTACCAGACAGAGGGCTTGCCGTAAAAAGACGGTGGCGACCCAGACAGAAGGTCTGCCTAGAAATGTGGCTACACAGGTCTCTGGTTGCAGTGAGTGCCAGAGCCTGCTGCTGCTGGAGGAGGATGGCAAGCAGATCTCCTGCATGAGGTGTGAACAGGTTGAAGATCTGCTTAGCATGGTGATAGAACTGAAAGAGGAGGTTGAGAGACTGAGGGCCATCAGGGACTGCGAGCGGGAGATTGACTGGTGGAGTAGCTCCCTCAAGTGCCAGAGAGAAAGGCACCCAGGAGATCCCCGGAATTTGGTGGTGGACTCCCTGACCTGCCCCCGTCAGGTTGAGGGGGGGTATCTGAGGGATGGGGAGGGCTGGCAGAGACTCCCAGCTCGGTACTGTAGGCGATCTCCCCCTCTGCCTACATCGTCTCCTCAAGTCCCTCTAAACAATAGGTTTGCAGTGTTGGATGTTGAAGGAGAAATAAGGGGGGAGGAGCGGGAAGATTCTCCCAAGAAGTCACCAATGGCAAGGCAGTCGACTCCATGCATTGAGACTGCAGCTGCCAAGAAGGAAAGAAAGGTGATCGTGGTGGATGGCTCCCTTCTCAGGGGTACTGAGGGCCCCATTTGCAGACCAGACCCGTGCCGTAGGGAAGTGTGCTGTCTCCCTGGGGCCCGGGTTAGAGACATAACTAGAAGACTCCCAGATCTGATTCACCCCAATGACTACTATCCGTTGCTCATAGTTCAAGCAGATAGCAGTGAAATAACTCAAAGAAGCCTAAGAACTATGAAAAGAGATTTCAGGGGTCTAGGACGATTAGTTCAAGGTGTGGGAGCACAAGTGGTATTTGCTTCCATACCTTCTGGGGCAGCGAAGGACATGGAATGGGCTAGGAAAACACAAGTGATGAATAATTGGCTGAGAGGCTGGTGTAGAGACAGACACTTTGGGTTTTTTGACCACGGGGCAGTTTACTCAGCTCCTGGCCTGTTATCCGCTGATGGAATACACCTGTCCCAAAGGGGGAAACGAATTCTAGCCCAGGAGCTAGCTGGACTAATTGAGAGAGCTTTAAACTAGCTGTGATGGGGGTAGGGGATATAACAGGGCTCCCCAGTGAAGAGCCCAGGAGGGCTGTGCTGGAACAAAGGGTGAGGCAAGTGTCTCAGCTGAAGTGCATATACACCAACGCACGCAGCATGGGCAATAAACAAGAAGAGCTTGAAACCATTGTAAGGCAGGCAAACTATGACCTTGTTGCTATTACGGAAACATGGTGGGACCCCTCCCATGACTGGAGTACTGGGATGGATGGCTACAAGCTCTTCAGAAGGGATAGGCGGGGAAGAAAGGGTGGTGGCATAGCTCTCTACATCAAAGAGTGTCTTGATGTTGAAGAGCTTGAGGTTGGAAACGACCAAGTGGAGTGTCTGTGGGTAAGGATCAGGGGGATGGTCTGTAGGAGTGACATCGTGGTGGGGCTCTGTTATAGACCACCTAGCCAAGATGAAGAGATAGATGAGGTGTTCTACAAGCAACTAGTAGATGTTGCACGATGGCCAGCACTCGTTCTCATGGGGGACTTCAACTTCCCTGATATATGCTGGAAATATAATACCGCGCAGAGGAAGCAGTCCATGAGATTTCTGGAGTGTGTGGAAGATAGCTTCCTGACACAGCTGGTGCAGGAACCTACCAGGGGAAGTGCCCTGCTAGACCTGCTCTTCACTAACAGAGATGGACTAGTAGGAGATGTGAAGGTTGGGGATCGTCTTGGCCAGAGTGACCATGAAATGGTAGAGTTTGCTATTCTTGGTGACATCAAGAGGGTGACTAGCAAAACTGCTGCCTTGGACTTCCGGAGGGCAGACTTTGACCTGTTCAGGACGCTTGTTGCAAGGGTCCCTTGGGACTCGCTCCTGTGGGGTAAAGGGGTCCAGGAAGCCTGGGCCCTCCTCAAGACGGAAATCTTAAAGGCACAGGAGCAGGCTGTCCCTGAGTACCGTAAGTCAAGCCGGAGGGGAAAAAGGCCAGTGTGGATGAACCGAGATCTTTTGTTGAGACTCCGGGAGAAAAAGAGAGTCTATGTCCTCTGGAAGATGGGACAGGCTACTTGGGGAGACTACAGGGAACTTGCCAAGATTTGCAGGCAGGAAGTTAGAAATGCAAAAGCCCAGCTTGAACTTAGACTGGCTACTGCAGTAAAGGAGAACAAAAAATCCTTTTATAAATATATTAACAGTAAAAGAAGAACTAAGGAGAATTTCCCTCCTTTACTTGATGCGGCAGGGAATGTAACCACAGAGGATAAGGAAAAAGCTGAGGTTCTCAATGCCTTCTTCACGTCTGTCTTTAATAGACAGACCAGTTATCCTCAGGATACTCCTCGCCCTGACCTGGAAGTCTGGGACGAAGCGCATCATACACCCCCTGTGATCCCAGCAGAGACAGTCAGAGACCTGCTCCTCCATCTGAACTGCCACAAGTCCATGGGGCCAGATGGGATCCACCCAAGGGTGCTGAGGGAGCTGGCAGAGGTGATTGCCAAGCCGCTTTCTGCCATCTATCAGCATTCCTGGTCATCTGGAGAGGTCCCGCAAGATTGGAGGCTTGCCGATGTGACTCCCATCTACAAGAAAGGCCGTAAGGAAGATCCGGGGAACTACAGGCCTGTCAGCCTGACCTCGGTATCAGGGAAAGTTATGGAGCAATTGATCTTGAGGGAGATCACACGGCACGTGCATGGCAATCAGGGGATCAGACCCAGCCAGCACGGGTTCACAAAGGGCAGGTCGTGCTTGTCCAACCTCATCTCCTTCTACGACTGGGTGACCAGACTGGTAGATGAGGGAAAGGCTGTTGATGTAGTATACCTGGACTTCAGCAAAGCCTTTGACACGGTCTCCCACAGTATTCTCCTGCAGAAGCTGGCAGCCCATGGTGTGGACAGGTTCACTCTTCTCTGGGTTGAGAATTGGCTAGAGGGCCGTGCCCAGCGGGTAGTGGTTAATGGAGTCAAGTCCAGCTGGCGTCCTGTCACGAGTGGTGTCCCCCAAGGGTCGGTACTGGGGCCCGTCTTGTTTAATATCTTTATTGATGACCTGGATGAGGGGATTGAGTGTACCCTCAGGAAGTTTGCGGATGACACCAAGTTGGGAGGATGTGTCGATCTGCCTGAGGGTAGGGAGGCCCTTCAGTGGGATCTGGATAGGCTAGACGGTTGGGCTGAGGTCAATGGGATGAGGTTCAATAAGGCCAAGTGCCGGGTCCTGCACTTTGGCCACAATAACCCCATGCAATGCTATAGGCTTGGGGCAGAATGGCTTGAGGAGTGTATAGAGGAAAAGGACCTGGGGGTGTTGGTTGATGCTCGGCTCAGTATGAGCCGGCAGTGTGCCCAGGTGGCCAAGAAGGCCAATGGCATCCTGGCCTGTATTAGGAATAGTGTGGCCAGCAGGAGCAGGGAGGTGATCATCCCCCTGTACTCAGCTCTGGTGCGGCCGCACCTCGAGTACTGCGTTCAGTTTTGGGCCCCTCACTACAAGAAAGACATCGAGGCCCTGGAGCGTGTTCAGAGAAGGGCAACAAAACTGGTGAGGGGTCTGGAGCACAAGTCTTACGAGGAGCGGCTGAGGGAGCTGGGATTGTTTAGTTTGGGGAAAAGGAGGCTCAGAGGAGACCTCATTGCACTCTACCACTTCCTGAAGGGAGGCTGTGGTAAGGAGGGGGTCAGCCTCTTCTCCCAGGTAACTAATGACAGGACAAGAGGGAATGGCCACAAGTTGTGCCGGGGAAGATTTAGATTAGACTTGAGGAAAAATTTTTTCTCTGAGAGAGTGGTCCGGCACTGGAATGGCCTGCCTAGGGAGGTGGTTGAGGCACCGTCCCTAGCGCTGTTCAAGAAGCATTTAGATGAGGTGCTGAGGGATTTGATTTAGTAGCTTGGTGGGTAGGGATGGTGGTGTGAGGATGGTTGGACTAGATGATCTTGTAGGTCCTTTCCAACCTAATGTATCTATGAATCTATGAATCTATAAGTGATCCACCTTGTGGATGATGGAAAGGCTGTGAACTTAGTCTGTCTGGACTGCAGTAAAGCCTTTATCACTGTCTGCCACAGTATTTCCTGGAGAAGCTGGCAGCCCGTGGCTTGAATACATGTGGATAGCCAGGGCCAATGAGCAGTAGTAAATGAAGTTAAATCTAGCTGCCACTGGTCATTACTGGTGTTCTCTAGGAGTCAGTATTGGGACCCAGCCTGTTTAATGTCTCTATTGAAGCTCTGAATTAGAGGACTGAGTCGATCCTCAGTAAGTGCTGGCTCCTGCACTTTGGTCACTACAATCCCCTGCATCACTACAGGCTTGGGGCAGAGTGACTGGAAAGTGTGGTAGACAATGTCCTGAGAGTGTTTGTTGACAGCTGAACATAAGCCAGCAGTGTGGCCAGTGGTATACTGGCTTGTATAAGAAATTAGGTAGCCACCAGGAGCCGAGAAGTGATCGTACCCCTGCACACAGTGCTGGTGAAGCTGCACCGTGTGTATTGTTTTCAGTTTTGGGTCTCTCACTGCAAGATTGACATTGAGGCCCTGGAGTGTATCCAAAGAAGAGCAGTGAAGATGGAGGAGGGTCTAGAGCACAAGTCTTATGAGGAGCAGCTGAGGGAACTGGGATTGTTTAGTCTGGAGAAGAAGCTCAGGAAAATCTTACTGGTCTCTTAGGGATACCTAAATGGAGACTGTAGCAAGGTGGGGACTGGTCTCTTGGTTGGATATTAGAAAAAAATTCTTCTCAGAAAGAGTGGTCAAGCATTGGAACAGTCTGCTATGGGAGGTGGTGGAATCACCACCTCTGGAGGTTTTCAAGAAAAGAATACAAGTAGCTCTGTATGATACGGTTTTGTGTGCGTGGTGGTGATGGCGTGGTAGGACTTGAAGACCATGGTAGTCTTTTCCAACCTCAATGGTTTTATGATTCTGTAACAAAACAGTGCTTTTCAGGACAGAAATTCTTCTAAGAAAAGGAAACAAATGTAAATTTGGTGATTTATTGTTGATCTCTATTCTTCTCAGCAGCTGAATATAGAAGGATGTGAACCTGCCCAACATATAAATTGAGATAGTGTTGTTCCTATATACTAACTTTTAGCCAGTGTTCTGTCTGCTTTTTTTATACTGCACTTTTCTGTGAAAGCAACCTGCCTGCTGTGTTTCTCATCCAGCAACATGTTGTAAGAGGTTATTATTTTTTATGCCATTGCCTCAAAGCTTGCTGATGAACAAGTCCAAGCAAATCCCGGGTATGGGTTGCAAAATCCTTTTCTAAGGGACACAGATGGTCATGTTCTGGAGAGATAAGTTGCAGCTTAATGGCCAGAGAACACTCTGTTGTGTGGTACTCATCTCCAGGTTGGGGGGGAAGGGGAGGGGAGGGAAGGGAAGGGAAGGGAAGAAGGAGAGGAAGGGAAAGGGGAGGAGAGGGCAGGGGAGGGGAGTGGAAGGGGAAGAAGAAAGGGAAGGGGATCGGAAACCTGACCCCGTGTAACTAATAACTAGGATTTAAACTTCTCATCCTCACTTATGCTTCGATTGTGTTTATCTTCTACTTTCTGTTTTCAGTAATCATTACAAACAGAAATGAATTTGATCAAAATTATCTTAAATAAGGACTAAATGAATCTAGGAAGGCAGAATGTGTCATAACAGAATATTTCATATCCATATTAAGAATAAGACACTGAGATTGAGGAAAAAAAGTGAAGACTCAGAGAGAGAGAGAGAGAGAGAGAGAGAGTGAAAGAGAGAGAGAGAGAATGCAAAGAAATATATGTCTGTGGGGTCTAGGAAAAAGAGAATGTAGAATAAGTCATCCTCCCCAATGCCAGATGGAATGAAATGGTCACAGGCTAAAATAGATTTAAAGACACAAAGTTATTTAATATTTAATAGTTGTGTAATATTTGTACAAAGTACAGAATGTACCAACCATGAGAAGAACTATCTGCACTTTCTGTCTTACCTTGATTCAGCTGAAGACTTGGAAAATATTGGAATCTTTGGCAATAAAACAGTTGTGTTTTTCCAAGCCCTATAAAAAACTTTCTGAGCTGTTTGAGGCACTGTAGAGAAGTATTAGACAAAACTATTAGAAATAGGGAGAAGCTTTAGAATTTCTTTCTGGAAAGAAATGACCAGAAGGATGAAAAAATAAAAATAAAAACAGACACTGTTCTGAAAAGAAACAACTATAGCCTGAAGAAACAAACAACATTTAGCTGACATGAGTTACTGTGTTGAGTGTTTCTAGTTGTTTACCCCTAAGATTTGACAGGCTGTTAGCCAATATCAAACACTTAAGCAGAAATATTTAGGTGGAATACTGGCTTCATAACCTGTTTGAACTGTAAAGATTGTCTTGCTTATCTGCGGTTAAATTTACAGCTATGAAATAGATGTAATTGATGTTATACAATTAAAAAAAAATACTTGCAGTAATAAAAGTAATAATATATTGAGTCCTGGAAGTAAGAAATGAATGGTATGAGAACTATGAGAGTTGAGCAGCTAAATCCTTGTTTTGAACTGAAATTTTTTTATTCTTAAAAGCCCCAATTAATAGGAAACTTAGACTTCATTCTGTGTGTACCTTAACACGTATGTCTGCTCTGCTGAATAGAAAGCAGGCTTGGTTTATCTGTTATTTTTTGATTTTGCTTCTACTTTCCTTTTGTAAAGTCAGTTTATCAAATGCTAGCTTGATGGAAGTAACTGAATTCTTTGAGAGATTATAGTATTCCTTTACAAGAGGTGACATGCACATACATGCTACAAAAATAATACCACATGTTTTACTACATTGGCTTAAGATGTTAGAGGCCGGTGCTGGTAGTAGAAGTTGGACCTTCCCACCAGTATTCCATTAGATGTTGGCACAGTGTGACAGATGGCAGTAGAGGGGTGGTCTGACAAAATGGCATCAGATATGGAAGTGCATATGAAGCAAAGGTTTGGAGTTGAAAAAAAAAAATGTCACATAGTGACATTGATCAATGCTTGATGAACGTTTTTGGAGACCAAACAGTGGATGTGAGAACCGTGAGATGGTGGTGCATGTCAGCAGTGGCAACACTGATGTGAAAAACAGTACACATTCTGGACAGACATGCATAGCTGTCATGCCACAAAACAAAGACTTGTCTCAATCAGCTCATCCACGCAAATTGGCTCATTACAACAAGGGAACTGCATACAAAGCTGAATAGCAACTTCAGTGAGTTGGAAACTGTGGTTACAGTGGTTACAATGCTGGATATATTGCAGTTTGCATCATGTGTACTCCAGTAATGCTTACAGATAAACAGAAAGAAAACACCATATGCAAAACTGTCAGAGCCTATTGAACTGACGAGGCTGAAGGTAATGGTTTCCCAGATGACATGATTACCGCAGATAAGACATGGTGTCACCACTGTGGGATGGAGTAAAAATGGCAGTTCATGCAGCAATGTCGTAAATTACTTATCAAAGAAAAAATTCAAGACATAGCCCTCAGCAGGCAAATTGATATACATTGTCTTTTGGGTTAGGAAGGGGTGATCTATCTGGAATTCCTGGAGCCCAGTTAGACCATCAGTTATGACTGCTACGTCACAATGCTAACTAAGCTGAAGGTTCAAACTTCCAGAGTCAGGCCAGAGAAGACAACTTTTCTTTTGCAACACAATAATACCAGGCTCCATACCAGTTTGAAGACCATGGAACACCTTGCTAGTGTTGACTGGATTGTCTTAACACACCTCCCATGTAGTCCAGATTTGGTATTCTGTTAGCACTGATAAAAGATGAACTACATGGGCAACATCTTCATAATGGTGTTGCTGTCATAGCCGTTGTGAAACAGTGAGTCATTTCCACTGGTGCGGGTTTTTACAAGTGTGGCATGCAGGCTCTTGTTCATCGCTGTCAAAAATGCATAGCAATTTGTTGTGACTGTGTTGAAAAATAGTGTTTATAGCAGACAATTTGCTATATCATATAGTGTTATTGTGTTCTTTGTATCTGTAGGACTTTCCATAGAAATGAACAGGGACACATTACTCTCAGAGCGACCTATATATGTGTTTATGCTTGGGGACAACTCAGTATAAATAAGGTACATAAAAGGACAGATTCGTTTTTAAAGTAAAAATTATATTTTCAGAATGTAACATTTGATAGCATAAATACTTTCTCAAAATCAGACTCAAGGTCTCTCGAAAGTATTTCCACCTCCCACTCTCACACTGCAGCAGCTTACACTCCTAGCTCTGCCAACATAATACTTCCCATGGTTGCACTGTAATTTGTATCAGTGAACTAAGATGGATGAAGACTAGAAGTGTTAGTGCATGTGTAAAATTTTTTCTATTTTTTTTCTTTTCTTTCGTTTTATCTTTTTCTTTTTTCTTTTTTCCTTTTGTCTTTTTTTTTCCTTCTTTTTATTTTGTTCTTTCTTTTATTTGATGAGAACTAAAAATTTTATGTCACTTGTAGGATTTTTCTATTTTCCTTTTTTCCCTTTCCCTTTCCCTGGCTTTTTCCCTTTCTTTTTTTCTCATTATCCCTCTACGTTTTTTCCCTATTTCTCCCATTCTTTTTCATAAAGATTAATTTAGTAATATGATTTGTAATCCAGCCCCAGTAATAACTGTGCGTGCAGATAAAGAAATATGACACTAACAGTGTCCACAACTGAAAGGCTCAGAAACGTTAAGCAGACCTTGCTGTTGAGAAAATGAGCAATAAAAACATGGTAATATTTTCCAATCCATAAGATAAGGAATTCTTAGATTATTCACATTTGAAGATATTAAATTACTTAATTCCCAGTTTAGGTGAACTCAGTTGTTTTTGGAGTACTGTGTTTTAGATTATGAACTGTATGATAATAAGAAACACAATATTTATTTTCCTTTCAATGCAGTCTGTACTAGAACATAACCCTATAACCTGAAGAACAGTCATAACCCATTCTATATGAAATGACCCCTAAGATAAACAAATAAATAAATAAGAAAAATAAATCAGAAGGTGATAAAACAACACTTGGGTAAAATATAAACTTATAAACTTAGAGAGTTGTCTTTATTATCTACTTTTACATCTTCAGATGGTGATATCTTGGACTTTTAAAACTGAATGTGAATTTAGTTCTGTAGCTGTAAGTCATACATAGAGCATCAGGCATCTTGCCATTGATGAGTTTAGGAAGTTACTTGTTAATCTCATTGCACTTAGTATGTAAGAAAAATCAAAAGCTGAGTGAATTTGCAAAGTCCAGTGTAATCTGGAAAAATGTTAAAAAGCCCGTAGTAATCCAGGCATTCACCATTTCCATCACCAGTTCTTCCCCTCAGTTCTCTCATCAGATGGATAGTTGTTCTCTTCAAGCACACCTTTAGAGTGGATAAGGCTGGGCCTTGTTAGTATTGAAGTGCACAGGTTTTTTTAAGTGTTTTGCTATTTGTGTTACATTCATTGTAATATCACAACCTTTACATTTTTATATTACTGTAATTAATGAAGAATAATTTCATTCTTAGCATAGGAAGCATACTGAACTTTTAGGGTGTAGTAATAGTATGCTATCATTATCAGGTGATGCACCATGTATGGCAAAGAGATTATCTACACAACAGAACAGAACTTTGACCATGGCATGCTTTTGCATTTGTAAAGTAAAAAAACCAATCATTGATAATGTTCTTGTGATCCACTCAAAAATTTACAGTTTGTATTTCTCCCAAAAAATCAGAAAAACAATTGAACAGCAAACGAGAACAAGCCTCAATGTATTGTTATCAGTTTTCTTTTGAGTAACTATCTCATCAGCCTATGAAAGAAAGATATTTTAAATTCACATGTAGAATTTAATTTATGTTCCAGACATATGATCTAAAGTGCCAAGTAAAACAGCAGACAGATACAGAAATTGAAAGAAGAGGAATTAATATGAACATGAATTGCAGTAGGCCAAATACATAATGGCATATAAAACTCTCCTTCAGAATCTAAATGTCACAAGCATTCACTTGACATATGAATTAACATGGCTTGCTACTCTCAGAACACAATAAAGGATGAAAATGAATGTCATTGAAGGGCAAAATAGTCCAAGAAAAATCTGTCTTTTTCTTAAAGATTACCAAGGGACTAAAAATAAAACACTTTAGAATGAAATACAGCTTTTTGCTGTGAAAATGTGTAATGACTGTTAAAAACAACAAAAACAAACTTAACATTTAGTAGTTCTTGATGCTATGGTACATCACCCATCTTCAAAGCTGTACAGTGTGGAATAAGTTATCTAGAATTATTTCAGCACTCTGTCAGCAGGTAGTCAGCTGAGCTTCATTATTTTCTTCATGGGGATGTTACAATGTTTTATTAGTTCCCACCTATAAATTTTCTTAAAGACTTGTGATAAAAACATGTCACAGAAATAGAAAATATTATTTTAAAATGAGTTAGAAGTTCATGTACCATGGGAGTTTGCTCCATATAATTTTTATCATCTATATGATTTCTTATTACTGTGAATCCGTAGTATATTTTACAGTAGACGTGCTCATCCATATGTCAGTAAGTAAGTAGATGCTCTATTCAGCGTTACACTGACTTACATTTTATTTCATACTGTAGTTCTCTGACTTTCTATACAGACAGGCTATAACAGAAATCAATAATAGAATATTCTTTTACTCAGGATTTTTTATTACAATGTACAGACATAATAATACAGATTTTTAATTTGGAAACACAATGTTGATTTTCAGCAAACTGTATCACTTTTTAAGCCTTGATAGTTGTAAGAATGTGATGGATAATTTCCCAAGATTCATTGTGTAGTTTATTAAATAGAATTACCACGTTTATTTGAAGAAGAACCTACATGTATTTTGTCTTTAGTGGCATTTTACACTTTGGTTGCGATAACATACAGTCAACCAGTTCCTTCCAACTAGAAGATAAATGGTGTCTTTGTTGTGAGCCACACAAGTAAAGCTATGCAAAAGTTCTCAGATAGCTTTTATCCCTCATAGATCCTGTTGTTTTTTTCTCTCTGACCAGCTATAAAGGGATTGTTTCCCCACACCTCTTTCCAGCCCAGCACACTTCTGTCATCTTCCTACTCTCTTGTTGTCCTTGTTATTAATCAAAATGCCTTATAGTTCAGACTAAGTCCAAATAACAGGGAGAGCCATACTCAGGCATTTCAGAACTACATGAGGATTTGGATTATCAGGAGGACTGCACAGTCCAGCTGTCACTTTTACTGTGCACTGAGTACTCACATGTACAAAACTCCGTAACATAACTCCTAATGCTTCATTCATTTATAATTTTATTGTTTGTCTCCTGAACTGAGTCTGGTATATTAAGAAGATTTGTCTGTAGGAACACTGCTAAGGCAGGTTGTAACTAGGTGACCTTTAAGGTCCCTTCCAACCTAAGCCATTCTGTGATTCTATTATGTTAACATGAATTTTCTTAAGTGTTTCTGATAAGGATTATGATTGGTAAATTACTAAATTGTGAACTGTTATGGGACAACTACAAAAAGTAATAGAATTAAATAATTCAGAATGAAGAAGTTTTTAATATATGTATCATTTTTAAAAGAATATAATAAAGGAAATTCTAAAGTCAGCGGTTAGTGTTCATTTGTCAAACACATGTAGGTCACTCTGAAAGTGATGTCTCTTACTTATTTCCATAGAAAACACAAGACATGCAGAGAGTACACTAGCACTACTTGATAGAGTAAATGTTCAGCTTCAAAACACTATTTTTCAATAGTCACCATCATTAGCAAGTTTGTGCATGTGAGCTAATCAGAACACTCTTCCTGATGTGACAACTGTGCACAACTGTCTGGAACATAGCTTGTCTTTAGTGTCTCTTTCACCAGTGCTGAAACACACCACCTACCTCCTCACTGTGCTCACTTCCACTATTAGGTCTCTAGAAATATTCAGCAAGCAACAATGAACATCAATTGCTGCCGTTTGTTGCATATGGTGGAATTCAATGACAAACCACTGTTTCATATGCAGTTCCATGTCAGACACCATTGTTTCAGACTGCCCTTCTGCTGCCATCAGTTATAGAGTATCAAAATGCAACTGAATATTGATGGAAAGGTTCAGTCTCTTCTGCCATATCACCAATATCCATTTCTGATGTGGTGGGCCAACATGGTAAAATAGGAGGCATTATTTTCAGAGCAGCCCTCATCATTTTCTTGAATATAGCAAAGTATACACCTTCACTGAGATTAAATGAACTGTATGTGTTTAACTAACAGTGAGTTAGTACTAAAGAGAAGACACATTCCAGTTTCGTTTTCTCCTTTCAAGAGAATGCAGTACATTTGAAATGGCAAAAAGCATTGTTTTCATTAAACACAGCTCCTAAGGCATACAATAACAGTTAATAGAGAAAGAAATAAAAATATATATGAGAAGCTTTGTTCAAAGCATTAAAATACTGAAAGTTATACAATTTTTATGACTATACTTTTTACATTTTTAAATTTATTTATTCCATCTGAAGATTTTCTTACTGAAGTTTATTCCATTTTTATGCTTTGCTTATTTGTATTCAAGGATTCATTTCCTTGAGTTTCAATGTGCCATGTATTCACAATTACTCTTTGAATACTGTTCAAAAGTAAAGCAACTTTCAGAAAAAAAATGAAGATTACTGTCGGTAAGAACTAACCTTTGTATCTTTGAGTGTGAATCTTTAGATATACCAAATATGTGCTTTTATTTCATTCAGGATGACCATTCTTGAAACTGGTTAAGTAGAGAAACTCCTAATCACAATGAGATGACAAAAACTGAAGATAGGAGTATCATGAGAAAGCTTAGTTAATTAGTGTCCGTGGCTGGCCTAAAGAAAGGGAGATTAGCCGTATTTAACTGACCAATTTAGGGAGGCTGTATGGGGATAATGGTCAAGATAAAAAATTATTGCTCAACTTTGCAATAAATCAGTATCCTATCTCTGTGTGAGACTGGCTTATTGCACATCAGGTAACAAATCTGCCTTTCAGACAACAAAATCAATAAATGACTCAATTAAATGATGAAATTAAAATTAAGAAAATGAGTATGTAAGTAAATGAATGCATGACTACAAGCTTCCCATTACCTGAATAACAACAGTAACTGTGCAAGCTTCTGTAATGAATTCTTCAGATAAAATTCTTCTCAAAAATAACCAGCAAATTAATTCTAAAAAAATATTTCTGTATGCATCTTCCTGATTTCAGCCAACTCTTCTCTAAAAAAAAAGTACTTAGAACAAAATTAAAATCAGTCCAATTATTCATAAATAATTTGCTTAAAAAAATTTTCTCCAGCTGTTACTGTTCATTATTATAAATAATCTATTTGCAATGAGAAAGGAATATGGGAGCTGAAGGTATGCTAAATTGCATCTGCAGGATTAGAGGCAGCGACAAAGAGAATAGGAAGGGGACTCCAGACACGCAGGAGCCACAGGGCAATGTTTAACAAACTCCAGAAAACTGACAGAAAGGCCAAGGCCCTTAAGAAATGAAGCACTTTTCAGAGTGCTGTATATAACCACAGAAAATATTACATAAGGAAAAAAAAACCCAAAACATTCCAACTTAAAAGATGGTACAACATGATCCATAATATTTATGGGATCCACAAGGGAGCCTAATGCCAGGCATTTGAGTTAAAGTTCACCTTCCAGATATTTCAGGTGGGCCTGAAGCTACACAGCCAGAGACCTGACACATCATTAGAGGATGGCTGCAACACTCAAAGTACTAGAGGGCATTCTAGTGTCAGGCAACCTGATAACACAGTCAACTCACA
Organism: Callipepla californica brunnescens; assembly: GCA_023055505.1. Lineage (NCBI taxonomy): Eukaryota > Metazoa > Chordata > Aves > Galliformes > Odontophoridae > Callipepla > Callipepla californica. The sequence goes on along the minus strand of JALIRH010000023.1, from coordinate 12,096,789 downwards.
AACTGAACTGACATGCTAGCAGGAAGTTGTAGTCAGAGACCTGTTCCTTCTTAGCACGTGGCTGAGAAACTAAACTACTGAAGCAGAGACATTTTGCTTGTAATGCTAACATTTCCTAAATTGAATTCCACTGAAACTACAAGAAACACCAAAGCAGATTGTATTAAGCATCATGTCCCTCATCCAGATTATAATGGTAGCACAGAGGATTGACTACATCTGGGGGTGTCTCTGTCAAAGCTCATCCAATTATGCAGGTTGTCATACTTTGGCTGATTACGCTTAACTGGGACCTGAAGATCTTGATACACAATCCACAGAGCAACATGGGCTACCATCAGTTCTGTTTGCAAGTCTTTCATCTACAGAATCTGTGTGAAGAAACAACACAAGAAGAGTATCTTAGGTCATAGGAAGATGACCAACTATTTTCCACAGCTTTTACCAGATGCTGTGCCCTACAACAAAGCCAGTCATTGCCAGCCGTGCTTTATAGACAAGGCAGGCTATATTAGACTAGGCCTCTCAGGCAGTAAGAGACACAAAAAAAAAGAGTACGGCTAAGTATCTGCTTTATAGGCAAACCATGCTGCTCACAGGGTGAAAAATAATTCCATAGCATGAATGACATCAACTGGAGTATCTGCCTGCTTTCATGTTATTCTCTTATGTGGTGAAACTGTCCCTGCTTCTTTCTTCTTCTGTGTATTTGCAATTGCAAGAGCCCAGAGATTATCAAGATGGAAACAATCAAGGAATGCCTTGAACCAACTCTCAGCTAAGTTCTTTTTCCTTGTTCGGACTTTTACTATAATCACTATCGAAATGGCCACAAACAGAAACATAGGAAGTTCCACAGAAATGCGTGTGGGAACTTTTTCACAGTGAGGGTGACAGAGCACTGGCACAGGCTGCACAGAGAGGTGGTGGAGTCCCCTTCTCTGTAGACATTCAAGACCCACCTGGATGCCTACCTGTGCAACCTGAGCTAGGGAGCCTGCACTGTCAGAGGGGTTGGACTCGATGATCTCTAGAGGTCCCTTCCAACCCCTACAATTTTGGGATTTTGTGATTAAGAGCTAGCAAAATCCTCTGTAGCACTGAGATTCTTAATCAAAAGCATTTAATTTTTGTTTCTTTTTCTGAGTCTGTGTAAATGAAATAATTTTAAGCTTAAAGTCAAGTAAGAATAAATAATATTTCCATAACGTCCTTAAATTTTTCTGCATACAGACACCTTGATTATGCAATTACACAGCCCTGGTCTTAGAGGATCATGAACAGGAAAGAATTACTCATGTTAATTCACTAAATGGTGGTCAAACAATTAAAGGAAGCAAAAAGAGTTTTGTATTCTGAAAAGGCTATTCTTATTGCCAATATCATTTTTATATTTTTTCATGTTCCTGACTTTCATACATACAAAATTGAGCATTTATTACTGTATTCTGACAGACTGAAACAGTGTTTTTTCAAGCCAATTCATATACTTCATTTTTGCTGTGTTCAGAGGATGTTCGAAGTATTGGCACTTATCTTCTCAAGTAACCATTGCACATGATAGAGTCTTGCTTTTCTGGAAGTGGTCAAATGTCTACTTGCAAATAGGAAATAATGATTTCCTCAGTTTGCTTTCACAGCTTCTGTTTTAACTATTAAATTGCCTTTATCTCAACCCATGACTCCTTGCACATTTAGCTTTTCAGTTCTCTTCCTCATCCCACAGGGCGTGGGGGAAAAGTGGCTGTGTGGCATGTGGCTGCCTACTTAGGTTAAAATACGACACTGTAAATAAATAACACAGTAATACAGCAGAAAATGCTATTATACCAAATGTAGCACCCAAAATGTTTAGACAATTTGTTTCCTATTTATAGTTGTTTTTTATTTCATAATGCAATACCTAAATCTACCTGGAGCGAAACTGATGCTAGGGAATACTCACTTTACACCTTTTACACATATTTCTACTCTTTTATGGTTCTTTTAGGAACTCTTCCTCTCCTGCCTTTTCCTTTTCTTTTTTTTTCCTGCAACATTCTCTGGTTTTTGTTGTAGTTGTTGTTGTTGCTTTGTTTTGTTTTGTTCTTTCTCCCAAAGTGGGAGCTATACTTTCGGTAAAAACTTGAACGACGGGACTGAGCAGTAGACCCATAATTTCCTAACTGTATATCTTCAAATTCAGTCAGTTGTTGTATGGACCTATGGTTTGGATAATTCTACAGTGTTGCTACTCTCCATTTCCATCTTCCATGTGCTTACTTTTTACTTCTGAGTTTTGCCAGGAGATTGTTGTTCATCCATCCAGAACTCCAGGCATTTTTGCCCGATTTTCTGCTCACTAGGATAGGCCAGTAGCTTGTAGGAGGTGTTCCTTGAATATCGAACAGCTTTCTAGGACTTCTTATCTTTCCAAGGCCTTATCTCATGAGACTTTTTCAAGCAGATCCCTAAAGTGGCCAACATTACCTCTTCTGAACTTTAAGATTCTGATCTTACTTTTTGCCTTGCTCCCTTTTCTCAAGGACATGAATAAAACCAACTCATGGCTTCTGCAGCTCATAGTTCTTGTATATTTTGACAATCACTTTCTCAATGGGTCATTCATTCTGTCACCAAGGATCTCCAGGACTGCTCATGCTCCACAGTTCTATCTCTCCAGAAGATACTAGGGTGGTTGAAGTCTCCCTTAAGTATTAAGAACTTTGAAAGTAAATCTGTTTCCAGATGCCTTCAGAAGGCCTTGTTTGCTTTTCCTGATTGGAAGGTCTACAACAGACAGCCGCTACAGGGGCAGACATATTGCTGTGTTCCTTAATCCTTATCCATGAGATCCCACTGATTTACTATGAATCCCAAGTCAGAGCTCCATGCATTCTAGCTTCTCCCTGAAACGAAGGATAAATCCAGCTTTTCATCCTTCTGTCTTGTCCTTCCTAAAGAGCCCTTAACTCTTGATTTCATCACTCCAGTCATGGAAGCGAATCAACATCTGTTGATCCCAGAAAGATCATACACCTGCTGCTTTATTCTGTTCTCTTAATTACTCATTTTTATTTGTTCTGCACACACTGATGTGCTTGTACTTCAGAGTAGTGTCCCACTACACAATTTCTCTGAAAGGGACAGGATTTTTCCTTGCAATAATACTTTGCAGTTATTTCCTTGCTTACATGTGAACGTCTGAGGTAATTCTGCTAAAACTATTCTGCAGTGTTCCATTTGGCTTGCATCACTCAGTCTTTTTCTAAGTCCATCATTCCCACATAAGGCTGACAGTAACTTTCTGTACCCTGCCATTCCTAGTTTAAAGCTCTTCTTACCAGACCAGCGGAGGTGTCTATTCTGTTTAGCAACTGAAGATCAGTAGAATCAGTGACTGATGAACCTGTAGAGGTCTCCCTCCTTCTGCACTGCTTGAAACATGCTTTGATGACTAGCTCCCACCCTCTCAGATTTAACTAGGTGGAAATCCAATATCTTTCTTGTAATAAAGAAGAAGTTCTTGGAAGGTATGTACAGGGAAAAGGAGAAGAAAGGATAGGGTTGCCCAGTATCTCAAACTGTGTAATGCAGAAGACAAATGCTCGCTGAAATTTTGAAGCTTGTACAGTCAAGAGCAACAAGTAACTTTCTGATACCATTTCCTATACAAAAGTTTCAAAGGTACATGGCAGTGAGTGTTCTAGAAGCTGCAAAAGACTAATTTATAAGCTTGGGTTTTTTTTGGTTTTTTTTTAATGGCAACCTCCTCTTTGGAGAACTGACTGTTAAAAATTCTGAAAGTCAGAACTCCTAATGTTATCCTCATAAGTACAATAAATTACTTTACTAGGTCACTTTTTCTCTATACAGATTACTAGTCCTAGTACAGCACTCTGAATTTGAATGCCATGCTTTGCTGATACTGGGTAGAGCATTCTATAGATGATCATTACCTTGATCCTGCAAATTTCAGTCATGTTAATGCTGCCCATAATGTGAAATCTAGAGATCTTACCACATTCTGATGTCCGCTTCAGCCACACAATGTGCTAAAACGTGTGTTAAACTCACTCCTTTTTTTCACTAAGTGACATCCAGAAATAAAGTATACAGCCAGTAAAACTTGAAGAACTGGAATATGCTAACCTCTAAATGGATAAAAAGATTACTTCATGAGGAAAGAAGTATGGTGCAGAGTTTATTACTAGATAATTTTTTCTACCCTTTAATTTTACTCTAAAAGATGACTTTAGAATGTCTTCACTTTTTCTGTTATTTCTTACCATTTTTCCTATGCTTCCTGTCTCTTCCTGCTTCTCTGTGGTACAACAGTTTCTGCAAGCAAATTCCCAAGGACACATCTGCAAATCAGCTGTGTTCAAATCTGAGCAGGTCCTTTCCTTTTAAAATGAAGATAAAATATCAACAAAGAATATTTAATGGTAATATATGAAAATTATTTCTTTTAAGTTCCTTCAACCTACACAGAGGCCAGAAAACAAAGTACCAATTCAAATCGTAAATCTCTTGTAAACTTACAAAGTTCTAAGAAGCTTAGTCTCCCTTGTAGACTTCTCTGTGTACAATGTGTTCTTGTCTGAAAAAGGAGGATTGTTTAGAGGAAATGAATAGCTAAAAAAAAAAAAAAAGTACATCTAAAACCACAACCAACATGCTAATAAAAAAACAAGAAAATCAACATACAAAAATCCAAAATGTTAAGTATCTGTTGAATCACTGGAGCACTGTATGTAGAGAATAGTCTTGGGAAAATATTTACCACAAGGAAGAATTTAAAAGAGCAATAGAACTATTGAAAAGAACTCCTTCCTTGCTTTTCTTTCTGTCTTCCTGCCTTTCTGCCTTTCTTTTACTCTGTTGCCTCCCTCTCTTCTCAACCTTCTTTTCTTCCCTTCTTTCCTTACTTCTTATTATTCCCATCTCTCCCTGCTGTCTTGTGACATAGCATCTCCCACAGGCTACAAATCCAGTGTGGAAAATCACATTCGATTAGAAACTCCCACATTAAGTTAATATGTTTTTAATGAATGAGAAGCTCAGAAAAGGAAGGACTGAAAAAAGCAAAAGCTATCACACTCACTGGCAGCATAAAACTGCTCACTGTCCACATAAAAGGATCTCTCAAAAGAAAGCAAAGATTCAGGGAAAAAATGGAATAACATTTCATCTTACCTCCCAAGTTCTACAAGTAGTAATTTAATCTGTGTCTAATTTGACATAAAGGTACATGTATAGTTCCAGCTTTTACTGCTTTTTAATTTACTGGCCAGTATTTAACCCCTAAGAACACAAGTAATTTCAACTTAGATTTTTTTTTTTTTTTTTTTTTTTGGTAGAACTTTTTTTCACTTAGTAACAATATAGTATTTTGTTTGTTTGTTTTTTCCAGTGATTCCCGTTAAGAATAAAAATAATTTAAATAATTGCTTACTTCCAAGTCTGCATTTATTAACAAATTAACACAAAGTGTTTTTGTTATATGAAATCTATTCTTTAAATTAAAAATAGTAAAAAACATTTTTTTACCAAGGCAAAGGTCATAAATTCCTTAAGTCTTGTGGTATCACATTAGACAAAATAGTATAGGCTATTTGGCCTTCCTTTTAACTTTCCACATAATTACACTGATTTTTCATTACACAATATTTTACTGTGTAGTCTATTATGATTTATTCACTTATTCTTCACATTAAAATGGAACTTTATTATCTTTAGGTGATGATCTTCATATCATATGAGACAGACACAGAATGTTCTTTATTCGCATAGCAACTCATGATATATTTTCACAGAGTGACTCTGTTATTGCTTTATATCACTTGATCAGTCAGTCAGCAAAACTAGGTTGCTAATGTCATCAGCAAAGACCTTTCAAGACTGATCAGTAGCTCCAGTTTCTCTTGCCAAGTTTTTATCTGTCTCCTTTCGTCATTTGTAATGATTTTATACAGTGTTTCTCTCTGTTATTTTTTAGATTTTGGAAAACTGAAATTTGAGCCAATTTTGCTAAGCTGGAAAGAATGATTTTTAAATAAAACAAAGCTATATTTCTTCAGCTTCATGAAATTCCATTGGATAGTTTTTATTTGACAGTGTGTCAGCTAAACCCAATTTTTTATATTTCAAGCAATAACATTCTTCTTAAGTAATTCTATTTCTCAAAAAATGCCAGTAAATTTTACTTCAATTCTGGTACCTCACAGTATCATCCTGCAATGATCTCAGTACAGGTTATACATGTGAACAGATGTCATCCAACATCAGTTGCACACTGATGATTTTTTTTTTTACTTAATTTATTACCAGTTAGCATAAACCATAGAATCATAGAATTATAGAATGTCTTGGGTTGGAAAGGACCTCAACACAGGTTCCAATCACTGTCATGGTTTTATGATTTTTGGTATTGGTATTCCACATCATAAAATCGTGTAGTTAAAAAGAGTCAATGCTCTAGCTCCGTGGATCATCGATAGTTCTGGGTTTACCTGTCTCAGAAGAGAAGAAGAACTACATTCCCCAGAGCACTGTGTGATGCTTTGCATTTTTACATGTTTCCGTTCAGAGGGAAAAGATAAAAACTTTCTGTGGTCACGGGACACTCTCATTCCTTTGGGATGGACTCAGCAGTGGGTGCTCACTGCCATCTTGCCGTTAGCGTAAGGCCTTCGGTTTATCAGACACTCTCTCTTGCTCTTTTTATTTGTTTTATTAGCTTCAATTCCAATTATATTGTATTATATTGTGTTATTTTGCTTTCCGATATCTTATTTAGTAAATTAGCTTTCCTCCTCAGATCATTGCCAGTTTTGTTTTTAGGCCCATCTCCCTTTTCCCTTTTCCCTTTCCCCCTTCCCCTCATCCAGGGCGTGGGTCTGCGGGCCCCCTGCACCAGTTGTCACAGAACCAGGCTGAACCAGCCTGTAAACTGTTAACAACCACGCTGCTGCATTTGACCAACTGCTAGATCAAATACTACATTAGGTTTCCGAGGTCCCCATCCAACTTGGCCTTGAATACCTCCACAGATGGGACATCCACAGCCTCTCTGTGCAGTCTGTGCCAGTGCCTCATCACCCTCTCAGTGAAAAATTTCCTTCTAACTAGAAATCTTCCTTCCTGTAGTTCAAAATCATTCCCCCTTCTCCTATCATTATCAGACCGTGTAAAAAATTGATTTCTCCCCCATTTATAATCTCCCTTTTAATACTGGAAGGATGTGATGAGGTCTTCTTGCAGCCTTCTCTTCTCGCAAAAGATCAAGGCCAGATCTTTCAGCTCCTCTTCACAGGAGGGGTACTCCAGCCCTCTGATCATCCTTATGACCCTCCTCTCAACCTGCTACAAATGCTCAACATCTTACCTGTCTTGGGGGCCCCACATCTGTATGCTGTACTCCAGCTGGGACATCATGAGGGCAGAGTAGAGAGGGAAAATCACCTCCCTCACCCTGCTGGCCACCCCTCTTCTGATGCGGCCCAGGTTATTGTTGGCCATCCATGCTGCAAGCAGGCACTGCTGGCTCATGTTAAGATTTTCATCAGTCTAGACATCCAAGTTCTTCTCTCATTCTGTACACATATCTGAGATTACCTGGTCCCAAATTGCACTTTGACGTGGAACCTCATTATATTCTCATGCTTCCTTTTGAGCAGTTCCAAGTCACTTCAGATGCTATTCTGTCCTTCTGTTATATAAACTGCGTCACTCAGCTTGGTATCATAAACATCCAGTCATTAATTCAGGAACTGTGAAAAGCAAACCAAACACACAAACATTTATATAAACATCTATTCCCTCCTCAGCTGTAGGACTTTCCATATTTTCACTGCAGGTTATTCTGCATCTCCAGTGTGAGTGATGGCACTATAGATAATGGGACTACATTCCTGATGTCTCCTGTCACTCCACATTGGAGACCCATATCCCTTTAAGCTCTAATAGTTATCCTTGCCCCATCATGAATTCTCCATGGGACAATAAAAATATTTATAAAATAAAGAACTACTTGGGAAAACATCAATAGCGCTAGCAACATCCCAGGTCCAAAATCTCAACAAGGAGCAAACTTCCCTAGACAGCAACATAGGTCGGCCTATCACATTTTTGACCCTACACAGAGGAGTTCTCTCACCATCACTGTCATTCACTCACTCCTCTTCAGCTGTTGCGTGGTTTGAGCTCAGCCAGTTTTGATGTTGCTCCAGACTAAGCTTTCTCTTACTTATATGACAGATTCAGTGCCCTGATAGCAGATGAAGGAGAAAGATCATTCTGGCCTCTGTAAGACTATATTGCTAGGATTATCAGCAAGGCTTGGGCTTTTGTGGTCACAGGTGTCTCTTTGAGGAACAGGAGCTGCTAAGCAGAAACAGGGAAAGAGGAGCAAGGGCATTTTTGACCAGAGGTAGGCCATTGGAAGAATGAGACTGAAAGCCACAAACAAGTGAAGTTATAAACTGTGGAAATGGGTGGAAAGAAGGCGTATAAAGCAATGGCAACAAGAAAGACTTGAGGAATTTTGAAACAGCATGAAAGGGTACCAATCTCAAGAGTACGTTTATTAAGTAATGCATGTTGGGAAACAAGACAGACAGAATATATCTCCAGCCACAGAACTAGGGTATTGTTTGAAAAAAAAAAAATGGCAGCTAGAAAAAATGCAGTGCAAAATGGATAGGTACAGTATCTGAAAGAGAACAAAATAAAAAGAGATTGTCAATGGTGAAAGGGGAAGTGGGAAAGGGAAAAGAGAAAAGGGAGATGGGCCTAGAAACAAAACTGGCAACGATCTGAGGAGGAAAGATAAGTTACTAAGATATCAGAAAGCAAAATTACACAATATAATACAAGATAATTGGAATTAAAGCTAAAAAATCAAATAAAATGAGCAAGAGAGAGTGTCCAACAAGCCGAAGGTTTTACACAAAATACTGAAGGCGAGACGGCAGCAAGCACCCACTGCTGAGTTGATCCCAAAGGAAAGAGCAAGTATCTCATGATACTTGTAAACAGTTTTTATCTTTCCCTCTGAACGGAAACGTGTAAAATACAAAGCAACGCAAAGTCCTCTGGGAAATGTAGTTTTCTCTTCTGAGACAGTTATACCAATAACTATCCACGGAGCTGCAGATTAGCTCTTTAATTCTCAATGCACTACATGATGTTATGATGTCGAATATCCATACCAAAAATCATAAAACCATGACAGAGATGCTGCCTTCAGTGTGAAAAGGTGGTTTGGATCGATAGGACCCATTTCTCAGATAAGCAAAAAATGAGGTATTATTAGCACCAAGGGCCATGTCTGAAGATTGCACCAATGAGATTGACATCATAGTCAGAAGTTCACTCAGCCACAATGAAGAAGCAGGCAATGCCTTCATCGGACCACAAGAGAATATCTGTCTGTCACAAACAGTGTTTCTCTTGGAGGGCTTTCTCATGTCCAGCATCAAGGTAGTACAGTGGGCTGAAAGCAATTGAGAATTTTAGAAGATGCTGGGAATCATTTCATCATCTGGGGTTATATAAACTGGTTCTAATGCTCACTAGCGACGAAAGATGTGCTGTGGATGTGATGATAAGTGGCAGATTTGGCTCTGATGAAAACAGTGTAGCAAAATATTTGTGATATAGGATCTAAACTGATTTAGACTTCCAGAGAATCAAGTCAGTGCCAGAAAATAATAGTGCAAAGGTTTGTGTTAGTCTAAGATGGGAGATTTTTACTTTAGAAATACTTGAACATGCGATTATTTTTTACTACTTCATATTCAATTTTTTTCCTTAATTGAGTGTTTCTTCAATGTAAATAAAATAACACTAGTATAATATCTTCATTAGAAAGGTTTAAACTTAAAGGAAATATGAAAATCTGGGGAACATAACAGGAAGTTCTGTAGGGGATGATTAATGTGAAGAAATCTGTCTCAAAGACTAGGCACAAAGAAATATACAGACAAATTTAAAGCAATTTGTTATTATTCAAACTCTTTTTCAAACCACACAATGGGAAAACATGAGTTAATCAGACTCTGGCCAAAAACATAAGCATTTCAGAAGCTTTTTAACAGATTAATTTATTTTTAAAAGTAGATCTAATTATTAATAAAAGTTATCTTTTTATGTACTATATGTTACTTTAATAACTTTAGTTTGTTTTCAGAGTGTGTAGTTAAATTTTTTAAAAAATAAGAAAATTGCTGTATTCTTTTCCTTACATGTAGACCAAGAAAAGAGGCAGGAAGAAGGGGAAGGAGAAGGGGAAGGAGAAGGGGAAGGAGAAGGGGAAGTGGAAGGGGACGGCAGGTGGAGGAAAATAAGTCAAGAACAAAGTTTAATTTAGAATCTTTACATTGCTAACTCTTATCAAAAAAAAAAAAATCACAAAGTACATTATTCTTATTTATGTATACAATTGCACTAAAGATTTGTGAAAAATACAAAGAAAAGGAAGATTATTTTTGTTTACAAAGAACAAAAGCTAACATTGACAACAAATGAGAAATTCAGAATAAAATATTTGAAATGTTAAACACAATTCTCTTCTCTGTGTTCTTTAAGTCAATACATTTGTCTTCACATGGATAAGAATGTGATGTGGGTATAAAAAGTGTTGAGTGTAATCTAGGATATGTTCACCAGTAAAGCAAGCAAAACTATTTGGTGAAATCTTATCCCATATAAAAGAATGAGTGCAGCAGTATGAAAATGTTCTCTCAGTTTTGTAAGTATTTTTACTGGAAAAAGTAAAAGAACAATGTTTTTAATACCTCCTGTAAGCATAACTTTTTTCTACTACAATCATCCCATAAGTCTGAAAACTTATTTTTTTTTTTATTTTGAAAATGTTATCTATGCATATTCACATTTGTTTTAAAAACTGAAAGGCATTTGATGTTAACTCTTTCTGGTTGACAGGCACATAGTTTTTTTTTTTTTTTTTTACCCAGACAGGAAAATTACAGTGTTGCTTTCCATACAAGAATTTCTGAGTGTATTGATCTTGGTCCCTCCTAGATTTGGCCACTATCAGACTGACTTCTGTCTTTTTTTTTTTTTACAGCAGTTCTGATAAGGAATTATATAAATGTACCTTTTTTTAGTGTTCTTGGCAAGAAATGTTTCCTGGCTTTTATGAGACATTATGTCCTTTGGTAGGATGAGCACAGTAATCATTCCGTTCCCCAGTTAACTCATGATCTTGAAAAATTCCTGGGAAGAAATTAAAAGTCCTACATGGTAAGACTAGAGAAAGTTATAAACAGTTTTCCTGTTTTGCCTCTGCTAAGACTTCTATTTTTACTGTTACTGTTGTTACTGTTTTTATTATTTCTTATTATTTTCTGTGTGCTTTCCTCTATAATCATTACACTGCAAACTACAGTTGAAACAATAAATATATATACTATGTTTACTATGAGTATTTTCCTACTTTAGTTTAATTTTTATCTCAAATATACACAGCACCATTGTGTAGTATATACAGTATTATATATTATAACTTTGTTTGAAGGTTGCTTTAGCTTAGGGTATCAAGCTGCTAACTGAAAATGTTCTGAGAGTTCAGTGTCTCTAAAATTTAGGTCCCTAGTGCCATTCGAAGAAAAACAGTATAGTTTATAGATTGAAATAAATTAGCTCCTGCTAACATCCTGCAATCATAGTTTAGTCAGGTTCAGTTTTATCTCTTAGAAATCAGGTTTCATTTTCCATCCATGAGGTGACCTGGGTTGATGACAAAGGCCCTTTTCATGATAAGTGTATCAGATCTTATCATAAGGCATAAAAAAAATTTCTTTACTTCAAGTGTGAAGTAAATAATAAAGTAAAATAATAATAATTTTTAAAGTGCAGTGCTTAAATTATTTTTTAACATAAGAGACTATTTCAAATGTTTCCTGTTAAATGTTCTGCAAGAAACTTCTTCCATGAGATCAACTCATGACTGGTGTCAATGCCTGCCCATATCTGTCTTAATACCTGTAAGAATTCCAATCTCCTGCTCCAGCCACCACATGATCCAAAAAAACTCTAATGTTTAATTTCTACAGGAAGAACTTATAATTTCTGCCTGAGTTCAGTATTTTAGAACATAGTGTGATACAGTAACATTTACACGCACACAGAAAAAAAAGAATACAAAATGTAGTGGAGCAATCAGCAGTTACAGTTTTTAAACTCTTCAGTTTTTCACTGTGGAAAATGAGACAGAGCTGAGCACAAATGTACAAAATGTGCCTTTTTCCAATTTAAACGTATTGTAATGTCTTTAATATAATGTTTTACCTTTTATTGGATTCTGCTGCTGTTTCAGCATTAATCTGAAGCAATTTACACATAGCCTATGCCTGCTAGAAGAGGGAAAAAGAAAACAAACAAACAAACAAAAAAAAACTTGTCAGTGTACATGAGGGAAAGGTCTTACTTATTCAAAGTTTGTTCTGCTCATGTTTTTTTTCCTCTTCAACCCCTATTATTATTTCTTGTTGTAGACTAATGGAAATTTTGAAATTTTTATTATCCAATGTTTATTAGTTCCAGTGGTTTCTCTATATAACTCCTTTTCAGGTCTCAGTCCTGGAGATGGGAGTGGTTAAGGGGAGAAATCACATGCGCAGCGGGTAGATGGGAAAGCTGATTGCAGAGACGCATGAGGTGCTGTCAGCTGTTAAACCGATGCAAAGCCAGAATGATTTTTTGCTTACATTTTGATCTGAAAGGGTAGATAGAGCTTAGTCATGTGCTTTCTTAGATAACTGAGAAAGTTTTCTGGGGTTTTGAAACAGAATTATTTGTGAAAGAGTCTGCATGCACTAATTGATTATTCACATTTGATTTCCTGCTACACAGGCCTAGAACAATACATTTGATAATCAAAACAATACTAAACATTAAACAGGTGATTAAATTAACCTTGTTATTTTTCTCTTCTTCTTTTTTCAAGACAAGCAAAGAATCTCTGAGATTTGTCTCGAGTAACCTTATAGTGTTGACCTTATCATGGTACTTTAATACAGTACATATCATCCCACCCTACATTTTGCACTTCTTTTCAATGGTCTCATAAGATTTTGGTACCCCAAGAGTAGTTCTTTCCTTCATTTTAACATATTATCAACATCAGTCATTGTCCCTATTATTGAAGAATGTAAATGTGCAGTCTAATGTTTAATTCTTTTTTCTTTCCAATCTTTCCACTATTACTAAGTGTTTTGGGCAAAAGTAACGATACACATTTCACTTCTTAAGGAGAATAGATAATAACTCCTGACACTTATGTATTGAGAATTAAGTGGATATTTCACAATGAAATTACACCGCTAAACATAATTTGTATGGTTATGATCACTTTGGTCAGGGACATAGGAATATAATCTACTTCATCATAAATAAACCAAAAAAATTTCACACAGCTTTATAGCTGTGTTACCCTGCCTATAGTGGAGCTGGAGCTAGATGAGCATCTCTCCCAATCCATTTTATGATTCTAAGAAAACATGAACATCTTATATCATTGCCAGCCAGAGAATAACTTAGATATGCTGAAAAGAACAGACTGATAAAAGAATTTATTAGTCTAATAAATGATACTACTTGTTTTCCCTAGATATTACCTTTTTATCATGTGTAGAATGTGATAAAAGTGATTCTTGTGTCAAAAGTACGGGAAAAGGACCAAAGCAGACCCTCTTTTTTTCTATCAATTCGAACATTCCCAGTTTTTAATATGCTTCATGTGACTTGGTACAAAACTGAGAAATGTTCAAAGGAATGTATTCACAGTTTGAACTATGTGTATTTTCTTAAGCAAAGCAGCTCTACGTTTATTAACATTTCTAATTCAGTACATGAATTTGGTTAGAAAACTAAATCTCTCCCCTGTCAGAGAAACTTGCCTGTGTTTGTACCAGTCCCAGCTAAGGGTTTTTTGTCCATTTGCTGTGGAGGGATCACTCAAAACACAGTAGACCCCAGTGCATGAGCTGGGCAACTGTAACACTGAGGACTCACCCAGGACACCTGATTCCTCCTTGAAATCTCTTGTACCACTTCCTCTATTACTAATCATATATTATCCTTTAGCATGCAAAATAACTTTTCTGGTCCTTGTAAATCATAAGATAGTTCCATCACAAATCATTTCCTGTAGGTACTAGTTAGGAACACTTGGGAAATTCATATGCAGTATCTGTAAAATAGCTAAACTAGTTTGGAGTTCATGAGTTGATATACTGGTGTATTTTCTGGATACTAATAGCTCCCTATCTTAAGACAGTATATACTGCGGGGCTGTATGTAACTCAAGAAAAAAGAATGTCTTTTAAGTTTAAATTGTGGGTATTGTCAGTCATTATTAGAGTTATAAATTATTTTGTAAAGTAAATTAAAGGAATTTGTTAAAAGATTTTCATCTGTTGCTTATATTTATCACTACATTTTTCAAAGAGTGCTTTCTAAGGGCCTTCTAAAGTGTATTTTACTAGTGAGCCTGATGTAATCATTTATTTGCCAATGATAATCCAAACATCATATTACAGTTGTGATGCAGGTTTTAAAAATTCCTCTGTGCTAACTCTGAACACAAGGAGAAAATGTTCTAACTTTTACAGAAATGCTAAGGCTATGTCTAGGTTTACACCTTCACATAACACATAGAAAATCTTGTGTGCCTTTACTGAAGGGAACATGCTAGTGGATCTTCTTGAAAGGAGCTTGTACTGTAGGGAAAACTATTATATCTACTGTTAAAGATATTTCCTAATAGAAGGAAAAGATAAGAAAAACACTGTCTTAAAATGTCACATTGTATGATCATTGTAGTATCTTACAAAAATTCAGTTTTCTTAATACGTTCAGAATTTAGTGAAACATGGACTGCAAATAAATGTGAAGTGGATTTCTTCATTAAAATTGATAGTCAGTTCAAGGCTGGTCTAATTTTAGTCCTCTGCATCCAACTACCTGCTTCTGGATCTCTTTGAAGGAAGTGGGGGGGAAAAAATGCATTAGAACATGGTTCATCTGTCCCATATCACATCTTTATTTTAGAACACATTGCTTCTGAATCTTTCTTTTTCTTGTGAAGAGAGTCCACAGGTACTAGTTTAATGTTTTTAACTGGATGTTATGAATCTCATCCCCAGTAAGGTCTGGTGCCTGATCTATATTGGTCATTATTTTGAGCCTTAGCAAATGTTTTTGTTCTCATACGTACAGCAAATCACTCTCTTTCATTCAACCCTTAAAAGAAAAAAGAATCTGAAGAAATAGATGCTCTTAGCAAAACACACAGAATCAAAGAACTTCAATGCTTCTGAACAGAAAATTGCTTTTTTTTTCTAACCCATAATACAGAAACTACAAAATTCAAGCATACTAGTAGCTCTCAATTGTTAGAGCCCTCTCTCTCCAGAAATTGCTGTTCACTGATACAGAGCTATAGTTGCCCTTTACTATCAGCTGAGCTACTTAAGAAATACAGCTATGAGAGAGCATTGCAGTTTGGAGGGATAAAGGCAGTGAAGCAGAGATGCTCTAAATGGAATCTGTATCACTTCAGCTGTTCCCAGGACATCTCAATGAGGAAGGTTTCACGAAGTGCAGGATTAAAACACTCATGCTTCTGACTTCTCTCACCTTTTCTTCTTCTTCCCCATATATTCAACTGACAATTTTCAGACAGGTTTGTAATTGTCCTATTCTCTGTCACATTGATTGAATTGCTTAAATAGTTTCTCTAAATATTCATTATTTCACAAATTATATTTCCTGAAAGATGATACAAAATACAGTTAGCAATTCTTTTTCTCTTTTCAGTATCAGTAAGAAGTACATATAAATATATAATGTTTGTCTTCACTTTTCTGACCATGTTGCTTAATACAAGAAAATGTTCAGTGAAGTACTGTGAAAAAGACTTAGCGACATCCATCTGATTATCCAGTTTTTAGCTCACAACCAAAATTCATGAGAGTATTCCTTCATGTCACTGGTCTACTGTAAGGACCCTTGCAGCCAAAATTACTTCAACAGCCACAGAACTCTATGCTATTTGCTTCTTTGGAAGTGTCTGAATGAGCACAAATGCAAAGTCCATTGTCTTTGTTCTGAAATGATTTTTTGTCTGCTTGTTTCCTGAGCATCATATCTTGTCATAAATATTAATTGCAAAATTTTTTATAATCAAGTGTTTTATACTTAATTTTAAAGAATCTTAGGAGTACAATTTGTTGGCATCAGGATTTACTTACAATCTGTTTAACATATTTGTCTTCCCTAATGAAAACAGCTATTCTTTTGTATGTGAGCTATACAACTTTGAATCTAGAAATGAGTGAAGATATGTAGGGGATTTCTGAATAATGTGTATTTGTCTTTACGGAGATGGAAGAGAGAGTTTAAATACACTGAACATGTATGGGTTTATACTGAAGCACGGTAACGCTTTGCTCTGTAGTAGACAAAAATCAGCCTTTACTAGACAAACAGTTCTATTATTACTGTAAATTATTTGTATCTTATTCTGGGATGAGAATAATATTTAAAGGTTTGGAAACAAACTGTCTTGTTGCACACGTGCAGAATATATACTATTTGCTGCATTTTCCAGGGTCACAATTATGTAGACTTCTATCTTGTAACATGAAGATTCTTGTCAGACTGATATTCAAGTGTTACATGGGGATTGCTGAATTTATGCCAATTTCTTTTCATTCTAAGCATTGAATTCTCTGACATATCAAACACAAGCTAATTTTCTCCCACTGAAAGAGTCTTCACAACACATTTCCCTCCATACAGATCATGTTTCATTCACCACTGCAAATGATCAGGTCCTGTTTTTGTTAAATACTTTCTGCTTTTTACCTTAGGCTATCATTCAGGTTTGGCAGAATCCTCAATATATAAACATAAAATGTACTCACTTATTCTTCAATAGACTCTCTTATAGGCACTCTTCAAATTCTCCTAGCTTCAATGTCTACAAAAAAGACTCAGAGTAACTATTCTGCTGTTCTGCTGAACTATTGTCTCTTTAGCATGATAAATATTCTTCTGCAAAATTGTAATTTTACTTTGTATACCTCTACAGATTCTTGACTTTCAATCAGGTATGATTTTATTCTGCATTTGAACAGTATATGACATCATTGGTTCCTTGTCAGTGCTTGTAGTGGCAATGGTGATAAAAAGTAATTGATCGTTTTATTAACAAACACAGTACCATGCCTACATTGCTCCAAGAAAAGCAACAACCAACACATTTGCAGTTTCATGGAGGGAAATATCATGGATTAAACAGGAGAGAGGAATTTTCCTCTGAGTGATGAAGGACATTATACCTTCAAAATACTACAGTGCTTCTAGGAAGCCCTGTGTAAAATAAAGAAACTGCAGTGTTAGCATTGAACTTCATTCTTCTCTGTATTCTTCTTCCTCTAGGAATAACTTATTTGTTTACTAGAGGATGTCTGTGTTACATTTCCTACAGTTACCAACATTTTTTAGAGAGGAAGTTGTTGTCTTCCCTTCATTCAAGTCTATTTGTAGATAGAAAGGAAATGTTATATTTACATTCACTGAAAAGTTCTTGGAAAGACATTTTTGTAGTGGAATTTGATTTAATTTTTTGCAGGTTTTGGAAAATTGAGCCCCCCTAGAAATTAGCCTTGATGTGTTACATCTCATTTCTACTTCTTTTCTTATTTAAGGGTTTCTGAGCAACTGGTGCCATTTTCAACATCAAAAATATTTCATCATCTTGTCTTTTATAAACTCTCTACAAAATGTAAAGAGCCTCAGCATTTCTTTCAATTTTGCTCCAGGACATACACTTTCCAACTATAGCTGAAGCAGAACCTGAAAAGCAGCTAGCCATCAGTAAGAGACTGAGTATGTAGAGAAGTTAGATATGTAATCCTGCCTCATTAGATTTTAATGCATAGGGCATCTAGTAAATTACATTGTGTATCATATGTACAATATCTCTATGTAAGAATTCAGAGTTTTTCAGACACTACTGTAAGAGAGAGTGTAAATATATTCTGCAGATCATGTACATCAAAAGTGTTTATCTGATCTGGGACTTGATATTATTAAGCATTAGTGAGATATTCAGAACTGTTCAGTTGTCAAATTCCCAAAGGCGAGATAGAGATATGGGACTTAGTATTCTGAAAATCAGTTATCACATGTATTAACTTCATAGCTGGAATGAAATACTGTCCCATTTAAAGAAAAATGGCTAGGCAATGACACCATAAAGCAGTTTGCATACTGTAATGAAGAAAACAATCCTATCTGATTGAAAATACTGGGGTGTATTAAATGGCTGTAATGCAGTTGTTTGGAATAGTGTTCAAGAACTCTATTGTAACTCTTTCTTGTGACAAATGTCGCTAGAACTTGGATATTCATTAATAATAAATACAAATCTTTATTTTAAAATGAACCTGCAGATGTCTTTTCAAGCAGATAAAAACTAGCACTGTGCAGTGGTGAACGATAGTTATAAAGAACAGGCTGCAGTGGTTATGTTATTGGCAGTACAGCATTTCTGTAATCAGGAATCATCTCATTCATGTCCTTTGATTTGATTTCCAATGTGGCAGCATCAACATTCACCTTAGTAGATGAAAAGACTTCTGCAGTGACACTAAAAAATATCTAAAAATATATATATTAATATATTTAATGTCTGTATGTGTATATATATATAGTCATGAGGATTATATATATAAAACAAAGTTTCTTTAATGACAAAAGATCTTCAGCCACTTAATTCTTACATGTTAAATTATTTTTTCCAGATCCCTCAAGCAGACTTGCCAAGCTTGGTTTTCTTACAGCAAAGTTTCTACATTTATATATTAATAATTTCTGTCAGTTATGATGGACCTGGCCTACAATTCAGCAAAATCAAAAGAAAAACTGTTATTAATTTCATTGTGCTCTGTGAAAAGCTCTGACCTTGAAGTCAGTAGTTATTAATTAGCAGGGTCTCTTCCATAAACAGATAAGTGACTTTCCTTGCACTGAGCTTCCACCTTCTTTACAATAAATATTCTTTCAAGATAATTTGCTACTACTACAAATAATAAGGATAGTAATGCTGCCTGTGGCGGGGGATTGGAGTTTGATGATTCTTCAGGTCCATTCCAATCCAAGCTATTCTGTGATTCTGTGATTGTATACATTTGCTTGGTAAAATGATTATCAACGAAATATATTAATCTGTGAAACATGTATTGATTGTTAATGCACAGCTCAGTGGCTAAAATACAGATTAAGTTTTTTGAAGTACAAAGGAATAGATTCTCAGTAAATATATGTTGTATGTATCACTGTAACTTCTGGGACATCTATGGATACATCCTAAACAGTAAAATGTGTTGGAAATATGGTAGTTTTGTCCACCCATCTGGCCTTTTGTGCCTTCAGTTTCATGATACTTTGTAAACAATAAGATGTGTTCGATGCATACTATTTTTGTCTTTGAAGATTATTTGATCTGAAAGAGCAGAAAAGAGGACAAATACATTACCAGAACCATCCACTTGTTTTGTTTGTTTTATTTAAGGTTTGTTTGAACTATGGCATTTTTATGGTTCCTTTTTTTAAAGCAGAAACTTCCATTTTCTTTAGTGTTTCATTGCCAAGAAGATATCTTCAAAGAAAACAAAGCATAAATAGCTCCTCAGAGTGGGAGAAGAGGAGGAGGAATTTGCTGAACCCTGATGTCAGTGATCAGAGGAGATCATGGGTAAGGTAACAGTTCAACTGCACTGTTGCAGATGGACACTTGAACGGCTCAGTCTCTATATGTAGAGACACATAGGGTCTCATCATCAGCCAGCCTATGTTTAGTGACCCCAGGAAAGCACGTCAGACCATTTGCAATGATAAAGTTCAAGAGTTTTCATTGCCAGCTCCCATCGCAACATGCCAATCAAAACTGCATATTCACTGTATATGTTCACAACACAAGCACCCTGGATCTATTGCAGGCCTTAGTTCCTTCATCTTACACTGCTGAAAAAGTCCACTTTAATCAACAGTCACTTTCAAGTAAAATTCATGACTCCAGGCTTATTGTATGTATCATTCTGTAAATTCAGGGGGAAAAAATTTCTTCTACTTTCTGGAACCTCTATCCAATCTTGTGCTTTTGTCAGTCAACTGTTTCACTGAAATATTGCTCTCAAAACTAACATATATCCACAAGAAGCAGTGGTGATGTGTGTTATTTTGGAGCTATTTCAAACTCTTAGACAAGTGCCACTTATTTTCATTTTATGCCTATCTGCTACGCTCTTCCAGATCTCACTCGTTCCTCTGTAGGCACTCATTTGTCACCTCTATTGAATCATTTTGAAACTGCAGATCTCTCTCTAGGCACTAAGTCTGTGTTTGTTGAAAGTAATAAAAACTCCAATCACTTATATAAGTTTCCTTGCTGAAGGTGAACTCTTGAACTACAGACATAGACCAAATTTTCTGCACTTTGCTTTTTCAGAAGCCACTGCAGAACAGTTTCGCCTTCAGTCAGATTTAAGTACATTTACACTACCTGAGAATAAGAAACATGAGAGAATATGGAGAACAGGTTCAGAAATTATTAGTGTTACATATGTTTAAGCATAGTAAACTTTCATTGTTTGAGTGGAAAATGATTTCACATATTTTAAGTAGACATGATGACACGAAACTGAGTGGTGCAGCTGACCCAACAGAAGGCAGGACACCATCCAGAAGGACCTGGACATGTTTGAAAAGTGGATACATGGGATTCTAATAAGGTTAACAAGGCCAAGTGTAAGGTGTTGCACTTGGATCAAAGCAATCCCAGATAAAAGTGCTGAACTCATTTAGATCAGCCCTGTGGAGAAGGACTTGGGAGCTCTGATGTACAAGAGCTGGACAGGAGCCAATAGTGTGTGCTTGCAGCTCAGACAGCAAACAGTATCCTGGGCTGCAGCAGAAGAGAGATGGCCAGTAGAGGGAGGGAGATGGTTTTCCCCTTGATTCTGCCCTTGTGAGGTTCCTTCTGGAGTGCTGTGTCCAAGACTGCAGCCCCTGTACAGGAAGAACACAGAACCATTAGAGTGGATACAGAGGAAGACCACTCAGATTATCAGAGAGCTGCAGGATCCCTCCTATGAAGAAAGGTTGACGGAGTTGAACTTGTTTATCTTGTTCCAGGGAGACCTCACTGCGGCCTACCAGTACTCAAAGGCAGCTTACAACCAGGAGGGTGGCCCATCTCTTTACACAGTCTGATATTAATAGGACAAGGAGCAGTGGCTAAAAGCTAAGCTAAAAGAGGGTAGATGTTGTTCAGATTTAGGAATAAATTATTAACTCAGAGGGTAGTGAGGCACTAGAACAGATTGCCCAGAGTAGTTGTAGATGCTCATCTCTGCAGGCATTCAAGGCCAAGTTGGATGGAATCCTGGACAACCTGATCTGGTGGGTGGCAACTCTCCCCATGCCAGGAAGGCTGGAGAGAAATTATCTTTAAGGTTCCCTCCAATGTAAGGCATTCTATGATTCTGTTATTTTAATTAATCTGCTGTTAAATGATTATGGAATACATGAGTCTAATTACGAAAATTCAGTACTTTAAGAAAACAATATCAATTAACCTAACACATGTTTATTACATGATTGACTTAATACATTAAAAAAAAATAATAAGCTATACAAAATTTTGAAGAAAGACCTTGCTCTTTGCTTTATCATTTTCTGGATACTTATTAAGAGTCTTTTTTTCTTTTTTTTTTTCAAGACAACTAATACAAATTTTACCTCTGTGGAGACTGAATTAGCCTCACTTGCAAAATAAAATGTTCACTAATTACAATTCAAATTGCTGGATGAATATAAGAAAATTATTGCCCATGACAGATGATTGACTAATGCTATTTTAATTATCATTAATCTAGAACTGAATCTTACTGTATCCCATCTGCATGTACTTTTAAAATTATTAATAAGATTGCTTGATGTTGTGAGATGTAACATAATAAGAATAGGACATTCAAAAATCTGACACAACAAAAGGAATGCACCAGGAAAAAATGAATAACTCAAGGTGTGTATGGAAATCTCAGATATAATTTGAACTGTGCAAAAAAATCTTACACTGTTATTCTTTCAGAATGGCATTGCCAATGATGTACTGTGTCAGTAAGTAGGGTTTGATGTCAACCATTTATTTTATTTTAAATTCTCTAAATAAAATAGAGAAATGTAGATAGTAAAGACAAAACAAAGTGAGTAATCTCTGCTGTTGCTTGAAACAGTAAACATAACATTTGTAGTGTTGTAATTAGTGAATGGACCTACTAAAACAACCCACACAAATATGCCAACTCTTTGCTGTAAATGAAGGTTCACTGTAATTCTGTTACTAAAACCAATGGAGCTAAATTAATTTATATTATCTGAGACTGACATACATTCACCATTACAGCAAATCGGATATTTAACAGACCACTATGGATTAAATGCTTATGGTTACATTCACCAATACTAGTCGGATGTAACTTGTTAAAACGTAAAGCTTTTATTGGTAGGATAAATGGGACTTTTATGTGTTGCTTATGATACTTTTATATTTTGAATAAAAAATAGAAGACCACCTTGTATCAGCTTTACTATATGTTAAACTAAGTAAAAATTCTCCATCAGTGAGTTTGCCATAGGTTTCATTTCCACAGGAAAACATAATGTATTTGATTTACATCAATTAATGCCAGTGGTGTTTTTCTTTTCATATCATTTCATAATTTGATAATAAATTCATGCTGTTCTATATTTGAGATATTTGGCTAATAAATCACCACACCTGAAGTATGGTTAACTGTTATAATCTGTTATTCCAAACTACAAAGCAAAACAAGTTTACAACTGAAGAACTGCAAAAAGAATGTTTACCTGAATAGAAAACAGCTTTCCACTACAGACTATGTAGGAGTTCATTCAGTAGGAATTTATTTCCTGGCACTGACCTTTAATGACTTTTCAAGGTACCGTTCACAGCAATAGAAAAACCATGAAGCAAAATCATTACAATCATATGGCTTTTCATGTGTTCTAGAACAGTTTGGGAATGAATACTGTGTTTTCATAGTCTGAACAAACAGATGTGTGTTTTCCAATTTTAAACTTTCTGACTGCTTTGAATATATACTGAGGAACTTTTGTCAGTATCTCCTGACATGATACGCTGAACTGATGCAGGATGGAAGGATCTGAGTACAAGCTACAGCAGATTCTGCAGAATTCTATTTGTGCTATACACTAAAATCTATTAACCTAAGCAAAGAGGAAAGTGGAGGCAGTGAGTAAAAATCAATTACTGTAAAGGCTTCACTTGAGTAAGAGATGTCTGGGGACTTCCAAGACAGAAGAAACTGAAAGCTTAAGATATCTACAGTTGTAGAAAGAAATATCATAGAATCATAGCAGTTTTTAGAAATTTCTTCTTGCAGGGGTTGGAACATCCTTCTGCTAACCTGACCGGAGATTTGTGGATTGCCGGGTAATTAGAACTGGGACACTAGAGGGATATTACCAAGACTTTTCTGAGTATGTGGTTGATATCCCTTGCTGATCCCCACCTTTCACTCAATAGTAAAAAATAACTTGTAGTGAATGAGGTAACCACTGGCTATAGCAACTATGAAACAATGGAGCTCAAGATCCTGAAAGGTAAGAGAATACCAGAGCACAGATCTTGGACTTCAGGAATTATTCTTTGGGTTATTTATGGAATTGGTATGGTAAAAGCTTCCATGCTCTCTTAGTGGTTCCCATTGCTAGTACAAATGCAATGGGCATGAATTGGAACAGAAGAGGTTCCATCTTAACATCACAATAGACTACTGTATAAGCAATGAAGCACTGAAAAAGGTTGCCTAGAGATGATGTAAAGTCTCCATTCCTGGAGACCAAAAGATTCCTGGACATGGTCCTGGACAACCTGCTCTGAGAGTCCCTGCTTGAGGTGGGAGTTGAACCAGATAATCCCAGAGGCCCCCCCTTGCAACCATAACCATTCTGTGATTTAGTAAATCTCATGAAAAAGAGTACTGAAGGATAAAAAAATATTTGGCAGTTACTGAAGGCAACATCCTTTGGTCACGAGAACTAGCCTGCTTCATGGAAAAAGGCTACTGTAGCAAAACAGAAAATTCACAACCAAGCCAATAGAAAAGGAACATGTACAGGATGCAGAAACACAGAGAATAATGAAGGAAAAATATAGAAGCACTGGAGGCCACACTGGATAAGACTGGGAAAAACGAAACTCAGAAAAGTTGAAATGTTACAAGAGATATAAAAGGCAACAAAAATAGCATTTTCTCTCATTTAATTCTAAAAGAAAAATGCTAAACAAAGGAAATGTGGTCCTGTTCCGGTAAACACAGAAGTCATTTACAACAGATTTACAGATAGTATCAAAAGAGGACCACTTGAGAGGTGAGCTGCCATCTAGGAAAACTTGGACAGTGGTGAGGAATAACCCAAGATGATCACAGGAGATTGGACAAGACCAAGATATGCCAGAGCAGCATGAGTATGTTGTGGCCACAATAATGAGGCAAAAGACAAAGGCTACTCAACATTTGTAAGGCATATAATTACACTGAATTCAGAACTGGTCATCAGGAACCTTGCCCTGCAGGATTATGACTATTTCAGATGTTGACAGCTTTGGTGGCACCAAACAGAAGCCTGCATAAATAAATAAACAACAAAAAACAATGAAAGTTTTCAGAGAGACATACCTACTGGCTTTACTGTCATACTGATGGCAAGACAAGAGATAGTGGTCTAGTGGTCACAATCATAAGCAAGAGAGGTTCTGATTCTAGGTTAAGGAAGAACAGCAACACCTCATTAAAGGAGAGACCAGCAATTGGAACTGCAGCACTGAGAGGTTGAGCTTTGGGTTTTTAATATCCAACTGCATACAGCCAAGAAATCTGGTCTGAATTCTGTGTCAACCTTACTTTGAACAAGAGATCGGATTAATGAGATCAAGTTCTTTCTGACCTGAGCAATCCTCTTGTTCTTAATTCTGTTCTCTTGGACTTAGACACCTAATATCTAAACAGCTACTTCTACTTCTCCTGTAATTACACCAATTAAAAAAAAAAAATCATTGGTAATATTAAATTCAAGAGCAGGAAAGGAAAAACAGTGTGAAATTTTGTGGACTGGAAAAATCATCTTGATCTATAATATGTATAAATGGGTGTCAAAAGTGCAATTTGGATACTTTCTGCTAACAAGAATATCCAATTGAGGATCATTAAAGCACAAACCATTAAATTCATATCTTTAACTAATTTTTGTTGCATGAGCTCATGTTCTCTTCTTTCACTTACCAAATTGTGTAGTGTTACACTATGTTACTAACACTTGATGACACAAATAAATAGGCAATCAAGGCTACTGAGGGATGTCCAGCATAGCTCAGAAGTAAATAGTTCCAAATTCTATCTCTACTGAACTGTTTAAATCAGGCTTAGAACACAGAGACAGCTCTACAATAAGGCACAAGCCTGGAAAATAAAGGTGTCAGGAAGGAGCAAAGGCTGGTAAGACAGGCAGGGTAATGTCTTACCCCAACAAACCCAGGGCACTGTGGCAGCAAGTCATGGTGTAAGTCCATTGCAGCAAGAGAGGTCCAAGGCCAAGTTAGCAAGTCATGTCCCTGGCTCCAGGTCTAGACATCAGACATCATCTGCGCACCACCCCAAGGAAAGATGGCAGGTCAAGTTTCTATGGTAAAGCTGATTTTCATCTCATCTCAGTGTGCAACTCATCTCATCCCATTATCATTTCATGAAAGGGAATATAATCCACAGAGCTGACAGACTATGGGCTGCTACTCACAAATTTGTCACAAACATTTCAGAGGATGGTTCTTCCATCTTTACTAGAAAAGATTACTTTTCATTTTTGCATTCTAATGATCACAGAATATCTACTTTTAAATTTCTGTGGGTTTTGTTTGGTTGGTTGGTTGGTTTGGTTTGGTGTAGCTTGGTATGTTGTTTTTTTATTGCAGTGTATGGTGGAATAGTGGTTAAAATGATCTTGTTTGTTTAACTTAGAATGTGAAAGCCCCACTTAGAAAGAAAGAAAGAAAAATGTCTTTCCATGTTTTTTTTTACTGTAAACATCACCAGTTATGACAGATCTCAAAAAATACAGGCATTTTCAAGTTGACATAAAGGTCTTAGAGTACTACATGATCCATCAACAGATCTTAACACTAGCACACCTGTCATCTCTAAAAATTCCTTTCCATGAAAAATACAAGTTTACTTCTAAAATGATTGACAGAATATCTTTTTTTCCAGTACTCTTCTACTGACATCTTAACTGCACTATCTACAAACCTTGTTTAATTTATGCATAGCTAAACAGAGAGAAATATCTTTGTTAATAGTGTTACTAACTTCTTTATTAAAGAATCACAGAACCTAAGAATTTCAGGAGTTGGAAGGCACTTTAAATGATCGTCAAGTCAACACCCCTGCTAAAGCAGATACCCTACAATAGGTCACACTGGTAGGCATCTAGATGGGTCTTGAATACCTCCATAGAAGGAAACTCCACAACCTCTCTGGGAAACCTGTTCCAGTGCTCCATCACCTTCAATATAAAGAAGTTCTTCTGCCTGTTTGTATGGAACTTTCTATGTTCAAGTTTTAGGCCAATACTCTTTGTCTGATACACACCACCAAGAAGAACCTGGCCTCATCCATTTGGCTCACACCTCCCTTTAGGTATTTATAAATGTTCATTAGATTCCCCCTCCATTTTCTTTTCTCCAAGCCCTTAATTATCCTTGTGGCCCCCTAAGGAATATTAGTTTTCTATATAATACTATTTTCTATATAGTTTTCTGATCCTCCGATTCTGGGCAAGTTCTTCCATATTTTCTGGGAAGTCATCTTGTAAGGACCTGCCAATAAAGATGTGGGCAGATTATCTCCCCAGTTTATATTTGGTTTGTTTGATTTATTATTCTTACTTATTCTGCATTATCTCACATTCCTTTTAATAAGTTAGTTTGTTCTATCACAACTGGATGTTCTTTTTCCTCTTCTTCCCCTCCTTCTCCTGAGGAGAGGGAGGGGTGTTGAGTGATTAGCTATTCAAACCACAAAAAGTGTGCTCTGGTAACTCTCTTCTCAGAAAGAAACATCCCATGGAAACTTAGGATTCATACATGAACCCTGATTTTCTGTGCATGCTTGGCTTGAGGTACTTAGATGCAGGAAGGAGATGGATGATTCTCACTCAGAATCATTGCCCAAGTTATCAAGTGACATTTAGCTCTATGTTTTTATATAAAGCAGCATGTTTTGACTCTATTGTGAAGGAAAAAGAAATACAAATGAAAGCCAAAACAATTCTAAGCTCCCTGTGTAAAATTAGGGTCTATCTTTTTTTAAAAAATACAGAGTATGGTAATTGAAACAAAGAAGAGAGGAAGAAAGGAAGGGAAGGGAAGGGAAGGGAAGGGAAGGGAAGGGAAGGGAAGGGAAGGGAAGGGAAGGGAAGGGAAGGGAAGGGAAGGGAAGGGAAGGGAAGGGAAGGGAAGGGAAGGGAAGGGAAGGGAAGGGAAGGGAAGGGAAGGGAAGGGAAGGGAAGGGAAGGGAAGGGAAGGGAAGGGAAGGGAAGGGAAGGGAAGGGAAGGGAAGGGAAGGGAAGGGAAGGGAAGGGAAGGGAAGGGAAAAGGATCTCCTGGTGTAACAGCAACTCCAAGCCTTTCTTTGTCCCGCTGCCCTTGAGTCTCTTTCCTTACTGGGTCTAGTATAAAATCCCAGACTGCTCG
This sequence comes from Callipepla californica brunnescens, assembly GCA_023055505.1. Classification (NCBI taxonomy): domain Eukaryota; kingdom Metazoa; phylum Chordata; class Aves; order Galliformes; family Odontophoridae; genus Callipepla; species Callipepla californica. Next base: position 12,068,915 of record JALIRH010000023.1, on the reverse strand, counting down.
CTCTGTCCTAGCAAGCCTCATTGCATTCCCTTCCCCCTTCCTACCTATTTTAAAGCCTTTTTGATGAGTCCAGCTATCTCTTAGGTTAGGATCTGTTTTCCTCTTAGAGATAAGCAACAGCCACCTGCAGCCACTAGATTGGATGCTGAGTAAGTCACATTGTGGTAAAAAAACCCAAAGTTCCTGTGGTGACACCAGCCTCTCAGCCACTTACTCATTTCCTGGCTTTTTCTAGCCTACTGTGTGTTGCTTGCAGCCCCAGAAGGGGTTGAAGAAAATATTAGCTGTGCTCCCGCTCCCTTAACCAACCTCCCTAAGGCCCTGAAGTCCTTTTTAATAGTTCACAGGCTTCTCTGAGCTACTTCATCCCTGCCTGCCTGAACTATCAGTAGTGGGTAGTAATCAGGGGTGAACCACATCTAGGAGTTTTCTAATTACGTCCTTGAGCCAGGCCCAAGGGAGGCAGCACACCTTCCTACAAGCTGGGTCTGGACTTTGAATGGGGCCCTCTGTTCTCTTGAGGAGGGAATCACCTGCAACAACTTTCCTATCTTTCCTGACATGGACAGTCTGGAGACACAGAGTCAACTGCCTCACCCTTGGCAATGTCTTATTCAAACCTGCAAACCCTCCTATGACTCCTCACTCCCCGGCTCTTCAATGCCCAATGTCTTGAATCTATTACTTAGAGGCACCTGGGGAAGTGAGGCTGGCAGGACAGGGAAGGGGTTCACCCATGACACCAAGCTTGGACTGCCTTCCATCTTTCCCCATTCCTACAAAGCAATCATTAAATAATAAAATATCATAAGCTGAAAGGGATCTGAAAGTCCACCCAGTTCCTACCTGCTGACATGGACAGGCTTGCCTATCACTGAAGAGGCTGCCCAGAGCCCTGTCCCATCTGGCCTTGAATGTCTACAGGACATCCACAACTTCTCTGCATGACCTGTTCCTGTGCCTCACCATACTCTGAGTAAAGAATTTCTTCCTAATTCCCTCTTCTAGTTCAAATCCACTCCCCCTTGTCCTATCACAATTAGACTGTGTAAAAAGTCAATCTCCCTTCTGTTGATAAGCTTCCTCAAGCACTAGAAGGCCACAATTATGTCTCAGCAGAGCCTTCTAATCTTCAAGCTAGACAAGCCCAGCACAAGTGTGATGCTCACTGGACAGTATCTCTGGATCTTTCTTTCTCTCCTTATGAAACATGGTTGTAAAGTTTCCCTTTTTCAAGTCCTTGGGGACTTTACCTGAGAGCCACAACTTTTCAAATGTGATTGAGAGTGGCTTGACAACTAATAAACTATGAAAAAGAAAAAATAGGAAAAAAAAAAAAAGAAGAAGAAGAAGACTAACAGAAAATGAAATTAAAGCTGGAAAAGCTAATTTTCATGTAAGGGTCTTCAAATAGTCCTTCCTGAAAATTGATTGTCAATTTCGGATGTAGAGACATGGAGAAACTTCATAAAATCATTGGTACTACACTGAATTAAGCTACAGAGTTGTTACACACCAAATGTAATTGCAAAGTTCACTGCTGTCATGAGTCACTGACTGGCATGAATAAGGAATACTCAGAAAAAAAACTGTTTCAGTGGCCTACCAGAGATGGGTGTACTCTCATGTTTTTATTTCTGCAGAAGTAGGTGTAAATAATCAGTTTCCTGCTGACTGCCTGTTATATAGTAGCTGGAATTTTTACCATAAAAGTACTCATTTATTGTCTTGATGTCAGTTAAGATGTATATTGACAAAAAATTCTTGCCTCACTGAAAATCATTTTTACTGATAAATCAGAAAAGAGTAACAGTTAAATGAGAACAGTTTTGGCTCCTGCTAATATGAGAGTTATGTTTTGTTCAGTCCAGAGATTGCTTTTCTCTTTTTATTTTTGTTTGACTACATTACACAGCACCTGCTTAGAATTTAACATTACAGAATGTTACAATATAATTCTAATATAATTTTATTTGATTATTAGAATAAACAGTTAAGCAGAAAACTATGTTTTATATTGGTGTGTTTCATTTTCTAAATAATGTATCATTGTCATTCATTTCAGCTTGATCTTGAAAATAGCATTTGAAGTATTTAAAAAAAAAAAAGTCTGGTGTATGCAGACTTCCCAGTGTTCTTTGTATGTTTTCAAATAAACCTTTCTTTGCAAGTAATTAAAAAAAAAAAAAAAAACCCTTCATAGTTGTTCTGTTTTGAATTCAAGTACTTATCTCTGACCTTTGCTAAAACTTGTAAAATCACAAGGAGATAAGCATGAAAGAAATCATGTGCTGTTCAAGTACTTAAAGTCCAGGGAAAGGCACTGAAGTAGAAAGGGAGATTAACAGAAGGAGAGTGAGGCCAAGCCATGCTGTGTTGGTGGAACACGGATTAGCAGGCAGACTGTAACAGGAAAGAACTTAGCAGTGCTTATTTTGAGTTAGAGACAGCACCAGAACGCAGAGAGATACAACAGGATCCCAGCAGAGAAGAGGTGCAAGAAAGACAGAAGAGGTACTATGCAGGGAGAATTGTAGCTTCATTTCCCAATGAAGCAGCCTTTAAGAACCACAAGGAGTTACAGAGGGATAACACTAGCTAGAAATATACACTAGTTAAATGCAGGAGGGAAAAATGTGAACTTTATGAAAGAAATGTTCAAAAAACAGGTGCCATAGAGAAGTTTAAATATTTTGTGGTAGTGATGTAAATCTTTCTGGCAGATGTACAACATGAATGAATATTCAGGAGTTGCTTAGAAGTCAGTGAGTAAATATATCTCTGTGGGTTATTACTAACTTTCACACAGATCATTAGAGAAGTGTAGAGCGTTAGTAGAAATTGTTGGCTTTCCTAGTTAGGCTGTCAAAATACATGGTTCAGAGGCACTTGCTGAGGTAGAAGGAGTAAACTGGAGGTTTGTGTTGCTTGTTTTGATTCTTTATCTTTCTTTCTCTTGGTGTAGAGGGAGCTGGGTGTCCTGTCACTCACTGGAGAGGAGACGAAAGTGCGTACGGACCAGAGTTCTCAGGAGTCAGCTCTGCTGAATCTGCTGCCATGCAGCTCCCCATGCTGCTGTTACTTTCCCTGCCACTACTTAACATGCTCGAACCAGCTGGAGCTCAATTCCCTCGCCAGTGCACTACCATCGAGTCTCTGAGAAGCGGCATTTGTTGCCCAGATTATTTCCCTGTGTTTGGGCCTGGTTCCGACCAGTGTGGAGTGTCTACAGGGAGGGGCCGGTGTGTGCAGGTGACAGTGGACTCACGACCCCATGGCCCACAGTACATCCATGATGGGAGGGATGACCGCGAGCAATGGCCCATACGCTTCTTCAACCAAACCTGCAGGTGCAATGGTAACTTCTCTGGTTACAACTGTGGGTCATGTCGCCCTGGATGGACTGGACCTACCTGTACCCAGCGAATCAATATAGGTAAGAACATCAGAAATATGACATGAGAACTGTCTGTTGGCACTTTGATTTTAAATGCACCTAGATTATCTTTTTTCTTTGAAACATAAAGTGTCCCTTATATTTATATGAAAAATACTACAGGTGTTATTAAGGCAGCTGTTAAAAGAGCTGTCTGACTTGTATACAAAGCACCTGCACTGACAACACAAAAAAAAAGGAAAACAAACCTGTAGTCAGAGCAAGACTAACCCCATTAGCAAATAGAACAGATTCATGTTTAAAATCTTGTATTCTTCAGAATTATTTAATAGTAAAACAATATGTATAGACATCTATGTGTGCTTGTGAGTAAATCGAGAAATACATAACTATATACCGTCATCCATATATTATAAATACTTTAAGCTTGATAGCAGCTCTTCAGATTACTAGTCCCTCCATACATTTCCAGTCTATGCACCTCACCTTGAAAATTTTTACTTAGCTAATTGCTACCAACGTCTTTAAAAGCCTTAACAAAAGACTATAAGCTATTCAGATGAAACAGAGCAGAAAAATACTGAATATTGTTGGCAGATTATTAAAAAAACAAAAACAAACAAAAAAAAAGCCCACCATGATATCAGATCTTTGTTCATAACTCAAATCCATATGAATGAACAATATTTTATTGTTTATCAGTTGAAGTTTAAAGATGATATTGAAAATCTGTAAAATTCATAACCCCTCAAATGAATGGTGGATTCATTTGAGGGATTATAACAGGTCTCTGACATAAATGTGCAGAATCAAAATTGAGCACTGCTATTATTTTCACAATATAGGAAATACTCCATTAATGTGAGCACATTCCCACAACAATTAGCAAAGTTTACCAATTTCGAGGGCTCTGGAAAAGGCCTTAAGATTTTATTTGTCTTTTGAGCTTCAAAAAGCAAACTACACAGCAGAAAGTGTGACTCATGGATTCAAGTGGCTCAGTCAAGTTGCACCCTTTGATTCTCTTAGCTCATTCCCATTAACAATGATGATAACTCTGAAAAGTAACAAAACAAACAAAAAAAGTTAGCACACAGAAACTCAGAATAGTAAATCTAAGAATAAACTAAAAGCAACTGTGAATGATGTAAGTGCATTTTTTACTTTCTTTTCTCTAAAATATTAAGCAAAACCTACTTATCATGCATAACAATGCAAATTTAAATATGAGAACTTAGCTTCTTATTACGCTTTATGTTTCAGTCTTCTTTCACATCTTCCGCCCATCCATATAGCTGGCCTCTGTTGCTTAGACATTAGAAATAATTATTGGATTATTTTGACATGTCCATATAAAATAGCTTTAAAATGTGTTTTGGTACCTTCATATCTTCTAAATTCATGCCTAAATTTAAAAATAGTCCAAAATTTTTATTTTGAAGGATCATACGTGTATTTTGGAAAATTATTATGTTAAGATACATACATAAATCAAATTTGGATTGTTATTTTTAGTTTACTACTTGAAGTCAGCATCAAAAAAATATCTATTACAGTCTGCAAGCAGAAAAGCATGTTCTCCAGGATTTAGAGTCCTTGGATGAAATTCACACTTCAGAACAACATTTCTATAAACTTCAGTGTGGCTAAAGTACCCTTCACTGAATCAACTTCATTAATTCATTTTTTTTCATCTTTTTGATTCATGCTGGAGACATACTGTTTCTTTTATCAATATAAACTCATTTGGCTAATACAGATTGCAGAGTACATTTAATAACAAAAATGAGTGCACTGTGAAGAACAGCTTTGTGGTCTTTTATCTCGGTTTCAGTCTAAACATGGCATGAAATCTTCTCAGCCCTGTGAGACTGCTATTGAGGTGACTGTTCCCTTTCTGATACTCTGACATTTCAAAAAGTCAGCTGCTCTTCTTGTTTGTAATTTTCTCAGTGTATATGTGCATAAAAAATATTTAAAATATGTAGGTCACTCCACAGATAATGCCTCCTATGTATTTCCATGGGAACTACAACACAAGGAGTACAATAACACTATTGGACAGAGCAAAAGAAGTAGGAAGTATTACTTTCAGAAAAGCCGTCATAATTTGGGGATATAATCACTAACACATAGCTACTTTTAACTATATTAGATCATGACATACAAAAGGGATGAATAAGGTTTCTGGCTTTGTTTTCATTCAAATTAACCATTCTGGATAATAGTATTTTCTATTTATACACTGATCTGCCCCAGCAAAATCTGGAGGAATGATTGAAGAGAAAGGAATTTACTCAGATTTATTAAGAAAAAAACAAATTAGTCTTGTGAAATCAGCCTTCAGTTTCCAGGCCTGTGTTATTTTTTTTTTTTTTTTTATATCCTTCCAGTCAGAAGGAATCTTTTGGATCTTAGTACAGAAGAGAGGAGGCGTTTTGTGAATGCTCTTCACCAAGCCAAGGTGACAATCCACCCTGATATTGTCATTGCCACAAGGAGACGTGAAGAAATATTTGGACCAGATGGCAACACACCACAGTTTGAGAACATTTCCATTTATAACTACTTTGTGTGGTCTCATTATTATTCTGTCAGGAAGACTTTCCTTGGTGCAGGACAGCAGAGCTTTGAAAGAGTTGATTTCTCTCATGAGGGACCAGCTTTTGTCACATGGCACAGGTATCATCTACTGCAACTGGAAAGAGACATGCAGGTAAGGTTAGCGTTAATGCTGAGTCATATGTTTCTACTGTGCTTTGTATGGAAGAATTTTGCATTCTCATATTATTTCATTATAGACAAAAATTATAGCAGCTTTTTAATATGTTTAAATAATTTTGCTCCAATTTCAGTATCAAAAAAAGTTATAATAAACTTACTAGAATGCATTTAAGTTTTAGGTAGACATTATAAAAATGCTAATGGTAAAAAAATTCAATTGAAGTAAAGCAAAAACACAAGTTATATAAAACTCAGTATGAAAGTGTATACGTATTCTGGACCAGCCCATAGAGAAGATTTTACTGGACCAAAAATGATAATTGCTAGTTTTGTATCAGGGTCACAATTCTTGACTAACTAAACTAATCAAAACAGCAGAAATTCTGAAGAAAAGTATTGCAGAGATTGAGAATCACATATTATTTCTGTAATTAGTGCAACTGGTTAGACCAATTAATGTTTCCTGAGGCTCTGTTTCATAAGTGAGTGGTTCTCTTATTTCTCTTTGCATAGAATTTTTTATAAAAATAATATTATACTGACTATCATTCTTTTTAAAGAAGAGAAAGTTGAGTTTTCAAGGTCCTGATTAAATGGCCCATATAATTACTTCACATATTTCCACTAGCTTAAGAGGTACCCCTCTCAGGTTCTGGCTGGTCAAATTCCCTTCAAAACTAAAATTCATATATGATATCGCTGGCATTTCAGTATGTAGAAACCCAGAGGAATTCCAAATCTTGATGACAGTTATTGCATATGTTGGTAAACTAGATCATTAGTTAAACTGGCTGGCCAACACATGCTGGTGAATACATACTGGAAATGAGAGAAAAGCTCCAGAATTGTTAAATTCCATGCCATCCTAGAACCAAAAAATAACAGTTTAAAAGATTGGTATTCCTTTTCTTTCTTTTTCCAACTCCTCAGTTAATCCACAATTGGCTTACTTTTTCAGTGTGCTGCAAACATAACTGCTGTTGTCAGGCCTTTAAAATATTTGGAAAAACTGGGGTACGAGTATTAAATGATGTTTTTTACTGCTAACAATATGATTTCTTGGAAGAGGGGATCTTATTAGGGGGGCATTTGAGACTCAGTTCAACAGTCTAAGAATTTGTTTTGGTGAATAGGCAAAGGAATCTAAGTGAAAAACTACTGAAAGCTTTTCTATAATTCCTCCCCTTTCCACGAAGCAGGACTCTGGTTCTTTTTAAGATATATTTAACAAATTTCAGAAATCCCTCTAGCAGTGTATATCATAGATGCCTGTAGCAGATTCATCATAGAATCATAGAATCATACAATGGCCTGGGTTGAAAAGGACCTCAAATGTCATCTAGTTTCCATCCTCCCCGCCAACCACTAGAGCAGGCTGCTCAAAGTTGCATCCAGCCTTGCCTTGAATGCCTCCAGGGATGGGGCATCTACAATCTCTGTGGATAACCTGTTCCAGTGTGTCAGCACCCTCTGAGTGAAGAACTTCCTCCTAACATCCCACCTAAATCTCCCCCGTCTTAGTTTAAAACCATTTCTCCTTGTCCTATCACTGTCAACCCATGTAAATAGAGATTTACTAGTACCACACTTGTGTGTTTTAGAATATGCTACAGGACCCCTCTTTTGGCCTTCCATACTGGAACTTTGCAACAGGACAAAACACATGTGATATCTGCTCAGATGACTTGATGGGAGCTAGAAGCAATTTTGATGTCTCTCTGATCAGCCAGAATTCAATCTTCTCTCAGTGGCGTGTGCTGTGTGAAAGTATAGAAGACTATGATAGCTTGGGAACCATTTGTAACAGTAAGTATGACTAGCGAAGGATGTTTGGAGAAAACATTCCTTTAATAAGTTTTTACATGGCAATGGATCTATCCAGCTAAAAGAAAAAAAATTAAAAAGGCTTGAAGTGTCTTTTGGATATTTTTGACTCAAGATTCATACATCAGTCTTCTGATATAACAAAGAGTTATCACCTGTCTTTCACTGAAGTACTAAATAGCTTGGAACTCAGAAAGAGTCAAATGTTTTGATTCCATGTCTTAAGAAATTACAGAATCATAGAATCATTTGATTTGGAAGGGTTCATTAAAGGTCATCTTGTCCAAATTCCCTGCAATTAGTGGGATCATCTTTTTCAGAGCCCTGTAAAGACTGACTTTGATTGTCTCCAGGAGCAGAGAATCCACCAGCTCTCGGCAAACATTTTCCAGTGCTTCTCTGCCATTATCATAAGAAACTTTTACCTTATATCCAGTCTAAATCTCTCCCATTTTGGTTTGAAAACTTCTTCCCTTGTTCTATCACAATGGACCCATCCAATGAGTCTGTCCCCTCTCTGTTTTGTAGCTCCCATTCAGGTACTGAAAAGCTGCTGTCAGGTCACCTCAGAGCTTTCTCTTTTCCAGGATGAACAGCCCCAGCTCTCTCAGCCTGTCTTTATAGAAGAGGTGTACTTCCTTAAGCAGTGCCTGCTTACCTCTTGTGCCATGTATAATATAAAAGGGCAGTGTCAAGTTTTAACCTATCTTTACGCTTTTTCTTACTTTTCCTCTTACAACCTTCACAGTTTACTGTTTCTAAGGAGAAAAAATATGTAAATACATACATTAGCTATGTGGAGTGTGTTTTGACTATGAAGATTACAGAATCTTATTACAGTTATCTCAGCTACAAGAGCTAAAAAATCAATTTCTGCATGGAAATTGCATGGAAATTGAGTAATATATAATAATTATTTATTAATTAATAATACTGAATGAAATGCCTCCCTTGCTATCTATATTTCTTTCCCCAGCTACACTATCAGGACATCCTCGAAATATTGTTCTAGTTCTCATTAGGAGATCACATGGAAAAACTACAGGAAATTTTCCAAAAAACACTTATAAAACCACAAATTTCAGTAAGAGGGTCTAGATGCTTTCTGAAATCACTTGTGCAGAGTTCTGGCACACAGATTACCACACAGAACCTTATAAGGATTCACATTATTTTCCTGAGAGAAGGATCTGACTTTCTGGTCTAGTTTAAAAGTCATTTGTGTGGTCTTTTTTTCTTTTTTTTTTTTTTTTTTCCTCCCACAATTCAGTTGTTAGAAGGATGCGTTCTTTGCTCTAGTTCTCTTCATTATTTTTGTTTTCTCCTCTCCACTGCCAGGCACTGAGGGTGGTCCCATCCGCAGAAATCCTGCTGGAAATGTTGCACGGCCCATGGTACAACGTCTCCCAGAGCCTGAGGATGTTGCTCTGTGTTTGGAAGTTGGTATATTTGATACCCCTCCTTTTTATTCCAATTCAACAGACAGTTTCCGTAACACAGTAGAAGGTAAGCAATGCAAACAAAAGGACGTGAAACAACTCCAGATATTTCTGGGGAGCAGACTCAACATTTTTCCTGTTGAAAGTGAACTTGAAGACAGCTTATAGGATACTAAGAATACACTGTTCTTAGAATACACTGCTCTAAGAAGTATTAAAGGAAATAACACTGGATTCATGACTGGATAATTATTCTAAGCAAATTGATAGTGTATGTCAGTTCGTCATATGTATAAAATCCTTAAAAATGTGTCACTGGTGTACTAAGTAGAATCTAGCTGAGATCCATCCTGAGTGCAATTCTCCTAGAAATAGCTTACTGTAAGGAACAGAGAGCCTTTAACCATAAAAAGATGAAGAAGCCTTATTATTCTTAAGCAAGTCAAATGTGCTCACAGAATCTATTCTTGTATGTTAATTATAGAAAACAAAAGAAAGAAAAAGCCTTGGAATTGCACTGAAGTAGTAGTAGTTGAGGTCTCCTTGATTAGCTACTAGACACACTGGTTGACAGGTCAGTCCTTCTTTCTCAGCCATACAGCTCTGTCCTTCTTCCTCAAACTCGACACTTTAAAAATTAAATTTTCAATCACTGGGATATGGGCATACATATCCCAGCATAGAAACCAGCCTAAAGATGCGAGCCACATTATTCAACCAGCATCCTGGTGCTTGCTTCCGCACTTTGGTAATACAGACTTTTTAAATGGAAAGACTTTTACAAAGAATTTTGAAATTTATGAGAAGAGTCTATTCAATGACAGTTTTGATCACTGTCTAACCTCATACAAATATGCTGGCTCTCTTGAAGAAGCATCATTCATATGACAGAGTAGGATCTCCCCCGTTTTCTTGCTTTTGGAGAGCCGAACCAAGTATCCATAACCAATCTTTTAAGTATATATTAATGTTTAGGATGCTTATCACATCTGAAAAGTGTGTGCTTAGTTTCTAAAAATGGCATCAACCCATTTATTGTACCAGTCTGTCTGTGGAAAGATTGACCTGCTTGACTACAGGAGTTTTTCAGAATGCTTCAGATCTTGACCTATGGCACTGGAGTTACCAGGTGGTGGATGCTGACAGTGTGTTGTAGGGGGACTTCTTTGAAAAAAAAAAAAAACAAAGATTGTGCAAAGCTCTCTAGAATGTTCTAGAAGAATACAAGGAAATGATGGGTAAAAACATAACAGCAAATTACAGTAGAAGGTAGCATCTTGAAACTTAATCCCACAGTCGAAAGTTATGTCAGTTGCACTGAGAGATGTTTGGGTTCAAAATATAAAACTTCATCTTCATGTTATTATGTGCTTTATTTTGGCTGTTTTTACTTTAGATCCCAGCAGCCTTGCACTCCACATTCTCAGCATTCTTTCTTAAAGCATATTTCAGTCTGAAAGTTGCACTTGGGAATTATGCTTGGGAATTATGCATCCTAGGGACATTTCTCAAATGCCAAGAGGTAGAGAATAAGCTACTCATTTATGTCAAACAAGGCAGAACAACAACATGAAACCATTTCAGAGAAAAAATAATATCCAGTTGGGACTGCAGCTTCCAAACAAAATGTTTACTGGGATATTTTGTGTTGTTCTTTGTTTGAATATTCAGGGTACAGTGATCCTTCAGGGAAATATGACCCAGCAGTTCGAAGCCTTCACAACCTGGCCCATCTATTTTTGAATGGAACAGGAGGGCAAACTCATTTATCACCAAATGATCCCATTTTTGTCCTCCTGCACACCTTTACAGATGCTGTTTTTGATGAGTGGCTGAGAAGGTATTCTGCTGGTAAGATATGTTCATGGATGTAAAAGGGAGGGGAGGTTGTCAGTCTTTGTAGTCACAAGATGTCAGCAGTTTTCTGTGGAACAGAAAGATGCCTCTAAGCTGGGGAGAGAGGACTAGAATTCTAGCAGTTAATAAAGTTAATGAAGGCAGAGTAATAGCAAGTGAGCTCGCTTCCTCACCCCTCTGACATATATTTTCAAATCACTGCCTGTGAAGGGACTTGAACACAGATGCCAGGCATAATTCAAGAAAGTGTGCAAAAGAATTATCTCTGACAGTGTAACCATCTAAGTTCAAAACACTGTAGAGTTACAGTGTTACCCCTTAAAGTTTGGGGTAAAAATCTGCATTTCCTCCTGACAAACAAAATCAGTTCTCTTGCACATCCTCACCATTGATTCTGACCACATTTTTCATTCATTACTAGAATTACAGTACCATATTCAAATCTGCAGCTACTCCTCTCTAGATATTTCATGTCTAAATAACTTGTTATAACTGTTGCTGACTTTTCTTCTTATTCTGAAATGCAGAAAGGGAATGAAAGAGAAAGTGAATGAAAGTGAGGAAGGAAGGATAGAAAGAAGGAACTGCAAAAAAAGGTTGGAACGAAAGAGGGAAGCTAAAAAGAAAAGAATGAAGGAAAGAGATTGGCATCAGTGAACTGGGGAGAGAATTCTATGTAACCCAAACATCTGTGCTCTGGTCTGCACAAAGAAGCAACTGTATTACTCTTAAACAATCCAGCCCCCTCTTTCTACAGAAGATAGTTGCTGTTGCACAACTGAGACTTCTTTGTGCAGTTTCCACAACCTGCAGTGTGGACTTTCCCATGCCAACTCTTGGGAAAGGAACTGTTTCGCTTTGTGGTACTTACATGTCCTATCACAAGCTTTTGCGTTATATTACTGAAATGGAAATTTGGCTTTGTGTTGTTTTTTTTTTCTTCTTCAGCTGACCTTTTCCTGATTTACCATAAAATTCCAGAAAGCTTCTACTGGAAATCATATCAGCTGCCCATCTGAACTGCTCGAGAGATCTTTGACACTGATGCAGTGTTAGATCACAACAAAAAGAGTTCCTTTGTCCTCATGTTTGTATTCCTCCTTTTTCAAGAAAAAAGAAAACGAGAAGTCTACCACAGATGTAGTTTTTACCGGGGGGGGTGGGAAGGAGCCGGGGGGGAGGGTGGGAAGAGAGGAGTAGAAAGAGGATTCTCAAAAGCCCTGAGGTACTATTAAACAAACAAACAAACAAACAAACTGCAAACAATAGAATGATTTTTATTTTATTTACAGAAGTTTAATTTAAATTTCTTATTTAGATATCTCAACATATCCCCTGGAGAATGCCCCTATTGGACATAACCGGGAGTACAACATGGTGCCTTTTTGGCCTCCAGTTACCAATAACGAGATGTTTGTTACTGCACCAGAAAACCTGGGATACAGTTATGACATTGAGTGGCCAGGTAAACTGTTTAACATAGGCGTTAACTCATTTTTTCTCATTAAATCCTTCTCAAAGTTTATATATCATACATAAAATTTGTTCAGATTACACAAACAATATTTGATGGCTTTGTAAAGGTCTATTTCTCTTTGTTCATCTGGTCTTACAAACCAGTTATGTTTGAGATTTAGTACAAATTATTAGCTAATCATTACAAATATCTCCCTCTACCCACCAGAGTTTCTGAGGAAGTTCTTATTTAGATCTAACATTTGCACCATGTCCTTATTTCTATTTCATGTGTCTTCTTTAAGTTACTTGAAAGAATGCAAACCAGACAGCAGAAGAGAGGTCCAGCCCCATTTCTCACATTCTGGAACAAATATTCAACCAAAATTCCAATAAATCATGACAGTTATTGTGATCTGACCCATCCCTTTAACAGCATTTGCTTTTAATTACTTTATCTTATGCTTTCCTTCCTCTAGGTCGTGCTCTCCGTGTAACAGAAATGATAACTATTGCAGTAGTGACTGCACTTGTTCTTGTTGCAATTATCTTTGCTGCTGCTGCATGCATTGTACGTGTCAAGAAAAATAGGGATGAGTTGCACCAGCCTCTTCTCACTGATCAGTATCAACACTACTCAGATGACTATGATGGCATAGCAACACCAAGCCAGTCTGTCGTATGAAGAGATGGCACTTTTTACATGTGATTAAAACTGATTATTTTGTCGTATTTTTAAATGTTTGTCATCCAACTGCTTTAAAATAAAGAGCATTAACTATCAGCTGTCTTGATATATTTGTTTCAAGCTTCAACTCCACTCTCATCACACTTGGGCATCAATAAATCACCTTTTGAAATGCTAATTCTATGTTCACTTCAGTAGAATTTCACTCATTCTACAGGGCTCACCTGCAGGCTTTCTTCACGCATATTTCTGAAAAGAGCTGGTAAAATTTAATAACATCATGACATGTCATTTGACTTAATTCAGCCTCTCTACCAGGAACTGTTTGCAGGGTATTTTTGTGAAAGCATAAGACAAAGTCTAGAATGGACTGAGCAATTGCAGATCACAGTAGCAAAGGCAACTTGATTGAAAAGCACAATCTAAAATGTAAGTCAGACTTCTCATCTAGATGAACAGAGATGTACTTACAATACACATGGCATGGAGCTACAGGGAAACGCAGAGAGCAATGTTATGCCTGAAATCCATCATTTCTTTTGGAATATCCAGTGCTTTTGGGTGTCTTTGTGGAAAAAGATCACCACCAAGAACCCACTCCAACACTTTGACACTTCAGCCCTGCATTCACACAGAACTGATTGAAAAATTAATCCCTTTGAGAGGACAGATGTTAGCAGCTTTTTTTCTATTATGAATATTATCAATAATTTTTATTATTGTTATTTTTATTCACTCCATTACTCACTTTGTCTCTCCTATTATCTCCTTGACAGGTTACGTTCTCCTCAGCAATGAGAGAAATTAATTCAGTTTCTTCCCCCCAAGAGAATTTAAACATCTTGTATTTTAAAAGAAGTCCCCTGGTATAAGGCTGAAAATTAACTTGGAAAAATTGTCATATTCAACTTCTGTTGAACGTATTTTGCCAAAATCTCTGTACTCACGAGCCAGCAGGAGAGCAACAATCTGGGGTCTGCCTTTACATCCTGAAGAAGTGCTTAAGGAACTCTGAGTTCACACCTCACCTCCTCTCTCTCATCATACTTGATTCAAGTTACCTAATCAACATCTCATGTTCACTTATAGAACCTAAATTCATTTTTTTAATATGTAGAGACATTTCTGGGATCAGATTAACGAATCCCACACCAGGTACTTGGTCCTCTAATAATCAAACTATAAAGTTGAGCTCTTTCTTGGATTGAACTCCTACAGTAAGCAAGAACTATGCCAGCTGGTAAGATATGAGGCACAACAAAGGGCCAGTCATCCCCTTCCAGCCATTCCTTCTACCTGCTGTACTAACCACTGTGGCTACAGTGAATATCAGGTGTGCTCCAAACATGCAGAGGATGCAAAGGGATATATATTTTACACCTTAACAATGTTATTAATACTAAAGAAAATACTTAAAACTTAGTTTACAAACCATGACGTGTGGACAACAGCAAAATGTTATGTAAGCAGCTTATATTTAGGCAGAAAAAATGTTGACTGTGGCACTCAAGACACAAAAGTAGACAGGAGAGCAGACTTCTGTGTTGCAGACTTGAACTTACCTATGATTTAGCTAATTAGTAAAGCACTAGTAGTTCAGATTTCATCTGAAATGGCCACTTCTGTTATTCTTGCCTGCACTGTGTAGCAACCTAAAATATCATGCACTTTAGTGATCTGAGTGGATTAAAGTAGCGTGATCCAACATACTTTGGATCAATGTCAAGATACCTGTATTCTTTTCCTAGATCTGTTTCTGGCCTGTTGAACGTTCTGAGGTAAGATATTTTAAAAGATATTTAACTCGTTTTACTCATTTATAAAATGGAGATAATAGAAATTTCGTTATAGATTTATTTTACTTCTGTGGATGAAATGAAATGTACAGAAGCTTAATTATGGAAGGAAAATGGCACGGCAAAATCAGGTCTTTTGAAGACGACTTCAGATATTAAAGCCATTCAATACTTAAAGTGAAAATGTACTCACATTTCAAGTGTGCTTGTAGTTGAAGGACTAAGAAGACCTGCCTACAAGTTGCACTGCCACACATAAATGAAGGAGGCAGGGAAGATAATTATGAAAGATTTATGAAGAGAAGAAACATCAAGTATGAAAATTAAAGAGAGAAAGAATGTGGAGAACTGTGTGAGTGACACATTATTGATAAAGACTCTCATAAGTCCATTCTTCGGTAACTTTTTGCAGTACTCTGAATTGCACCTGGGTATAGTGATAAACATCCATACTTGACATTGCAGCTGATTGGTGTTTGCTCCTGAACTAATATGACAGGAAATCTAGTGTAGACTTGAAGTTTGAAACTGCCAGCAGAATTAAGAAAGGTGAAGCTGCACCAGAAAACATAACTTAGAGTGTTCCACTGGTTTTGTGCAGACAAGAGCAGGTAGCAAAAAATCACAAAGTGAAGAAGAGACAATAAGATTTGGAAAATATAGTAACTGAGAAGTTCTAAGTGCAGTAGTTGTGAAGGGTTTTATATCCATGGGAAGGTTTCTTAGTATAGGGGTTGTAAGCAGTTATCTGAATTGATGAAACAGTAGAATGAAGTTAATATTGCACTGATGACCGTGCAAAAAGCATCTGTGACATAGGAAACAAGGAATTTATTAGGGAGAAATTGAAAGAAAGGTCAGATTTGGATGTGAGCAGAGATCCCTGAAGTACTGTCAGACCGAAGCTCTCACATCAATAAGAAACATATAATTTATATATCACACAGAAATTGGCAAAAATAATAATAATAATAATAATAAAAAGTTAAGTGAATTGAAACCTTGGAGTGTATTCTGATAGAGTTTTTTCCACAAAAAAAGTTATTACCTTAATAAAATGTCATACTGTCATAATTTTCACATGTATAACAGTGGCTGTATCATGAAAAAACATCTATGCTTAGGCCTTCTAAGAGCATTCTTAAATTAGTATGTTAATGCGTTTTTTAGTTTATTTTCTTTCTTAGTTCTCCAACTATATCTAAGCTTTTTGTTTTGAAATTTATTTTTCTTATTAAAAGAAAGTAGACAGTAATTAGAGAATTAAAATAAAGAAAAAGAAACTCAGATTATCTCCAGACCTGAAAGCAGATAAAGGTTTTGAGAAACTGCAAGAGAGACTACGTAAATGAAAATCCAATAATGGAGAGCCAAGATAGAATGATCCAGATATATTTTTCTAAGTCAGTGATAATCATGTTGTCCTGTATAGGAGGCCGGTCCGCCTGGGCTAGCAAACAGCTACGGCCACACTACTAGACACTAATATGATGATATAGAAAATGGCGTTTTATTAAGGCACAACAACTCCTTATATACTAATCTTACATCGTCTACGCCCCTTAAGCATGCTTCACACATCATTCACAGAGCAAGGGGAGGTCCTATCACGTTACACCTTGATTCCCCAGACACGCCTACTACAACATAATCAATCTCCATTTTCTGTAAGATGAACTTAGTAATCTTGGAAAGAAACAGGTAATTGTGGAGAGTACAGAAACTGCCTTACAATAAAGAAATTAAAATTAGTATTTCTGTATCAAGACTGCAATTGATAACTGCCCAAGAACTCTCAAAACTGTACAAAAAAAACTTCAGCACATCTGTAAGTTGTCTGAATAATTTTATCATACCAGCTAATTATTTATTATGTAATTGAGAACAGTGATATTTTATGGGAAATGAAAAGTGAAAAAGTTCTGTGCAACTGCAAGCTAATTAATTTTGAATCAATATCATGACAGGCTGCATTAAAAAAAAATACCAGTTGTATAAAATACAGTCACAATTTACCAGAGTTACACTATGTTACCAAGCTTAATAGCTTTCCTGAATATGATAATTTACAAATTCTATTCAGAAATTACATTGGTGGTGAAATCACTGATGTGCTTAAGCCATGAAGAGCTACGAATCAGAACAGGATCGGAGATCTGAGTAGGGAGCTGACCAGAGTAAAGATAGTTAAACAGTGTCAGAAGAAATTCCAGAGCTACCAGCACCTGCAGCCCTTTATTACCAAATTCCAAAGACTGAGTCAGACTTCGTAGCATTTCCCCAGAAACACGAAACACCAGTGCATGGCTAGTCATTGCCTCTAGGACAGAGTCAGAAATGATCACACAAAATAATAAAGAGAACCTGCAGAAATACCTTGTGAACTCTGAGTAGAGGACTGTTAAGAGAAAGTGATACGGTACATCTTCCCTCCTGCCCCGTATTTTGGCAAAATGGATTTGTATCCCCACATGCAAAATTTGCCAGCCAGGAATATATATACATATATTTCAATAAAACAAGTTTATTACAGAAAAAATTATTCTACCAGTGTGATACTATCATGAAGACAGTAAAGGCAATGTTCATATATTGTAGCATTGTTTGTTCAATAGATGTATTGTATACCCCTTCAGTTTAAAAGATGGATGTCTGCTTTGATCAGAGATTACTTTTTTTAACCAAGAGAAATATTTCTGAACTGAAAGTTTCACCCCTTCTTGTCTGGAAGTGCAGGTTAAGCATAGCATTACACTGACATAGAATTGGAATGACTCTCAAGATGCATTGCTGAAATATATTTAGTTAGTCATCACGATATTTTTATTCTTCAAAAAGTGCCTCACTACTAAGTACTTATTAACAGAAGAATAATTTGGCAAGGATCTCTGAACAAAACTGAAATGAGTATTTTCAAAATATTAATTTGAACCTGAATTTATGAATCCCCTCTCTAAAAGTTCAATCTTATGTTCAAATCTCATTTAACCTCCAATTTAGAAAGAAACTCCTGGCCTCAGCAGGTGCTTTGTTCAGGTGCTGTTTTATGAAGATAGTAAAGGGAATGGCAGCTACAGTATCTGCTTCTTGGTTCTCACTGGAGGGAATTAAAATATCAGAATTCCAACTAATAGAAATCTTGCATTGATTTAGGCATAGATTTTCAAGTATAGAGAACTGTGTGCATCATTTAACATCATCCTGCAATTCCTGTCCTTGATATCCAAATATCAAAATTACATTCATCTGTATCTGTTTTCCCTTTTTCCCACCAAATGCTAGAGTCAAATAAGGAAATCTAATTTATTGCAGAATGCTATGTTTGCATGCACATACAAACTGACTTGAAGAGCCTTGTCAGTCAGGCAAGTATGGATTTGGACATGATAACTAGTAAAATCAATCCCATCAAGGAATGAGTCCTATGTCTTCCAGAAAATAATGTTCCTGTTCAGTGGAACAGGAAGCTGTGGTACTTAGAGTGAGCAAGGAAAATGAATACATCATAATGCAAAATTAAACATGCTTGATTTGTGGATGCCTGCCTGTAAAGATTTTAAGATATTCACACAGCCTTCCTGCTTACTACTGGTGTTAAGTTTCAGTTCAGAAAGGTTAAGAGTAAACTACTGATACTGATAAAAAGCTTTATCCTGAAGAGTTTTTTTTGTTTTGGGGGGGGGGGTTGTGTTTTTTTTGTTTTGTTTTGTTTTGTTTTGTTTTTGTCCGCTTTTTTTTTTCTTCCCCAGCAGAAAGATCTCAAAGGAAAAGAGGAGAGAGGAAGAAAGTGTTTGTTCAGGGGCTGAAAGTTGTGTTGTAACTGAAATAGTCTCGGGCTATTAGGCTTGAAGTTTGCAGGAAAAACAGTATTCCTCTCTAGACTACCAGACAATAATATACCTGATAAAAGTAATACAATATCAGAGCACCTAGGGCCTCCAAGAATTTTGCCTATCTGCAATACCTTCTACAAGTCAATAAATGGGAATGATTCTAAGCACGATCAGCATAGTTAAAGACAAAATAAAATAAAAGGAAATAAAACTGAGCAATAGGAAGACTATACAGTGCAGGAATCAGAAGAGCAAATGCCAATTTAGGCTGGACTTAGATGACAGGGATCATCAGTATTTCATTTTTAGTTTACATAGCAAAAAATGCCACCATTCTAACAGCTACTAAGAAACTGCATCAAATACGAACATAAAACAAAAGTGTTGTGTTTGCAGTAAGTTGAAATTTCCATTTCATATATTTTTATGAACTATACTCTTACTCCGTGCCTTCACTATTTCTTGTGGTAAGATTCCCCCGCAGGGGGCTGCCTGCTGTGACGAGATTTGCTACTTGCCACAGGGTGGCGTGTCACCGAGCAACTCAACTGAGATACAAACCTTTCCTACCTGCAAACTCAAAAAACGACTTTAAATTCTTGAAGCAATTCACTAAAAATATCCTTTTAACTTCTATTCCTCAGCTTCCTACTGTAAGACTAGCTACGTTTTATTTGGGAAACCACTGAAATTTTTCCATCTTTAATTTTAAATACAAGTCCTCAAAAGAATTAATGATACCTAACTGTCTAATATCTACTATCATTTTATAATGACACCAAGTAAACAAAATCTACTGGGGAGAGAAAATCAAACTGCATTAATTAATTAATTAATTTCTGCAGAGGCAGGAAAGAGAATGCAATATTTTCTGTTTTTCATCCCTGCTTATGCAAACAAGAAGAAAATGTGGATTTTGCACATTTATCATGAGGGGTTTTCTTCCATCTGGACAATACCACTGGCTTGCCACTCACCACCTGGATTTTCACCTCAGTATGGCACAGCTGGAGGTGCTAGAGTCAACCTAGAGCATCCCCAATGCTCTAAAGGGCATCCATTTTCAGGGGCTTCCCCCAGACAACCAGACAGTTCTTGCTGCCACTGTATCTTTCTCCTGTGTTATCCTCTGCAAAAGTGAGTGAAAAAAATTTCAGCCTTTCAGTGCTGAAAACTTGGGAACCCATACTTTGTTACATTCTAACAAAAAGTATTGTAAACTGTATGGTGATTGTTAATCAAAATAAATTTGGAAGTGGATAAAATCAGGCCATGAACTACAGAAAAGAGGCAGAACCAGTATTTCTGTGACGGAATATTCTTTACTTCTCTACATATTTTGTTATCAATCTGAGGACTGTTAGAATTACTTTTCATGGCTCTTTAAAATGCCTCTTCTATGAGTGAAGATTTAGTGTCAGAGTGTAGAGTACTTCACATTTTCACAGATCATAAGTGCTGATTCTGAAGGAAAAAAAACCCTCAAAACTATTTCTGAGCTAGAGGCAAATGGCTATAAATGTTAATTATGGCTCTTGCCCTTTAGATGTTAACCAAGTGACAGGAAAGATAGGGCCTGTCCTCTTAACTATGGAAGATGACATGAGGTAAAAGTAAGGGACACTGAAGGACAGTAGAATGGAAAAACTAAGTTCGAACACGGTTCTTGGTAATCAGCCAATACTGACTATCTGGCCAGAATACTCTGTGGATGAGTATCTCAGGGTCATGTCCTGTTATCACCCTCAGGGGTTGTATATTGAACCCCTGGAGCAGGGGCCTCAGTTCTGACCTTTGCTTGAGCCATACAAGGGTGCAGCAGATCTTTACCGTGACTGTTTATTGTAGTTCACTCTTCTTTGCTGTAAAAAATATTAAAAACCTCCTGTCCTGCCTCCTCTATCAAACCTTGCTCAGAGACTGCCTAGTAATACCAAGGCAAATACCACAGGTAAGAGGTGAGTTTGCTTTTCAAATATTTTCAAACAACCCACATGTGGAAAATGCCTGAATTGATACTTCTGATGTCAGTGTTGGAGGGCTCGACACCTCAAGAGACCTCTGTTAAAAAGGACAGAGAAAAAAAGTAATTATAGATGGCTCACTCAAGCAGAAACTCATCTTCATACATAATACTCATTCACTATTTGAGTTTTCGAAGGTCAGTGGTGATTGGCATCACACCTTGCAGAAAGCAGACCCACTGCAGGTGGCTGAACTCACATGAGGGAAAAATCTGCCTTCTGGAAGAACATGTGCACATAAAATCTTGACCTGAAAAGTCAAATAAATAAATAAATAGAACAACAACTGAGTGATGGAAGGATGAGAGGCAGTAAGGAGAAGTGAGAGCTAAAATTAACTATTTTTATCTCTCTTTTTTTTTTTTTTTTAGACAGCAAACCTGGTCTAGTGGGGGATGTTGCTGCCTACAGCTGTAGGTTGGAACTGGATAATCTTAAAGGTCACTTCCAACACAAACCATTCCACGAGCCTACAATTTATACAGCCATACTCCAAGCAACTCTTGCTTCGAGACCCCTTGTTTTTAGAGTAACAAATAAACTTGTTTATTTGTTGGCATATAGATGTTTACTGCAGGAAGAAAAAAAAAAAAGTAATAGTTTAAAAATAATTGTTGAGCCTCCTAATAACTTTCTCAGAAGTTCCAAATCCAAGCTGAAGCTGTCTACTCTAATCATCATTTTCTGAAGGCAACAGCCTCTGAGAAGTCTCGGAAGAAAATCAGCTTTGTGTTTTTGCAAGTCTTCCCGACCATCCAGAGCCGCCCCTTCCACCCCTTGCCGGGTGGGTCGGGGCGGAGGCGCGGGAGGCAGCGGAGCGGCGCCCTGCCTGCGGCTCGCCACCAGGTGGCGCTGCCTCAGACTCCCTGGGCACTCCGGGCAGGACGGCTGCGCTCGGTGCGGGAGGAGCTCAGGTCTGACTGCGCTTACCGCACACCTGCTCACCAGCCCTTTCCTTCTCAAAACACCTGATTTCTCAAGTGGCTTACGTTGTGTTTCTAAACCCGACAAGCAAATGGGCTCCAGCAGCTGTTAAGTAAAATTGTGTTGCGGACTCACAAGCGCTGTCTGCGAGAGAAGAGGGAAACTTTTATTGTCCACAATCAGACGTTGATGTTCCATTTTCACTTAAACATGGCACTGCTGATAGTTTCCAAGAGGTGGATACATTTTCGTAGGCATGTGTACAGACTAGTCTTTGATGCATGGAGACTGAAACCAAGAAGCCAGGAAAAGGGTGAAATGGTGACTGCATTTTTCTACAGCCTTCCTCTATCCATAGGTATGAGAGTCTGAAAGGATACCTGTGACACTATAAACTTGTCAGTGAGGTACTCCATTTCTTCTTGAACTTCAGTGGAAACTATGTAGACTAGAGGGTGCTTTAAAATCTAGAGCGGTTTCAGAATGTTTGTCGCTTTGTAAATCAAATGCTGGGATGCCTATTTATTTGTCAAGATTCTATGTATTTTAAGTGACTCTCAAATAGTTTGGGGTTTAGAAATAATCATTTAATAATGAAAATGCTATTACTATCTATATCAAAAGAAAACTTTCCAAATGTCTAATCAACAGAGAGTCAACCTGTAGAATTTCCACTTCTCCATATCCCTGCTGATAAGCTTATCTATTAGCATAGACCTTGTTTCTGCAGGTTTCTTTGAGAAGCACAGGAGATAAATTCCATTCAACACAAAAATAGAATTTAAATTCCTAAATCCATTCTAGTGTTACGATTTCAGCTGGTATGTTCCTCAGCTGTACCTAGATATGGGTGCTTTCTGACATTACCTTGCTAGTTTTAACATAAGAAAGAGATCAGTTCAGGGAAAGGTTGGTTCCATGGAATAGGAGATTCTGAACAACTGCAGTTCACAAAGATAGGAAAAGTAAGCTCAAGAATTGCTTTGGCAGATATATGAAATGATTGACTATCTTTAGGACTTGACAGACATGCTGCTCAGAGTCATCTGGTAAAGTTAAGATCAGCAACGGTAAAAATCAAGTGACTGCAATTAACCTTAGCCTAAAATCAAAACTAAACCTGAACTTGAGGTTGTCACCTGGCCAGGCTGAAATCTGACTCTTACCCTGTGGCAGGCAGAGTAATTAGAACCAGGAAATTCCAAGGGAGGTGACTAGAGCTACAGTTTGTGCTAGGCAACTGGTACTATTATGGGCTATTAAAACGTACCTGAGTACGTGCCTGAGTCGGATTTTGAATTCAACGATCAAAGCCAGAAAGACAGAATCAACTGGAGTTACATTTAGGCTTTGCAGGGACTGCCCAGACAAATTTAATACTTACAGTCACTTAGGTTAACAACATAATTACATGTCTAGTACATGTAGGCACCAGCAGCTAAGGATAATCCATGGGGATGATATCATGGGTCACGCATGTGTAATTACAGATTATTGCTGATAGGTTAAATCTAACATGATCAAGGACTTGTGCAGGGTTGCAGGTGACAGTGATAGGTGACTTCAAGAAATGAAGTCAACTTGCCTGAGCTTTACATCTGTCTCAATGGTTCTGTGTCTGGATGTAGATTACTGACAACTGCCACCCCTCAAGTATCATTACTGGGACAGATGCTGTTCAATATTTTCATCAGTTACATCAACTGCGTACCCTCAAGAGTGTACCCTCAACAAGTTTGCAGATTACACCGAGATGTGGGGTGCAGTCAACACATCTAAGGGACAGGATGCCAACCAGAGGGACCTAGACAGACTTGAGAAATGGGGTCAGGGACCATCATGAGGTTCAAAAATGCCAAGTGAAAAGTCTTGTTCCTGGGTCACAACAACCCTCACTATCAGTACAAGCTGTAGGACTGGTCACACAGCCCAGTCAAAAAGAACCTGAGAGTGCTGGTGGACTGCAAGCTGGATATGAGCCAGCAGTGTGCCCTTGCAGCCCAGAAATCCAAGCATATCCTGGGCTGCATCTAAAGAAGTGTGGCTAACCCCTCTCCTCTGTGCTGGTGAGGCCACACCTGGAGTACTGTGTCCAAATGTGGAGTCCTCCAGACAGGACGGACATAGACCTGTCGGAGAGTATCCAGAGGAGGGCCACAAAAATGATTCAAGGGATGGAACACTTCTCCTGTGAAAACAGGCTGTGAGAGCTGAGACTTTTCAGCCTGGAGCAGAGAAGGCTCCAGGCAAAGCTGGTAGCAGTCTTTCAGTATTTAAAGGGAGGTTATAAGAAAGAAGGGGAAACACTCTTTAGCAAGGTCTGCTGTGACAGGACAAGGAGAGATGATTTCACACTAAAAGATGGGAGATTTAAACTGTATAGAAGGAAAAAGTTCTTACAGTAAGGGTGGTGAAACATTTGAACATATTACCCAGAAATGTAGATGCTACAACCCTGGAGACATTCAAGGTCAGACTTGACCAGGCTCAGAGCATTTGATCTGTCTGTAGATGTTCCTGTTGACTGCAGGGGAGCTGGGCTGAAGCACCACACCTTTGAAGTAAGATGGAGGGAGTAGGACTTGTTTAGCTTGGAGAAAAGAAGGCTCAGAAAAACCTCATTGAGGCCTTCCAGTAATCCATTCTATGATTCTATGACTAGATGACCTTTAAAGGTCCCTTCGAGCTCAAATGATTTTACGAGTTTATTCAGACTTGAGTAAAGGCATAAGGTAAATTTCTAGGGAGTAGATTAATTAAAGCAGTGATAGTATTGGAATTAACATTAATGCTGGCAGGCCAGAAAAGTGGTAAGAATTACTTTTTAAAGAGAAGAGGTTTCAGGAATAGTTCTATGTCTAGTGACGGTGCCTGTGAAGACTAGGTGGCCAAGGTCATAAAGAAGCATTTAAATATAGGCCATTGTGATCCTTACTGGGTTTGATGAGTATGTGACAAAGTGAATGCCTTTAAGGAGAAGGTGAGTACTGTAATGTCTGAAACAGGTTTCCTGGTCTGAACTGGGGCTGTCTAGTGAAATAGATGACATTAGATCAGATCATTATAAAAGAAAATAAACATAGTGATAAAATCCATAGGTACTATTGTGAGTTAGTGGTTTATCACGCTATTAAAACTTAGACCAGTAAGAAATCATATGCTGATCTGACAGGTGGAATATGAGTCAGCAGATCTAAATTTAGCAGATGGGAAAAAATAAAAATAAATAAAAAAACACAAGTTAAATCAACATCATGAGTGTGTTTGATCTCAGAGCAAATGAAACTGTTAGACTTCAAAATGCGAAGTGAGTGGCTATAGGTTGTTGATCACTAACTAATAGGGACAAGGTTCAGTCAGGGAATGAGGTCGAGACCAGGAGACAACATCAGGTTGATGAGTTCACTGGGTCAGATCTACAGATAATTGTGGTTGAACTTGCTGGTTGGATGGTGACATCGAGCCGCAGTGCTGAAGCTGAATTGAGGTTGGAGGTTTGCTTCATATTTACTACAATCAGAATAGACCTTCATTTCAGATCAAACCAAAGTATTTATTTGACGATAAAGGACATTTTGGCTGAGCTGAGTGGACACTGGTGCATGGTGGTGCTTGTTTGTTTGTACTCACAAGTGTATAATTTGAAAAACATCAGCTGAAAATTGTGTGTAATCAAATCAGGAATGTATTACAGTTTGAGTATGCTTTACCTATCTAGGCAGGAAATAATTCAGCCTAGGAATTTCTTTCCCCTTGATCCCTGGCCATACATGTTAGTGAAGTTCCTCTTAAAAGCTGACAACAGGAAAACTATTGATCCCAATGTGTTTGTTCCATGCTTAATATTTTCCCAGTAGAAGCAGGAGGACTGGAAACATACTTAAGCTACTTAAAATAATGAGCTACTTCCTTTCCTTCCAGCACTTAAAATAATTGTTTTGGGGGAGGATGGGGAGTCATTCATGCCAACAACTAAATGGATTTACTTTATTTAATTCCTCCCAAAGATATCCATGCTGTCTATAATAAAGGAATTTTCTGTACCTGGCAGCTGTGAAAATGCTGTTCATTTTCAACAATAAATAGAATCAGCCTTCAGCACCACATTCATAGACATCTATCTTGTGTTTTCTATCACTGTAAATCTAAGCAGAGCTCGTGGTGTTTTTGCAAAGTCTGGAGGCTGTCTGCATAGCCACTCCTTCAGTGAATTAAACATCTGCCTAGTTTATCTAATAAGCAAAGAGTAGCTGATATCAAGTGGTGCACAAAGGAAAAAAAGGGAAGAGGACGCACAAGAACCATCTTTAATAAATAATGTCAGAAGTGAAACTTTCAGCAGCAAGATAAAGTAGGACAGCGTTCATGATCCTTTTTACATGCACTTCCTGACCTCCGTTCTTCCACTGCCTGGCTAGGGAGGGTGGGAAGCATTGTACTTTGAATAATGAATGTGATATCTTTGCCAGTAGAGCCCAGAAGGTCTGTGCCAGGTCTGGGTTTGGACTGCTATCCTCTCCTCAGGAGACTTCTTTACAAAACTCAGAACCAGTAGCAGAGCTAGTAATGTGCTCTCAACAAGAATACTGCTTTCTTAGCTCAGGAAACAACACTTCTGTTATCACCTTTGTCTTAGCAGCAATCTGAGATGTTTAATGTACCTTATGAAATCCTGAAATTCCAATGGACTATTTAGCTTACTGACCAAAATTAATATATTTTATTCCTGAAGTGAACTAGTATTTTATCAGAAATTCAGAAGATTTAATAAGCAATTAGATAGACAGACAGACAGATAGATAGATAGATAGATAGATAGATAGATAGATAGATAGATAGATAGATAAAGTGAATACAATTTATTGGAAATAAAACAGCTTTATTTATTTAAAGGATGGAAATCTGTCATACTTGAATTTACATGTTTGAAGATAGACTGATGCACTCCTTTAGAAACTGTACAAATTCTGATACTGTAAAAAGCATTTTGTACCCACTAATCTTCCTTCCTCCACCCATCCTCTCAGCCCTCCCAGAGCGAGTGGACACTGTTTTTTGTGAAAATTTGACCTGCAGAGCAGTTTCTTACTGATAGTTAAGAATACATTAATACTCTTTTTTAGTGAAACTAAACATGGAGAATAACATACTCAGTGTTTTCAGATATCCTCTTATCATCTAGGAGCCATAGCCCTGCAAGAGCATTCCAAAGCTTTGAGGACAGAAAAGTAGCAAAGGAAGCAGTTTTGCAAATGGTCAGTATTTCCCTGAGGCAGAGGGAGAAGGGAAGAACGTCAAGGAGACAATTGATAAATGATGGTATCCCGCAGATTTTGCATGGATGGTGCTTGAGAGGAAACAGTTCCAGATGTTCTTAGACAGTGTCATTGGGTGTCAGAATGTCAAGCTCTACTCTTAATTTTCTGTTCATTGGGCCTTAGATATGAATAATGAATTTACACAAAAGGAACTGATGGGTACCCTATCTTGAGACTGAATTGATGGAATATGGCAATAATATGTCTTAGCTACCCATCAGACTGTATATGTTCTGATGACAAAGTTGTGTCTATTATAACTATCATTCTTTTTTTTACTTTTTTTTCTTTTTTTCAGTCTTTTTTTTCCTTGAATATCTGCCCAACTCCTGCTGTTAGGAGTTACCTTTTATGGTGATAAATACATAATTATGGAGCAAGAACAGCCCTATCTTTGACTTCTTAACAAAAATGTGTGGAATACCTTTCATATGCACTGCTGGAACAATAAAAATAGGAATTTGTTCACTGCACTTTCACTGAAACCAAAAACACACCCTCAAATGATTCAGTTTCATGTCATACTAAAATTTCAGGATCCTTAATGTCTTAATGGTGCAAGAAAGTAGTAAAACATTGTAATTGTAGTAATAAAGCCACAAAGTATTCTCTGTCCAGCCAAGATGAAGCAAAACGAATTTGGATGGCTTTGCAAGTCAGCTGTTCCTTATGAATCAGTCTAATAACTAAAGTCTTGTATTACTCTCTGTTTATTAGTTGGATTGGCACAAACGTATGTATTATTACTGTTGCTGCTCTTGGCATTAATAATCTTGCATCCCATGCTTTCTCCTTTCATCTCTCAGTTCAGACATGATTTAACTATTTTGCTACCACTTTCCAAATAAAGACATCTCACTTCAATGTAATATGCAAAGACATTTCCACTAAGGTCTTCCAGGTAGAAAAGAGATTGTAGTTTCTATTTTGTACCCAGTATACCAGACCTAACTGATCTCTGCTTGAACCTAACTGCAGTTAGCTACTTCGGTCCTTTTCTTGAGTATAAGAATGACTGTCCTCTGAGGAATAGTTAATTGAGCATACAAGCTTCTTTTAGCAATTCTGGAAGCTCTGAGTAGCTTCACATTGACTGCAGTTAAGTTCTGGCAAAAATGATAGCCCTTTCTTAAAACACAACCTTTCTTCTGTAACTCCATTGAACTTGGGCAAATACCTGCAGATTAATATGAAAATATATATGTAAGACTGATTTTGAGAAAAAGGACTGGGCCAACTTCTTAGTATTCCACTGTATCATAAAGGCATACCTTTTGTTATTTTGTTGTAACACTTTGCAGGGTCAAACCATGACTCCTAAATCCATGAATCCATAGCAATGGCTTCAGGTGGAGAATCTGTGCTGTTGTACTACGATGAAGGGGTGAGGGGTCGAGTGTGTACAAGTTGTTTATCCTTGTCAGTGTTGTGATGATTTTTGTTTTGGTGTGGGGCATTCTTTTGTTTGTTTGTTTGTTTATGTAAATTAAATTTGTGAAGATTGTGACAAACATATAGCAGCATGGTTTTTGTTTCTGTAAATTCATTACAAACTCTAACTGTTTTTCGCAGTAGTAAAACAACAAGTTCACCAGACATTTGACAATGTTGGCACCCTTTAAAGAGGATGCAAGCTGCAGGGGATAATACAATGGGCTTGCCAGGGAGCATTGGTCATAGTATTGATGTGCCCTCTTGGCCTTCTGAGCATTTTCCACCTGCAACAGCCTCAGGCAACTTTGCTGTAGCTTGACATCTAGTAAAAGGGTACATTTTTCCTGGAAACTAATGAAATAAGTCTACCTTATTTATTTATTTATTTATTTTTTCCGTGCTTGACAAGGTAGAGATAGAAACGAAAACTCAATCAAGAGTTATAAAACACAATCTAACACTTTACCTTCAGAAGAAAATAAAGGAAAGAGTGGGGAGGAATTGGGCAGGGACAAGTACATTTTATGTTTAGATAAACAAATACATTAATTTTTCCCATTGGAAACTATTGATTCCCTTCTAGCACCTTTCTTCTAGCACCTCCTTGCCTTTCAGTTTAACATGTATAATATACTGCCATATCTTGTAAATCTGACTGCTATTGAGAACAGTAACTCACCTGTGCTTTCTGGCTTTCTCCACTCTGAACTCATAAAACTACCAGTGATTTATGCTTCCTCATACAATTCCTCATGTAAAGTACTCCCTCAGAGAGTAGGGCAAGAGAGGCTTATTCTGTCCCCTTGCCCTGCATATGCCCATTGAGAAGGCATATGCAGTATTACATTGGTCACTGACTAATGGTACAAATCTAGATATTTGCTTTTAGCAAGTATAATGACGAATCAGGTGCAAGATCTGAAAGCAGAAAACTACTCTCTCCTTCCTTTTTTTTTTTTACTGAGCCTATCATGGTGAACTTCAGGAAGTAAGGGAATTAAAAACATGCTATATGCTGCAAAAAGAATAACAACAGCAGTTAACATAACCATAATCATAAATCAGATGTGGATTAAGGAATGAGAGACTGAGTGAAAAGGAAAAGCCAAGTAAAAGACGTTGGAAAAAAAGAGGTATCAGATGAAAAGTGAAGGAGATTCAGAACACAACAAAAGAACTGAGATTAAGCAAAGAGAAAAGACAAGACATAAAACAAAGGGCACCTTGACCTTATATAATGGTTCTTATTGTTTGGGATATATAAGGGAGAACTCAGCAGCTGTCTCATCTCTAACTGGAAAAAGAGAAATAGTTACTGTTAGAGTTGTACTGAGGTTTCATTGGCAAAAGGGAAATCAGACATTCAGCAGTGAGATCAGTTCTAACAGGATAAAAAGGGCAAAACTGAAATAAGAAAGCTGAGGATAGGAGCTAAAAGGTGTTGGTGAGAGAAATAAGGTTAAGTCAAGAAGTAATTGAATGGGAAGAGGTCAGATGTGAGTGAAAATAAAGCCTGTAATCACAGAATTAAAGAAAATATGAGAGTAGAGAGCAAGACAATTCAATTTGACCTGTACAGATTTATATATATTCTTGCAACACTTTCCAAACTTCAGTGTACTTAATTTCTGAAACTGCTACTGAAGTGGATACATCCGCTGGAGGAAGAAGTTAGATGTTATCAAAAAGTAGGGTAGAAGGGCAAAATCATAAGTGGAAACTGAAGTTGTTTAGTGAAGGCTCTTTACTTGTAGTTGTCATAGCAGAAAATGTTTATTTTTTCCTAATACTTGAAGTAAGATGTCAAGTCACTAAGTTCAGCAATATACAAGGGCTGATCTAAAAGTATTGCCTCCTATTTTACTATGTTGGCCTATGGTATCAGGGGCAGATGTTGGTGGAATGGTAGTAGAGGCTGAGCCTTTCCACCAATATTCCATTACATTTTGTGTGACAGATGGCAGCAGAGGGGCAGACTGACAAAATGGCATCTGATATGGAAGACTGTATGTAGCAATGGTGTTGAATGTAAAAAATGGCACCCATTCACATACAGTGGTGCCTGCTAAATGTTTATGGAGGTCAAACAGTGGATATGCGCATAGCAATGAAGTGGGTGATGCATTTCATCAGTGACAAAAGCAATGTGAAAGGCAAGCTACACTCTAGATGGCAATGCAAATTTTAATGAGTATCCAGGCTCTTCTTCAGCACTAGCAAAAATGCATGGCTAATGATAGTGACAATGCTGAAAAGCTGTTTTGTAGCAGAGAATTTGCACTATCAAACAATGTTATTGCATTCTTTTGATCTGTTGTAATTTTCATAGAAATAACTAGGAGGGATCACTTGCAGAGCACTGTAGTACGAATGATTTGAATATTTTCATTCTAAAACATGAAAACACCAGGCATTACATGAATCTACTATTTTATCATGTATGTATGGCTATCTTTGAGATGGTGAGCAAGAGGACCCAGAAGGATTCATTTACATGAGCATATTTGTTCTATAGTATACTTTCCCAGTCTTTCTACAGTTAAATATTTCCCACATTCATAATAGGACCAGAAGCGTTTGCAATAGATGTGGCAATGTAGAAAGCTGATAATACAGAAATGGAGGTTGAAGCAAAACAATGATTTTCAGAGATGTAAAAGAATAGGACTCCATGTGGCCAAAACTCAACATGCAGGGTTGGAAACAGAAAGCAAGGTTGCTGACATTCCTCCAACAAGAAGAAAAATACAGAGAGTGGTGGAAGGGAAATGTGTTCCCAAATGTTCAGGGCAGTTTTTGCAACTGTTTTCTGTTTTGTTTGCTTGGTTTTTAGAGTAAGCAAGAGTGTACAGTTTCTAATACTACCCTACTGAGTACTGAACAGAACTTCTGCATGCTGCTATGAAAATTTCTGAGAAACAAATGGGATCTTATTGCTTTATTATAGCATGCTAGAAGGACTGGAAGTTGTTCTGCTCTCATAAAACTTAAACAAAAGCTGCTGCCTTTTGCAAGGGCATTTTTGGCTCTTGTGTGAAATACATGGAATGCTTTCATTAGAATCTGTGGGAATTCTGTAAGTAAAGACCCTGGACTTCTAAGCCACAAACAGGTATGTGAGTTTTCAGTATCACTGAAAGCCATTCAATTTGTAGAAAAAAAAAATTAGATTAAATTTACTTACTTGTTTCTTTTGTTTGTTTGTTTTGGAAGCAAACCACCTGAAACCAAATTAGTGGTTACCTCTTACAATAACAACACTCTTAATTGTTCTGCATCTGGACAAGCAAGAACTACCATAACTAGAATCAGTTTCCTAATTGAGGCCACCCATCCCCCATTTAATTCATTCTACAGACAGAAATGTGGTACCAACAGCCCTCAGGTGATTCTCCCAGTGTTCAGAAGGCCTGAGAACTGAACTAAGGTCTCTTGAATGTCAGTATTTTCAGGCTATCTGTGCCATGCTTATGCACCTACCTTGTCCTCTTCATTGTTCTTTCTTCTCCAGGACCAAAGACATCTTCCAGTAACATTTTTACTTTAGTACGTCAGAAACTAAAAATTGTCTTCTCAGGTTTTCTGTACTGTGTCTGATATGTAGACACCAGATGCTGTTTTCTTAATTTACTGTACAGGCCAGAATTTTATCAGAATAAAGCAACTGGTGCTTATGTGCATGTCAACTTACTCATCAGTAAAAATGAAAATGTCTCCAAAGATCCAAACTGGCATTGTTTGAAAACTGCATTGGAATAAAACAGTAACATTCTGTTTCACAGAAAAGGCTGTCCTCAAACTTGTCCTTTGCATTATGATGAATTTGTGATACTAGGAAGAAAGACAATTGGAAGAATTTTGAAATTCCCCTCGGCAATTTTCATGTTTCCTCCTGTGACATGTCAGAACAGTAAAGGATGAGCATGATTCACAGGATGCTGCTATTCTGCTGCTTCCTTATTTTTCTGATCACACAGCTCTCTGCTGTAGATATAATGTAATCCAACACTTGAGTCGTATATGAGGATTTGAGCTCTGGGGGAAAGAGGATCCTTTTACATTTTCCAGGAAAAAAAAAAAAAAAAGCCTTCAATCTGGACTGTAACATTGGTTAGAGTTCTCTTATTCATTTTGTTTGTAAAACTCATCCAAAGTATGATTTTCACAGCACCTAATGGAGTTCTGTTTATATAAAATATATTTTACATATTTATTTATTTATTTGTTTGTTTAAATTAAAAACTGAAATGTATGAGGGCTGCTCTGAAGGTAATGCCTCTTATTTTATTATGTTGGCCCACCACGTCAAAGGCAGATGGTGGTATGGCAAGAGACTGAACCTTCACAACAATATTTCATTACATGTTGTAGCCATGTGACAGATGGCAGTAGAGGGGCAGTCTGACAAATGGCATCAGACGAAAAAAGGGCATATGAAGCAAAGGTACGTAACAATTCCTCCATGCAGAAAAAAAATGGCAACCACTGATATTCATCAGCACTTGCTGGATGTCTCTGGAGATTGAACAGTGGATGTGAGCACAGTGAGTCTGTGGTGTTGCATTTCAGCAGTGGCGACAGTGATGGTGGGTCAATTCCACTGGTGCAGATTTTTACAATCGAGGCATGCAGGCTCATTGCTTGTGAAAAATACATAGCAAATGGTGGTGCCTATGTTGAAAAATACTGTTTTGAGGTGGAGAATTCTCTATCAGATAGAGAAAATGTGCTCTTAGTATCTGCTGTCATTTCCATTGAAATAAATATTTACCATTACTTTCAGAGCAACCTACATATAACTGGTATCTACAATCTCTACTCAGTGACTGTGAGATGAAATAATATATGTACACGTACGAAGTAGTAAAGAAAAAATAACAAAGCAATAGATCTTCTTGTATGTTCTCTATATGCAGTGATTAATGTCTATGAAGTTGGCAGCATGAATGAGTACAAGTTTGGTTTAAACACTGGACCATCTCTGCCTTCAGTTCTGATTTACTTGGTTTCTTTTAAAAGCAAGTGAAACAGCAAGTTGAGCGGTATCACTTCCTCCCTTTAAACAAAGCCAATAAAATATTAAACTGTGTTCTTAAATGCTTATTTTTGCTCTCTTTTTCTATCCCATAGTGAGGAGCTCAGAAAAGGGGAGTGATCACTTTTAGAAGGCATCGCTGAGACACTGTGTGAAAACTGACCGAAATGAAATGCCCCACTCCATTCTCCACACCTGTGACAATATTCCTCTGTTCAGAGGGCTTTGGACACAGAGCAGTTTGAGAGTACTACTGAATTGCTGCTGCTGAGAGAGTATTTCTTAGTGCAGAATGTCCATGATAGCCATTGAGGACTTTCAGAGTTCTCTTTCTTAAGAGTGTGTATAGTCTTAAATCTGGGGAAAGGCTGTTTTGGAGTGTACTACCCAAGTACTTCCTCTTGCATTTTCCCAGAAGAAAGTACTAACATTGGTATGACCTGAACTTTCCCTGCTCTGTAAGCAAGAACCAGGCTTAGTTAGTGTACCTTAGTGGTTATTGTTCGGCTTCTGCTGTTAATTCACCTGGCCTTATTCATCTGCAGTGTTTCTTCATTTTTCAAATGCCTTCATTTCTCCTAATGGACCTACTTGAGAAATTCAGTATTATCCTGCCTCAGTACGAGTCACACAACGTGACACCAAAGCAGAACCAATGAACATCCAGCTAAAATCACCTCACCCTCCTCTGGGTGTTGGTTTGAATAAACAAATAATGATTGCTTCCTAGAAGCTTCTGACAAAGAATATCGTCATTAGTGAGGTAACTACTTAAAAGCAGGTAAGGCAAGACTCCAGTCTACCACACCCTGTGTTCTCATGTACCTGGAACTCCTTTAAATATCCTGCAACCTTTGAAGAGAAGACAAAGGCCCCACTTCAGTAGCTCTGAACTTCAAGGGACAGCCCACTAACAAAAATTACTTGCGTAAAGCTTATTTACTTCAGAGGGAATGTAGGATTTGTTCAGAACCTAGGTTATTAAAAACTTATCCGTTATGGTTTATTCATAAGGATTCCCAGCTCTTTGGCATGAGCAATTCAAAAAACACTTTCTCCTCGTTATACACAACTCTGTCTTTTTCTAACACTTTTACATTATTACTGAGAATCATTTCTTCATTTAAAAAAATGAATTTGGTTACACCATGAAAAATAACCACCAAAAACTTACTGACCTCAAAAATGTTATTTATTTTTTTTCAGTCCTTATTTGCCCACAGCCTGATGTGATATGATGTAACCTCAGGTTAAATATCAACCACACATTTTGCTGTACCGTAAAAACTTGTCTGATATAATCAACAGAATAAGGAAGCAGAAAACCCAAATGGACCCTAGATACTTGCTGACCACTTTTCAAGACATTCTTCCTGTATAACTTTCGATAAGTTATAAAACTGTGTTGGCAACGTTCAAGCACTGGTTCAGTATGGCTAAGCATTTCATGTGGCCTAAGGTCCAGATCCATCTGACTGCCCATCCAGATAAGTGGAAACCATTGAGCAGTCTTTGGATTGAGCTAACATTTACTAGGTCAAATGCATCTTGGATAGCACTCTAGCTGAGGGAGGGCCTGACTATGCATGCCCTTTTTGCATATGGCTTCAACAAAATTCCTGCACTGCAGGATCATGTTCCAACTACTTTTCAGCCAGAGAGACATCTTAAATTCTTTGTTTACTACAAATTAAAAATAAATGTGTTATAAATATGTTTCTATTAAAATTGATGACATAACTAACCTGATACTGCTCACCCCTTATGTAAAACACACCTGTAAATGAATATGCATTTGTTTTTCTGTTCCTTTTTCACTTTGTGTTTTAACATTCCTTGATAAGCATTATCCTTTGTAGAAAGGAAAAGTATGAACTGAAAAACCTCATCACAGTGTCTGTTTCTTCCTTGTTTAATGACCTTTGCCCATACATCTCCTGTGTGATCAAACTCAGCAGTCATCTAAGAGCTAAATCCTGTGAAGGATGATCACAAAAATAAGGATTTTACATTACAGGCTGAAAAGCAGTGACCTGGCCAACCATGAACCCAAGGTCCATAAAGTCAAGTAGAGAATGTGATATTTGGAAAATGCAGGTGTGACGTGATGGCATTAGGGTTGTGTTTACAATATTTTCAACCTTCTGGACAAACACAGTATCATGTTTCAGATCTCACAGACTTAAGATGTCAATAAAAGATAGACAGTAAAATTCTCTTAGTACAACTGCTTTATTTTCAAAGCGTTTAACAGAACATCCACTCTGCAACTTCTTATTTTAGGAAATGTAAAATCATGGTTTGACTTAATCTGAAGTCGTGCTCAGTACGGAAATGTGGAGACACTTTTATTCCTTGGCTTTTATATACACTAAGAGAAGCAGAAGAAATGCTTTGACGTTTGAATGCCTATCCATCAGGAGATTGGATAGCTTCGTATCTGGTATACACAAATACTCACTCTTTGAAAGAGTGAACTATCAAGACTTCTGGATACAAAAGTAATGTGGTAGGAGGAGCTAGAGGAGCTAAAAGCACTGAAAGCGCTAGAAAAGATTGCTCCACATGGCCTTATTCAAAGAGCAAAGGATACAAAACACTGCCATATCTCACTTGAAAGGTGGGAAGCACAGCACAGAAGAGAACAACAGTATTAAAATGAAGATAGTGGATCTATCCCACAGGATGAAAATGCCATTTAGAGATTGTTTTTGTTTACTTAAAGAGAAATCTATGTATTTCCTTGAAAAATACATTTGTCTACCAATCTATCTGATAACCCCGAGGACCTGAGAGGGTGGGTTTAACATATGCACCAAGTTTTATTTTGTAATTTGCGAGTAAAGCCATCAATTTGCATACTGCTATACTAATGCAAAGGGATAAGAATCACACCACCAGACAGGAATGCATAAATTCACAAATGTGTAAGTTACGTCGCATACTTTACTTTCTGAACGTTGCTCATCTGGATATAGAAACACTTCTTAAAAATTTACATGGGCTGTATGGATTGTTCCTTCTCATACCATCATTTTCATTTTGAAAGGAAAGTTCAAATATATTTGAACCATACCTTTTTTATTATGAGCTTCTCACATAACAAAGTCTCCTTTTATAGTTCAGTACTGTGGCAACAGCAACACAAACTTTCATTTAACAAGACGATCATAGTTCACACAGGAAGAACTTCAGCATAATCCTTGTTAATTTACAAAACAGTACAAATCATTTTGATTAGAGTATATATCAAAACTGTTCTCCAAATAGACAGAAATTAAAACAGAACTTTACAACACATATTATGGCTAGGGGGAAGGCGTAAGGACAATTCTGATTCTGTGTGTGTAGTTGTTTGGGGCTTTCTTTTCTGATGGGAATATTTTTGCTGTTTTCTGTCATCTGAACTTAACAGTTCCAGAAAACACAAGGGACATAAATGTCTTTGTTTACATCTCAATTAAAGGATTTTCAGAAGGTGCTCTTATATTGACTATAAGGGTCCTGGCCTTAAATCAATGCACCTACGAAATTCTCATTCATGCCAGCAGGGTTTTTACTTGTCTGTACCAAACCTTTCCAAAGTCCTCTGATCAATAACTCTTAAAGTACTGATTAAACTGTTGGTCAAGGAATATCTAGTTTGTTGTAATAGTATTTTTTTTCCACAGTTCCACCACACCACTTTTTGTGGTGCTAGTTGCCAGAAGGGACCTGACCAGTGGCTGGCCTCACACTCAACACCATGACGTGTGAGAAACAGCCCCATGGATGGGACTGGTTACATGGCACAATTTGTGTGTAAAATGTTTTTTAGTGCCACAGTGGGGTTACAGAGAAACACATTATGCTACGGAATGACACAACACTTCTAGCACTGCTATCAGCACAGCTAGCATGGCAGCTGTTTTCAGATTTACAGTCACCTGTGCAGTTAATACTCCTTGCTTTTTAAAGGGAAAAGTGTAGAGAAAATAATAATAGTGTGCTGAAATAAGGGGGAAATCAGCCTGCCTGCCATGAAACCTGCTCAAGAAGTGAGAATCACATTCACTCTACATACACTCCTAGCCCTGTAAGAAAGTGAGCTAAGGTCACAGAGCTCTGCAAGCTTTGTTTACTTTTATTCCTTTTAAAACTGCTTTTTGTTTTCTTTTTTATCCTTTTTGTTTCCATTCTTTCCTTGTTCTTTTTTGTTTGTTTGTTTTCCTTTTTCTTTACTTTGCTTTTTCCTTGACTTTTTCCTTTTCCCTTTTCCTTTATTTTAAATTAGTTTTTATTTATTTTCTTCTTTCTTCTTCTTGCTTTCCTCTTTCTTTTCCTTTCCTTCCTTCTTCCTTCCCCCACCTGACCAAGCTCCCGTTGCCTCCTCCCCTCCCTTCCTCCCCCCCCTCCCCCGGAGCAGCACGCAGCGGGTCAGCGCAGCGGGGATCCGGGGCCGGGCTGCCCCTTTGGCCGTGCGGGGGCGCCGCGCCGCAGCCGCGCCTCTTCTCCAGGCATTACGGTAGGAGGGCCGGGGCGCGCCTCTTCCACCTGCCAGCGGGCTTTAAAGTTGCAGCCGGCCGGGACGCGCAATGACTCGGATCCCGCAGCCCCGGGCGGGCGGGCAGCCGCCAGGGCGTACCGCGGTTCCGCGGCGGGAGCAGAGCCGGAGCTCGTCCTGCCCCGTCACTCCGGGGAAGGTTTTTCCCCTCGCTCCCGCTCGCTAGCTTTTTTGGTGGCAAAAGAGGGCCGGGGTCAGGCGGGGGCTGGGGACGTTGCGCCGGGGGAGCCTCATGTCTGCGGCGGGTCACCCGCGCGGCTCGGGCGCCGGCCCCGGCGCTGCCGCGGATTACCGCGCCTCCGCGCCTGTGGAGCGACCGGGCGGCCGCGGGTAGCGCTGACCCCCCCGTCCGAGGCGAGCCATGGAGCCCGGCGCGGCCCCCGACCTCCGCGACGTCGAGCAGAAGCTGGGGCGCAAGGTGCCCGAGAGCCTGGCGCGGCCGCTGCGCGGGGAGGAGCACCCGGGCCGCGCCGCCGCCGAGCCCGCTCGCGGCCCCGCTGAGGCCCCCGGCCGGCGCCGCGCCGCCGCCCTCGCGCGTCTGGAGACCAAACTTCGCCTCCTGAGGCAGGAGATGGTG
Organism: Callipepla californica brunnescens; assembly: GCA_023055505.1. Taxonomy (NCBI): domain Eukaryota; kingdom Metazoa; phylum Chordata; class Aves; order Galliformes; family Odontophoridae; genus Callipepla; species Callipepla californica. The sequence continues at coordinate 12,030,047 of JALIRH010000023.1, read as the reverse complement.
AGTAGCCGGGCGCCGGCGGAGCTCCGAGGAAGCGCTCGCAGGCCCCCGCTCTGCGGGGCCTCCCCGCTCGGCGCGGGCAGCGCCCCCGTGCTGCAGGCGGGGCCGCCCGGAGCGGCTGCGCGGCGCCGCGGGCCCTGACCCCGGTGCGGCCCGGTGCGGCCGGGGAACAGCGGGGCGGCTGCCCGGCTGAGGGGCGGCCGAGCCCCAGGGAGAGAGGTTCTCCGGGCTTCTTGGCCAGTGACAGTTATCTGGTGGGTGGGCCGCTGCCGCCTGCCCGTGCTAGTTAAAAGCCCTGAGTGTCGGTGTATCAATAAACAGAACAACACCTTCATCTCTTTCTGTTGTACATGTATTCCCTGCATGGCACCTGTTTCCTGGTGACGTATCCGAAGAGACTCTGGAGGTCTTGGAGCTGGAAGCGCAGCACAGTGTTCAGCAATTCCAGCTCTGGACAGTGGTTTTCAGAGGTTTATTTATCTCCAGGCAGTAATCCTTCGTCAGACGCCTATTTATAACATGCCCAAGACATTTATTTGTGACGACTTACTTCAGAACTTCCCATGTACTTACTCGTGCCTTAAAACAGAACCTTACCTACCTCATAAGAAGAAATTTTTCAGTGGTGCCATTAAATGGCCCTGTTGAGGCAAAACAAAAAGAACCATGGCAAGCAAATGAGCAAGTCAGCAAATACTGAGCTCTTAGTAGGTACAATTCTGTCAATGCAGAGTTCTTCACGTGTCTGAGTCTGCTCTGCTTCAGTTCTTTTGTAGGGTATTATGTGAGAGCACATAAAACTTTTTTTAGGTAGCAGTTCTTCCCATGTTTCTTGCCAACTGTCTTACTTGTTCAAATTCTGTAAAATTTCCTTGCTGCATGAAGATTTTGCTGTCAACTTACTGAGGTGACTTGATGCAAGCGCTATTTGTGTAAGCACAATGTCGGTGAGTGGATAGGGAGTTCTCAAAAAATATCTTTCTAGGAGGAAAGAAAAATCGAGAGTGGATATCCCAGGCATTAATAGCCAAGGTTATGACCTCAGTCTTGAGGAGTCACTTGTATCAATACTTAGTATTGATTACTATACTATGGCTTCGTAGGCTTTAAGAAATGCTCACAAGCTACAGCTGTCAATGCATTTTAGCGCAACAGTTGCTTTAAATTTGTTGATAACGTGGTTCAAAAGTTATAAGCATCCTTCATGTCTAATATCAAAATTTTAAACTTGCATCAGGGTTGTAGAGTGACCTGTAGTGTAAAGCCATTACGGGAGTTGAGCTGCAAAGGAAACAAGTAAGGCAGAGTTCTCAAAGAGACTGTCAAGAAATGTTAGAGCAGGCCTATTAAGGGATAAAAATCAAGTGTCTTGCAGTCGTTGTATTTTACTTATAAGTTGGTCTCTTCTAATTTACATGTGAAATTTCACATCCCAATTTTCAATCTGCTGATTTTCTTCTTCATACATCTCTCATTTTTCCCCCTGCTCTCAGAATTAACCTGTTTTAGTCTCTGCATCCTTGACCTCACCTGTTCTGTCTCATTTTAATGTCTGACTTCCTGTTTTTCACATGTAAACAGGAAAGTGTCCAGGTATTTTTTTTTTTTTTATCTCCAGAGAAGGAGACTCCACAATTTCTCTGGGTAGCTTGCTCCAGTGCTCTGTCACCCTCAAAGTAAAGAAGTTTTTCCTGTTGTGTGTATATGGGACTTCCTTTTTTTGTAGGTTTTTTTTTTTTTTTTTTTCCATTGCCCCTTATTATATTGCTGGACACTATAGAAATGAGCATAGCCCCATCCACTTGACTCCTGCCCTATAAATGTTTGTAAGCATTGATAAGATCTCCCCTTTCCTTATAAAGAAAATGCTCCAGACCTCTAGTAATCTCAGTAGCACCGTGCTGGAATCTCCCTAGAAGTTCCCAGAACTGGACACAATACTACAGATGTGGCTTCACCAGGACAGAGCAGAGGGGGAGGGTCACATCCCTCGACCTTTTAGCCATGCTCTTTTGATGCGTTATAGGATGCCATTGGTCTTCTTGGCCTCAGGGGCACACTGCTGGCTCACAGCCAGCCTGTTGTCTACCAGAACACCTATGTCCCTTTCCACAGAGCTCTGTTTCAGGAGGTCATCCCTAACCTGTACTGACACATGCAGTTACTCCTCCTCAGGTGCAGGCCTCCCCACATAGCCATGTTGAATCTCACAAGGTTATTCTCTGCCCAACTTTCCAGCCTGTCCAGATCTCACTGAAAGGCAGCACATCTTTCTGGTGCCTCAGCCATTCCTCCCAGCTTTGTATCATCTGCAAACTTGCTGAGGGTGCATTCTGTCCCTTCATCCAGGTCACTGATGAAGATGTTTCAGAAGACCACACCCATTACTGTCCCCTGGGGAAACTGCTAGCTACAGCCTTCAAATATGCCCACTAATCACAATCCTCCAAGCTCTTCCTGTCAGCCAGTTCTCAATCTACCTCACTGTTCACTTGTTTATCTCACACTTCCTAAGCTTTCCTATGAGGAAGTTTTGGGTGACAGTGTCAGAGGCCTCGCTAAAGTCAAGGTAACCAACATCCACTGTTCTTTCCTCATCTACCCAGCTTGTCCTGGTATCATAGTAGGCTACCAGACTGGTCAAGCGTGATTTCCCTTTGGTGAATCCGTGTTGGCTACTCCAAATAACCTTCTCTTCCACTTGCTTGGTGATGACATCCAAAGTAAGTTGTGCTGTCAGCTTTCCCGGGAAGGATGTGAGGCTGACAGGGCTGTATTTTCCTGTCTTGTTATTTTTCAAGACTGGAGTGACACTGGCTTTCCTTCAGTTCTCAGACACCTCTCCCATTCTGCTTTACTTTTCAAAGATGATAAGGAGTGGTTTGGAGATCACTTCTGCCAGCTTTTTCAGTACTCGTGTGCATCTCATTGAGGCCCTTCAATTTGTGCGGCTAGTTTGCCTAAATGATCTCTGACTAAATCCTCCTTGACTAGTGGGAAGTCGTCTTTTCTCCAGACACCTTCTCTTACCTTCAGTGTCTGGAATTCCTGAGGGGTAGTTTTAGTACTAAAGACTGAAGCAAAGAAGGTATTCAGCAACTCTGACTTGTCCTCCACTGTGAGGGCTCTCACCTCATTCAGCAGCAGACATTTTCCCTAGCCTTCCTTTTGCAATTCACATACTTAAAGAAGCCTTTCTTGTTTTCCTCAGCCTCCCTCACCTGACTTAATTCCACAAGGGCCTTAGCATTCCTTATATCCCTGTATATCCCTGCATGCCCTGACAGTGCTAACATATTTCTCTTATGTGGCCAGACCCTTTTTCCACATTCAGTAGGCTTGTTCCAATTGACTTTTCCCATGATATCCTTACCAATCAATGCAGGTCTTCTGCCACCTTCACTTGATTTCTTACTCTTAGGGATGCACCAATCTTGAGCTTGGAGGAAGTGGTGCTAAAATGTCAACCAAATCAATTTGGTCCCCTTACCTTCCAATGCTCTAACCCGAGAGATAGTTCCAAGTCGGTCCTTGGAAATGACAGAGTTGACTCTCCTGAAGTTGAAGATTTTGATCTTGCTTATTGCCTTATTTCTTAAGTCAAAATAGTTCTATTACATACCTCTCCATTTGAGTTCTATTCTGTGCATGTCCATTAAACTTTATAATGGCTATTCTTTGTACAAGGTGAAGTGCACATACTCTGTCAACATTCTTTTTGTGTTGTTGTCTGTTTTCTATAATCCAGAATTTGGAATTGAACTATCTTCTTGTGACTGTCCTCCAGTCTCTGTAGAACTTAATGTGTCTCCTCTATCTGTAAGGTTTCTTCAGGTTCAGATCTGTCACTTCTGGGTTTTTCTTGTGACATTGTAAAGACATGATCAATTTAAAAGCAATATGTGATAAAAATGACCATTTCTATGTTTCTCTTCTGAACATCATTCCTAAAACAGATTCTAAAGATTGTGTCTTCTCAGAATTTCTTGTCATTACCTGGCATATTATTCTTTGGCTCTCATGAATAACTGAGAGGCCTTGAATGGGCAGAAAACTAATACCTGCTGCAGTAGTAAACATGCAGAAAATTGAAAAAATTAGAAGATTACAAAATCAAGAGTCATCGATAATTCTAGTTCAGCTACAGTATCAAGTTTTCAGCATGCCCACATATTTTCAGATACATACGTGCAGGGTTTTTTTTTTTGTAGTTTTTTTTTTTTTCTTACTTGACTCAGGCTTTAGACAGTGCTTTTTTTTACAGGTATTTGCAAACCAAGGCTATTCAGGTTCATTCATATTCTTACTCATGTTTAAGATTATCCATATAGTCACAAAAAGCTTTACCTGGTGTAGGGAACCTCCTTTGGCAGGGGAGTTGGACTCAATGATCTCTTAAGGTCCCTTCCAGCCCCTATGATTCTGTGATTCTATGAAACCAATTGGTCTGCTGACATCTTCATCTTTAAAGCTGACCAGTCTGTGTTGACAAATTTCAACTACTTCTGAGAAACAAAGTAATTTTATAAACAATACATTAGTAAAACTTTATCTTTTATTGCATATCTTGATGATTCCAACTCGTTTCATTGTGCTAAGGATATATTTTACTGTTAAATGTTTTTTATCACCTTATTCCAACTCATAGCTCCTATAAAGTACTTATGTTGTCTAAGATACCCTATTGTTTGCCCCCTGACATTCTAGAACAAGAAAAGCAAACCTGAATATGGCTGTGATGTTTAGGAGAGGACTTTAGGCCTTATCTCAGGACATAATGTATCTTTCCAGTGGTCATGTGTAGATTCATCTGTACAGAAGTGAAAGTAGGTGTAACTCCTCTTTTTAAAATGGGAAATCTAATCTCATCCATCTCATGTACATTTTCCTTCTGTCACCAATGAAATCGATTTTCAGTTCTTCAGATACCTTATGCATTTATCACACTTCAGATAAGCATTCAACCAGTGTGCTGGGTTGGATTCTTCTGAGAAAGAGATAGATGGTGGAAGCTTTGAGATTTCTGTCAAGTTGCCATGTATTTGGGCCTGGAAAAGCACGAATTAAAGGGTGGATATGATTACCTCTCATGTGTCATCTGCTGCGGGAGAATGTTAAGAGATGTAGTCATATCCATATTTAACTTAGATGTAGCGTTTTTGACTGTTACAGATTGGTAGGTGTGTGGGGTTAAAACTGTACATCTCCTGACTAACGCTTTGAGCTTGCATTTTGATTGCTCGAATCCTTTTCCTATATTGATTGTTCTTTTTCCTTGGAGCCCAATTTTATGATTTCTTTTTTGAAATACCTATTTTTGACCTGCTAGACCAAGCCACCTTCATGACTTTATAAAACGTTCAGTTTTTCCAGCCAAGGCTGTAGTTGCTACTGCACTGGTAATCCTGAAGACCTTTGATGCATAAGGCCACTGCATAACAAGAAAAGTGAGATGTAATTGCTAGCGTGGGTCAAAATGTTCTGCTCTGGTCAACCTAGAATGCAGTGAATTCTTTTGTAGCTGCAGCCCTGTTTCTGGTGTCTCATGCTCATGAGCTCTACACTCAGTGCATATAACTTCAGCACCTACACACACTGCAGTTAAGTAATCAACAGGGTTCATTCTGAAGCCTTAACTGCCACTGCTTTTTCAAAAGCCTCACTTTCACAAGTTCTGTGTTCACTCAAAGGAGAATTTTTTAAGAAAACTTTAAGAAAAAAGGTGATATGATTATTTTTTTCAGTTTTTTTGTTGTTGTTTTGTTTCGGTTTGTCTTTTTTTTTCACATATTAACTGTCTTTTACATCTTTGAAGGCTAAGAATTAAAGTTGAGCAGAGCATAGCCTGTCCGCATAACGTGCAGTAAAAATGCTACCAACTTTGCATAAGAATATTTGGGGGCAGAAAAAGGTGTCTTGGAAGTAAGAGATAAACTTTTAGATGAGTTGCCTTCCAGTGGCCATTGGTGAGGATCAAATATTGTTAATGAGTGAAGGCCAAACTGAGTATTCTGAATGCAGCTGTTTTTATGTAGAAGGAATAAAAAGTTGAAAGAATCGTATTGAAAAGAAGCTGAGTATTGCCAGATTTGGACTAAAGCTGCCTGGGACAGAGGTATGTTCCTGTGCTCTCATTAGCTGAGTTTTCTCTCCCTTTGCTGTAATAGTTCTGTTGTAGAATAACCACTGTAAAAGCTAATTAACACGAAACCCTGGCAAGATGAAGCAGAGCAAATGGTTACTTACACTCACTGGAAATAAAGCAAATATGATAATTACTATGCCAGTCATTCCTCTTTCTCTCTTTTTTTAAAGCATTTTTATATATCCTTAGCATGTAAATGAAGGTACAGATTGGAGTTCTGCTGTAACTTTCTTTTACTAGCTTTTAAAGTTTTGAGCAATTTCAGTTTTTCTTAGATTTGTTAGATCCATAATTGTGGCTACTCTTGGCATTATTAACTCTTTAAAAAATATTCACTGAACTATGTGACTTGAAACATCTCTATAATACTTGCTGTAGGTACAGGCTGATATATTTACTGTTTCTTACAGTAACATCAACTGACTTTCTTGAAGCCAGGGTCTTAGGTTAGTGTATCTAGTCAACATTGCAAAACAGTGCATCATACACTGGTTTTTTATGAGCTTAATTGGAATTTTTGTTTAAAAACTTGAAGATTAAACTTAACTATAAAATTACTACTAGCTGAGCCTCAAGCCTGGGTAGGAGGTTTGGTTAACCTTAGTTTCTTAGTTCTTAGCAATTAGTCAGTAAACCCCTAACGTGAAGCTCTTTTTAGGACTAGAAAGAAAAAAGAAATAGAATTTAACTTATTTCCATGGGTTTATGGAAGTGGACTGAAAATAGTGGTAGTCTTTGATCTTGCTTACAGGCTCTCCCTTTTATAGTGTCAGATTTGCAAGGTGTGGTGGAGGACTTTGTAATTTTTAGGCAGCATTTAGAGTGGGCCGAGTGTTTTGGTTGAAAGGGGTTTATTTATTAATTCTTTGGGAAAATGACCAAATCTATCAGTGAAATAATTTCTGCCATAACTTTGCCAAACTTTCTGTCTTTAAAGGCCATCTTTAGAAGGACAAGGTGAACAAGTTTGTTTAACTTTGAGTTTGTACTTAAGTGTACTTCTATTAGCAAATTTCATTCACTGCCTGATAAGAGGGCTTGAATTCTGGAATGTCTCCATGTTACACTTAGTCTGTACTTCTGGTTGTTCTCTCTCAGACATACCAGCTGCTGAAGAGTTTAAGTCCCCTGGAAATACATGTAAGCTTACCTTATTAATTACTGTTTACAGGAGTCACTGAAGCCTTGCAGATACCTGACCTAGCAGCATCAGTGTGAAATGTAATAATTAGAAAGAGACTGTCATAGTACTGTTAACGGATACTTCAGTACACTTGAAGACCCAGTTAGACTGTCAAATTGCAGATGACATTTTTCATCAGCTCTGATTTGAAATAACGTACATTATCATTTGATGATGTTTCTTTCCTGATTACCTTGTTTCAAAGGTGGAGGAAGACTTTTGGCTTTGAAGCTGTTTTTTTTAAATCTGATTAGTGACAATTCATAATGAAAAGATGTGGGGTTTTGTTGAAAGCTAAATGGCATATGCACAGAGCTCTACAGTTTAAGTGACTTACAGTATCTTTTTGCAAGTAGATGGCAAACTTTCTGTTGAAGTCGTCAGAGCAGCATGACTTTGCGTGGATACTTAAGACTAACAATAGTAAAAAGAATCTTTTCTGTGTAAACTGGAAAGTCTTGAATGCACAACACCAGATATATACATTGACGAGAGATGACCAGCCTACATGTGCATTTTTAATTTTTCTTTAAAAAAAAATAATTCCTAAGAGTACTTTTTGTCACCATGTTGGTTTTTTTTTTTTTCTGCTGAATTTTGGCTACAGTTGCCATTACCCTTACTGGTGTGGGATTGTGGCCAGTATTTAGTAGGGCACTTGGACTCTTAGAAGGCTGTAAAATCTCTGTGCATAGCAGTACTAAGGTCATCTCAGGTCAGAGGGTCTTCATTCCACCAAGTCTGTAATCTTATGTATTTTTAAATTCTAACTGAAACATAGATAACAGGCAGTGCTTGAAACTTAGCATATTTTTTATGAATGCATACCTTCTGTACTGGAGATACATAGAAAACTGGTGACTTTGTAAGTTCTGGTGACCGAAAGTAGCTTGACTGAGCCTTGCTCCAAAATATCTGCAATAAAAAGGGCTATCTGCAGGCTTATCAGAAAACTATTAAATGCATCTTCAGTGCTGAAGAACTGTTAATTACAGTTGTCACCAAAAAAAAAAAAAAAGAAAGAAAGAAAGAAAGAAAAAGCAGGAGAAACTTGAATTTGGACTGAAGAGAGCATCTATCAACAGAGCAATTATAAAGAACAGGATAACCCAGTTTGGCCCGGTGAGTTTACTGGGTGCATTAGAAAAAATAACTTCTGTAAGACATTTCATGTGTTTGGCTTTCTTGTTAGGAACATCTTGATTGTACTTTGGTAGATTAAGCTGTTCTGTCCTGCTGTGCTGTGGCCTTGTTGTTTTCAAGCACCGTTCAGAAATATCATCTTTGTCACTGAATAACTTCAGTTAATGACAAAAGGGAAACCTTGTACTAAGAGTTTTAAACCTGTGAATGTTGACCTTTTCAGTCACTTAATAAACATTAACTTTGCAGTCACTGAGAGGCTGAGTTATTCAAGAACTGGAGTAGGACTAGAGAGAGCTAGGTGGGAGTGACACCTGCAGAATTTGAGGAAGTTGAAATGTTTGCTCTGAAATACTGTCTGCAGTAATAGCCAAGAAGGATATAAATAATTAAAACAGCTATGTTTTTCTAATGTAGAAAATAAAACATTCTTGCACATCTATACTTTGCAGCTACAGATGTAACTGATGCTCTCCTCTGTTATCAGGTGAATGACTACAAACCAGATCTATCTGGAAAGACTTTTCTGCTTACACTCACCATAGTAACGCTGCTTATCAAGTAGTAAGTCTTGCCCTGAGCGTGGTTCTTGGGCTTGATTTTGCAGTGTACCAGAACTGTGTGGACATAAAAGGCCTTGCTGCCTTTAGAGTGATCTGTGCTCTTATTTTGTCTCAATAACAAGCTGTAGCTGTACTAGTAGAACCTATGATGACAGAGTATTTTTGTGTTTCTGTTGAAATGAATGCACTGTGATCTAGTTGTATTGCTGTATGTTCTTCTGCTGTCCATAGGTGTCTGACTATAATACTTGGCATCATAGAATCACAGAATGGCCTGGGTTGACAAGGACTCCAAATATCATCTAGTTTCAACCCCCCTGTAATTCAGTAATTGTTGAATTCACAACTATGTAGTACTTTTTGTCAAACTAATGCATCTCTATTGATTGTACCTTCAATGTCTGGATTCTTGTTTTAAAGTAACTACTACTGTTGGAGCGTGTGTTTTGGAGATCAATCGTTTTACTTGAAGTAATCCTCTTTTTCACAGTTTCAAAATGTTTTCTCTTTGTCATTAGTTGTGTGCAGTTTAGGCATCGGTGGTTTTCTTTCCATGTCTGTATTTGTCTCTAGTGAGAACTGGTTATGTCCAAAATGAGCTATGGACCCATTAAGCACATTCTGTGATGCTGTCTTCCAGTTCCGAAAAGCTGTTCCGTCAAGTACCTTAATAGTTTGCAAGCTCCATGGGATTCTTTATTGTGAAGGGTTCATTTTAGCCAGCTGGAAGAATTCTAGTAGACCTCATTATGGAGGTTTGAGAGATATGAGCAACTCACCTCAAGGTTTTATCAAATCTAGAAGCAGATATGAATGGTCAGTTGTTTCAGAAATACCCTACACGCTGTTTCAGCAATGAATGCCTTTGTCTTTCAGCACAAGAGTGTGTGAAATAATATCCATCTGAGGATTTCCTCCCTGACATTGCTGTAATGGACATTTTTCTCCTTCCATAAGAGGAGCAGAGAAAGGAACACCAGGAAGTTTTATGTGACATGTATATGTATATACACATATGCCAAGCATTACTGTTAGCTGCTTTATTTTTCATGACTATCCAGGCCTTCCATAAGTATGGAAAAGAGAAATACAGGCACAGCTATGCGACCCTGTACTCATCAGTCTTCTCCCTTCCCATCAACCTGGCAATTCTTAATACTTTGTCAAAGAAATAATATGGCATGTTTGCTAGGTAATAGCAAGCACAGACACATTAAACTGCCAGGGTAAGTTATCTGAATATTTCATTTAGTGTGCCGTAAAACAAACTACCTTGCAATACTGTATGGGCCTGCTGGTTACAGTTCCAGGTGAAGTGAAATCCTTCAATGCCTGTGAAGCAGTGCTAAACTGATGTTTAAATGATGGGAGTTTCAGATTTAATAAATGCTTTACTGGCTTAATTTGTAATTTTGCTCACTGTTGTTAGATACCATTCATAACTAACATGCTTCCAAAAGGAGTCATTTTACTGCATTGCCTCTTTGGCCTGCCACCCTCTAGATGTAGAAGGAAGTGCACATCTAAATTTAAAATTTAACAAACGGGTTGAGCACTTCCAAGCTTCTGTGTTCAAAAATAAGAACAGATACACTGCTTTGCATTTTTCTGTCAGTATCCAGTATCTTTTTTTTTTTTTTTTATCTTCTGCAGAATCTCTAATAGTTTAAGGAAATATTCTGTTTGAAATTATCAAACTCCTTTTGTGACTAAGATATTAAGGCCTAGAAATCATTGTACAATGCTCTGAAAATAGCAAGTATTTTCTGATTTTTTTATTTTTATTTTATAAAGCTTCAGATTCTGACCTTGATTCTTCCAGTAATTAAAAATGACCAGAAAAAACAGTCCTAATAACAAGGATAAAACTGTGAAGGATCTTCATATATGCAGAATTTGGATCTGCATCAGTTTGCTACCTCCTCAGAAAGCAAGTGAAATGAAAGGTGCCTAGAGAACAGTGGCTCATCCAGTCCTATCACAAGCCTGTATCTGTTTTCTAAGTTAGGATGCTAACACAGACTGTAGTTCTGTTGGTCAAAGACGAACAATATGTATTTAGAACAAAGCACACATGAAAATAAAACTGTGGCAACACAGTTATTTTATTTAATTTTTTACAGAAGTATCCTTTCTGTGGGCAGCAAGGTCTTCTAACCAAAATAAGTTTGGATTAGATTGTCCAAAAACATGCCAAATTTGAGAACTCATTCCTGTAGTCATTGTAGACTCAGAAGACTTCAAACTGTTGTTCTCGATTTGTCAAAACTACTTGGTTAAGAGAGCAGTGAACATGAAAACAGAATAGTAAGTTTTAGAGGACTTTCCTGATCTATGATTACAAGTGCATTTGGCCTTCACAGTGCCATTTCAACCCCTGCAACCATCAGTAGGCCTGACTCTTGCCATGCACTGAAATAAATACTTCAGACTGAAGTGGTGGCCAGTGGCAGGTTCCTAGAACTGCAGGGTTTGTAAAAGAAAACTGTAAATCTTTCAAGAGTGGGGAATAAAGTCTCTTTGCAAGAGAAGAGCAGCATTACTAGCATACCAGAGCAGCACTAATTTTCTTCAACACCAGGTACCTATAGAATTTACTCTTTTGTTAGCTCCTGGCATTAGCTGGCTGTGGCTGAAAGTGTGGAGACAGACGCTGTTCTCTTAATAGTCATGTGAGTTAACTCACAATGACCATCTGCTCCTGTAGCTGTACATTCACTAGGTGTGCAGCAGCAATCCTCCCATTTCAGAGGAAAAAGTAGAGCAACCCCAACACCACTTCAGTGTTTAAACATTTTTTGTTTTTTGCTTGGTAATTTCTCTGCTTAGTTTATTTCAACTTGTGTTCTGATGAACTTCAGTAACGCAGTTACTTTAAAAGAACTCTATCCAACGCTCTTAAAATAAAGCCACATTTCTCTAACTCAGTCCAACACTGTTGTGGCCCAGATTTCCTTGTCTGCTTCCCAAGTCACTCTGATAATTGCTAAAGGCTTTTCCTAACCATGTAATGCAAGTCTTGTGCTTTATTTCTGCCCCCCAACTAGTCAGTGTTTCCTCAGTAGAACAAGGAGGAGATTCCACAACCTCTGAATTTCCTCTTTCAGTGCTCTGTCATTCTCAAAGTACAGAAGTTGTTCCACGTGTTCATATGGAACTTCTTGTGTTCCAACTTGTGCTCATTGCCTCTTGTCCTGTTACTGGACACCATAGACAAGAGCCTGGCCCTACCATCTTGGCACCTGCCCTTCAGATATTTTATTAGTGTTGATAAGAACCGCTCTCAGTCTTCTCCAGGCTGAATGGTCCCAAATCACTCAGCCTTTCCTTTTATGACAGATGCTGCGGGCCCCTAAGCATCTTTATAGCCCTCCACTGGGCTCTGTAGAAGATCTTTGTCTTTCTTCAGCAAGGGAACCTAGACTTGCACACAGTGCTCCAGATGTCGCCTCACCAGGACAGAGCAGAGGGGGAGGTTCACCTCCTTTGACCTGCTGGCCACACTCTTTTTAATACACCCCAGGATACCATTAGACTTATTGGCCACCATGGCACACTGCTGCCTCATGTGCAGTCTGTTTCCCACCATAACAACCAGGTTCTTCTCTGCAGATCTCCTCTCCAGAGGGTCAGCCACTAACCTGTACTGATGCATGCCTTTCAACCTCCAGAGCACAGTAGTTCATTGTGTTATGTGGAAGCCTGCCTATGAAAAATCTTTAAAAACTGCAGATAATCTATACTGCAGCAGCCTACTTGGCTTGTTGTGTTGGCCAAGTTCAATATTTCAGCTTGCTGAAATGGTACTTGTTTCTTATTTGCTTTTTAATTTTTTAACCTTGAGATTGAAGTTGCAAATTGGCTGCTAGTTGTTCAGACTTTTCTTAATGAGCAGGAAAGAGATAAAAAGGAGTTAACTATAAATATAAGGAAGTTTGGAAGCGCATTTTTGGTTGAAGGACACAGACAATTTTGCTTCATTTTATCTAAGAGATCTCAAATTTGCTAGTGCAATCTGATGAACATAAAGCTAATGTATGTACAGTAATAAACAGTAATTTCGCAGGATGTTGATTGCACTGGTGGGTGAAGTTTTTCTTTTAAAATCAGAAATAAGGCTAAATGTAGAAGGCACTAAACTGTTAATAGTCCTGTGAAGAATAAGAGTCTCGTTTGATTTTTATTACATAATTTTTGAAACATTTTAGCTCAGAAACCTTCATAACTTTTCCATAAAGAAAGAAATGGATCAGCAAGTCACTTCTCTTTACTCTGAAAGCAGTTCTAAGAAGACGTGATCACTTATAATTACATAGCTCTCTTGATGTTCCTTTTTATTCTTATTCAGATAAACATTTAGTAAATGAGACAGGAGTTTCCTCTTAGTAAAGATTTGGCTATTAAATGGACAGCAGGTGTTTTTGTAACACCTACCCCATCTCCAAGGCCACGGAAATTTTTTAAACAGAATCCAACTTCAAATTCTGGGGAGACTGAGACAAATATTTGAATTTTGTAATCATGTATCTCTCTGGTAATATTGAAAAACTAGACTTGAATTTCAAAAAAGTTTAGATTTATTCCCAGAAGTAATACAGTCATGTCCCATTATTGACTTGAAAAAAACAAGTATTATTGGAGATAGTTTTCTTTGGTTTGAGTTTTGGTTTTGCTTTTTAATGAAGAGTAACAAGTTGAGGATCACTGTTGTCTTTGTACAAGCGTCATGTTCAAGTATTGTGGTCTTCTGTCACTTTTCCTCTGCTTCTGTGTTTTTCCGCATAGTTTAACAGTGCTAGTAGTAAAAGTAATTAATTTAAAGGAGTGAATATAGGGCTGAAGCCTTCAGTAACCTAATTTAAAAATGAATAGGTTTTGTGGGTTTTTTTTCAGTACTTGCTGTGTATTTTTTTGGAGCAGGTTTTGATCATGACAAGTATAAGAATTGTAGACAGTGAAAGACGGTGAAAAATATGCTGTTTCAATATGCTCCTGCACTTCAGTGCTGTCTCACATCGGTAGAGAGGGAACGTACAGTCCTGTGTTGTGGAAGATGCTCAGAACACATCACAGCGATGCTGTGATTGTCCATCTATCTACTGTAACACTTTTTGACACCATTTGCTACTGCTGCTTATTGACCTGGATGTTTGTACTGGCATTATCTTGTCTGTCAACATATGTAGGTCCATATCATGGATTTTTTCTGGTCACTTTCACCTCTGTCATAGTTGATACATTTCCAAGGTCAGATGTCTATTCTGTGACTGCAGTGTGGGATAGTTAGAAATAACCAGTGAAAATTTCATGATTCGTTAAGAGCTTTTTACTTAAACTGTTACAGTTCCACAGTGCTCCTTTTCATGTAAAGTCAGCTAAGCCTTAAAATAATCTGGAGCAAATTTTGTATTCACTCATCCTTCTGCAACTTGATTTTTCTCTCAGTGGGGCTTCAATATTTCAAGTTCTGATTTAGCCTTTATTCTGTTGAGGCGGAGAGTACAAACTTAACCACATTGTGGAGATTTTACTGTGTATTAATGCAAATGACAGGCTGCCCATAGACAGAAGCAAGAAAAGTGTGATACAGATTCCAGGAAGGAGGAAGAAGACCTTAAGTTACACTTTATTATTAGAGAGGTATTGTAATTAAACAATTGCACAACTTGACAGTTTGAATTTTTCTGCCATGTCTGTAGGGATCAAGTAGTATGTATAAAACTCATGTATGAAAATAGGGTTTTGTAGGAGAAATGTAAATAACCAGTACTGTAGTTTACTGTATCAGAAGATAGCCATATGAGCATATTGTTTTGTTCACATATTTGCAAGACATGTCTTTGAAACTAGTTCACTGAATTACTGACTCTGAGTGGTTACTGAGTTTTTCTGCCTTCTGATTATTTTGGTGGTGACTTAGATCTGACCTAATCACTTCCTTGTTTTAGGTAATGAGGTTTTGGTTCCAGGTGTTTCTTCTTCCTCTGGCTTGAGGTACAGAGTTGTGTTTATAGAATAAGAATGCTCTCTAGCTGATGTCAGATAGCATGGCCTCTCTTTCTGCCTCCAAGTTTAGAAACCTTATTTGCAAAACTATTTTATGTTGCTACCAAATTTTGTACAAGGACCCGCAGAAATATGTATTTTTAAACACTTGATTGCTTTGGAATTTGCAGCAGGTTGAAAAGAGATCATGTCTAGGCTGGAACCTCTTTTTAAACTAGCAAGGTCAAGTACACAGGCAGAAACTGAAGACTTAATAACTGCTTGTTTTCTAACAGCTGGGAATTCAGTGGTTGTAGTGAAAGCTGCCCAAAAAATATACTATGAATTTTGATTTTTGGAGTCTTTATGATAAACACAGAAATAAATAATCACTTCTGCAAAAGAATGGAAAAAGTAAGCTGACAAGAATGCTTCTGTGACCTGCCAGAATGTTTTTATAGTGACTCATTACAAAAATGCAGCCGAGAAAGGTCAGAGTAATTTGCTCTGTTTGCAGAAATAAACTTGATTAGAAAACTGCAACTACAAATCAAAGACAGATCTGATAATATGAAATTTGTATGAGTAGCATTTATATGTGTGCGGTATTGCTTAAGATCACCACATGCATGAAAAACACAGTAAATGAATGGGAAAACCTTTCAGCAATGCATTGTGACTCAAGTCTATACTGGAAGAAAGTAGAAATGAAGAAATCTGTTAATCTACTTAGGTCAGCCTGAAAGTAATGCTTCCTATTTATTTCCATTTGAAACTACAACAGATAGAAAAACTACAGTAACACTACTTGATGAAGAAAGTTCTCAGCTACAAAACACAGGACGAGAAGGAATGGCCACAAGTTGCGCTGGGGAAGATTTAGATTAGATTTGAGGAAAATTTTTTCTCTGAAAGAGTGGTCAGGCCCTGGAATGGCCTGCGTAGGGAGGGGGTTGAGGCACCATTCCTAGCGCTGTTCAAGAAGCGTTCATATGAGGTGCTAAGGGATTTGATTTAGTAGCTTGGTGGGTAGGGATGGTGGTGGGAGGATGGTTGGACTAGATGATCTTGTAAGTCCTTTCCAACCTAATGAATCTATGAACGTAGTTATCACCATTAGCTATGCATTTTCACCAACATGAGCAGGAGCCTGCATACCATATTCATAATGACCTGCATGGCCATCAGAAAATGGTTTATGTTTCATTTTGCTGTCACTGCTGCTGAAATGCTCTGCCCAGCAGCTCGCTGCACACTGGTTTCCATAAGCATTCAGCAAGTGCCAGTGAATGTCAGTGGGTGCCATTTTTTTCACAAGGAGTTCAATTCCATACCTTTGTTTCATCCACACTTCTGTTTTGACAGGCTGCCCCTCTGCTGCCATTTGTCACTCAGCAACAAAATGTAATGGAATATTGGTGGGATGGTTCAGCCTGTACTGCCATACCACCAACATGTGGCTCTGATGTCATGGGTCAAAATAATAAAATAGGAGGCATTACTTTCAGTGCAGTCGTCTTACATACGTTAACTATTGACTGAAATTTAAAGAAGGGGTGTGTTTTACATAGATCAGTGTGAGGTAAATCACAGGTTGATACAGATGGCATGGATGAGAAATGGAGCATCTACCTCAGCCTGTTGACAGTTTCATCTCTGCTGAATTTTTGTTTCCACCTCATTTTTATATACATATTAAAAAACTTATTAAATGAGAGAACTCACGTGGTATCAGGCTGGTTGGACTAGTCTGAACCATTGTAGTGCTTAAATTAATGTAAAATAGTTCACTTTGTGATGGAGTACATGTTGAACATTCTGACAAGCAGTTACAGTTTCACTTATGAGTAGATGATTCCTTCCATCTGGAGACGGTTAGCTTGTGTGCTTGCGCTCTATGATGTAAAATCTCCCTGGCTTTCGACAGGTAATGCTGCAGACTGTGTTCAAATTCTGAAGTCACACTAGGCACTCAGCTTTTTCATCTTTATCCTGAAACACCATTACCCAAAGTGGTTTAATTAGGTAAAGAACCTCATGCAAACATCCTGAATAAGTAAGACAGTTTTAAAGCAGGCAATAGGCAATCTTGCACAAGTATGTTCTAATTGAAGTGAGTTGGAACTCGTGCTCAACCTTTTAATTATTCTGTATACTTAAGGATCAGAAATTATACCCTTGTTTGTATTATATGGTTTTATTTTAGGTATGTTAAATGGAAGAAAAAGCATTTCACTCTGTCACTGTTGTTGAGACACTATTTTAGTATCATTCTAAGCCTGCTAACCTTCATGTGGCATGTGCTACTTTTTGCAGTGGATGCTTAATGAGCAGAGCCTATATGTGTGGCCATGTTCCACCCTGGTGAGAGTGAGTGAGCTCAGTGATTCTCATTAAGTAACTTAATCGATTCACATATTCTGAGTACTGGAGTTCAGATAAATTGCTTAGTGTCTTTCTAGCTTGTTATGCATAATCTCTCACAGAATTGGTTGATGTTTTTTACTTATGAATTTTATAACTTTTTGTTTTTGCTTACTGAATTTGATCTGCTTGCTTTGTCTCACACTGTCACTTCTGTGGAAATTATTTTTCTTAGTTACTTTGGAAATTGTTACTCAGTATTTGTAATAGCAAAAGTATTGCCAGGAGAAACCAGAATAAGCTTGGTTCTCATGAAGAAACTGATTTCTCAGAATTCAAAATAAATTATTTGGTCATTGACGTATACATATATACATTATATTTATAATATATATAATTTGATATATATATATATCAAATGAATTCATGGAATTCATTATTCCATAGAAAACTGAGGTCAAGAAAGAAAGGAGTTGTAAGCATAGGTGGGTAACTGTAAAACTGTTTATCCTGATTGACACAGAAAACTGAATGGGAGAGCAGAAAGTTATCCCTGACACACCTAGGTACCAGTCAGGTAGTGGTAATGCTAATACTCCTGAGCTGTAGTAGGCACAAAGGACAGTGTAGCATGGAAAGATTCTCTTAGTTTAAATTCTCTTTTTAAAAACTGCAATACAAATGGATGTGTCAGTATTAACTTCAGGTGGAGTTACCTCCAGTACCCATTTCCTCTAACTTTTTATTGTGTTAATTCCTTCTGCTTGTGGTCTGAGCCACCAAGCTACCTGCAGTGACATACTGTTCTAGTATTCTCATGCAGTTCCCACTTACTGAGGGGGATCTTCTGTAGAGCTTGGCATCTGAGCTGAATGACTTAAATAACTTCTCAAATCCATTAGACTGTGGGTTTAAGATTCCTCGTTTTACCATGGCTTACTGCACTGTCCTCAGTCTAAATGTCCGGTCCTGAAAGAAATACTTGGTTGTATGGGCATGCTCATATTCTTTCCCTTTATTGTTGGACTCATTGCAACACGTAGCGTAAAGTTGTTGAGTAAAAAAAAAAATGAAATTAATATATTTTAAATAAATTTAGGAATATCTTTTTCTCAGACCACATTTTATAATTGCCGTTAATATCACTGCAGAATTCCTGTAGTTAGAAGAAAAAAAATGAAGCACATGATTCCAGGAATCTAAAGAAAGCAAACTGCAGAATGAAACTAGTGTCGCAGACAGGTTTGACAGATTAAAAGGATACACTGAACTGAATTTTTTAACTTTCTTGGTTTGAAGGGGGAGGGAGACTCACAGTATGTGTAGCTGACTGGAAACTATGCCTGCAGAATGTGCAGTAGGAAAATGCAAATCCGTTTTGCTAAGTTGCAAGTGCAACTTTGATTCAAAGGAAAAATGTCTAGGCTAGGACAACCAATTCATTATTTTGGGCCGCTTCCAAGAGATGTTAATTGTATTTCTTAACAGCCCTAATCATTATGAGCTTTATACTAAAATCAGTAACCTATTCACATATCTTCTGGAAAACACTATGCATGAAAATAATGGAAATATTTGTATATGTCTGTGTTATATATTTGTGTTTCTATGTGTGTGTACACAGATCTGTGTGCAGACTGACAATCTGATTGTGCCTGAACAGGAATCTTATCTGCTAATCAGTCTGTGCTACTAGATTGTGTTACTTTCATTCCAGTATTTTTTCTTGCCATGACTGTTCAATGTTAAATGTTTAAGATCTTTTGAGGAACTGGATACTGTGATTATCTAAACCAGTCAACAACATACATAAGCAAGCCCATAACCAGAATTTGATTTTCTTCGTCTTATCACGTATTGCTGTATGCTGAGATACACACCTGTCAGTATGATGGTGCTGTGTTCTACCTTAAACTCTGTGGAAGATGTTCTGTACCTATATTAGGTGCAATTCAATCCATTTGGATTAGGTCTGAAGTGCACCTGTTACTGTGCATAACAAATGAAGCTGTCAAATGTAATGAGATTGTATTGTTTTTAGACTCTCTAATTGAACGTTCTTGGAACGGACTTGTTTACTCTCACAGACATGTAAGTTGCAGCTGTGTATGTGAGCACCAAGTTACGCGATTGTGCCTGGGCTAAAGCAGATAAAATGTCATAGATGAAATAAATATTGTTAAAGAAAGATGTCACTTCGTAGACTTCTTTTTAGTGTTTGCTTTAGGAAAAGTACACTCTTGGTATAGGAGACTTGGGACTAAGCATCAGTTTGGAGGAAAAAATCAAGTCAGCAGGAATACAAAGAATTATTCAAGGCTGTTGCACAGAAATTCTGAAACTACTTAAGAGCAAACATTTATTTACTCTGAAGTGAATCTGAAATATATGAGATGTCCATCATATTTAAAAATGATTGTTTCGTCAGTGGTGTATTGGTGTTAGCTCCGTTAAACTTTGTCTTAATCAGCTTTTTGGAAAATTTCAGCCTCCAAATATGCTTATATACAACAAAATTACTGAAGTCTACAGTTGCAATTGGAAAGCTGGGTAATTTGCTACTGTCACAGCGGCCTTGTTGCTGAGCAGATGATTTATAGTGATTTATGGGTAGGAGTAAAAGGACTGGATTGAACAGGAGGGATAGAAAATGATCGGTCTGTTTTCAGAACTTCGTATCTGAAACAGATAGATGGACAGTATTGTAAACAGTAAGAGGTAAAGCTTTTTTGCAGAGTACCAGATCAGCTATGTTAAATTCTGTACTGGAGTGAGGCTACTACAGAAATCTTTTTAGGGACTGGTTAAGAGGAACACATATGAGAATTATACAGTCTAGTACTAGCAAAGCTTGAAGGAAAGGTAATAACTCATTATCTGCAACTTGCAAACTCTTGCAGACTTTGTGGACTCATAACCTTCATCAGCATCAGAACTTCCATCAGTCCTGTGGATGTCCATTCCTGTTAATGGAGTGCTTATGTAGACTGATCAGACTCCCACTTGAACTTAACTGAAAGGAGAGTCAGATTGAATAGTAGGTGGTGGAACATTGGAATGTGTTCCTCGGGTCATTGCACCAAATCTGCCAGAGTTCAAGAAACTTCTGGACAACTCATTTCGAAATATGGTTTGATAATCCTATGTGGAGCCAGGAGTTGGACTTATCTTTGTGATTCCCTTACAGCTTTGGAGATTGTATGATTCTATGACAGTGCAGAAATAAAAATATATGTTATACTTATTTATATTTATGTCGAATGTGAGATTTTTATCCGTTGCCTCCAGCCTGTTGTTTGGAGTTCGATTTTTGAGAAAATCAGTAATCCTTTTTATTGCTTTTGCCTTGTAGATAAATCTCCGAGCCACTGATGTCAAACTTATGCGACAACTACTCATCATCAATGAAAGCATTGAATCTATCAAGTGGATGATTGAAGAGAAAGGCATTGCCAGCAGAGGAAGCAGTTTGAGTGGCAGCCTGTGCAGCTTACTGGAAAGTCAGGGCACATCCTTCCATGGCAGTTGTAACAGTTTACAAGACTGTAGTGATGGTCTGGATGGAATATCAGTGGGAAGTTACTTGGACACTTTAGTTGATGATGTTCCTGGTCACCAGACACCTTCTGATGTAGATCAGTTCAGTGATTCTTCTATTATGGAGGACTCACAGCCTCTGCATAAGCATCCCAGAATTGATTCAGATGAGTACTACTGTTTTGGTTGATAAAAGCAAGTTCCAGTGGGACATACATGCACTTGTATTTATCCTTTTTCTTTGCTGCTATTTTACTTCACATGCAAAAAGCCCAAACTTCTCTTGGAAGAAAAATATACTATGGTATTTTGATTCCACTTCAGAATTCTTTTTGTTGCTTCTAACACGTTTCCTCCCCAGTAAGTTGTCTGTTTCCCTCCTCCCCACCTTTCCTTTCTTTTAATTTATTATTGCAATTTTTCTTCCTGTTGCTGTTTCTTCTTACTGTATTTACAAGTCTTTGTAAGTGGTGAAGGAGAAGCTTTATCTTTAAAATGAGAGTTCAGGGGATGACAATGTCAATTTTGTACTCGTTGGCAATAAAATATATTCTAATAAAAAAAAGGTGGAAAATTTTCTTGGCTACGAGGTTTATCCTTTCCAAAGACACTATTCTTACTGAGCCTTAAACGTGAATCTTGAAAATGTTTATACAAAATAATTTTGCTTTTTTAAATAATGATATTTTTCTCAGTAACACAGCCTTCTCTCAATGTGTAAGGTATCCTAAACATTTCTATGTGGATTTTCTTCTTGAATGTTCTCATCATTCTTGTCTAATTATGATCACAAGTTCATGTCTTGAAGTGCACTCCAGTGCAGGAAGCTCTGCATGAGGCTGTATTTCATTTTTGAGCTTTGTACCTTTCCATTGAACCTGTTGTTTTACTGGGATAGTGTGTACCTGTAAGAAAAAGTGGAGACATCCCACATTCACATATTGAGTGTGAATAGTTTGGATACTGGGCTAAGATTACTCAGCAGAATTATTTTTAAAACGTCTTGAAATTTTGAAAGATCTAGTATGTACTTGTGAATTATTGTACAGGAAGCACTAGCTAAAAGGCTTGTCCTGTTCTGCTTCTATACGCACATTCCCATCCCACTCTTAACAAGTTCACTTTGTTTTTACCAAATGTTATTACAAAGAGAAAGTATTGCCCTTCTGTCTTGTTCTTTCCTGTTTTACAAATATGAGGTACTTCTAACCTTTATGTCCCTAGTATACAGTTGAGAGCTACAGCTAGTCTTTTACTTCGGAAACATCAAAGAGGAATGGTAACAAAAAGTCTCAGGCTTTGAGGCTCCCCCGGTCCATGCTTTTGAGCAGAAGAACAGGATTATTTTTCATTCTTTCAGAGTCATAATGAAAAAAAGGAGAATAAGAAATATGATTGATCTGAACTCTCATAAAAAGATTAATGAATTTGTATTTCCAGCTTTTCTTAGAAAGGAGGTGAGGTGCTGATACACATTAACTGAAAGTATTTTGTCTCTTTACGTTTGCCAATAAAGCATGAAAATCCTGCCCAGAATCCTGACAGACAATCTATTCAAAATCTACACATTCTGAAGCAATGAAGTCAGTACTGCAGCAGTCAGACTGTTCTAGTTGATGCTGAGAGACAGGAACAGTGCAGTAAGGTTCGGTTCTTCAAAAACATGGTTCCATGAAACTGTTTTGTCTAGACTCTATCAGCCTCCATTGTGGAGGAAATGGTAAAAAGTCAAGAAATCGAAAAGGGTTGATTAGTCCTTTGGGGATAGACCCATTACATAATAGATAGAGGTCTGTGTCTGTCAAAATTAAAAAGCCATGTGTATTTTAATTCAGACAGTGTGATTTATTCAAACTGAATGAGTGAAGAAATGTGTGATTTTCAAGAATAAGGCTTCTTAGCAATCTGAGGTGTCTCTAGTCAAATTGGGTTTTGCAAATACTTCAGAAGTAATTTCAGAGATAAACCAGGGTATTTCAGATAGCTTGAAGGGGAGCAGATACTGGTAGTACTGTGTGGGCTTAACTTTTAAAGTGCTTTTTATTTGTCTCCCAAATTATGACAGCTGGACATCGTTTGGGGAAAAAGATCTGAAGAAAAACCTTTGAAAATGTGTTTTTTCAGTATAGTATATTACAGAATAGAACATCATCTGTGAATGCAAAATAGGTTTTATTACTCTAAGTTGTATGAATCTTGGGAATAGAATTAAAACCATAGTTTAAAGCTGTGAGTCTTTAGGATAAGTAGTTCTTCTTTTGTTTGGCATGGAAGCTAAACGTCAGGATGTATGCTGCATCTGAACGTAATGAATGTGCAATATGTAGTCCATATATTTCTTCTCCAACTGAGATATTTGGCAGTAGGCCAAGAAGCACATAAAATCTTTCTACTATGAAGGAAAGTAAAAAATATTACTAACATACCTTCTCAAATTTCCCCTACAGTTATGCTGAAATAACTTCAAAGAAAACACAGGCTGTAACTGTCACCCACCCACTCGCAGCTGTAACATTGGATAAAGAGTAATTACATCAGTGATAGATTTATCATATAATTGAAAAGTTCGTTTACATGGGAATTAAAGCTGGTAAGAAAAAAAAGAAATTATATAAGAGCCTACTAGTAGAAATAGTGAAACGAAACCCTTCCTGTATATCTTTTCCATGTGTTTTATTTCTGTATGTATCTTGATGGGAAGTGGAGAAAGAGTACAAATGACAAAACAGTGATGCCAAGAAAGTCTCAGAAAGAAAATTCCTTGTATCCAGGAATAAGAACACATTGAATTTTTTATTTTTTTTAAGCATAAAAGCCAAAAATCTATGTTTGACTTAGGTTTCTTCCCCCCATTTGATATGAATTCGTAGCTAGAAGATAATCATTTACTCTGACTTCCAGCTTAAGACAAACTGCAATCTGATTATCTCCTACCAAGTCCAATAATTTCCAGTTCAGCTAAAATATACATATTTTATATTTGTTTTTTATATTTAACTCCCAATATACACAATTGAAAAAGTACAATGGTAGATAACAAAAGATACCACTGAGAAATTAGTTTTGCTTTTAAACAGTTGACATAGCTTTTCCAGCTTCCTCTTGACTTGATCAACCTTGGTTCATAAAATCTTTGTTTATTAAAAAGTGATGTGGATGCCTAACTCATGCAGAGCTGGGATCTTTTTTTGCTTTGAATATCCATATGTACTTACACATTTACATAAATGTTTAAAAAAAGAATTAGCAGCACTGGGCATAGTATCTGAAAGCACTTTACAGTCCTATGTGTATTTCAAATGTGGAAAAGCAGATTTTTTTTCTAAAAGGTGGAGAAGTGGCTAGAAGAGTTTATTTTTTTGTTATTGTTTACCTCTTTATAGAGGTAAGTTCTTCTGTTGTTTAGATTGTTTCTAGTCCGGACAAATACTTTTGAGGCAGTTCATGAAATCACAGGCAATGAGTGACAGCTATTCCATGCTGCTGTTTTGTCTTTGACAGACATTCTGCTTCCTATGCTGTGTAATTCAGACAGAATAGTGGACAAGACAAAAGATAATTTAAGTATGCTGTCTGTTTTGAAATAACTGTTTCCCGCTAATAAGAGGAACCAAATAGTAAATGCATGTGCCGCGTTTTACAAACAAACTACTTGAGAAGAGAAAAAAAGCTCAGAATTTCACATCTGAAAACTGCTGCTTTAAAGATCCTGGCAAGACGGTCTAGATGTGAAGTTTTGCTGCAGTTCCAAAAGGGCAATTAAAATTCTTTGAAAACTTTCTGCCAGCTGTCAGGTTTAGCGTTGATCTCAAGTTTGCATGACTATGTCTTCACAAACGCTCAGAGAGTACATGGAATTGATCAGAAGCTCGTGGATCCATCAGTAGGCCACAAATGATGTCCTAGGCAACTGAATATAAAACAGCATCTCTGCCTTTGTAAGGGATGCTGTCATTACCATACAAATTGGAATAGGATGATAAAAAATGCTGAAGTCTGGTATATCTTGTTAAAACGAGCTGTGACTTTTACAGGGAGTCATAAGATCTATCCATTCAAGGGCTCAGAATGGTGGTGAAATGTTTGAAAGTTTGAAGTTTCAAAATCTTTCTCTGCATTTCCTTTTGAAGAAGAGAACAAGTTAGTGAGGGCAGGTGAAGTACAGTGTGAAATGAAATAATGTCTGGTTACACCATGTAGCTGCATCTCAGATAAGCCTGTATAATCTACAGTGAGGTTTTTTCTTATTAATCTTAAACAGATAATAAGCTGTCTAGAAAGCCTGTGCTAGTATTTTCCACACTGCCAACATTTCTGAACCAAGCCTAAAGGATGTGTCTTCGTTATGAAGAGTTAATGTGCACCCAGTAAACTTGGGATCAATAGAAAACATCAATCAACTTACGGTAAAGGAGGCTTTGTTTCATTTTAACTGTGCTGTTACGGAAAGTTTGTCTTTCCCAGAATAAACATGGATTTTCTATAGAAACACTGTAAGAATATGCTGTCCTAAAATAAGTAGATTCTTTTCCCTTACATTAATTAAAAATAGATTAATGCTGTCTTCATTTGAGCTTCCTATCAGGCATAGATTAATTTTGCCTAATAAATATATATACAGTAAAAAATTCTCTCATGGAATTTTGTGCACTGTTGCGTATTACTACTAAGATAATTGCTGTGAAATCTTTCTGAAAGCTTGCCTTTCCAGCAGGCATACCTAATCTTCAGGGCTGACATTTCTATACCATCCAGTTTATCTTTATTGACTCAGTCTTGACAGAAACACTCAAAAAAAGAGTCTCTTAATTTTAGAGGACCTCATGATAAAAAATGCCTGAGAATAAATAGCACAGTTTGACTTTCCTCTCCCTCTCTTGTTGGCTGCATAAACTGTGTTGGTATCTCTCAGCTATTTTGTTGCTATTGTTTGTTTGTTTATTTGTAATTGCATTTCTTTATGACATGTATGTGGATGGAAGGCAGCAAGCTGAACCCAAAACACATATAACTGATGCAAATCAGACAGCATTGCTGGATCCAAAGTTTTATAACAGTCATATCATTATGGTGCATTAAGACTCTTGCATATGATCACTGTATTCATCATTCAGGAAACTTTTCAAATTTTGCTAGGATACTGCTGTGACTTTATTAAGAAAAAAATGTGTTGATAGAACAGACTGAATTGTGTCTATGAATCATAAATTCAAAAGTCAAACTGCACAATAAAATTTCATATTGTTTGTGTTAGATTATTAACTTTTGGTCAATGTCACTGTCACTACTAACTTCATTTAAAAATGTATTCTGACCAAGTTTTCTTAAATTTGCATTCAAAGGAAAATTCCAAGAACCAACACTATAGAAAAAGAGTAACGAATGATAAATGGGAAAGTATCTGTAGACAATTTGCTCAAGTTTTATTGCGAGAAACATTCGTATGGTTTTAATGAATGTTTGTCTAAAGAACAATATGTGGACTTACCAAGCAAAACAGGATGAAGCAGTACAGTGTGAAGTGATATGTGTAATAATGCAGTTGCGCTGGGGGTAGGGGGAGCAAAGAGGTCAATAAAACAAAAACAGATC
Source organism: Callipepla californica brunnescens (assembly GCA_023055505.1). Taxonomy (NCBI): domain Eukaryota; kingdom Metazoa; phylum Chordata; class Aves; order Galliformes; family Odontophoridae; genus Callipepla; species Callipepla californica. The sequence continues at coordinate 12,003,538 of JALIRH010000023.1, read as the reverse complement.
AAAAAAAAATGAGAGAGAGTGGAGAAAAATAGCCAAATCCTTTGTACATCTGATGATATAGATCTCATAGTTAAAGACAAATCTGACCAGATCATCAGTTTGACGATGGCATCATGTTTGCAGGGTGCGTCTTAAATATTTTAAACAAATCTGAATGCCTTATACATTAACCTCTTATACATTTTCCACTGCAAACCATTTTCCAAATTCTACTTTTAACTATTAGTTAAATCAATGAAGTACAATTACGGAGACAATTAGCTGACCATCTGACTCCATAGAACTCTCATCCCTGAAGTCACACTGATTTCCAGGGGACCACTCAAATAGAATCATAGAATTTCTCAGGTTGGAAAAGATCTTCAAGATCATCAAGTCCGACCACAACCAAACAATACCACCCTAACGAACAACCCACTTGTGTCACTGAGCACCACATCCAGATGGTTTTTAAACACATTCACAGATGGTGACTCAACCACCCCCTGGGGAGCTTAGCAACCCTTTCTATACAGTTCTTTCTGATAACCAACCTAAACTTCCCCTGACACAATTTGAGGCCTTTTCCTTTGTCCTGTCACCTGTCACAAGTGAGAAGAGTCCAACCCCAATCTCACTGCAATCACCTTTCAGATATTTGAAGAGAGCACTAAAATCTACCCTCAGCTTCTCTTCCCCAGACTAAACAGCCCCAGCTCCTTCAGTCTCTCCTCGTAGGGCTTATTCTCCAAGCCCTTCATCAGCCTTGTTGCCCTTCTTTGGACCTGCTCCAGCACCTCAATGTCCTGTCTGTACTGAGGTTCTCAAAACTGAACACCATACCTGACAAGTGACAAGTGCAGGGACAGGATTACTTCCCTAGTCCTGCTCACCACACCATTCCTGATATAGGCCAGGATGCCATTGGTGTACTTGGCCACCTGGGCACACTGCTGGCTCATATTCAGCCAACTGTTCATCAGCACACCAAGGTTCCTTTCTAGCAGGCATCTTTCCAGCCACTCCTCCCCAAGACTTTAGGGTACCCTGGTGTTGTTGTGACCAGAAGTCAGGACCCAACACTTGAGCCTACTGAAATTCACACAGTTTACCTTGACCCATCAGTCCAGTCTATCCAGGTCCCGCTAGCACCTTTCTACCCTCCAGCAGATCAACACTCATTTCCATTTGTTGTCATCTGCAAACTTACTTAGGGTGCACTCAATCCCATTATCAAGATCAATGTTAAAGATGTTGGAGTGGCCCCAGCAGCGAGCCCTGGAGGACACCACTCATGACTGGTTGCCAACTGGATTTAACTCCACTGACCACTAATCTCCGGGCCTGGCCATCCAGCCAGTGTTTCTCACCCAGCAGAGTTTATGCCCATCCAAACCACGGGAAGCCAGCTTCTCCATGAGGATGCTGTGGGGAGCAGTGCCAAAGGCTTTCCTGAAGTCCAGGTAGACCACATAAATGGTCTTACCTTCATCCATCAAGCAGGTAACCGTCTCATATAACAAAATCAAATTTGTCAGTCAGGATCTACCATTCATGAACCAATGCAGACTGGGCCCAAGCCCCTGGTTGACTTTTAATTGATCCATGATGGTTCCTGAGATTATCCGTTCCACAAAATATTTGAAGATAAAGTGCTGCAGTTATTCTAAAGCAGTACAGAATATGTATATTTACTAGAAGTATATTTAATTTGTTACTAACATATTTGTTATTAATTTTTTTTTTACTTATCCCTTACGAGAGTCATATATCATTTGTAGTTGCTCTTATTTTACTAAAAGGCAGGCTTTTCCCGTGAAATTCTCTCATTTATGTATTTTGCAATCACATTCTTTGGGTGAAGTTATTAACTTCCCAGCTGATATAACAAATGATTAAGTTAGGGAATACCTCTTCACCTTCCGTGCATCTTTGAGTATTTTCATTGCTCTATTCCCTCTGGAATACAGTGTCTTTTGTTTCCTAACAACTAGCTATCAAACAGTTTGCGCAGCCAAGTAATCCTAAAACTATTTTGATGATGGGGGAGGAGAAGGGCAATTAAAATGTTCCTTGCTTTTTGCACAGAGAGGCTGTGTTTGGAACAGTGACACAATCTTCAGGACAAATATGGCTTTCACTGTGCCACCCCACCTCCCCATTGCCTGAAGTAATGTAAATATTTGCTTCAGCCTATGAAGCTACCCAAAGTCAGTGCTGGGTCACTTTCTTTCTGGCATGTGACATGCTGATATCAGCACACATTTCCAAAATGAGTCATAGTGCTGTATGGGAAGCTACCAACTAATTTTTAACTTCACATAGAGCAAATTGCTTCTTCAGTAGGCATTATCACCAGTAGAAACAGGTTTCAGAATGGCTTTTTTATTGTTTTTTTTTTGTTTGTTTGTTTTTGTTTTTTTTTTAAGGTGAACCTGTAGATTTCTGTCTTATTCCACTGGTCATCCTGCGGCTAAAATTACCGTGGCAGCTGCAGAAACCAGAAGGGTGTTGTAACAGCTATGACAATATTATCATTATACTTTATCCTCTGAAATGAATTCAAATTCAGAATACACCTCTGAATTTGCAAACGGGAACATACTTTCTTAGTGTTTTCTTTGAGATTATATAACCGATTCTTTAGTTATTTGGTGAACTGGGACATACACACATGGTACTAAATGTGGAGTGAATAATCTGAATAATCAGAAAATCAGATGCCTGGTGCTGTTGAACTATGCATAAGTAAAGGTCCTGGAAGCCACATAGAGCCCTGATGGATTTCCTTACAGAGGATAGGGAATTTGATATGTTACCTGTAGAGGCTGGTGGGTTTTTTTTTTGTTTGTTTGTTTGTTTTTGTTTTTGTTTTAATTCGTTTTGGCTTGTGTGAGCTTCTTTCTGAATGGTTTAGCAGTTTCTACCAACACGTGGCTTAGGAATTAAAATCTCTTCCCTTTTTTTTCTCTATATTTTAAATTGCTTGGCTATCAGAGCCAATGCAGAGGCAGCTGCTCAAAAAGTTTCAGCTTAGAAAGGCATTCACTGAATAATGCTGATCCACAGTGCTTTGGATAGAATTGAGCTGTCTATTGAGAGGCTGATATTTCTGTACCTTTGTATTACCATACATAACTTCATATATATGTTATTTTTCCCAATAGGAAATCATACTTCAAGTAGATTTACTGAGAAAGTCACTCTCACACCAAGCTTTCCTTACAGTTCTACATAATTCATTTTATTTTTGTTGCTCTCTTTTTCTCGCTTCAAAAAGAAATTGCAGAACATTGTTCCTCTTCCCTTTATTAATTTGTTCATCAAAATTCTAGCAAGACTGTTCAGCTCTTGTTAATTAAAAAAGATCTAATATTGTTGTGGGAAGACAGAAATTTTCAAAAATAATATAGGGATCCCAAGGCAGTATGTCAGTTCTCGTGGAAAACAAACTATATGGTAATTTGGACCACAAAATTCTGTTTAGTTTCTCCACATTTATAAGTGTATGTTAACCTTGATATTGTGAAGGGAATATTTAAAGCATTGGTTGTCAGTTTTATCATGTCATGATGAATCATTGACAATATTAAAATGGCATATTGCTTTGGTCTAATGCAAACAGGTATATGATGTAGCCTGGGAAATGCATTCTGTGAGGCATCCTAGGAATGACCGGTTTTTGCTACCAATTCAGAGTTGATTCTTATGCTTTTATGCACATGAATATTAATTAGGTAGGGCCTGGGGTGGTTACTGAAATTTACAATACAGAAGACTGTACCATTACAGTCTCTCATGAACAATGTGCAATTCATTCATTTTATTAATGCTCTGTTTCCCCTTCAGGCAAATCATTTCACCAGTGTGTGATAATAAAGGACTCCAGTCAGACACTTTTGACAAATTTGACATGTTATTGGATAGAAGCCATGTTCTAAGATAAAACTCATGGCTTGCTTTGCTGAGTTTTCTCACAACCAGGCCTAGAAAAGGAACACACATTTCCATCACTTTCAGATTATTTGATGCAAAACTTCAGAAGCTGTTGGCAAGCATAAGTAGTGAAGACAGCTATAGAGAGAAGGATTAGGAGTTGGAGAAAGTGGGGAAAGGATTATAACAAGTACAGTTACGATAGATGCTGGTTCACTGTAGGTTCCAGACAGCGGTTGAGAACCAGAAGCACAAAGATCAGACGTGAAAGACAGGAAATAGCAAGAGAACTGTGTCTCATTTATTTTGTAAATCTCTTACTGCAAGTATCATTGCTTATGCACGATGTGGGGTATTAAGGCATAAAATCAGAAGATGTCATTCCCTTTCAATCCAATCCCATAAAACGTAACAACTTGCTTGTTTTTTCTGTCCCTCATACCAATGTTCTTTCCTTCTCTGCCTTGAGAAGTGCTTGAAAGAAACCCTAGCACACCCCTTCTAACACTCAGTGAACAAATAGTCTTGGAAACAGAACTGCCACAACTGAATCCACCCTCCCTTCTCTGTTTACTGTATGTTTTGCCAAATTCAGGTTTATGTTAAACAGTACAGTAAACACAGCTTTAGCATTAGCAAAAAAATAGTGGTGTGGGGTCAAATATTGTAGCTTTTCAAATTCCTTAATCCAGCAAGAGTATGTATTCTGTTTAAGATTCAGCAGCTTGTAGGCACCCCCCACACACACACGCACACACACAAATTATTGTGTTTAAGCATCACAAAAGTGGGTAAGAAAATCTATGTTTTACCATAAATAAATAAATTAATTAATAAGACTCATAAAATAATAATAGCTACTTATTCTTCTAAAGGAACAGATAAAATGCAAAGGTTGATCTCTTTTCCATGGTAATGAAGGAAATTCAAAGTACGGTTTGAAATAAACACAGAGTATCTGGAGTTGTTTACCTTTATCAAGAACCATTTATTTTTCTACTGACAAGATGCTTTTCTCTGCTATTTTTATCTCAGTCTCTGTTATGAAGGAAACTATTGTGTACTGTGTAAAATTTTCTGTGTTCCAAGTATTTTGTCTAACATATACAAAACAATATAATATGATATAATAACATGATGTAATATAGTACAACACAATATAAAGTAACATTTTTTCTCTGGAATGAGTTGGTCCGTTTATTGAGTAGGTAGTCTCATTTTGAAAATTATCAGGTATTAGGACTTTTGATGTTTTAAAAGAATATCTCTTTAGTTTTGTGGCTCAAAGTTAAGTTAAATGAGAAAGAATGTACCATTGTTCCTTCAAACTTCAGCTTTTCACCTTGTAATGCTAATCACTGACAGTGACAGGGGGGACTTCTTTTCAAGCTTTTTTGAACAATACTCTTGGGATATTCAGGGCATATTTAAGCAACAGCATTAGCAAATCTTGCATTTGTTGGTCAAGTGCTTCCCAGGAGGAGAATTTTCTACAGTAATAAGATCACTTATGATTCAGATGTGAGAAAATTAAGTCTAGAAAAAAATTGGCTCCCTTGACAAGTAGAAAAGAGGATACTCTGTATCTCAGCGTACTGTTCTTGTAGAACATGACAAGGGACTATTTTATCTGTTTTACCTATTTACCTTTAGCTATCCTGTTAGTCAGTGAGGTGGACAGACCTACATTTCATGGGAAAGCTCTGACAAACTTTACAAACAAACATTACAAAGCTGATTTGTAGGCACTCTTTGGCAAACATTTTGTACTACTGCTATGCAAGCGTAGGCGTCCATTTCAGAAAGATACTTAAATATGTGGTTAATCTCATTGACTTCAATAGGACTATTCATGTCCTTAAATGCCTGCCTGAATTGGAAACTAAGTCTCGGTGGTTATACTTCCAGTTTGCACAGAGTGGACTCTTTCTTTTCAAATGAAGCTTTAACTAGTAGTCTCCAGAAGGCTCACTTGGTATCCCCAGTTCGTGATTTTGTTTGATGAAATGCCTCTGTAATCACCACACTGCTGGAAGATAGTTCAGTTTTGAGTTGTTTTCTTAACCTTTACAGAGATAATCAAGTAGCAACATTCTCCAACACTGTCACTGAAATTGATACCATACTAGGATTCAGTCAAAAAATGATAATCAAAGTCTATGAGTTATTTTAATTCTTAAAGCATTAGTACTTCTTTTAAGAAATGTGAGAATCTAGGGCAACCTTTCAGACAGGCTTCCTAAAAAGTGGAAAAAGCACTTCAGGCCAGGAGTAGGGGAAAATACTGGTCATTCAGTCATAACTATATCAGTACTGCTTTATATCATGTCATCTGTTTAAGATGCTTAGAATATTCTAGTTTCTTTGCAAACTTGTCAAATGTCTGGAAATAAGACCCATAAAAAATAAAAAATAAAATAAATAAAAAAGAACTGTTTTGTCTGTTTGTTTATTTGTTTGTTTGCTGTTAAGGATGAGATTAGGAAAGCTATTGCACTGCAATAAGCAAAGACAAGGCTTTCTTGTGGGTTTTTTTTGTTGTTGCTTTGTTTTTGTTTTTGTTTTTTTATCAGCAGCTTTACACTACTTATTTGTTTATTTATTATTTATTTATCCGTGTATTTCCCATAGAATTTGATAGAATTAACAGTGTGTGACAATAAACAGCATACAATACACCAAATTTTAATCCTAAACAGTATGACCAGTGTGCATGTGGATATAGCAAGCTCTGAACAGAGGTCACAAGCATCCAATTAACATAAATCCAGAAGAAGCCAGTAGGCTTGAAGCTACTGGTCTTCTTACAATACAGAAGTGAGATACAAAGTTTCATTGTGCAGATCAAATACATTTCTATTGTACAATAGCTTTTTCATTTCACATGAGAAACTGTCTTGCAAGCTCCAACTATTTAATCCTCGTCATTGTATAATTCCATAATTTAGAAAGGTGACTCATCCTTACCAAAAACTGCATCTGTTTTGCTCTTTGGTGAAGGTGCCAGATTGGAATGGGAGTCCTCATAGGATTCAATGTGAATCTAAAGGACATTCAGATAGTTAGCTGGATCATATTTAATGGATTCTACCAAATAGAATGTGAGAATAAAAACATAAAAAATATTTTAAAAAAACATCAAAAAACATAAAAAATATTAAAAATTAAAAAAATATATAAAAGAAGATATAAGGGGTTGCAAAATTAAATAAGTATTGAAAACTGCAGAAGGAATCGTGGCTGTTGAAAAAAAAAATAAAAACTGATTACAATAGATTGCATCCCCAGGATATAGACACACAAGTATTTGAACTTTTAAGCTTTATCCTATTGAGGCTCCGGAGCCCAGCAGTATGAAAAACACTTGGAACGGTTATCAGATCTGATTGTTGCTTTCACTGAGGAGGAAAGGAGCACAGGGACAGTTGTTCTTGAAAAAATATGATCATATCTTCATGGCAAAATAATATGGATGGCATAAATTCTTTTAGAATTGTCTAAACGTGTACAGGGGCTGATCAAGAGCTAGAATATCTATTATCACACTGGGACAAAAGCATCACTTTATATTCACTTCATTTTGAAAAGATTTATAGTAAAACGGCTCCAGGACATTCCATACTGATTATACAGGAAAGGCTTTGTGGATTAGCACAGAAGTATTTGAGCTGGCATCTCAAAGAAGTATAGGAGTAAATCATAAAGTTCATCAGTGTAGACAGCCAAAAACACTATTTGCTTGGCTAAAAAGAAGTGAAAACTATCACACCCTCCTCTCAAAAAAATCTGGCACAACAGTGTCTTCGAAATTTTTGTACTGTTTTTTTCAACATATATTTCTATGTGTGAAGTTCAAATTTATGGTTTCCCTATGGAATGCAGCCTGGTGGTTTTACAGGAGTATGAAGTTAATTATTTTTCAATGTAAATCTCTTATGCAGTTGTTATATTGATATAAATAGTTGAATATTGATTTCTTTCCAGTATTATTAGAAACAACTACTGATTTCACATCAATGAGAGTTTACCTTCAGCTTGAATAACTTCTCCTAAAAGTCAACAGCCTAAAATTGTACCTAAAATTTAGTAATTTAATCCACGTCTAGAAACCTGAGTACATGGTCCAGCTTTCGAAAGGACTGAGTAACAGTAGGAAATGACATGCTCAGTACAGTTACACTTTCTAATTAGTGGAAAGTATTACAAAAAGCTTAGCAGAAAGGTAGAAACATCTTAAATTCTCACTGTCTGGAAATGTGTAGCAAGTGCTTAAATGAGGTAAACACAGTGAGGTCATTAGATATTATATAAGACCAAAATACTTGTTCTTTCTGCTTGGCTTAAAAATGTGGGTTCAATAGTGTTCATTAGTACTCCTACCTCCAGGACTGTACTGGCTACTCATTTGACTCTGACTAGCTGTATGACTCATACTCAAATCAAAGATCTTTCCACTAAGAAAAAATGATTTTACCAACTTTAAGTCCACAGTGGTAATGTTCAGAATGACAAGAAGCTTCACATTAATCAACTGACCAAGCATAAGACTGAACAGATTTATTAGTCGTAAAATTCCATCACATTCAGAATTAACTTGGACTTCATAAGCTGTAGATATCATTTGGATAAATGAATCTGTGCAGGAAGTATGTGCACTCCAAATGAATGTTATGGTAAAGATCTACTTTTGTTTCTTGGCTTGTTTCTGAATACTATTTGCTGAGTTATGTCAACTTTACTACACTAAAGTTGTTTATAAATCCAGGCCTAATTCAGTTAATCATTTACTCTGAACTATATAATAATTGTTTTGGAGCTATCAAGAGTCTATTTTGACTTTTTGTGAACATGCACTTTTGACCATTTTTATGTATCACTGGTGAGATTGCACCACAAATGTTCTGCTTCACTTTTGAGCCCCTTATTGCAAGAAAGATATTGAGTTGCTCAAGCATATATAGAGAAGCAAGGCTGGTGAGGAGAGTAGGGTACAAAACTTATGAGGAGCTGAGGGAACTAGTGTTTTTTAGCCTGGACAAGAGAAAGCTAAGGAGAAAATTCATCACTCTCTATAACTGCCTGGTAGGTGGTTGCAGCAAGGAGGACTTTGGTCTCTTTTCCTAGAGACCACTGATGGAATGGAAGGAAACAGTCTCAATATGCTCAAGATGTAGGAGGGTTATATTGATATAAGAAAGTATCTCCTCATAAAGAGGGTGGTTGGACATTGCAACAGACTGTCCAGGGAATTGATGGATTCCCTAACTCTGGGGTCATTTTAGAGATGTGTGGATGTGGCACTAAGGGACAAGATTTAGTGCTGGTTTATGATTTTATGATTCTAAGTTTTCAAACCAGTCTTAAAATGGGCACCTAAACCTCATCTTCATAATGAATGAGACAAAATTTCCTCCAGAAATCATTATTCATATAATTTTGATACAAAAATCCTGATTCATAGCTGTTCCAGCCTTGATTTCTTTGTCTCTAAATATTTCAGTGTGGAATAACATTGTCTAGAGATTAAGCCAGTCTGCTAGGAAACGTCACATCTGAAGTTCAGTTCTACTCTCAATAGGCATATATATGAAATCTGCGCAAAATGGAACCACTCAGGAGACACTGAAGGATTTATAAAGAATACCTTCATACTTGCTTATAAGAGCATTCTTCTGAGAAACAATTAGCCTTTGTCCAAACGTTTTTTCCACAGAGGTGATTCTAACCATAAGCAGTATCTGTGGAATGGTCTCCTTTATACCACACAGACTACAGCTACCAGCTCACTAGTCCACAGTACTGTGCCTCTACATGTACAGTCTAAATTTACACTGGCCTTTCTTGTTGCTGAGTTCCTTTGCAAAATACCTTATAATTTATGATCTGGTGTCACCCTGAGGGATTTTGTCTGAACATTCCAGTGTTAAATAACAGTGTTTCAAGGTGCTCTTTTTGTTTTTGGGATTTTTGTTTGTTTGTTTTCTTGCTTTTTTGTTTTGTTTTCCCCACAGGTGCAATAGTCTCCATATTTTCCAGACTGGACTTCATTTTCTTATTTCCCGACCATGTTTCTAACCTTTCCTATTTCTCAACTGGCTTTATTGTTCTTCCTTAAGCTTACAACACCAACCCGTATAATCTATAAATCCTATTTGTATTCCATTTATCATTATTTTTATTTCATCTGTGAACAAGTTAAATGAGATGGTGTTCGAGGTCAGTATATTTTTTGTCCATCATTCTTTCTGTTACTGACTACACTGCCACTTAAAGCATTATATTTTAATTTATATTTTTATTATAACCTGGGCTAGAATATATTTTGATTTCTTGCCCAGTTTATTTTCTGTTGCACCTAGAAACATGAGAATTCACATTCATATCATGATTTTGGAACAGTGAGGCATGACAGTACAAAGGTTCTGCATTCTGAGAATTTATATATAGCTATTATTTCTGCATAAGAGAGTCTCAGAATTTCAAATGTAATTAACTTTCCATTATTATTGTCCTAATGCAAATGCAAGACTGAAGCACAAAAAGACTGAATCTACGACTAACAGGAAATCGAAGGTTCTCATGCTTGAGTCTTAACCACTACATCATACTAATGAATTCAAAGTCCTTGTCCTATGTAATTCTTATAACAAAACTTATAACACAAAAAAAAAAAAAAAAAAAAAAAAAAAAAAAAAGAGAGAAGAAGAAGAAAAAAATAAGTAGTTGAAAAGAAATCCTAGAACATATGAGGGCAAAAAACTTCCTATTATAAATACAGAATTCTATCCAGGGAGTTAGAAACTATGTATTCATAAGCAGTGAGAACAGTAACATTATAAAGATGTAATTTGGCCATAGGAACACTAATTCCAAGGCTTGCTTCAAAGTACTTACTCTGTAATAACTCTGTTGTTGAAAAAGGAGAATGGAGCAATGCAAAATCACCACTCTCTGAGCTGTTCTCAGCAAGCATCAAAAGAAGGTTAATAACAGTACTTGTAAAGACTTTGCAGATTAGTATTAACAGTGGAAAGACTTGTTATTTCTTAAGGAATGAGAGCTGGTTGATACAGCTTTACTAGGAATGTGGGAAGGTGTCGATTTTATTAAGTACAGGACTGGGTTTCGCTTTTTTGTTAGTGAAGGACCACTGATCAGATGAGTGCTTATGATCTGAAGAGGAAAAGATATATTATTTGAGATTCTTTTACAAACAGTATGGAAGAATGTTCCCCCAAATATTCGAAAAACTTTCTTAACCAGTAAAGGACATACCAAACATATAAAGAACTGGTAATGCTTTGAGGTTAACATATTTAAAACGTAGATTTATTGAATAAGTTTAAAAACATACAAGCAAAAAAAACAACAAAGCCTTCCAAAGTTTAAGCATTACATTCTGATTACCTGCAACCACTGATATAGATAGGAGGTACTGCAAAAAAGACAAAATGATTGCCAAAGGCCTCTAAAATGCCACAAAGTACTTCAGGAAAGTGAGCACTTCTTTCTTTGAAAGGCCTTTAAATGACAGTTAGATGTGGACTACCTGGACTTGTCTGTCTGAACTTTCACAAAGTACTTCACACTGTCCTGCATGACATTCTTATCTCTAAATTGGAAAGACATAAATTTGATGGGTGGAATTCTTGGAAGGAGTAGACTGAATGGATGCACTGGTCACCAACTTGATGTGCAGGTCGAGACCAGCCATGAGTGGGTTTTCATTAGGAGTCAGTATTAGGACCAGTGCTGTTTAACATCTTTGTGTGTGACCTGGACAGTAGGACCTCTGCAAGTTTTTCCGGTGACTCAAGTTATTGTGGTATGGTCAACATGCTGGAGGGAAGAGATGCCATCCAGATGGATCTTGACAAGCTTTGGAGGAAGGCCTATGCAATCCTCATGACATTCAGGGAGTCCAAGTACAAAGTCCTGTACCTGCGTTGAAGTAATTCCAAGAACAAATGGACTGAGTGTAGAACAGCTTAACAGTAGACATGCAAAGAAGACTCAGGGATGCTGGCTGATGAAAAGTTCATCATGAGTCATAAATGTGCACTTGCAGCCCAGAAAGCCAACCATACCTTGGGCTACATCAAAAGAATTGTAGGTAGAAGGTCAAAGGATATGATTCTCCTCCTCCACACTGCTTTCATAAGACTCCCGCCAAGAGTTCTTTGTTCTGAGAAGGGTTTGTAGCAGGCCTCCAGTACCTTAGGTGGGCCTACAAGAAAGCTGGAGAGGAATTATTTATTAGAGAATGTAGTGATAAACTTGACATCATGGCTTTAAAAAGAGGGTAGATTTACTTCAGACACTGGGAAGCAACCATTTACTGTGTGCAACAGGCTGCCCAGCTAATCTGTGGATGGCTCATCTCTAGTGATGTTCAAAGTCAAGTTGAATGGGATTTCGTGTAACCTGGTCTAGTGAAAGGTATCACCACCTTTGCCAGAAAGGTTGGAATCAAATGTTCTTTTAAGGTCCCTTCCAAATCAAACTACGCTATCATTTTATGAGTCTGTGATAATACAATTCTATGATTCTACATTACTGCAAGTCTGTGATTCTATGGTTATGAATTAGTGTGATTTTAGTAAATTCATACTTATTGAAGGCATTGGACAACTTTAGAATTATTGAAAATATTTTCCTTTATGAGGATGCAGTTGATGTATATTTTGTATCATATCTCACGTATTCTCAAACACAGCTGGCATGGTTTCACCAAGGGTAGATCGTTCCTGACAAACATGGTGGTCTTCTGTGTTGGAATAATGACAATGACGAACAAAACAAGGGCAACTGATGTCGTCTACCTGGACTTCTGCGAGACCTTTGCAATGGTCCCAAATCATATCCTATCTCTATACTGGAGAAATATGGATTTGAATGTTATACTATTGAATGGATTGTCTATGCCAGAGAGTTGTGGTTGACAGAAGTATGTCCAGGCAGAAGGCAATCATAAATGGTGTCCTTCAGAGGTCCAAAAGAGGGCTGGTGCTCTTCACCATCTTTGGAAACAACAAAGTGAAATCAAGTGTACCCTCAGCAAGTTTGAGATGCTGAGCTAAGTGATGCAGTTGACGTGATAGAATTAAGGGATGCCATCCATAGGTACCTGGATAGCCTTGAAAAATGGACACGTGTGTAGACTGTGATGTTCAACAAGACCAAGAGCAGGGTGTTGTACTTGGGTCAGGACAATCTCAGACATATACAGACTGGGTGGATACCTTGAGAGAAGTGTCACGCTCCAATATAAAGGAGGGAGACAAGGTTCTTTGATTATGTGTATACCCGATGGAGAGATTAAGACACAACGGGTCAAATGTTAGCCCAACCAGTTTATTACAATTACTAGTTGCTTAGGGATATGGGGAAGGGAAGGTGAGCGATAGAAAAGGGATAAAAAGCAAGGAGTCTTGATAGAAAGCAAGAGAGATATAATCACCACCGTGGGTCCAACGAGGTTCGTAGTCACAGGAACTCGTCTGGTCTCCGCGGGGGATGGGAGATGGCAGCAAGCAGGCCTCAGGGTCCGTCTTCGGGAGTTCTCCTCAAAGATTTTCTCCTTGGGAGTTCTTCTCCAGGAATTCTCCTCCTCTCTTCTTCTCTTTTCAATTCATCTCTTCTCATCTCCCAAATCCTTGGTACAGTGAAGGCCTTTTATCCCCATTTCTCAGGTATTTTTTTTCTCTTTGCTTGTGTGACATGTCTGGCTCAACAGATAAGACAGCAGCGGATGTTGCCTTCCTTGCCATGCAGGAGCATTGTCTTTCTGTGGTGGTCAGCTTCTCCAAGCCTACCCCCCGGAAAAGACTATTTGCACCTACTTCTGCTTATCTTTGCAACCATAAGCAGAGACAAAGAGGCACCGTAACACCCATCTGGGTAACCGGCAGTTATCAGTCAGAGTCTTGTCACCAGAAAAGGCCTTACGAAGCAAGCTTTGAGACAAAAGAAGGGAAAAACAGTTTCTGTCTTTCACAAGAAGTCTTGCAGAGGACTTCAGATTCCTTGTGGATGAAAAGCTGAACGTGAGCCAGCAGTGAGTGCTTGCAGCCTGAAAGGCTCACTGCATCCAGCTCAGCATCAAAACAGGAGTGGCCAGTGGGGCAAGAGAAGTGTTTGCCTCCCTCTACTCTGCCCTTGTGAGTCCGCACTTGGATTACTGCATTTGAGTGTGGGGCCCCCAGCACAAGAAAGATGCAGAGCTACTGGAGCAAATCCAAAAGAGAGAAACAAAGATGATCATAGTTCTGGAGCAGCTCTCTTGTGAAGGAAGGTTGAGAGATCTGGGCTTGTTTAGCTTGGAAAATAGAAGGCTACAGGGAGACCTCACTGAGACCTTCTAGAACTGAAAAGGAGTTTATAAACAGGAGGGGAACTGACTTTTTAGGTGGTCTGATAGTGATAAGACAAGGAGGAATGGCTTTAATCTAGAAGAGAGGAAATTTAGTTTAAATGTTAGCAGAATGTTTTTTTACTCAGAGGGAGGTGTGGCACAGAATCAGATTGCCTGGTGAAGTTGTGGATGTCCTGTTCTTGGAGACATTCAAGGCCAAGCTCGATGGGGCCCTGGCAGGCTGGTCTAGGGGGTGGTAACCTTGTAATTGGGTAATTTACAGTCCTACTGAATAGTTCCTAAAGCAAGGTCCTTAAGATTGAATGTGTGTGTAAACAAATCTTTCCTTTTCTCATTTGCTGATCTTGGGCCATGTCAATGGTTTACCGGGCTGGTTCAGCCCAGTTCCGTGACAATTGGTGTGGGGGACCCACAGACCCATGCCCCAGGAAAGGGGAAGGGGAAAAGGGAAAAGGGAAACGGGAGATGGGCCTAGAAACCAAACAGCGGCAACGATCTGAGGAGGAAAGCTAATTTACTAAATAAGATATCAGAAAGCAAAATAACACAGTATTGTATAGTATAATTTGAATTGAAGATAATAAATAAAATAAAATGAGCAAGAGAGAGTGTTCGATAAACCAGAGGCCTTACGCTAACGCTGAAGGTGAGACAGCAGCGAGCACCCACTGCTGAGTCAATCCCAAAGGAAAGAGAGATGGTCCCGTGACCGCAGACAGTTTTTATCTTTCCCTCTGAGTGGAAACATGTAAAAATGCAAAGCATCACACAGTCCTCTGGGGAATGTAGTTCTTCTCTTCTGAGAGAGGTATACCCAGAATTATCAATGATCCACGGAGCTGGAGCATTAACTCTTTAACTCTTAATGCACTACATGATGTTACGATGTGGAATACCGATACCAAAAATCAAAAAACCGTGAGAGACTGTCATGGTTTTGTGATTTTTTGGTGCTGGTATTCCACATCATAACATCATGTATTGCATTAAGAGTTAAAGAGCTAATACTCCAGCTTCATAGATCATTGATAATTCCAGGTATACCTGCCTCAGAAGAGAAGAAGCACTACATTCCCCAGAGGACTTTGCGATGCTTTATATTTTTACGTGTTTTCCGCTCAGAGGGAACAGATAAAAAACCCTCAGCGGTCACGGGACACTCTCTTTCTCTTTCCTTCGGGATCGACTCAGCAGTGGGTGCTCGCTGCCGTATCGCCTTCAGCGTTAGCGTAAGGCCTTCGGTTTATCGGACACTCTCTCTTGCTCATTTTATTTGATTCATTAGCCTCAATTCCAATTACATTGTATTATATTGTGTTATTTTGCTTTCTAATATCTTATTTAGTAAATTAGCTTTCCTCCTCAGATCGTTGCCGCTGTTTTGTTTCTAGGCCCATCTCCCTTTTCCCTTTTCCCTTTTCCCTTGCCCTTTCCTGGGGCGTGGGTCCGTGAGTTCCCCACACCAATCGTCACGGAACCGGGCCGATCCAGCCCGGTAAACCGTTGACAGAGACCAGTAGTCCCATCTCCAGATCCAAAAGATTCTGAACCATGTATAAGCATACAACTAGATCTATGAGGCAGTATTTGGCAAAACTCAAAGTGCACTCATATTTACGCGCAAATCACCTTACTACTATTTTTGCTCTTGGTCTCATCAAGCCTCTATTTTTATCATTTTTATAGATGGTATCTCTTGGAGAACACAACATCACATTAAATGATAGCCTTCTTATTCTGATGGTCAGAGGAAAGAAATTCTCAGTCAGACCCAGAGAGCAGCATAGTGCAAGCACTGATGCTGTCGCATTTTTTTTACACTCTCCTTCCGACAATGAAGTTCATTTGGGTTTGCATTCTCTTTTAAGGAAAATGGAAGTACAAACTGTTTTCTCTCTTGCTTCAGTTATAACAGCACAGTGTGCAAAATTTCAGGCCTGGTTTGATCAGATCCTCTGTTTCTCTTGGGATGCAGAGATAAAAGATGTTTCAGTGAACAATTACACTACATACACCTACTGACATTTGTTTTCCCCATTATTAATAATTGAAATAAAAGGTCTTGTTGGACAGTCTTCATTTCCTCCTTTATGGAGTGGCCCCTGTATAATCAAGAAAGCTCTTATATGAACGTTATCATTTATTCATTTTTGTGGCACATATGAGTTTTGTGTTGCAAAAATGCTTATAGGAAGCTTGAGAGAAAAGCACTAAATAATAACACAGTACTTTATAGAAGTACCCTTGTTTTTACAATTTAAAGAGTGCTGAAGAATAGGGGGATAACTTCACTGTACAAAGATACAGGATAAGATTTTTCTTATCTTAACTCACATGTTTTGATTTTGAGAACATACCATATAGTCAATGAAGTCTTTGTTCGATGGATAAGTTCAGTCTAAAAGACAAATGAGAAACTGCCAATCAGGGACAGCATGTTTTCTTCATCCTAAGTGTCCTCTGATTTAAAAATAATTTCAAGGAACTATCTCTAATATGGTCTGAGCGTAGAGAACTTGGTGAATATTAAGAAGAAAAGTATCCTTATATTTTCAGAATCAGTGAGATTGTTATTGTCTCTATAGACATATTTAAAAGTAATACATAAAATTCTACAAAGTCACTGCAGAGAGTCTGAAGTCTGAACAGCTGGGCATATAGGGTAAAATTTAAGACCCTTCTTCCATGAAAAATTTAAGGTATCAATTCACCAAATCATCCAACAGGATATTAACTTCTGACATATTCTCATTTTCAAGGTATCTTTGTGGAAAAGATTTACATATTTTAACAAAAAAGGGAAACAAAAACACACGCAATCAAAAAACAACATTGAAGAGATCAAGAGGAGGAGGACAGTGGAGGTGAATGCAAACTAAAAATAAAGAAATATATCAACAGTGTAGTGGTTTATGTGCTACCTGAACCTACTAAATCATTGCAGTCTGTCTTTTCAAATGATACACAATAATTCAAACAAATAATAGTTTTAGTGCCGAACCATCAGTGCTATGTTGTTGCTCAGAAACTAATTTTTTATGTGTAAATTGGGAAATCTTCAGATTCTTCTTCAGAGCTCCATCTTCTCCACTGTCAGTGAAAGATGTAGATAGTTAAGGAAACAGAGTGCCATGAGGCAGAAGTACCATGAATTTTTGCCATAGACAGTGCTGTTGCTGATGTCAATACTGAAAGTATAACACAGATACCAGTCTCTCTGCTAATTATTATATAATTAATTCTGGGTGTTACCTAGTAGATGTGCCCCCAGTTTAGATGAAGGATCTAGTCAAGCTGTATGAAATAGGTACTAAGACATCCCATGGGCTTTGTTCTCTTGAACTGGAAAAAAACTTAAGAATTAGCTTGTTTTATGAAGAAGAGATAATGACAATGAGATTGTGAAAAATCTGTTTTGAGCTTGAAAAATATTACTTACATAGGGACGCTTTGCACCCTAGAACTGTCTCTTCTCAAGCTGTAATTCTGTTGGAGGGCTTCTGATTATGTCTTAGACCCCTGAATGAACTTCATAAGACTTTATCAATACTTACTTCAGTGTAAAAATATTTCTGATGTTGAACAGCATTAAGTTGTTATTACAAGAATAGCTGTTCTTCAGAAAATAGACCAGGGAGCATACAGTGCCTGCCTTGACTAGGATGCTGCTCTGTAATAGTTTTCTTCAATTACCACTTTTATAGGCATTTTATACAAATGAAGTTATTTGATTTAAATAGCTAACCTTGATAAATAAAGTTCAATAGAATTTTAATCTGTTTCTGGATGCCATACTCAATTACTCTATTAATTATTCAATTAAAAGAGAAACAAAAATTTCTGTAAGTCTTTCATACACATATAAAAGCATATTAAAAAGTCAGTGTATGTCTTCCTTTATAAAATATTTGCTATCTAGAAGTTGGTGTTCTTAATCCTTTTTCATATGCTTATAGTAGAAGACTTTTATTTTCAACAGTTTAGACAAGAAGACAGTAAAATATTCTAAGCAATAAAAAATGGTTGAATTGCTGTTAAAGTGAGTTATTTTCAAGTCTATTAATAATTTTAATTATATGGTGGAAAGTGAAGTAATAAATAAACAGTAAATTAATACTGAATTTATATTTGTCTCTGTCTTCAATTGTGATCACCATTTGTTCAATATTCCAAATCAGTAATAAGGATGCTTTAAAATCATAAGCTGTAATACTTAATTCCATGTTCATTAGTGCTTTATTAATGTATATTTGCATGTAAATTGCTTTGATGTATCCAATTGAAGGCCCAATTAGTCAAGTCAATTGGCCAGATCTTCGACTACAAGCAAGAACATAGAGAACAGAAAGAAAGGGCTACCAGAAATGGTTGTCAGTGGTCTGCTATCACAGCTGAAAATCAGAGGACATTTCCTCCAATTAATAAAGGATAATTTAGGAGACAAGTAGTTGGAGTCCTTGTGGCTAATGGAGACAACTAAACACGCCGCATTGCATTTCCATATCTTAGTTCACGTGTCTTTCATCCTCACAAAATTCAAGATTTAAAGAAATTTTGCTTTAGACCAGGGAGTGTAAACAAAGGTACTTCGTGCAATATTAGTACTTGTTCCAGGACTCATCATCCCTCTACTGCTATGCTCCTCAATCTCTCTCTTTCCTTCTCTCTCTCTCTTTCACCCCCCTACCCTCACAATTGTTTTGGTATTTGATTCACCATGTCTTTCATTCAATTAAAAAAATCTTTTATGCAGAGCATGATGAATAATACAGACATAACTCTTCATTTTAGCATCTTTGCCTTTTTTTAGTGACAAATGTTTCTGTTTCCTGCCAGCATGTTGGCAAGAAACAGTAAAAATTCTCCTGCCAATTTCTTCCAAGCATATTCAAAATAATTAGACAAAGAGAATTTTTCAGAGGTTGTTTTGTGGAAGCTATTTATCTTCACTCAGGGGAGAATCAAAATATTTGCTGATATAAAAGCTTTTCCTTGATAGCTATCTCACCAAGAAGGAAGGACATCTCTTTTTCCTCTACCATCTTTCAGTCATCTGTCTGCACTGCTTTCTTCAAAAGTGATTTTAGAAGAGAAATAAGAAAGTGGACATATTTATACAGGTTCTTCTTTGACCTACTGGCAGTAACAGTTGCAGGATTTTTTAGATTATAAATATGTATTGCAGTTCGTTTTAGGCAAGGTCGTAAGTAAGGACAAAGATTCATCTTAGTAATTGATCCTGATACTTTTTAATAAGATGTATTTCAGTTTTTCTACATTGAAGTAATTCACATATGTTAACTCTGCCTCCGTGAAAAACTCTGGGAAGAGCTGTCAATATTTTTCTCATATCTGTGGTTCAGTTTGCCATTTTTCATACCACACACCTAGATGACATGAGGACTTTGAAGATAATTTTAGGTTGGGATAATGCTACATGTCTCACCCCTCTCCACTTTAAATAATAGTGATAAATAATATGCTGCTAGTATACTGAAAGCTGTGTGCTCTGCAGCAAAGATAGAACTATAAGTAAGAGCTGTTTTAGAAGGTAAACTCTTCATTTCCTAAGGAAATTTAATGTTTCTCTAATGGGATTTGAAGTAAAATGTAAATAATTTTGATCTGAATTCTCCTTTGAAACAATATTTAAGCCTTTCAAAATGTGCACAATATAACCCTGTGGCCTGAAATTTACACACTCCTTTCCCAAATAATTTCATTTAACTTCAGTTTAAGAGTTACTAAACACATAAAAAAATACAAGGCTATTAGGTTATTATTATTTTCTTTAATTGGCAGTAGTCGTATAAATCCTATTCATTTGTACAGGATTAGGGGATATTAATATATATAGTAAATGGTGTCCACCCTTACTATCTACTCTGTGCTTTACTGTTTCTCTTGCACCTTCTTATTCTGTCATCCTCACTGTGACTTTGTGAGTCACTAAAGCTTTTTAATGTAGATAGCATTGTGCTATATATTGGAATGACTCTGTTTAAAAGGATCACAATTGATCCATGCCAGAGTTAACAGACATCTGAGCACATTTTGTCATTGAAGAAAAGCAATTTAGATTCAATGGGCATTTGACTTGACATTTTTTTAATTTTTGTTGCTAGAAGCAGAATGGCTCCAAAATCATTATTATTCAAAAACCCATAAAACATACCACCCATAAGCTCATTGTGTATTTACTTGCCTTACTGCAACTACAGCAGGTCTGAACAAAACCAGGACTATTTATACACCAAGGAAGAGTGTTTAGAAATGTTAGAGAGAACAACAAATGCAGAACATCCTTGCTCACTCCTGTGTATTTTGTTTGCTGTAGCTTTTGGAATCAAGCCAGGAGGGAAATTACAGACCTCCAGTGCTCCAATGTAAATTTATTATGGATTGAAACAGCCTCTTGGGTGCCCATGTGCATTAATTCTCACTTCTGAAACACTCATGACAACTTGAAAATAAAAGAGAATTTATACTATTTGAGTAGCTGTCAGTTTTTATTTTCTCTCTACTGGTTTATATGTCTGTTTTTGTCTATAATTCTTTGGGATAAGCCTAAGCCTAGGTTAACAAATAGTTTTAATTAAAAATAGATTGAATAGATCAATCAACTATAACACAGAGTCCTTGTGAGCTAAGAGGATACAAAACCAGAGTAATTTTAATAATGTTCTATGCAGATTTAAACAGAAATGGGTATGCACTTTCCACTTACACTTGCTTTTAGAGCTCCTGGAATGAATCTTTGTTTTATTATACATTTTAAAATACATTTCTAAAGCTTTGAATGTTTTTAGTCATCCTCTGGAATGCTGAATACTCTATTTCCCATACAAAATATATCTTTGATCTGTAAAAATGTACTTGCTCTGAGAAGGCAAGTGAAATACAAGTTTCTAGTAGTGCACTAGGGCAGGTCTGTTGTATAAGCATAACAACTAAACATAATACATTGCTACTTCTTCAAAGAATTTTACCTTGTTAGAAATTCCCTTCATGGCAGAACTTCAAGTTAAAATATTGAAATATAGTAGATTACATGACTAACAAGATTTTCTAGATGATAACATCCAAAATTCTCTTGCGCTTCCTACCCAAGCTCATTTGTAAGCATTACATTTCATGAGGCAATCATGTAGTAACATGATGAAAGACTGAATGTGTTATTCAGTCATCTCAGGTAAGAGGTATTTTTCTGTTCACAAAGTTTTTTTTTTTGTATAACCCTCCTTCTGATCATTTTCTTCTATCTGCAGCTTCTTAAATCACAAGTCTTGGGTTGCTAGTCTCAGAATTTAATGAGACAGTGGTGGTAAAAAAATATGACCTCACAATTTTCCCCTACAGAATACAAATACATGCATTTTAGCAATGCATCTGAGTGAAATTGATTGTGCTTAAAAAGAAGTCATGGCCCACCTTTGGGTTGTGACTAAAACAAAAAATTTAAAAAATTAAGGTTTGGAACAGGAATCCATCCTGTAAATCTAATTTAAGAAATATTGCCAAGCTATTTTTGTCTGAAAATCATATCTCTTCTTTTTGTAACAATACAGGTTTTGTTAATTCAGGCTGGTAATCATCTAGTTATATTGCTACCAGAATTTCACTTTCCTAAGTTCTTGAATATCACTTGCATTTTTTCTCCCCCTAAATTGGGTGGAGGCCTTCATAAGAGCAACTTTGCTGCTTTCAAGAATGAAAATATCTCTGTACTGGAGATACTATTCTCAGTTAGCTGTATTTTCTGCAGAATATCAAGTACTGTAAGTCATTGCAGTTCTGAGATAGCAGAACCTGGCATAGTGCTATGCTGTTTCTCTTTCAAGTATACAATCACTAGTGATTAGTGAGCATGAAATTCAGTAAATGTTGAAACTCTAAATCAAGAGTGAATTCATCTAAAACCGTGGAACAATTTAAACTCATCTGTGAAGTAATCCTTATCTGCTCATTTAGATGTTTCAAAATCTGCTTTGATGAACTAGAGTCAAGAATGAAGAATGTAATCATGATTCTGACAGTAATGAGTAGTAGGCAAACAACAAGAAAAAAACTGTCCAAAGCAACCAAAAACTGATGACTGACCTAACTACTAATGGTATAAAGCACTAGCAGTATTTCAGACACAGTTTTGTGCTTTGTAGTCCTGCCAAGAATCATTACCTGAGGCACATACCGTTCTTTGTCTCTTCTAATAAATACTACACTTCTGAAATGCAAACTACTCTTTATCTGTAAACTCCAGAACAGATAGCTTTAAAATACCCTGAAATTCCACTAGTTTCCTTAGTAATCTGAAAATTTCCAGGTGGCTTTTGTTGTTGCTGCTGAAGTTCCACATCAGCCCACCCAGAGTGCTTCTAGACAGAATGGACAAAATATTCCCTTCGGAATTATATGTATCTTAAGGAAAACATCAGATAATCTATTATTTAGAAAAGTTATTTAAATCTTTTAAAAGTCATCAGCAGGCAGGTAGAGGTAGATTTGCACATCGAAACAGTGAGGTGCAAGTTCCCATGTTGCAATTCAAACTGAGTCTATAGCACTCATTGAAACTGTTTAGTATTAAAAGCAATGCTTTTCAAACATTCCTGGTACTCTGTATTTCTCCGGGGTTAGCCACAGAGCTCTCAAAAACCAATGGTAAATATTATGGAGCTCTCATATTTGGAAGCTTCCTTACAAGATGCTGGTGTCATTATAGAAGAGGTCTGAATAGATTACCGCTGATATATTAGTACACTGGAAATTGTCTGTTACATTCAATATGAAATAAGGGTGATACTTTTTAGGTGATTTATTTGCATGCTTAAATGGAATTTTGGTGTGTGAAAATCCCTACAGCCATCTAGTCCAAGTTTGAGAAGTATCTGGCATATGGTTCCAAGAGATTTCAGTGGAATCAAGGACCAATTAAGACCAAATGAATCTTCAACACCTTCATGAAGGTAGGCCAAAGTAGCTACAAATTGTAAAAAATATCATTATCCAAATATATGCATCTTTGAGTATTTATGCACTTTATAAGTTTAGCTTTTAGTTACTAAGTCATACTTGGAATTAAAGACTGAAAGAATCTTTGATACTTTTTCCTAAAATTATGTTTAATCTGTGCATTAAAAAGCCCCCCTCCAAGGCACAACTTCACACATGCAAATTGTTCCCTGTTCAGCTCTGTGAAGATCATCTACCTGCCAATACACTATGAAGTTGTCCAAAACTAGTAATTTTGAGCAGCTCTCATGTGTTTTCTGTTGATAAATGTTTGATTACTTATGGTGTAATAGATCCACACAATTAGTCTTGCTCCATGGTGAAATTTATGTCACAAAATGAGAAAACTGTTTTTGTCCAGAAGTTGTTACTTCGATTTTGTTTCCTTTTTATTTAAGTCTTGGGTTTTGACTTGCTTTGGTTTATCTGGTTTTTGGCCAGAAGTTTCGTTTAAAAATACTCCTACCATCTGTATCCTGCAAGTGCTAGGAAAGAAGATCTTCACTCAAAAACTCTTTCAAAGTAATATTGTGTTAAGCTGTTCAGAGGTTGCATCCGTGGTGATGTATTGTTTGACAATACAACAAGAAAAAAATCCCATAGTTAGGATAAACATGCTGTTTCTACATACCCAGCCTGTATCTACTTAATACTCACAACTCACTGTGGGAAACTAGATGTTTGAAAAGCACACAGCCTCAGTCCTCCTTTCCAGTAGATCACATGAACTGAACCCTCTCTATATAAACACTGAAATACCAGAAATGCCACTGCTGAAGAAGCTTATCCATCCTGAGTTTTATAGTAACTGTCTGACTGATTTGTCAAAGAGATTTGCAGATAGAGGCAAAACAGATCTATTTTGATGTCAGGTTTCTTGAAGCAGCATTTAAAGCAGTAGATATATGTGAAATCAATCAGAGCATAAAAGGTTTCTAACTTTTCCATTTTCACTTTTTCCCCTTTTTCTTTTCCAGTTCTTTGCCAAATCTCTGTCTGCTGAGCAGATCAAATTTCAGATTCCTCTGCTTACATGGGAGGAAAATCAGAAAATTCCAGTATAGAAAAGTATTATTGCAGTCTGAAAATGATATGAATGTAACATAGTTAAATTCTCCATCACTGTGTCTTTGAGAGAAGCCTGATTTTAATGAGTATTTTTTTTTTTTAATGCAGCACTTACCAGAGGTCTTTTTCTCCCTAGCTGTGGAAAATATGCAGCAGAGAGGCAAACATTCAAGAGAGCGCAGAAGCTGGTCTAAATCTATGAAGAGATTATCATTTGTTTCTGAGAAAGGGGAAATAATGCAGGAAATAATTGTTTTTATCATTCAGGGTTTTGTGTCTAGAAATATTAGCTTACTCTGTGGTTGCACTCAGCAGGGTGATTTGTAATTGCATTGAGCTAAAACCAAAGCTGAAAGATTTGTCTGAATTTCATGAAACTCGTGAAATGGTCCTTAATTTAAAAAACAAGGATGAAAGACATGAAATGCCATGAAACTCGTGAAATGGTCCTTAATTTAAAAAACAAGGATGAAAGACATGAAATGCCATGTCTTTGGAGAGATAATAAGCAATGGGACTATAGTGGGAACATTTAGGATTGTTTAACTAGACTTGGAAATTGGGTACCAGGAGAAGCTATAGCCATGAAGGAGCTGGAGAGCAGCCTGCTCAATAGCCTGGCCCTCTGTGCTGTTGCAAAGGGCAAAGTAATCTTGTTCTTCTGGCTGACAGGTGATGACTGAATGACTTTAGAGTGAACTTGGGTGAAAAAGTGGGAGAAACAAACAATCTCCAAGAAAATATATTCAGACCCATACATTAAGACCACTATTTCGCTCAGTGGTTTGAAAATACAGCCTTCAACCATAATTCTAATTTTCACAAGTGACATCCATTAATAAACCTTCTTCAATTAATATTCATATGCAAAAATATTTTCTCTAAATCTTTTTGCATGTATTTGTCTATTCTGGGCACAAGAAACGCACTCACCATTAAATAAGCTTTTAATTATTGCAGTTAAAATTGTACCTACATATTCAACTCATCCAAACAGTGTTCTCTAGTGGCACAGAACTAATCATCAAGGTCAGGATAAAAGGGCCTTTTAAAAAGGATAAAAATGACAGTGGCTGCGTCCTGTTTCCAATTTACGGTGATTTTCAAGTGTCACAGCTAGAAAACTAAAGGCAAAAGACAAAGTTTCTCGTCTGTTATCAAAAAGCTTTTTTTCAAAGAAAAAAACTTTAAAAAAATTGGGGCATTCATTGAAAATAACAAGACTAAAATGTAGGACACAGCAATTACTGTGCTGAAAAAGCACTGATGTGGATGAAATCCTTTGCCTCCATGTGAGCAAGTAGTGAAAGGACAAACAGAAACAAATGTCTGAGTAGAGGCAAGGTCTGAATAAGCTCTAAAGTTTCTCAGATATAAATATCTTTGAAGCAATCTTGATTCTTTCCTTACAAAAACAATTAATGTTAATGCTGCTTAGTACAAATGTATCTATAGATGTATTCATTTTTTAATGTATTTTCCTTGTAGAAAGAAACATAAATATTTTATATGCATCCCTATGAACCAGGCAACTTTAAAAAAAATTAGCCATGAAAAGGATTCCAGTCATCCAGAGTCTTTTCTCAGCCACAGAATGACTTAGTCAAACAAACTATACTTTCTCAGTCTTAAGGGTCCTGACTGTCTTGGTCTAATACAAGAGCTAATAAGTTTTAAAATATGTTCAGTGCTCATATCTCATATTAAGATTCATCTGATTTTATTGTAAAGAATGCACACAAAGCAATTATTTTGTAGAAGTATTCACAGAATATTTGCGAGATAAAATCACTAACTGTGAAATCAAACCTCACCCAGTTGGTAAATGATAACAGCTATTGACCTAAGCGTTTATTTTAGGCTATGACTAACTGCTGCATTCAAATCTGTCAACTGCAGTGACTACTGCACAGTTGATTGATTGATTGATTTACCAATATTTATTCTAACTGTTCTTGTTGGTTTCCTGTTCACTGTATGTCACTGAAACTATATACAGAGCAGTAAGGATGCACATAAAATAGCTAAGTGGAGTAATAATCAAAACAAGAAATTATATTTGAAAATAGGATATATTTAGCACTGGAGAGGCCCTAGAATTGAACAGCCCTAGTGTTTTGCTTCAGATTCATAAAAAAGAGGGATGAAATTACATTGTACACCCACGTGCATATCTGTTCTACACAGGGAAACCAAACATTTATATCCCTACATCATGAAAACTTCAGAAATGGGTTTTATTAAACAGCCATCCTTTGAGTCAGCAAAATGTAGTAGTGCCAGGGAACTTACAAGACAAGAAAATACATCCTTTTTTCCCTCAGAAATTTTCATCTTAAGTCAATGACTACACAGTCAGTGCACAGAAGTAGCATACTTACTGCAGCACATCTGTGAAGTGCCCGCAGCTTCCCGAGTTTTATTGTGTGAAATCAGGAGAAATAGACAGCATTAAATCTGGGAAAAAAAAAAATGTTATTCTTAAAGGAACTTCAGCAGCTGTTGAGACCTGCCATTGCATTATTAGTTTGTCCAAAAGCTGTTGATACATAAATCATTTTAGACATTGCACTCCAGGTTGATCATAACAAGATGAGATCAAGCTATTTGTGGATAGACGCCCTATATTTTGGATTAAGGTAGAGAGGCAGAGGATCTGACGGGACTAAAAATGTTCAGACTTTTGGACAATTATCAGTCCCTTGAAAAATATGATAGAAGATGAAGTCAGCCAGGCATCTTGGAGGATATATTTGGTATATAAACACCAGCTGTTCTATACTAGAATTAGAAGATTTAGAAATCTAAATAAACTTCAATGCAGACTCTAACTTTTTATAATGATATTTACATCTGTCATTATTACAAGTACCAAAGTTTTTGTTGTTTTGATTTGTTCTGTTTTTCCCCCCAAGGAATCTCATTAAAAACTGTTTTGTTTTGCTTTCCCTGTCATTTATGTTTAAAAAAGATGTTTAGAAAAAATCCCCCTTTCTCATCTCAGGTGACAAATGGACTTTCTGTGATCAGACATTCATCAGAGTCACTAGCTTCATTCTTTCAACTTTATTTTCTTTTTTGACACATATTTTTTGCTAAGATTCTGAATTAATTGGAAGAAAAAAAAACCCTTAATTACATTTTAGAACTGTTATTAATACAGTTCCCACTCAAATTAATAATGACCTAGAAAATGCTTCCTACATCCGAGAAGAAAAAAAATGTAATCAAAGACATGAAAGCAGGCTAAAACTTACCACTTTCAACATGAGGTCATTTGATTTTCAAAACAACACAAAAAATATTCATTCCTAATACTATTTCTTCTAACCTTCATCTTGAAACAAGACAGAAGGCATCTAGCTGTGTTCTTATTTAAAAGTTTTAATCTTTGGTTTGTATTTTCTGTCTTTTGAATGCAAGGAGTGAACGATGCAGACACAATTCTATCTTAAATAGTATTAGAATCCCAACTTCTCACATTTGTATAGGCACTTGAAACCACTAAATACTTCAGATAAACAGAAAAAGGGCATATCTTCTGCAAATATTAACATCACTGGAATATAAACTTTTTATCATACATAGCCAGAATACAGTATTAGGAATTACGTGTCTGTAAAAATCTCATTCATAACTTTTCATGATAACCAAAACCAAGCAGAATATGAAGGAATATCAAATTTATTTAAAGTGCAGAGTGGTCACAGAAAATGACCTGAAAATAGAAGAATTTTTGTCTAGCTAGGTATAGAAGAAAGTATAAGTTAAAATCATTTTTCCTTTCCCTCATATTCCAAGTTATAACTGCATGAAATGTAACTCTCTATGAAGAACCATATTTTGGCAGCAAGGTGTGAAGACAAAGGAGAAAAAACTCTTTGGAATAAAAAAGGGAAAAAAATTTTTAAAAAACTACTTTTTTGGCAATTAAAGAGTCATCTATGATCTAAGCTGTAGATTTTAGTCTGTCACTAATCTTATACTCATCTTATCTTTCATAGAATCATAGGACCATTGGGTTTGGAAGAGACCATCCCTGTGTTAAAGCAGTTTCTTTACAGTAGGTTGCAGAGGTAGGCATCCAGATGGATCTTAACTATCTCCAGAGAAAGAGACTCTAAAACTCTAGGCAACCTGTTCCATTGCTCTGTCACCCTCATCATAAAGAAGTTTTTTACTTGTGTTTTTATGGAGCTTCCTGTGCCCAGTTTCTTCTCTCTTCATTTATTCTATTGATGCATACCACTAAGACGAGCCTGGCTCCATCTGTTTGATTTCCACACTTTGATTACTTATAACAGTGATCAGATCCCCCCTCAGTCTCCTCATCTGCAGACTGAACAGTCCCAAATCTCTCATCCTTTCCTCATATAGAAGATGCTCTAGGTCCCTAGACATTTTTGTTGCCCTCTGCTGGATTCTCTCTGTGAGACTGCTGTCTTTTTTGAAATGAGGAACCCAAAACTAGGCACAGTATTTCAGATGTGGCCCCACCAGGACAGAGCACAGGGGGAGGAAGATCACCTCCATTGACCTGCTGGCCATTCTTTTTTATATGCCCCAGGATATATTTGTCCTTCTTGGCCATAAAGGCACACTGCTGGATCGTGGTCAACTGGTTATCCACCAGAACCCCCAGGTCTTTTTCTGCGAAGCTCCTTTCCAGTAGGCCATCCCCTGGCCTGTACTGATGCGTGCAGTTATTCCTCCCCAGGTTTAAGATTCCACACTTGTTGAACTTTGTCAGATTCTTCTCTTCCCACCTGTCCAACCTTTAGTCTGTTTCACTTCAGTATGATACCTCCAAAGGAAATTTTGTCCACCTTCTTTTTCAAAAGGTCTTTACTAGGCTTCCTATCTTCTCTGTTGGCATTCAGCCAGGTAGTTGTATCTCTTTGCACTGAAGTATTCAGAACCAAAATATAAGATTGCTGTTTATTTATGTATTTCTCACTGCATTTAACGGTGCATGACTGATCATGCTGATCATATTGGGACAAAGAAAAACAAAATACATTCCTTAGATTTAATCTATTTCAAATATGTGTAACATAAATCTATGCTAGTTGCTTTTGTTTGCTAGGTATAGTAAGAATAGAGTTTATGCCCAAGGTGCACTGCAGTTTTTCAGATTTATCAATTAACCTTTTGAAAATAATCCTGCTCTCAGGATTCTCAGTCACAAATGCTCTCTAACTACAATCTCACATTCAACACTAGATTAACTTTTGTGGAAAAGCTTGCTATAGTAAGTGTTCTGTTTGGACAAACAATTACATTGTTCCCTGTGCTTCAAAATTTCTGTCTTGTACAGTGTTATTCATGTTAGGTCTTTGAACAGAAATGAAGCAACCTTGCTTTTTGGTTTTACACTCATTTATATACATATCAGTTTAGTGAAATAAGAGAGCTAATGCTAGCATTTATCAGCATTTTTCAGCTGCCTTAGAGCTCTGTTTATTAGAAAATGTGCGCATGATCAATAAATGGCAGTAGTTTATGCTCTTTCTTTTTATTTTCCAAAACAGTTCATTTAGCAACTGCGTGTGATCTGTTGGGGAAAAACCTAATAAATGATATCTGCATTATTTTAGAACGATGGAGTTAAGCATAGAATGAATCACTTAGAGGGAAAAAAAAAAAAAAAAGAGGAAAAAGAAAATAATACAGTGTACTTTAACACACTTTAGAGTTTATTTTATTTGGAGTACCCAAATTCATGTGATGCATATTCTTAAAGGATAGCACAGTTGGATAATTAGGCAGACAGAAAAACAAATAGATGCAGATAATAAATTATATATACATATATGTATATATGATACATTTATATATATACGACCACCTGATGAGAATGAATTTGTGCATGTCTATGGGAACCAGATGACATGCATCCCAGGGTTTTGAAGGACCTAGCTGATGTGATTGCCTAACCACTCTCCAACATACTTGAAAAGTTGTGGCTGACAGGTGTAATTTCTGGTAAGCAGAAAAAGCGAAATATCACTTCCATCTTTAAGAAAGGCAGAAAAAAAAATCCAGGAAACTACAGTTCAGTCGGCTTCACATATGTGCTAAGAAAGATCATGGAACAGATCTTTCTGGAAGTTCATGCAAGATGAGGAGGGTATCCAAGACAGGCAGCATGGCTTCACAAACAGTAGATCATGCCTCACCAATTTAGTGGCCTTCTATGCTGAGAGCATACTGATGTTTCTCCTATGATGACAGGCTGAAAGATCTGGACTTATTCAGGAGAAGAGAAGGCTCCAGGGTAACCTCATTGTGGCCTTCCAGTACTTGAAGGTAGCTTAAAAACAGAATGGAGACTGGCTTTTTGCACAGCCTGATAGTGACAGGACAAGGAGGAATGACTTAAATTAAAAGAGGGGAGATTTAGACTACATGTCAGGAAGAAATTATTTACTCTGAAGGTGAGGAATTGGAACAGGTCACTCAGAGAAGTTGTGGATACCCCGTTCTTGGAGATGTTCAAGGTCAGGTTGGATTGGGACTTGGGCAGCCTCAACCTCTAGGAAGAGGAAATGCTTCCCAAAGCAGGTGGACAGGGACTAGATGATATCTGAGGTCCCTTCCAACACAAACCATTTGATGATATTACAGTTCTGTGATTCTCATACATATGTAGAAGGACTATACGCTTATCCCGCTTTCCTTTCAAACTACTCACTCCTGTCCTCAAGAAAGCTAGCAGTATGAAAAAGTAAGGAAGTGAAGACTCACGTTAAATTTCCTCCAAAGCCAGTGCTGAAGAAATCTGAAGGGATTTGACACAAAAGTTATTTAAATTTGTCAAATTGTTGGTTCATTTGAAAATTATATCTTTTCTGTGATTGACGGTTCAGTGGTGTATGTGTGAACTTTTGTGGGTACATTCCTTTTGTTCTTCCTTCCATTTACTTTATCTGTCTATATTTCTGCTTAATGGCTGAAGTAGCAGCTGATATTCAAGCTAATTTGCTTTGTTTATTCTGTTCATGCTTACCTCATAGCTTATCTTTGTTTAACTTCAGTGTAAGTCAGGTTTTCTAATCAGACTGGGAGCTGGGAGGTAGGACACACAATAATGTCCATCTTTTGGCCTTCTTTATAGAAGGGACTCTTTTACTGTCACCTACTCAGAAATCTGATCCCTTGTAAAAAATGACCAAGGATAAATATTTCCTGAATAGTTTCTTCCTGATTCACTCTTTCTAGATCAGATTACAAAGGTGGTAAGAACAGTGACTTAAGTGTTTTTGTTTCAATTCCAACTGAATTTTTCTGGCCACATGAAATAACTTGCGATGGTCTGCCTGCTACTTGATGTATATAAGTCCGTTTTATAGGAAAACTGTCCCAGATTACTGGCTGATCATACAGTGCGCTAAGACACAGAGACAGTGATTCTTTCAGAAGAGTTATGATATCTCAGTTTGGCACTGAAAAATCTTCAGTTCTGTATGTGTGGAACTATGAAGACCATTAGTGGGACCATTTCAAATATTGCTGAATAGGATATTTCAAAATTTCCTGTTTGTGACATTGCAAAATCACATGCTTAAACCAGGTTTAAGTTTGAAGGGAAGTCATACTGACCATTATATTTTAACATTATACTGAAGAGTAAAGCATCTGTAAGTACAAATCAGAAAACATTACAGGTTTGGCAGGAAGAAAGGGCTATGTGATATAGTAATTTACCAGGCCCTGCAATAACTGTGCTTAGTGATAAGTTTGCTTAGCATAGCCTCAATTTCTATGTTCAGATGACTTACAAGTGGTTACATGCCTTTTGCTCTTCCTTTAAAGTGTTTGATGAATTTCTCAGTTTTGAGATAAAGAACTACAGTTTGACTGTTCCTAGTGTTCATCCCTGAAGGTATCACAGAATCACAGAATCATAGGGGTTGGAAGGGACCTCAAGAGATTATCGAGCCCAGCCCCCCTGCCAAAGCAGGTTCCCTACACCAAATCACACAGGTAGGCGTCCAGGTGGGTCTTAAATATCTCCAGAGAAGGAGATTCCACAGCCCCCCTGGGCAGCCTGTGCCAGTGCTCCATCACCCTCACAGCTAAGTTCTTGTGCACATTCGTGCAGAACCTCCTGTGCTTCAGTTTCTGGCCATTTCCCCTTATCCTGTCTCCACACACTGCTGAAACAAAGGTAAAAAGATTGAGAGGCAAATTATCTGTGATTGGCTTAGAGGCAGTGTCTTATACTGGACTTCCTCAGAGTATAATGTAATTAATATGTCAAGATCCTACTTTTTCAAATGCATTCGTATGCTAGGTAAATTAACATGTTTCTAAGGAGTCCAACTGATTCTTCTGAGAAGTTCTTCATAGGATTGCAAGTATATCCTCTCCAGAGTAGTGGTGTGAGCAAGCTCATATGAAACCACTTTCTTGTTTATTTTGTAGTATACATATATGTAATTTATACATATGTACATATGTATTTCTTTCTATATTGCACAAAATCAGTTAAAGCTGAGAGGAGAAGCCCTGATTTACAGTGAAGTCTGAATATGAATGTTACTTACCTTCACTTGCTCTATTTTCTTACTGTTGTGCTGAGATGGTCTTTCTGCAGAAAAAAAATAAAAAATAAAAAAATAATTCAGCTTTTCTAGGTAAAACATATAATTCATAGAGTGAAAGTGAGCAACGTTTTCAGTATTTTTCATACACACCTGAGAACTGTGTTATTTAAAGCAGGATCTCCTGTGATATCATTTTTAAACATCAGCCTTACTGAGGCAGATAACAGATTGCCATCAGCAGCATAAACACACTCTAACGCACCCCCTCTTGGAATTATCTACAAACTTCCAAGAAACTTTTTTACCCTGTTACTCTGGGAGAATTTTGTACCTCTCAGCTTGCAAGGAACTAACTCACTAGCTTTCACTTATGGTAGTAACTCTGATAGGTATATACAGCTCTCCGTTTAGTTAGTGGCAAAGGGTTTTTTTATGAGTAACTTCATTAGCACGACTCAGTGGAAGCAGGCAGCTCTACTCTACTGGAAGTCTTAAAGCTATTTGTATTGTGAGAGAAGTGTTCAGCTCAGTGCAGAGAGGACAGCCCCTACCAAAAACTTTTCAATTCATGCATACTGCGCTAGAATGATTGATGCTACACCTGTGCCTGCAAGAAAGCACCACTACAGCAGAGATGCCTCTTGCTGTAGTCTAGTTAAGAATGACCTTTCTAGGCAAATCAAAGGCAGTATGATGTCGACAGCTGTAAACCTAGGAGTCAGATGACCTTTGCAAAATAAAAATGAGAGGTCAAACAGATTCCCTGAAGTCAATGCTTCAACTTTTTCTTTTACAAGCAAAAGTTATTCTTCTAGCAGCAATAAAAAGAGGATTTTGCTCAAACTAAGACAACAATTATTCAGATCGAATTTCCTAACTTCACACTTCCCTAGCAGAATGAACAAAGGCAGGATTTTCTCTACAGCAAACTCGTAACTGGACCACCATATATTGTTAAAAATTACAGAAATTTACAGTCCAACCAACACCTGTATAGACCCAAATATCCAAAGGTGTAGCCTCAGCTGTACATATGAAGCATGACACTGATCAGTCTTTGTGGACTGTTGTGCCCAATTTTCTGTTGAGTTGAGCCAGAGTTTCTTTTTCACAAATTTGAATGAAAAATGCAGATTCAGCTAGAATCTCTCTGCTGCAGCCACTCTTCTTCCAGATCCTTATTGAATGTAACAGATCAAAGAGCAGTCAGTGAAATATTCCAGAAGAGCACAGGCTATTCTGTTTTCATGATTGCTTTGTTACTGTCTGATCTGTATTTCTTCTGTATTAACACAATGTCATTTCACCTTTAGCTCAGCACTGGCTATATAGCAATACCACGTATTGTCCCAACACTGAAGTGGACTAATAATTTTCAACTGTTCCCCAGAGTTTAGTCATGAATTCTCCTCAGTGGCATCTCAACTACTTATGGCTTAGTTTTATAGGTCCTAAAATTAGCAGGTTGCATTTCTTACACACAGCAGTTTTCCCTGTGTCTGGAGTTGATTTCTTCTAGCTTCAGCTGTATAAAGAAAGTTAACTAGCTGGAGAGATGCCCAGTTGAATCTCTGGTGATGGAAATATTAAGGATCACAATCACTCCAACCTGAAATAAATCACTTACTGAAGGTGCTAATCTCAGTGACTTTCTCAAAGGAAGACAACAAGATTTAAAGGCCAAGAGTATCTTGTCATCCTGGACATGATTCAGCACAGGTCTGCAGTGCCTTTGCAGATCAGCAATGAGATGTACATCCATCAGCCTCTTTTCAGAAGCTACTCCTTCAAAAAGTTTGTGTCTGACAGTTTCTTCTCCTGATGCACCCACTAAATCTTTTCCATAAAGAAAAAAAAGAAATCAAAAGAAAGAACTAAATGATTACTCTGAGGAGATTTTAGCTGCTGAGACAAGAATATATATATATATCAACCATTATAGTCTCACATATGGACTAAAGAATAATAATAAAAAAAAGAGTAGTTAACACAAGTTAAGAGTAGTTTCTAGTCATAATACATGCAGAGAGGAGGCCTTTCAAATGGCCTAGTAAAAAGAACAATGATTTATTTGGGCTTATTCTCTCAAAATGTTGATTATGGACATGGAAAACTCTCTGTGTTCTAGGTAGACAGACAATAAGACAATAATTTCTAGTAAAAATAAAAAATTAGGAAAGCAGTCGCTTATCAAGATCAAGATTTGAATATATTAGATTACATACAAATTACTGGCAAATAATATTGCAAATTACTAAATGCCGAATTCAATTCTTACCAAAAACTGTTGGTCCTGTACTCAGTTTGAAATGATGTCATTGAAAGGAAAATAAGATACAATACTAAGATACTTCCCAATCTTTTTTGTGATTGTTGAAAGAAGAGTAAAATTGGTTTGCTAAAGTATGGCCCTTCTGTATCTGAAAAGGAGGTGCTGGAAACAAAAAAAAAGGAAATGATGTACTCTGTCTGGTACATCTGAAGCACTGTGAAGCTGAGAAGGGATTTACATTGCAGAATGGGAATACCAGTGGAGTGTGGGTTTAGCTACTTGTGATGCGCACAAGGAATGTGGAGAGTGGATCTACACTAGGACACTGGATCTTTACACATTCTGTGACTTTTATATTCATGAAAATCAAGACAGCTTAAGACACTGAAGATTATCTACCTACTGTAGCATGAATCTAATTAGACCCATTGAAGCAGTCTAACTTCATGAACTTACTACCTCATGTTTGTGAACTGTTGGGAAGCAGTGTTTAATAGACAGAGCTCCCAAATCCAACATGACTGGGGTGCACCCAACAGACAGGCTGCCACAAATATTTTTTAACCACTGCTTTAAAAACCCATACCCGTTAAATACTGGAAAAACATATTTGTGGTAGTGGTGCTGTACATTCAGATAAGTTTCCTGTGCAAGGAGACACCCAGCCAAAACCAAAAGCCTTGAACACACAGCAAACATGCTAACAAGAGTAAGGCACCACACATCAATGTTTCCCAATATTATGATATGTTTGGGAACACATGCTTTGAAAAGCTGCTTCTTAGTATTCACTGTTGAGTTCCTTTCCCTTTGGAACTGGTTTAGAATTCAGATATTGACTATGAGATCAGCAAACAGGAGGGTGCTGATTCTTGCAAGAACATTTGAAAAAGAAGCAGACCTCATAACTGATTTTTCCCTTGATACTGGCAGCTAAAGTAGTACAGGCTAAACTGCTGAGAAACAAAATGTACAGGAAAAAAAACACTAGCAACATTAACAACTGACATTTCAGACCAAAATGAGGTTTCTAGTAACCTTGATGGATTGTCCCTGCTTCATTCCTATCAACTCTTTTGCAAATAATCATCTGTCACAACTGGTGCATCATCTGCTGTCACTCATCTAAGCTTTCATTTAGATTTTACCTGGATTTAGTTCAGAAGGTAAGCATGCATAATGGAGCTGAGAGAAAAGTATAAAATTATTTACCCAGTGAGTAATCTCTCTATGAGCCAGTTTGCTATGTTAAATTTAGTTGTTATTTACTGATGATATAATAATTTCAAAGATTCATGAATTATTACTCAGAATGTTATCCAGCATAATCTCAGTTATCCTTCACTGTATATCTGAAAGGGATCACTGGGCAGATTCTAAGGCTTAACTTGACATTCCTGGGAAAAAAATCTGTTATCCCAGTAATTCCCCCTTCTTCATTATTGTAACACCACTAATCCCCTCCTCTCCCAAATGTTTTTTAGCAGTCACGATCTGAAAACTGATATGTAACTTTTCAACTGTAGTGAAAAATTAATTGATGAGTTTCTCCAAGAACCACCTTCCTCACAAACCTATTGACTAAGCTGGAAGGAAAACATAGCAAAAGAAATATCAAAATCCCAAGAAGTCATGAAGCTGTATTTCATTTACTCCCCTGTATTTTATTGAGGTACATCATTGGACAGCTAGGTCACTTCCCCAATCATCACCTCACTGAAAGAATTCACCAGTACCTGCTTGACTGAAATCAGTTTTTCTTGGTTCCCAAGACAAATTGCCTAGTGGTATTCTTTGGAGGTGAAAGGAATTTTAGACTGAAGACACAGAAAGATGTTTTTTGATAGTTCTCCTGACCTTAAGCAGGCTTTTCTGAAACCTGCAAAGTCCTTGAATATCTCTGCAGTAAAATTTATAGTAAATCTTAATTACAGTTCTTCTTTTCTTACAGGGTTATTTATCTGGAGACTTGAAATTTAGAGGGCATACCTAGATAGCTAACGAAAGATTAATTTTTTAGAATATATGATGATTTTTAATGTTCATCAATGCTCTGTTCTGATGCTTTAAGAAGAATTTATTCATTGCAGAGTACATTATTTTCACCCAACATGGAATAATTGTCCATATAACTATGTATGTGTATATATAAGGCCATATGACTACACTCTTGGCTAATTGTCTTCAAGGTCAGTATATGGCTAGAATGGTAGCATCATTGGTATACGGTTTTCAGAAAATATCTTAAAAGTTGAATGATCATCTTAGGTGAAGAAGCATCACCCTTGTCATCACAGATTGATTTTGGCCAGAGAAAAGTTAAAAATTTTCATGTAGTCTTTGACTGTTTCCATGGATGTGAGAAAGTCTTAGGAAAAATGTCTCTTCTGAGTGTGAGGAAAAATGAGCTCTGTGGTCTGTCACTATATATATCGTCTGTCTATTAATGTATCTATTTGTTTCCTTACACCTTTATCTATACATCTCTAGATAGATAGAAATAGGTAGGTATACAGACAGATAGTTACACTCATACTCACATAGAGACATATAGATCTGTATGGCTTTCATGTCATTAGATAGATCTACCAGTGTGTCTATCTATTTATCATTTTAGAAGACATTATATAAAACATGTACCCAGGGCCATCATTCTGAAGCACAGGTATGCAATTTGGTAGGGGTCAGATGTTTTCTCTGAAAATCCTTTCAAGTACTAAGGACATGTTGACTAAATTGGTAGTCCAAGGAAGAGATTAAACTCCTTCTTTTCCTCTTGAGTCTTGTATAACCAGATATTGATTGTACCCACGTAATTTTTTTTTTAGTGCTTCTTGAGCAATTGAGTGTCCTTCCCTTTCAATATTCCTAAAAAAAGCTAAAGTTGGACCAGCAAAGAGGAAGATAAAAACTTTGCATACTAGATACACAGTGGCTTATAGGGAGAATTAAAAGAAAATGTTAAACATTACAGTTAATTCATCATTTTATGGATTTACATATATGGTGCTTTTCTAGAATCCAGGAATCTGCAGTCAAGTGATCAGTGTAAACAGTCAGGTTCAAAGTCTCCAAATGCACTTTTCCTGGCATATGGAAGCCAGATTTTCACAGTGTGCATCATAGCAGTCTTTCATGCAGTAAAAGCAGAACTGAGCCTGTCACTTCTGGTGCCATGTGAGTCACAAATGTGCTGCTGGTGGCTGGCAGAGGATCACCCACTCAGGAATAAAGCACCTATACAACTCTCCAGCGTAATAATATAGACTGAAAACATGATTTTATTTGAGTTCTGTTAGAAAGCAGACTCAGGATGTTCAAGAGTAAATGTAGGAAGACTATTACATTTTTCTTCTTGGAAAAATTAGACTTTGCCTTACAGCAGTATTTTTTCAGACAAATTTTTCTTTTGCTGCTTTTATGCTGACTTCAAAAGTGATTCACTGACAGCTAATATGATAAACAAATCTTGTTTTAGAAAATATAACACTGAGCCTTGCTTTGCTGTATATACAGATCATAGAATCGTAGAATCCTCAAAGTTGGAAGGGACTTTTAAAGGTCACCTAGTCCAACTCCCCTGCAGTGAACAGAGAAATGCACAGGTTTCTCAGAGCCCTGTTTAGCGTGGCCATGAATGCCTTCGGGGAAGGAGGATCCACCATCTCTCTTTGCAGTCTGCTTAAATGTTCCATCACTCTCACTGTAAAAAACTATTTCCTTATATCCAATCTCCCCCTCCAGGCCGAACACCCCCAGCTCTCAGCCAGTCCTCATAGGAGAGGTGTTCCATCCCTTGGATCATTACTGTGGTCCTCCTCTTAGCACACTATAGTTTGCTAATGCTTTGTTCTCCTACAAAACTGACTTTGTAAATCTGAACTGCTGTGACAGCAGCAGACTGGGCACACATTATTTAAGCCAGTGAACCTCAGTTTGGGAAATCATAATTGCCTTTCATAATATGTAAAATGAATTATGAATTTAATGCAGTGCAAGGCACAGACAGAATAAAAGATTGAAGAATAAACTTATATTCAATTTATCATCTAGAGTTAGGAGACTTCTGAGACTCCTGTTCTCTTAAAAGAAGACAAACTTCACCATCTGAGCTCAAAGGAGTATTTAGTTGGAAAGAATCAGAGCTCAGTTAAGATTACAGAGAGTGCAGGGTCACACAGTCATAATTGAAGACTGCAGCCTCAAAATCCACTGCTACTAGGAAGTCCACTAGCAAGATGCAAATTTTAGACATCTGTATTTTGAACATGTTTGGGTTTTCCTTCTATAAAATAAGCATCATGCTTGTTCTACAGACAGGTAAACTACAGTAAATTAAATGATCAGAAATCAAAGGGTCAGTGGTATCCAAATTACTAGTACATCTAGCTCTGCCTGTGTCCTCACAGATGTAAACAGGAACTATCTATACTATTACTGTCATCCTCTGAGGTGGAATAAAATTAGAATATTAAAGTTTTAGACTTCAGATTAATGCCATGAATATTTCTAACATTCTCAAGCATTAAGATTTTCGTGGTCTTCATAGTAAGAAAACAGATTTCAGGATATACAGTTCCCTGGAAGTTCAAGGTATCTAAATAATTATAGTAACTCCTGTAAAGAAAATAATAAACTAAAAAAATAATAATAAAAAATTAAAAAGGAAAAACAATGGACATAGGGCAATATAATTCTCACTGATTGCTATTATAAACAAAAGAAAAAACCTTTGGAATTAAAATTCTATTCCTTTGTATATTCACTTGGATCATTTTGGACCCAAATTCTCCAGTGTGTTACAATGATGTCCATATAAACTAAATCCCATATGAATGTAGTTAATATAAATGCAATAGAAGGTGAAGCTTACCTGGCTAAACAGATTTGTTTAGCCTCTGAAGTCTGGCCACCTCCCCAGATCCTTCACTAGGTGTGATCTGTCTGGCAAAATCCCATGCACAGATTGTCAAGAATATAAATAAAGCTTGTGAAAGAAATGACTCTTAACTGGTTTTACATGCCAATACCTTGAGTTTGCTTCCAATTTGGAGTAAAGCCTAATATCTTGCAGTTTGGATTCCAGTGACAAAATATGTTCCTCCCCAATTCATCACAGTGACTTCCATGCCAAAGTATATATTACATTTTTTTGTGCTATTATTAGATCTACTCAACTCCAGAAGTAATAACCTTATAAAACTAGAAATTTTATTTCAGCTCAGCGAAAGGACTAAGGAAAGCAATTCAACTTACTGGTCAATATTTAACAACAATAAAAAAAAAAGACAGCAAGTTCATGGCCTAGTGTATTTTCTGTTCTTCCCTCACTCTTGCAAGCAGGGAACATATAAGGGATTTGTGCATAAAATGGGAGTCTACAAGATATTTCTTAAATAGCAAAGACTCTGGCCTTAGCAGCACCTAAGCCCTCAGGAAAACAGCCTAATGCATTTCCATCTCTCTTCATAAGTTTTAAACCAAAATTTTTCTCACTGTATCACCAAATCTCCCAGTTCACTTCACTAGGTATTATTGATGACATCAACAGCTATTTGTACAGTGAGTGCACGTACTTTGAACGAAGGATACATACATAACAGGTGGCTTCTTCATGTTTCTACCATCTTCCTTTGCAAATGTAATTCTCTCTTCACTAAGTATCACCTTGCCAAGCTGAGTCTTCCTTCAGTCTTTTGCTGCCATTCCTGCCAGAAGACAAACATAGCATTGAAAATCTTGCAAGGCACCTAGACTTTTTATATTCTTTTGTTTTCTTTTCTCTTTAGAGCAGTATCCAAGAGCAGCAAGATACTTCTTTGAGAAGAAATGATCATTTCAACATGTGAAAAAAAATCAAGTTATTAAGTAGTAATTCCATTATGTTAGTAGACTAAAAAAAAAAGCAAAAAACCCAAAGCTTTAGTAAATTCTTGCAAGAGATGATTTGCTTTTAAATGTCAGTTACAGTTTAACTACATGAAGTACCTTGGCTAGGTTAAAGAATTACAAATTTTCCCAGCTTTAAGCTGTTTGATATTTAGGGCATTTTTTCTCACTGCACTTTACCATAGAGTAGCTGGCATGTTGCTAATAAAAAAAAAAAATTAAAAATAAATTTAAAAAAAGATAAAAAATAATTAAAATTGAATAATTATGAAGAGATTAGGAGCTTAGTTTACTGTCACTCTCCTACAGATGGTTCCTTATTCAATTTTGCAGAATCCAAAATCAGAAATTAGTTTCAAGCTCTGGTATTTTACTCTTAAACATGCAAAGAAGAAACACAATACATCAGTCCCTAATTAGTAAGTTGTAGATACAGAAATCAATCCATTCCACAGTTTTCATGACTGAGAACTTCTGTCCTTCATAGGAAAAACATGATGCCTAAGGCATCTGGTTACTTTTATTCATGCTCTGATAATTTTCCCAGAAAAATTGACTGCAAAATCTCAAATAATAAATATTATTTTCAGGGATGAAAGTCTAAATTTTCAAAATGTTCAAAACTAAGAAAGCTGAAATAATATTTTGCCTATTATTTGAATAAATATTATTTCTTTCTGAAGGTTTCTGGTGTCAGAACACTGACATGTTCACATTTAGCAACAATTAGATCATTAATGCGGGAACTCCAGAAATCCTGAAGTAAAAGTGTATCCAAATTGGAAATGCCAAAATATTCTTTTCTCTGTTTTTCCCTTTTTGTTCCTTATCCTGTAGTGGTTCATTTAATACTCTATTTTCACGTTTGTAATATTTAAACATACTGCTTTCTTCACTGAGGTATATGCTGACAAGTACCATCTTATCTACCTCCTGTGCCAAAGAGGAAGAAATAAGGACTCTCTACTGCATAAAGTAGGATAATGAGTGAATATGGAAGAAATCTCAGCAAATTATACACTTTCATTTTGTTGCATTAGTCACTGTGTTTCAGTGCAAACCTCTTAAATTTCACCAAGAGTAAATGAACCATAAGGTGTTCTCATTAGGTAATGAATACAGAAAAGGAAGAAATATCAATCTCTGGTAAACTCAGCTCCCTCTTTGTTCATATCCTATATCTCATCATGGTTGCATTAAACATGTTCTACTTCACTGTAAACACTGGAAGATGAAAAATATTGATATGAAAATACTTTTTCCACATTTCCTGAAGTTCCAGATATGTGATAACAGTAATACTAGGCCAGTTATATATTTACATCAGTTTCTATTTCTAGGCACATGAATAACACCACTGAAACTAGTACTACTTGCATATGTAATGCTTTTTGGAACTACTTTCATTGTACTATAGCTATCTTTCATCACATATTATTAGCTGAAGGAAAGTACGTACCACCTTAACCCTGCCTAAATTATAATGTTAGCTTGATTAACCTAAATAAAATTAATTCTTCTGTGTAAAAATGAAAAAGACATAAGAACATTAGTGGAGACACATAATGATACTTTGCAATATATGAAATATTTTTATTTAAATATCAGTCTCTATGTTTGATCTCCAGGTTTAATTATTCCACCCACCACAAACTCAGAAGAAACATCTGGCTCTATAATTTA
Organism: Callipepla californica brunnescens; assembly: GCA_023055505.1. Taxonomy (NCBI): domain Eukaryota; kingdom Metazoa; phylum Chordata; class Aves; order Galliformes; family Odontophoridae; genus Callipepla; species Callipepla californica. The sequence continues at coordinate 11,960,775 of JALIRH010000023.1, read as the reverse complement.
CTAAGTCTCCTGACATTTTAACAATCTAAGCATAGAAAAAGAACATAAAAACTTGTACAAGTTATTTCAAGTCAGTTCAAGCTGAATATCAGTGCCAGAGATCTGTATTTTTTTCATAGGTATTCAAATTAAATAGCTCCAGGATACATGTACAGAACTTCCCTTATCTAATTCAGAGCAACTGAACCTCCAAAGTGGGCTTTTCAGAGGAAAACTCTTGTACTGATGTCCTTTGGACTATCCATGGGGCTGTCTCAACTATGTCATATCCTAAAAGAATGCCTAGTGTTTCCTGTGTCACAGAGGAAATGCAAAACTCTTCCCAGATTCCTTGAAGGGGCAACAACATTATGTCCCAGTTATCTGGGTAAATTGGGTTAAAAAGATATTGTCAAACCTGTAAGATGCTAGCAAACACAAGTAACCTGGAACAGTTTAGGGAGTCTATGATTTCCTTATGAACTGATCTTTATTACTTGTTCTGTTTAACCTTTCAAAGGCTGCTTCTTTGAAAAGCTGAGACAGAATAACAAGGAAGTTGCAATGTGTTTTAAGTGAAGTTGTACAAACATGTTCGTGAAGGGTAAGAGAGCGACTTTTCAGGATTCTTAACAACAGAACCAGTTTAAACATGAATGCATAATAAATGTCTTTACAGTGTATTTGCATACTATGATGCTATTAACAATATATCGGAAAGTGTCAGTGAGGCAGGCTCCTGTTTACACATCCCAAAACCTGTGTAAAATAAATAAATAAATGAATCACTGCCTAGAAGAAGCAACTCTGAAAAAGAGCTTACTTAAGCAATTGCAGCAATAGCCTAGAAAAGTAATTCCGGGGACAGTATTTTTACGTTATCTCCATGTGACTTCAGAACTGAAAAAAGAGACAACAGTATATGAACAGTTTCTTGGAGCACATAACCATAAATTTAGGCACCAGAGGACGTGGACCTCCACCAACCCTACAGCTGTGAGATCCCACAGGCTAACTAACCAGCTTGTCTTCTGCACCAAATATTCTGAGCTCTTCCGTCCCTGATTTGTCTGACTGTATAATCTATTTAAACCATATACTAAAGAATAGTGGAATGAATCACAGTCTAGGAAGCATGCATGGAAATACAGTGCTTAGTAGGCCAAGGGAACTGCCCGTCATCTAAGATAAGATACAAGATAACAAGCTAGGAAGCAAGTTAAGAACAATGTGCTATTCAGGAAATATCATGTATAGAAACTGCACATGCTGTTCTCTTATAACTCCTTTTTGGGTAGGAAAATTACTTACTGAACTTTTACTTTACCTAAAAGAGAGTAATGTTGTCAGTTTTTCCTTTGCCTGTTGTTTTATATTCACTAGACAATCACTGATAACTGGGATTAAGAACATCATATTTTTCTTTGGATCTGTCAGACATAAAGAAGATTTATGCAGAAAAATCTTTGCAGCTTTGAATAATTTATGAAAAATATAAATGTGTACAATCTTGTCCTAAAGATCCTAAGCTGAGCTAAGCGCTCACACAGCAGCTCATAGAAGGTTGAAGTCCTTCTAAATCAGGTAAATCAGAATAAAAACTGTAATAGCTGTACTAAAAGTTGAATGTGCCACCAAAGCAGGGCTTCAACATGGCATACCAGTAACATCATCCTTATGAATTTCCCAACCCACCTCTCCTTCTGTCTTAAAGCTTTTACTGCTAAGTACATCGTACAGTACAGGACATCCCTTCAGTCAGTCAGCCAGATGTCCTGGCTGGACCCCCTCCCAGCCCTCTTACTGGTGGTACAGTGTGAGGCAGCAAGAAGACCTTGATGCTGTGCAAGCACTTATCATAACAAATAAAACAACATGTTAGCAACTCTGTTTTGGTCACAGATAAAAAATTAGTATTGTACAGTCTGTTGTGAAAAAATGCAATTCCACCCTGGCCAGAACCAGAAGGGATTTCAGCAGTCAGGTATGGAATTCAGAAAAATAAAATTAATAAATTCCACATACATCTCCTAAAGGTGAGACAAGAGGGATAACCCTGATAATTATACAGACCATTGATCAACTGTTTCTGGGGGCACCTAAACAAGCCTTTAGGCATGGCAGGGTCCAGGAGCTAGCAAATGACAAAGTCAGTGATAAACAAGAGCAAGGCAAGTTACTACTGAGGCTTCCAAATTCCATATGCCAGCTGTCCCAGAGGATGCTTTCATCACTGTTTTACACAGTGGTTCTGTTTATGAGTCACAATTAAAGTGCATTTCCTGGATATGAGCACCCAGCTCTTTGTGGTTGCTCGTGTGCAAAGAGAACTGTGTGAAAACAAAATACCTAACAACTAATGAATAAAGTGTGTTCATATAAACCCATATGATCACATTTTTTACATCGCAAGCTGTCATTCTCATTACCAAGAAATGCCTAGGTCTATTATGTGTTTATGGAATATTATAGCTGATCACTGAGGGCAGCATAAACAGATTTGAGGAGCCTGCAATAATTCTTTTTGTAATATTCAAGAACTACAAAATACTTGCTCGATTTAATAAATTATAGTCATTATATATGACACTGAAAAAAATATCACATCTATGTTGAAAAATGAAGATCAAATGGATTCTCAAACTGTGACAAACTGCCAAGAATTTTATATGGCCTGTTACATTTGCTTCAAAAGCCAGGATAAATATCAATTCATCATTTATAAAACACATGTCATTATTTTAATTTGGTGTTGGACAAAATGAATAGCACACATGAATCTTTTTTTCTTTTGTTTTTTTAATACTTTAAGTAACTTTACCAGGACATACTGGTTAAAAAAAAAAAAAAAAAAAGTATTTTAAAACTTCACAGGTCTGAGATTCTCATTTTTCTGTATGTGATTTGCAGTGCAGCTATAAAAAAAAACTTGACACCAATTTTCCGTAAGATATGAAAAAGAGTTTTACTTTGAGTAATTCTGTAGTATTAACTTTATTTGCTGGGACCATCAGGCTTTAGTTACAGTGGCTCTGGTCCTGTTCACTTCTGTGGGATAGAGATATAAAAACGGTATTTATGATTTTTAAATCATAGAGCCATAATCTTGTATAATTTGTATCCAAAAAAGCATACTAAACTAAAGGTTATTAGAAAACAAAGAGCATAAGACAAGTTACAAATTTTTCTAAAAGTAAGCAAGAGGAAGAGATGTTAGTTTTAGGTCTGAATCCTTTACCAGGATAATTCAAGCTTTAATGTTTGTTAAGTCCGTATTTAAAGTTGTACAGTGTCTGAATTTTTACCTTGCTCTAGCAGCATCCTCTGCTATTGGGAGATTGAAAACTTGGGCAAAACAAAACTGGAGTGCAATTTGGCAGTGGCACATGAAGTGTCTACAGCCTGCTGAGGTACATCTGTATGAGATAATGATCCTCCAAGATCATCAGAAGGAAACACGTTACAGAACTTACTGCTGAAAGCAAGTATCTTTTGCTAAAGTGCATATCAGCTCCACAGGACAGACCTCCAATCTTTTGGAGGCAGCTCCTGGAGATTGTGCCATCACTTCCCTCCATCCTTCCCTCCCTCTGCATGGCTGATCTGAGGCTGTACAGATGCCTAGTTCCATCCTTTGGAGGAGAAACAAACCCTACATACTTCTGAGGTGGCTGATTGAGACTCAAGGCTACTGAGAAATGTGCACTTCCTGCCTGGAATTGGATCAGCTTGCATCCCTTCAAGTTTTAACATGGCTCTAATTTGGTTCCTGGTTTCAAACAGGAACTGTCAGGGAGCGGAGGAACAGAACTGCAGGCCAAGATTAATCTGCTGTGCGGAAGGGCAAGCAGAGGGCTAATAATAATTAGATAATGTGAATCCCTTTTAATGACTGTTCCATATGTTGCTGCATGGGTTGTCTATTAAGTAAATGCTCTCTCTGGGATTTGATCTCAAAAGCAATGCCACATAGATATTTACTAATAAAGAGCAGTTATATAATGGAAATTGCTGTGGTCTGGTCATACAAGATAAAAGTGACTGTGCTGTTCAGCTACTGTGAAGTGAAATTCAGTGTTATTTTTCCTGTACTTGGAAGGATCTGCTCAGAGAGCTCCCCTGGGGTCACATACAGTAGGAGTCATGTATAGCAGTATATAGATGTTACAGGGTCAGAGTAAAACAGAGCACCATCGACATCTGAAAAGCTTCCTTCAGCCTTTCTTTGCACTGAAGAAAGTTATGTGAGCACTAACATTGCTCTGGTTTTGCTCTGCAACCATCTTAAAGAGTCATCTACAGGCTCAGTTTGCTCTGTATAGCTTAAAGGAGTGTGACTAAAGCCCTGCAGTGGAATCAGCTGCAGAACTGAGTCCCAGCTCCCAACTCAAGGCTATACTTAAGGACAATTGCAAGCTCAGTTTTTTGCTTAGGGATCATTGAAGGTAATGAATGGGAGACAACTCAGAATTCTGAACACATCTGATGTCACAAATTAAACCTAACATACTACCTGGTCTGAATTTGACAGCTGCAGGTGGAGCCACTAATTCGCTTCTCTGCAATAAATTAATAGATGAAATTGTTCTTTCTGTATTCCTCTAAATATGTGAGAACCGGAGAGGAAGAAATAACAGTGTTTACAGTTTCAGAGAAGCAGGAAAGTTGGGTGAAGGCACGCATATGGAAAAATTTCTATCTGTTGAAAGCATTAGCAGGCAAACAGGATGAGTACAAGCAGAAAACTATATTGGCATAGAAGCACCTCATGCAGACAAAATCCTGTTTCAGACCCTGGCTGCATTCAAGTTACTTCAGTCCACCTCAGCCCCCTGCTGCCAGCAGTGGTCACCTGCACGTCCACCGGTAGTTTACACTGATGTTCGGCGCAGTATAGAGCAGTTTAAAATAAAATGTCTGTCAGCAAGACAGCTGTCATCACCTGATAGGTTCACAGGCCACCATCTTGGTAAAATACTCTTGTTTCTCTAATAGAGCCTGATGCAAAGAAGAGCTTTGTGTTAGTTGTATTTCACCTTTGCTCAGATACAGAAGGACAGTTAGGTAGGGAACAGCTTGTTGAAGTGTGCATTTCACTATGGCATGTTGCTGGCCAGTGTCCTCCTGGCAACAATGCTGCTCGATGCACACTGCAAGGGGATGTTCTGTCAAAACCTTCTGGGTATATGTGTTGTATGGATGTTTACATTGTGCTCATTAGAAAATGAATTGAGCACCTCGACTCAGTGTTTTGCTGGCCATTCAAGAGAAGTGCTGTGTTCTTGGATATTGTAAGATATTCAAAACAAAAAGAGAAGTGGTATAACTTAGCTCTTCACAGAACAATGTGTTGCTGCATTGGCTGTCAGTCTAGGAAATACGGAATATCAAGAAAGAATTCTTCAGGCTCTAATTTCCTCATGCCAAAAGGTAAAATGTACTTCAGAAGCCCCAGTTCTATACTTCATCACATGCAGAACAGGACAGAACCTGCTCACAGCTACAGCATACCAATCCATCCAAACATCTTGTCTCTAGCTGCATTTCTGCTGACAGTGGCAGCAAATAGATATGACATCATATTAAAATAAGTTTTATTCTAGAGAGCTTTAAGCCATACCTCTGGGCCTGCTGAAATTTCCTCTTCCTTCTGCAGCTTATACTGTACACCACATCTGACTGTGCCTTTTCAGTCAAAGGTTGCACCAGAGGGCTGTGAAAGGGCATTATTTTTAAATTTCCTTTTTATTACTTTTTTAAAGAGGTCCCTGATGTCCTCACAAAGGGATATAAATGTTATAAAGAAATAAAATCTGAAAAAATTGAAATGCTCTTACTTCACTGCACAGTGTAATCAGTTTGGAAGATACATTGCAACTTTATTAAATATCAGGCTTTACTCAAGGGAAATCTATGGGAAAAACAAAGGAAAGGATGTTTGTCTGCTATTCCATTTCTTCCAATAAAACAGCATTAGCATTTATAAAAGGAGTGGAGCTACTAACTACACTGTAATAGTTCTGCTTCCATTTGGAAGATTTTCACCCCTTTTCATGAAGAATGTCTGTGTTTGCTGGTGGAAATTAAAAGCTGTCAAATTTCCCTGTAGAAACACTTTTAACCTGAAAGGCAGCAAACCCTGGACTGCCCACGCTACCCCAGCATGGCCATGCTATCTGTCCCCTTGCAAAGCACCCAGTTGCCTGCATACACAACATTAAGAGAGAGGAAAGGAGCTCTAAGGAGAGGGACCTGGGTGTCTTGGTGGACAACAGGCTGGCCATGAGCCAGTAGTGTGCCCTGGTGGCCAAGAAGACCAATGGAATCCCGGGATGTATTAAAAAGAGGTTGGGCAGCAGGTCAAAGGAGGTGACCCTCCCCCTCTCCTCTGCCCTGGTCAGGTCTCACCTGGAGTACTGTGTTCTGGGCTCCCCAGTACAACAAAGACAGGGATCTCTTCGAAAGAGTACAGTGGAGGGCTACAAAGATGGTGAAGGGCATGAAACACCTCCCTCATGAGGAAAGGATTAGAGAGCTGGGTCTGTTCAGCCTTTAAAAAAGAAGACTCAGAGGGGATCTGATCCACATCTACAAGTAACTAAGAAGTGGGAGGCAAAGAGATGAGGCTGGACTCTTCTCAGCAGTATGTGGTGATAGGATGAGGGGAAATGGCCACAAACTTCATGAGGCATAGAAAGTTCCGCATAAATATGCAAGGGAAATTCTTCACAGTGCAGGTGATGGAGAACTGGCACAGGCTGCACAGAGAGGTGGTGGAGTCTCCTCTGGAGACGTTCAAGACTCACCTGGATGCCTATCTGTGCAACCTGGTCCAGGGAGCTGCTTTGGCTGGGGGGTTGGACTCAATGATCTCTAGAGGTCCCTTCCAACCCCTACAATTCTGTGACTCTGTGGTTAATCTGTTCCAAATTGCAGAACTGCTTTCCTGCTCCATTCTTCTTCATGGTGGGAGGTGTTCCTATGGGTATGACAGAGCAAAGCACATAGCAGAGTGCTACCAACCCACTCTTCTGGTTGTGCCCTGAGGTTCACTGCAGAACAGCTATAATCCACAGCCCACTAATAGAGCTGTCATTAACTACTTCCATACCTGAGCTTTGTTTAATTTTTTGAGTCTTTCCTGCAGCCAAAATGACCAGGAAGTGTTCTTTCTAACAGTTTCATAATAGTGTGTAAAGAACGACTGCAAAATGACATCTGAGCACAATGCTCTGTCCTGCTCAAGTTGCCTGTTTGTAGAACAGCTGCTATAGTGACGTGTGAAATGCAAAACTACTGTTATCTATGGATTTTAGCCACAGTACAAACACAATAGCATCATGGTTAGACCCTAATAAAACCTGCATTGCAGATGTAGTAACATCAAAATTACTGTTCAGTTCTCCCCACGACAACACTGCTCCAGCAGCAGATATGGTCACTAGTATTGTTTCTTTTTAATTTGCTTTGCTCTGTTACAGGAATTAAATAATAAAGAGAATTACCTAACGTGTGGCATATATTTTATGTCTTATCATGAGACAACAGGTAGAAATTCTTTACTGTGAGGGTAGTGAGGCTCTGGAATGGGTTTCCCAAAGAGGCTGTGGATTCTCCCTTCTTTGAAGCATTCAAGGCCAGGCTGGATGGGGCTTTGAACAACCTGGGCTAGAGGGAGGTATCCCTGCCTATAGCAGGGAGTGGGGCGGGGGGGGGGGGGGGGGGTAAACTACTTAAATCTTGATCTTAAAGGCCCCTTCCAACCCAAATCATTTAAAAAATTTTATGGTTCTGTGTTTTCTCCCAGTGTAAAGGCCAGAGGGTACTGATTGCAGTTTACATTTTGCCTGTTTGTAGGTTTTTCACGTGAAATTCCAGACATGTTTCAGAGCTGCTCTGCTGATATACAAAAGTGATGTTAAATATCCTAGCTATAACATTTATATCACAATGCAATTTGGATGCATAGAGAAAAGAAAGAAAAATAATGGGTACGGACAGGAGGGGCTATTGTTATATATTGCAGGAAGTATCCTGCACCTACTAAAGAGATTCAAATTTAGGTTCATGCAATGGTAATTCTGAGTTTGTCACCATGACTCCCTATGCAAAGAAGCATTGTGCTTCATGCATGAATATTACTGAAACATCAGCAGTGAGACAGGCTTGTTCTTTGTGCAGCCCCCTCACTTCAGGCTGGAGAACATGCTCTTCTACCCAGCCCCTCTCCACCCACACAGCAGAACTCTGTCAAGGAAGTCCAGAGGAAAATGAGATTCCCCCATAGCACTTACATATTTGCAATACGAAATTAATTTTGAGTTGAAATGTTTGTTCCACATGCATAGTTCTTTAGCTTCATCCTGTAGAAAGCTTCCCAGTTGCTCATTTAGTTTAGTGCACTTACTCGATTTTCATTCTACAATCTCCAAGATGGTACTTCAGTGTCTTTTGTTCTTGTAGCACGTCTAGGCAGTTTGTTTGCATTTTTATGAGCAAATAAATGTGCAGTAGCTGAAGCTTTTTTTGTTTTTCTATCAATAATGAAATCCATATATAAAGTCAGTTGGGTGATACCAACAGAGAACCCCCACCCCCGCTGACACAAAGGACAACAAGAGCCTTGTTCCCTCGATAGCAGTAAAATACATCTTCTGCAAACCAAATCCACCAATGGATGTTTAAGAAAAGTGATAATTCAAATGCTAGCTGTTTTCCTCACAACTATTTTAAAAATGTTGTTTCCTAAAAAGCTGAAGAGATGACTCCAGGAATGTTGTACCTTAGATAAAGATGGCAGGCATGACGAGATGCAAATCCAAGCGTATTTCTCTGTCCTTCTTTTTCTCTCTCAGACTGAGCTTATTTTTTTTCCTCTTTTTTAAGGGAAAAAAAAAGGTTTATTTTTTTGCTTTCTTTTTTTTTTTTTTTTTTTTTGTGAGAAAAATATGTAACAATTTTAAATGAAATCAGTTACTGCATTCCATCATGCCAATCTTCAACCAAAAATTCATATTCCCAGGGTCACCAGTGGGTCAGAAGGTCATTAATGGGAAAAAAAAACATGATATATAATTGAACAGTAGAAATACAATTCATTGTTGCTATAGTAACAAGACAAACAGAAACAAGGCACTGAGAAACACTTTCAGACAGCGATTTCTGTCCAAAGTACACAGGAGGTTATTTGGCAGCTATTTTAACAGTGGGGCACTTCGGGTGAGATGGGAACTTGAGCAGCCTCTGCTCACAGTGGGTGCAGAACAAACAAATCACTGCAACCAGCAGCCTCATTGTCACAACCAACAGCTCCATGCAGCCAGAGCAGTGAGTTCAGGGACAAGATCGAGGGCTCGTTAATTAGCTTAGTTTTGGAATGCAAAATGAAAAAAAATTGAAGTCAAAAGAAAGTCCTGCACTGGTTTGCCTCTCAGCCAAAATGGTTAATCTGGTGTATTTGGTAAATACCTCTGGGAAAAATAATTTTCTTTTTTTTTTCTTTTCTTTTCTTTTCTTTTCTTTTCTTTTCTTTTCTTTTCTTTTCTTTTCTTTTCTTTTCTTTTCTTTTCTTTTCTTTTCTTTTCTTTTCTTTTCTTTTCTTTTCTTTTCTTTTCTTTTCTTTTCTTTTCTTTTCTTTTCTTTTCTTTTTTTTTTTTTTTTACAGCTTTGTAATCACTGAAGTCATTTCACCTAATCTGAAGCAAATCCACATCATGGTCAATAAATTGTTCAAGCCAAGTCTTCCTTCTGTGCCTTGCTGCCAGAGGATTTCCAATAGATACCTACTACTGAGAATTTTAAAAAATGTAGTGTTGCAATCCTCTATAACTTTGCTCAGTAAAGTCACACTGAGATTAAATTCTCCTCTTTTAAAAAAGTATACAATTCTGCACTTTTAAAAGATCCTTCCTGACATGCCTTCCCTACTCAGGCACCAGTGTCATTATGAGAGTATAAAGAATAATCAAGTGTCTGTTTCACCTGACTTTCATTTACAGAAAAGTTGATTTAAACTGAAGAAGTACATAAGTCAGTCTAGGTTAAAAAAAAAGAAAAAGAAGGGAAGGGAAGGGAAGGGAAGGGAAGGGAAGGGAAGGGAAGGGAAGGGAAGGGAAGGGAAGGGAAGGGAAGGGAAGGGAAGGGAAGGGAAGGGAAGGGAAGGGAAGGGAAGGGAAGGGAAGGGAAGGGAAGGGAAGGGAAGGGAAGGGAAGGGAAGGGAAGGGAAGGGAAGGGAAGGGAAGGGAAGGGAAGGGAAGGGAAGGGAAGGGAAGGGAAGGGAAGGGAAGGGAAGGGAAGGGAAGGGAAGGGAAGGGAAGGGAAGGGAAAGGGAAGGGAAGGGAAGGAATAGCAGCCGGAGAACTCCCAATGGACGACAGTGAGAATATGCTACACTACAAAAATCATTGTCTCTGACTCACCAAGAAAAAAGTTTTCTACTTACTCTCAGAAGGTTGTCCACACCCAGCAAAATGAACTATAATTAAGGCACTTCAGTCCTTCACAAATCTTCCTATCTGAACATGCGATGAGTTCTCAAAAATGTGAGAAGCTCTTTCTCTTGAAAGAGTTTGAGAAGACAAAATGCACAAATGAATTTCTCAAAACGAGTGCAAAAATCGTACATAAAATGCAATAACACTGAGGAGCAGATGTATACAATCTTTTCAGTTCATAATAAACATTTGAATGCTGCTCATTCATCATTTATTTCATCCCTGTAACATTGCCATTCAGTTATTTTATCACCAATTGGTATTAAGAAAAGGTGAGGCAACAAACTTCCCTCAATTGCATTTACTGAATTGTCTGTTTCTAAATAGTGATAAAAAAAAGCACTAGCAAAAACTAATCAACAAAAGCAAATAAACAAACAGAAATCCAAGAAGCAAACATTCAAAAAAAAAAACCAAAACACAAAAAAACTTCCAGACAACCTTCAACCTGTTATAAGTTGTGAAGTTTGGTCATTGCCTTAGAATAATTTCTAAGTATTTTTAAAATACTTAGCATCTTCTAAAAATTAGAGTAGTGGAGAGGGACTATAAAAAAAGTTAGGAAAAAATGTTCCAATTCTTTCCCTTGTGGACAGATGATGTGCATTTCAACCATTTCATTATTCACATCCTCATTAGAGTCTTGAATGTGTCCCTCATGGAGTCTCACTTACCACACACCATGGTTGAAAGCCACTGGATAGCTTTTGTCCCCTGGGGCCCCAAGAACTCTCTTGCTGGATTTTTGATGGAAAAAACCTACCCACACTAACCCCAAAACTAATTTAATTAAAAGACTTGGTTGTTGAGTAGATACACAAAAGAAGCCATCTTAAAGCCCTGTAAATTTGATAGTCCATTGTTTTCAAGAAAGAATATATAAACACCCTGAAGTCAAAAGTTTTCCTTGACCTGTCAGGTGTACTATATTTTTTAGTATGGGAGAAAAGGAATATTTATAATTGATTCAGATGTTACAGTGTTGTCAGTATGGCTAATCTTGTCTTTGAGGAGCATCTTGAAATTGATCTTGAAGTCTATCTAGCCTGATAAAAGGGAGATTATCCCCATCTTTAACTAACAAAGCATGTGTGCATGGAAGACGGGTGGGGTTGAAGTCTCACGACCACTGCACCCCTCTCTCCAAGTTTATCCAAATGCATATTAGGGACATGATGGGTGCACAATTAGGTCGGAGGATCCTCTCCTTCATCCGTATTAAAGTGCCTATTTCTTGATATCGCACTGGACTTCAGGAGTTTTCTTTGGGCTGCGACTTGTCTGCTAACAATGGTACCTAGCACATGCAACTGTGCTGTATTTCTTTTAAATGTAAGGTCAGAAATTAACTTGACACTGTCAGCAAATTGATCTGTACTTGACATGACTTCCCTTAAGTAGTAAATCCAGTTTGAATGGAGTAACTCACTGAACAGAATTAGAAGGAAATATATATATATAAATAAAAGCTTGCTTTTACTTTGATTTTTATTGCTTAACTGTCCCTCCCATGTTTTGCTCTCCATTGTTCATTTCAGCTTTGTTCCCTTGAAACCTTGGCTCCAGTGGCAAATCATCTGATGCACTGCCATAATAGCACAGTAGTAAGCACTATGGCTCCCATGTGAGTACTTCTTTCATATGTTTACAACTGAAGTTTTCAGTTTGGGTAAGACAAGGACGTTTTGTGGAGTGTACATCAGATTTCTGTAGTGTTTTAAGTTGATTTTGCACACATAGAATGAAATGAAAAATAAAAGAGACAATCCCATGTGAGAAATTCAAACACAACATTTACCTTGATTCCATTTATTCACCAAGTCTGTTTGCCATTATTCTTAACATTATTTCTCAATCTAATTCATACATCCTCTTCTCTTCCATCTATCATCACCAGTACCACTTGCAAATCTCCCCTTTCTTTTTTCAGGGTTTTGTATAAAACCATCAAGTCAGAATTACTCAGGAGGATTAAGACCAGAGATATGTATAAGCAACAGCTGCTGTAGTCAAATCTTCAGGACTGAAAAAAAAAACAAAAAAAAAACGTGCTTTGGAGTGTATTTCCATTCATCACAGTTGAAACACAGATTTTCCACACTCTTTTCCACTTTTGGATGTATTTCCAACTTACAAGGATTTAATTTGTATATAAGTGGCCTGGTAGACTACATTGTCTGATATACCTGGCATATATATTGATATGTACATATATCACCTTAGGAATTTTTTCACATGGGTATCCAATAGATTTACTAATATGATGGTACTGAAATAGACTGTGTAGTCACCAATATCCAATCTTTTCATGAGCTCATAGTCTTCTCAGAGCAGAATAAAATAGCTTAGAGGAGTAAAGGGCCCATCAATTTTCATAGTCACACTATTGTGCCCATTTTCAGAAGTAAGGTGAAGTTTAGGAAAAAATAATAAGTTTCCAGTTAAAACTTGCATCTGCCATAACACGTAGGCAGTCTTGCAGGTCTTATGTGTATATTTCACACATAAACTTGTCCCTCCAAAACTCAGTTAAGAAGATGCCAGAAACATTCAGAATCTCTCATGTTTTTTACTTGATATGTATAGTCTTAAGGAATAATAAATAATCGTCCTTGACCAAAGTCATGAGAACACAGGAAATGCTGCCTTCTAGCATATTTTCTTCTAAAAAAAGTTATTCCCTCTTATTTGCAGATTCTTCCCAACATTTCACATATGATTTTAGTATAAAAATTTGTGGGCATATTTGTCTTCCTTTCCTGCCTCATATTAAAATGTTTTCTCATGCTTATACTAGCTATTGCCATCTTGATTCATAAGAGTTTGGCATGATGTGCTACAGTTACATAATATACATCTTCCAGTACATTCTCCCACTGAAATTACTTGCTGACACTAGCAGCTACTGGCAAGCACCTAAGGACCAGTAGGTGCTTCTTGTATTGTTCTATTCTGTGCAGAGTGATGGGAGTGGAAGCGTCTGTACTGTTGCACTCAACATGAAGATGTTTACCACAAGTCACATTCCTGAATGCAAAAATGAAGTGAGATTTCTCTCTCACATTTCAATCTGAAAAACTCAAAAGTATTTTTGAAAGCTGTACACATGAATAATACAGAGGGTAGATTTAAGCACTCAAGCACAGTACATTTTCTTCTAATAAGAAAGTATTGCATTGCACCTTGTCAGTTTAGGAACTTGTCTTCAACCCATTTTTTGAAGAAGAGTAGGAAAGACAAAACCATACTCAGATGAGCAATGATAAAAAAAGGATTATTTCAGAGAATCTCAGAAATCACTGTTTCTCTTCCATAAAGGATTTTGTGTAAGGTTATTCCCAATATTCTTATTTCTCTCAAATACGTCCTTGTATTAACAGGACACAAGACCTACAGCATGACTAGCACACCTGTATGAAGGACAACTCAGGAGAAGGAGCACACAGGAATCTGCAAGATGATTACATATACTCAATACCCATAAATATTGATGTGATGTCTTCACACTGATGAAATCCCGAAGTAGTCTTCATCTTTAAATTTAACATAAGGACTGGAATAAATTCCATAGAAAAAAGATTCAACAGCTGTGTATGAAAAGATGTGCAGGAAGTATAACCTCATTAAGAACTCAGATCAGGTATTTCAGAGAACCTCATTAAGAACTCAGATCAGGTATTTCAGAGTTCTGGCCCAATATATTAAACACAAGCCCACAACCTATTAAAGACATTGGTGTGATTATAGGCAGTAAGAAACATCTTTTTCTCTTCATGAGTATTTCCATACCAACAAACAACCTTTTCTGCTTATTTATGTGCTTTTCTAAACCTGAATGTTTGAGAGCAAAAAGAAAAAAAAACACTTTAACTTACTGGAAAATTTGTTTTCTTTTTTCATGTGTACATTTGAAGGAGCGTATTTCTGTGAATAATGGGAACAAGTATGACCACTTTAGTTAAAGTGTTTGCATTGGTTTCTCTACTTACTGCTCTTAAAAGTGGTACTTGATGTCTTGATTTTTGCTCACTCACAGAAATTTTAAAAAGTCTAAAAAGACAGTTTCTTCTTTTTTTCACATTGCAAGAGTTTAAGACAGGAGTAAGTGTTACAGAAACAACAGATGAGTTAAGTTCATTTGTAATTAAGTAAAGTAATGCTTATTCTAAAGTTTACTTTGCTTAGAATCGTAGAATAGTTTGGGTTGGAAGGGATCATAAAAATCAGTTTCCCTCCCATGGATTGGTTTTCACCCACTAGATGATCAGACTGCCCAGGGGCCCACCCAAACAGACCTTGGACATCTCCAGAAATGGGACACCCACAGCTTGTCTGAGCAACCTGTGCCAGTGCCTCATCATGCTCTGAGTAAAGAATTTCCCTCTGTCACCTAGTCTAAGTCTCAACTGTTTGTAAATTTCCTCTATGTACTGGAAGGCCACGATGAGATCTCCCTGAAGCCTTCTCTTCCCCAGGCTGCAAATGCTCAGCTCCTTCCACCATAGGAGAGGTACTCCAGCCCTCTGATGATTTCCTTGGTCTCTCTTGGGACCAGTTCCAATAGCTTCACATATTTCAGGTGCTGGGAGTGCTGGTGCTCCAGATCTGGAAACAGTAGTTCAGTTGGGCCCTCACAGTGGGTAGAGTAGAAGGGGGGCAGTCACCTCCCTCACCCTGCTGCCCATCCCTCTTTTGATGCAGCCTGGGATAGAGTTGGCCTTCCAGACTGCAAGTGCACACTTCTGGCTCATATCAAGATTTTGTCTGCCCAGAACCCAAAGTCCTTCTCCACAATCTGTATATGTCTATATATCTGTATACCTAAGTTCGAGGACTTGCTGAAATCCAAGGCTTACTTTTAAGACTTGTTTCTAATAATTTAATGTTTTGTTGTAGTATTTTCAAGTTTTCCGCATCATTTTAGGTTGTTTTTTTTTGTTTGGTTGGTTTTTTCGATGGCACTCTGATGCCCATAGACAGATCATTTCTAATTTAATTAATTTTTTTAATTTCTTATTTATTTTTATTTCTATATTTGAGTAAATGGATAACACTTTTGATCTGAAATTTTATACCATCAAAATTCATTTTCTTATTCTTACATAATAGCCATTCAACCTTGAGCAGAATAAAAATTCTGGCAGATATTCTCTTAAAGTGATATGATTTTTTTGCATCCCATCTACCTAAGTCCTGTGTATATTACTGATTATTAACTACCTAAGATCAATAGTAATAGAATAGTATGCTAACCTTAAGACGTTTATAGCTGTTGCAATTCAGCAGCCAAAAACTGATTCAATCTTTCACTATGCTGCTTCAAAATATTTTTAAGTTGCCATTGCCTTAAGAGATGGCAATTTTCTGTTGTTATTTTGAACATATTTGGTGATCTCAGCTCTTGGCTCTTCTTCGTGCTTTTTATGAGTTCATATACAAAGCCTTTTTGTGCTTTAAAACAGATGCCCAAGGGACCATGTCAATGTCACTGAAGACTGGGCTAGAGAAAGCCAGACGCCTGGAGCAGGGCTGGTGTTTAAGGTGATGTGCAATGCTGTGTTACATCTGTTGGGAGGATCCAGGGAGTATCTCCCCATGAGCCACAAACTCCCTGGTGAGTTCACAAACAGGCTGCCCCAGCAGCTAAGAACTAGTCAAGCTGGTTCATCATGAAGGCCTGCTTTGCATGCCCTTTACCAGTCAACAATCCCATAGACTAGCAAATGGAGCAAATCATGGGAATAAGTAAAATAATATGGACAGGTTAAACCTCCTCTCCCTTACCTTTTTTAAAAAAGGGAATCCATTCATCTGCTTAAGTCCTTTCCGGTCAAATGTTTTAAGACAAAAGGATGTTTATCTTCAGGATAACTAATGAAAATGATCACAGCCAGTTTTAAGAAAAGCCAGAAACAGCTCTCAGAGTTTCTGCTTCCTCCCAGCACCTCATATTCTATAGTGGGAAGCAAATATTGTCACATGAGAGTTTTCACCTGCACCTCCAGGTTTACGAGAACAAAGCTGAATCTTCTCTATCAAGATTTGTTCAGATGAGTACTGTAACTGTCGCCAGCCATTAGTACTGATAAACCATAATGATACATACAGGATAACCTGGATTAGGTCCTTTCATGGCAATACCAGGGTGTTAGGAAAATTTCTGCTCCTAAAAGCTTGCTCTATCATTTTTACCCCAAAAAGAGACAGGAGAGCCTTTAGCTCTCTTTACTCAAAGAAAGGGAGAGTCCATTATGCCACAGGACATACCTCTGTGGAGCCTCTCAATGTGCTGAGAGATGCAGCCCCTCTTTTACCCCTGTACCCTGATGCAAGTGAGCCCTTCCCCCTTTCTCCAATGGCAGAGGTAATCAGGGTTCACATTCGTCTTGATCCACTTATCAGTCATCCCCACAGTAGGTATCCTCCTTCGTTTGCTTTGTGTATACATACTTTACAATCCGGGATCTGAGTTTGTTGTTTCATCCAACTGCAATTGTCTTTGTATCTTGTAAAGTCTATCTCTCTTTGTTCTGTCCAGCAAACAAAATTTACATGCAGGTGTTAAGCAAGCATCTCTTGTCATACACTTGCAAGATAAGTTTGTCTGAGCAGATCCTTGTTACTAAACTCTTCTCAGCTTTCTCTATATCTTGTTTTGCAGAGACCCCCTATCCTTACTATGTTCATCCCAAATTTTATTTTTCAAGTATACTTTATCTTTGTTTTTCCCCCATATGGAATGCACAATACCTTTGTAGGTTTAGTTTCTACTAGCCCCAGTGAAAAAAAGTAGCACCAAAGTCACCATATATTAACTAACTTTACAGATGTAACATACTCAGAATTGAAGCTAAACTACTTTTCCTTCCGTCTCCAGTAGAATATTTTGATTTCCCCCTCATGCTGAAGAAAGTCTCATTTTATGTTCTGAGGATAGTAGGAACCTAGAAATTTTCTTCCTGGCAGAATGAAGTTGTTAAACACATTTTAACATATTTTGGTCACTGAACAGGTATCTATATTGTCATTCAAAACCCAGGAAGAAAAGTCTCTTACTACAACATGGTGTTAGAAAATGGCATTCCATTACTCCTCTCAATGTGTACCAGGTAACTTGACAAAAAAGCACGCTCTCTCTGATTTCAGGATCTACATTTATATAGTTAAGACATACATATTCAGTACCATGGCATACAAATTCAAACATTATTTATTAGGCCATAGTGAGCCACTTTTAAAAAACAGTGCATGTGGAACCCAAGGAAATTGTCCTTGCACGTTTTGGGGCAAAAGATGCAAGCATTCTGTTGTGACTCCAGTACTTCTTGTGAGGCAAAATCATTGAGGCAGAAGATAAAAGTATTCTATTATGTCCCCAGCGCAAATCGTTGAGGAAGAACAAGACGGTTCACCCACTAAAGCTGAAAAGGAAAGTTTTAAAACTATCACTCATAGATTCCTTTTGCTAAACAAATATATTGGTTCTTAAGCTAATGTACCAATCCCTACTGCTAAGCAAACTAATCTATATCAATGACATGAACACATGTAAGCAGCATTTCATCAGAAATATTATAATATTACATTTTATGAGCATGTGTTGTGACAGGATGGAGGGAAATGTCTTTAAACTGAAAGAGGGTTGGCATAAACTAGTTATTAGGAAAAAATTCTTCACTGTGAGGGTGGTGAGACACTGGAACAGTTAGCCCAGAGAGGCTGTGAATGCCCCCTCCCTGGAAGCGTTCAAGGTCAGGGTGGATGGGTCTTTGAGCAACGTGGGCTAGCAGGAGGTGTCCCTGCCTATAGCAGGGGGTTAGGAATTAAGTGATCTTTGAAGTTCCTTCCAACCCAAACCATTCTATGATGCTACAATTCTATGTAACATCCAAAGTTCTGCAGAGTAACATCATCAGATATAGGCCAAATGCGAGACACCATTTATTTCTTATCCTAACCATTCTGTTACTCATCCCAGAACCTTTCGACATCTCCTATACCTTGGAGATGCCTGCAGTCCTCCAGGCAGCCTCCATTCATTCACCTGTGATGAATGAACTACAAGCTTCATTACTGTTAAAAGTGTCATCAGTACAACCAATGCTAGAGAAGAATGTTTCTTTGGACTACCATCATTTGTGTCATGGTGGAAAGTGTCAATTCTTAGTCTATTTTATCACGAGCTGGGCTGTGACCTTGAATAATGCTTTAAAATATGATTCCTGCTCAAGGCAAAAAGGTTCAGGATACAGCTTCCCTAAAGAGGTATTCTCCCAAAATTGAAAGCAAATATTAATAGTTTGCCAGAACTAACATCACCTGTTATTTAATGGAAGAATTCAAAATTAAGCATGTACACTGTTTTCAGCTAACAGGTTACTAGGCCAGCTGCAGGGTCAGGAAGACAGCAATGCAGTGTGCCACATTCAAAGATTTTTGCCAAAGAACAAGAAAGGCTGGAAAAGATGTCTCTAAATCCATGCCTAATGAGAGGAACATAAAAACATCCTTCAAGTATAAGATTAGCAGCAATCCAAACAGCTTGGAAGGGTAAAGAAAATACATGCTCTGCATCAATATCAGGAAGAAACAGAGTACACCATTTTCCTTGTGTGATTCCTGAATTCTGGTATCATATTTACTTAAATTATTGCACTGAAAGGAGAAAAACAGTTAACAAACAGGCTCTCATTATCTGTGTTTCACATCACTGAATGGCCATGCATTAAGAGCACACATCAGCCGGATGCAGCCGAGGTTAGTAGGAAGAAGCAGTTTGAGCTAAATTCCTGTTGTGCTGTCAGCTTAGAGTCTCTTTTCTAAAAGCATCCAGCAACACAGAGACCCAAATCTGTGCTGTCAAATGCAGTTTAAGAAGAGATATTCCAAACAGTTCTGACTATGATGGATACCTTTTTCTGCCATAGTACAAAACCTCAGACCAGAAGTATTGCACATTCTGGATTGAGCTACTGCCGTGTTTGACCTAATAAGAAAAAATTTCACCATGAATCCAGAGCCTTGAGAGCTATCTTCTCAACAGCACAGACCAAACACAAATTTGGGGGTCATGCATTGAATCACATACTCCTCCAGATCTTGTCTACGTTAATGCTTTCATTGCTATATCTTTTTGTCTTGAGGGACCCATGGTTGGAGTGGGGGAAGGCTTATTTCAGTGTGCAGGTATGGTGCTGCACCTGACAAGCAAAATGGCATGTACATAAATGTCCAGCAGATAGAAAGGGGGAAAGAGGCATAGTTCATATCCATACTGACTGTATCTGCAGTGGCAGCTTTTTCTATAGATTTGCAATAAAACCTTGCTGTTTCTGATTTATTAGTACATTTACTACTCCAGATTTTTAACATTCTTTCTGGAGCATAAATACAAAAAAAAAAAAAAAAGAAAAGAAAAGAACAAAAAAGAAATATTCCTGAGACATGCTAGGGCAGATTGTCTAGTCTGTACAGGAACAGTAATTTATTTTTAGGAAGATTGATTTGTTTATGCCTATGCTGTAAAATACAGTACCAGCTTTTGCTTTTTTTTTTTTTTTTTTCCTGAGGTATTGTATTTCAGTGCAAAATGTGGTCACTGCTGTTTTTATCTTTCAGAGAATAAAAACAAAACAAAACAAAACGATGGCATTTCACTGTAGAGGATTTAGCTTTAAATATTCCACACAGAAAAATCCCCAAATGAATAGAAATACATTTTGCGCCACATTTTGCTCAAGCGAATCAGTGTTTTTCTGTCTGCAGCCTAAGTATGAAAGGCAATTTGATGCAAAATAACAAATCAGAGTCTGTTGAATTTTTTTAAAGTTTAACCGCAGATCTCAGTGGGGATCTTTGCCGTTGTTTGAATAGGAGAAATAACATGATACATTACATTTCCTTCAATTAGTTACAAACCAAGATAACGTGACTCCATTAGTATGCCTCAACACAGAGGAGATCCTAAAACAACTTTGAGAAGGGATTAATATATCCAGTTAAACAGAAGCTACACTGAAATTAATATTCCATAGAATAGATGGAAACAGGTGTGCATAACCCTCCATAATTAATTTGTCAAATATAATGTATGTGATGCCCTAAGCTAAAGTAAATCAACCACCAATAATAGCGCTTATTTCACATGGATTCTGACTTATTTTTTCTTCTGGTTTTGTCATTTAACCAATCTTCTTCTCAAAATCCATCAAGTGCAGTACCTGCAGGAAATAAATTCCAAACCTAGAAGAACAGTACTGTCCTTGTCTTGCATGTGTATATTCACACGTGGGTGTTGTGCAACACAAGTCCCTGAGTCATATGATTGAACAGCACAGACGAAGTACTTCATCAGCTTCTGAATGCCCACTATCTGGCAGATCCCAGCAAAGTTTTTTGTTGGCTAATTCTGTGTGACAAGAAGAAAATCTTTTCTAGCTTTGACCTATGATATGTGACTAAGCCAAGAAAGGAAAATGCAATTTCTTAACTGATACAAATTTCCAGAAAATTTGAAGGAAAAAAAAAAAAGCATTTTACTGAAACAAAGCAAATATGTTGCATCTCTCAGATGTTATTTGTTACTTTATGAAGGAAAGAGAAAAGAAATAATTAGTCGAAAGTAAGAAGTAAGGCAGATACAAATAGAGACAGATATATGTACACACGCAAATGAAACATGACACAAACCGAGTCACAGCCATCATATGAGTGGAACTTAGTTAGTGCAGGTCAATATTTTGCTTTCATGCCAAGATGGGTAATAGCTTCACATGGCAGCTATAGTGGCCAGGCCATTCAACATTGAAAGGTGTGCAATTGAACATTTTGCACATTCAGACCATAGGTCCAAAGTAAAAGGTATATTGCTGAATTGCTCTTTACTTTTCCAAATCTAAATCCAATATTCCTGAGACACGTTTTCCCTCTTCTTATTCAGCTTGTATGAGCCAATGAGAAAAGGTAAGGTGGCCAGAGGGTTGGAGAGCCTCTCTGCTAAGAAAGAGTTGAGCTTGTTTACCTTGGAGAAGAGAAGGTTCCAGAGTGACCTCCTTGATGCCTACTAGTGCTTAGAGGGAATCTGTAGACAGGACTCTTACACTGTTTGTGATTGAACAAGGGGAAATGGCTCTAAACTGAAGGGGATATTTAGATTGCTTAGAAGCAATTTAGATATTTAATACTTAGATTGTTAGAAGTAAATTCTTTATTCAGAGGGTGGTGAGGCACTGGAAGAAGTTGTTAGAGAAGCTGTGGATGGCATGTGCCCTTGGCAACCTGTCCACAGCAGGGGGGTTGGAACTAGGTGATTTTTATGATCCCATCTAACCTAAGCTAGTCTATGATTCTGTGATTGTATGATGCTTGCAGAAATTCTGTTTGAGATTTTGTTTATCACTTCAGGGGAAATCAAGGATTTAGGAGCAATAGGAGAGTCCCTGGTAAAATATGAAGCATCAGAAATCAGTCCATATTGCATAAAGTTCGTGCTAAGACAAGAGGATGAACCAACATTTGAATTCAGGTTTCTAGAATTGCAAAATGAAGGTCACACAAAAAGGGTTAGGAAAAAAATCATAATTCAGAATCTAATTCATAATAAAATTCAACATAAGTGTTATTTGCATAGCCTGACAACTCAGACTATATTAAAAGTTTTATAAATCAATCCATTTTTAAAGGGTATGAATCTGTAGGAACAACGCATATTCAAAATGATTATAGGTAGAAGTGGCTGTGTTTTTATTCTATTGACTTTTTTGACTCTCTTAACTTTCTGTTTCATTATTTTCTTTTTTCCTTTTTTAATAGCTATACTCTCAGTCTCCATGGCTTTTGTGTTGTGTTCTGTTCTGTAAGAAGATTCATAAGAAACTGGGAGACGGAGAGAAGAAAATCAGTGACCTACTGAAGAGTAATCAACAAGGCTTACTGGTATGAACTTGAATGTGCTGAGAGACTTCAGTGAAGTTTAAGTGTTTCCATGAATTAAATAAAAAAAAATAAATCAATTTATTTAGGCATCATACTACCCTTGAGACTAATGGAAAATCAGACCCTAAACATTGCTTCAGCCCTATATTGAAATAAGACAAGCAGGCTGAGCACTGACAGAGATCTAAAACTGGTGTCATGTTTTAGATGTCTCCAGCAGTCAGTATGATCCTAGGTTAGAACAGCTAATCTCTGGCTAGTGGTCCTTGTACTATTTTAGTATTAAGTAGGAACACTTGCATAAACACAGATTAAAATCCTACACGCAGAAACCTTCAGACTGAGTGCATTAGCAGACTGCACGTGAAATCAGAAGAATAATTCCCCTCCTTTGCCAAGACTACTTAATTGAAACATAATTAGAAATGAATGCATTCACAAAGAAACATGAAGGAAAACAAGTGCAAGTAAAGAAATTGGAGTAGGAAGCGTCACTGGTTACTTGTCACATGACATTCACATTCTGAAGTGGAAGGCACAAAAAACAAGAACATCTTGGTGATAAATGCCAAAAAATCCATTAAAAAAAAAAAAAAGAGCACACAAAATGAAATTTCTTGGGCTGAGTTTTCTCTTCTACTCCAAAAGATAGTTGGATATTTCTCAGATAAAGCACTTTAAATTACATGGATGTGCTTAAAGAAGATCAATTCCCCATGTGCCTTGGTTTGAAAAAAAAATTTCCTGTTGATAAGTGCCTTTTTCTGTGATTCAGAAGGAAGCAGCTTCTTTAATTTGGAATCAAGTTAAAATTTTCAAGAAAACACTTAAAACCTTCAGCTGAGAAAAGGAGAATAGAGTCAGAATAAAAGGTTGTACTCAATTTTATGAGAGTGAGAGAAAGACAGAAAATTCTTTTATGACCTCTTCTTCAAAGCACAGTGCAAAGCATTAAATAACAGCTCAATAGGTTTTCATCAGTGCAGTAAAATAATTATCTGGGAAAAGCTATATAACCTCTAACAAACAAGATCAGAGATCAAGATATTTTTATTTCTAGACTGCAATATTCCCTCCTGCATAAAGTAACTTCTCAGACAGAAAAATAACTTATCATCTTCAGAGTGCTGGAAACAAATGACCTGTTATTTTAGCACTAATTAAGATTCCTCTGTGCAGAGTCTAAGAGGGAAATTCATTATTGAATCCCACTGGTTATTTTTATTTATCTGTAACACATATATCCATAACTCCATCCTGAACAAATGAATCACAACTTTATTTCAAGGGTTGATTTAGAAGAGTTGTTTTTTTTTTTTCCTTTAGTTGAAACTAAACTCCAGCCTGTTCCACTGACTTGTCTTTTCACTCTTCCCTGGAATGTGTAATTACCTCCCTTTAACAGAATATACCAGGCATATTAAATCAAACCCTCTGTTAAGATCCAGCTAGCAACCAAATATCTAGATATGAATAAAAAGTTGAACAGCATGTCCTTGGAAAAGTAGCTTTGAGTTCCAGCTATTAATCCATCACAGATATTGCATTAAATAGAAAAGTACTGTTCTCAGCAAGCATAATCAAGTCATCATCGCATGAAACAAAGGTGAAAAGCTGCCCGTCTTTAAGCCAACAAGACTGTTGCAATCAGGCCCATTGTAGTCAGGATTCATTCTGCTAGCATGGGACTTCCCACTCAAGCGAGTACAGAGCAATAGTGTCTGTTGCATATCACATAGCTAAAAGACATAATACATGATTATTTGGTCCTTCAGAAGGCCCTTGACATAATAGTATGTGCTTTGCTTTGTTGTTAAACTTGATGTAGTTTGCTCCAGTGGTGCCAATTGGTAAACAGAGTAGGGTCTTGTTTTTTCCCCACTTAACTGGGAAGTAACGTTTTTGTTTTTTTTTAATCAGTACCTTGACAAAAGCAAAATAAAACATCCAGAGTCTGGATCCTGAAAAGAGTAAGGTTCACAGTAAAAATGGGGTGAAGATTGAGGAAAAGGTAAGGTGAAAGAGCAAATCAGCTGTCTAGCTTAGGTTGCAAATAAATCTAAAAACTTTTTAAAGTGTTGTTCATGTGATTGTTTGATTTTTTTTTATAGTCTTCTTCTGTACGGAGACATTTGGTGACCCCACTGGACGTACAGATAAGCAACAATTTAGATTCTTGCAGTCCAGAATTATTTTGGGACCCTGAATGTACAGACACCAGGCTTCTAAGTTAGGAAAGCATCATTTGAACAGAATTCCTCACTTCAAACATTCTAAATTAAACCAATAATAATACCAAGAAATCTCTCAAGGGAACATTACACCGTGACTGTTTCTTTTAAAATCATTTTGGAATATTTTTGGTGACTTTAGCTGAATGAATTTTATTGTCTCTAATCATCATTTCCATTCTGTAAGGACGAGTTTATGCTGATATCTTCATGCACATCAAGTGCAGCAAATGGTTAAGTATTGTGGGAAGAGATAACTTAAGTGCTTTGTCACTGTGCGATTGTGGGGTAGCAGCTAAGACTGTCTGTGACTGAGCTCAGTTTTCTTGTTAGCTCTACTTGCCTTGCAAGTAATGACTTGCCAATGGCCATTTCTAGATTTTCAAGTCACTGTGTGGTGTTCTTCAAGTTGTTACTTCTGCTCCCAGCTCTTCCTTCTGAAACAGCTCACTAGAAAGCTGCATACACAACAACTCAGAGCATGCTGTTTGGAATCTGCTCTGCTCCCTTCTAAACCAGCAACACACTGATGCTCCTGATGCCAAGCAGGGCAGGGCAGAACAGGATGGTGAATAGCACTGCAGGTGGCAAGCAACACACAGCTTATGAAGTAGCACAGTCATGTTCATCCAAGCTACTGTACTACTGAGCTGTAGCACTGGATGAACAGCATCAAGTAGCTTGAGTACTGTACCAGAAAAGCAGAAGTTATTATTCTATTTTTCAGAGAGCCATAGAATGTCCTGGGTTGAAACCTCAAACATAATCTAGTTTCAACCCTCCCGCCACGGCCAGGGTTGCCAACCACTAGACCAGGCTGCTGAGAGCCACATCCAGCCTTGTCTTGAATGTCTCCAGGGATGGGGCATCCACAACCTCTGTGGGTAACCTGTTCCAGTGTATCAACAGCCTCTGAGTGAAA
The DNA here is from genome assembly GCA_023055505.1 of Callipepla californica brunnescens. Lineage (NCBI taxonomy): Eukaryota > Metazoa > Chordata > Aves > Galliformes > Odontophoridae > Callipepla > Callipepla californica. Next base: position 11,935,216 of record JALIRH010000023.1, on the reverse strand, counting down.
AGCTTCCTCCTAACATCCCACCTAAATCTCCCGTGTCTTAGTTTAAAACCATTCCCCTTTGTCCTATCACTATCAACCCACATAAACAAAAGTTCCCCCTCTTGTTTATACGCTCCCTTCAAGTTCTGGAAGGCCACAATACATTCTCCCCAGAGCCTTCTCCTCTCTGTACTAAACAAGCCCAATTCCATCAACCTTTCTTCATAGAAGATGCTCCAGCTCTCTGACTGTGTGAATAGAATGTTGTTTCAGAATAAAAATAAGATTAAAATTGTATTTCATGGCCTCTGCGGTCATATAGCATCACAGAAATTAGAAACAAAATTGCAAATTAATTAGCAATATACCTGTATAGCTAATAACAATTTATGTTCAGCCAGTATGAATGTATATGTAATATTTTGTCGTATAATATGCCAAAGGAAGTGAAGAAAAGCTGGAACTTGCCTGTCAGAAGAGGCATCAGAAACGCCTGACAGACACCCCCGTGTCCTTTGGACAGAGGCCTTGGAGAGAATCACCATGTCAGTACAATAAGTAGGGTCCTGAGACATCTTAGAAACAGCAGGACTAACTTGCTGGTGGCAAGATAGAATAAGAAATAACAAGTGACAAAATGTAATTAACAAATGTAAACCCGGTAATATTGTGAACCTGGAATACCCATCCAATGGAAAAACAGGGCAGGGAGTGCGCATGGGGAAGACAGGGTACCAAAGCTGTAATAGTGTCCCTGTAGATGTGCTCCTGTTGGCAGGACACACACCATTGTGTTAGAATGCCATTCTTTTACACAGTGGAGTTTCTTTGGTAATATGGAAATTAATACTTAGGGTGCTGAAAAAGAAAGTGTTCGGACAGCTCATGAAAGCAAACACTTTGAAGGTATTTCGAGTCTGGAAAGTTTTTTCAAGTTTGTAACAAGTGAATCTGTGAAGGCCATTGGATGGTAGAGTATTCTGAGAGCTAACCAACTCACCCCTTCCATGCTCAAGTGAGTTAATGATGAGACATTGCAATTTGCATTATACTGCTCTATGTTTGCATACTTTGCGTCCAACAGAAACCAAAATAAGGAGAAATACTATTAAAGTAGTATAAACATCTCACAATTCTGACACAAAGATCTGGTTCTTAGCCTATTAAAAAGTCTGAATTGAAAGCACAAGAAGTAACACTGTGGTTTTGTTACCACTCATAGAGTAAAAACAGAAAGAAAAATGAAAATTTCTCCTCTTTCTGTGAAGTCTCCATCAAATAAGTAAAGTGTCAACATACAGTACCAGAAGCTGCTGATCACAAAGGCAACAATCTCATGGAAGTTCTTCCAGTTCACTTAATCTTCTCCAAAGAAACTGCTCTTAGCAGCGTCCCAGCCATACCTCCACAGCTAATCAGAGTAAAGGGACACACAGTGCTAACAAGCCTTGAAAACTGAAGGAAGGATAAGAAAGCCAGAATATGTATTGAGCTAGCAAAGCAGAATGCAGTTTGGTTGGCCTCTGGCAATATATGTTGCCACCTGAGAAACATTCCCAGCAGCACACAATGGCTACCTGAAACAGCCCAGCTAACTCTAATTAGGAAGACAATTCAGAAGTGGGAGTAATTGGCTATCACCACAAGTCTGCCATTATGATCTACGAAATACTGATGTGCATCAAATACTGAACTTGACTTCCAAGCAGGAAGTAAGCGCAGCACGTGGCAGGGTTAAACCAAAGCACTGTGCTGAGGGCATCCACTCACACTGGAGCAGACCAAAGCCCCTTCTGTCCCAGGAAATTAAGTGTTTAAGACTTCAACAGCTCTGCTTTCTAAACTGTCTCAGCGCACTCAGCACACAGCAAAGAGCTGGGAATATAATCTCCCAGATACTCTTTATTGTCCATGATGTCCTAATGCATTAAAGCAGAGAATTGACTTGTAAACCTGCAGAGACCAGAGAGTGACTTGGACAGCTAGACTTTACATGATCTGGAGATCTATGTTTCAATTACATTTCCTAAATGCCATTTAGTATTTCCTGCCTAAAAATTGTGCATAGAAAAGGGATTCATTTTGCTACGGTTATAAATCATGCGTGCTTCCATTCTGAGGACAAGACAAAAGCACATTCTTAAGTCTCATCTTTCAAACAAGAATCTGTGCAGGAAAGCATGAGATTTACTAAAGCCACAGCACAGTTCCTCTCTATTTGCAGGCAGCACATCACATGCAAACACATTTCCTATGAAACGTATTAGACTTGGTCCTCAACTGAATGTGCTTTCTTTCTATTTATGGAACAGATACCATAATAACAAAAGTGATGGTTAACAGTTTTTAAAACTAATCAGTGATTTTGATCGCTAACAACAGTTCTGTATAATCAACATTTTATTTCTAGCACATATATTTTTGTCTGGATTTCTCAGTATTAACACTTCAGTCTGGAATAGGAGTTTACCTCTGAAGTATGTTTCTGACCATACTAACTCATCCTATGCAGTGAATCACCCAAACTGGATACATTTTGCAGGAGACTAAGCTTGAAGCTTTGACATAGTAAAACAGCAAATGAAACCCAGCAAAAAAAGGGCATTCAACTAAAGGAGACAGATGAGAAACAGGCTGAAACAACCACACCAAAAAATAAATAGAACTGTTATCTTTTCTTCAGAAATGACAGTTTCACCCTATAAATCTGTTCTTCAGAAGCACTTGTAAAGGCAGTCTCCAGTTTAATTCTGGCCAGAGTGCCTCCGCAGGTCTCCTGAAATAATCAAGTATTGATCAGACAACATTATGCCAGTTAGATCTCCACAAAGTTAAGCCCAGAAATGTTAACTGCCTACACATAAGTGCTTGATTTCCTCAGTATGATATACCTTGTCAAAGCATAAATTAACTATTGAATTCCATTCCAGTAGCTTGAGAAACAAACTTCTACAGCAATTTACATCCTCTTTGTTCCCAATAAGTATTTAGTAGAATTTTATTTATTTATTTTATTCTCACAGGATATTTGAACAAGTCTCTATGTTTGTAAAGTTTATGAAATTATACTTCTTATGGGTTGAATTATGTAGCTGGACCTAAATCACAACAACTCTGACCTAAAAATACTTACTTGGATATAAAATGGGTACTCACTCTGGATTCTTGAAAGACAAGGAGCTGCGATGCCATCCACTGGACTGATAGTTCCTTAAAGCATTTGGACACCTGTCAATAACTTGTCCATAATGGTAATTCCAGGGGATGCATGCAGCACAACTCTCAGACTCTGCCATAGAGCAGATGTTGAGGAGTGTGTTATTCCTAGTTGGTAAATTTATGCTTTACAAAGTAGATCTGTTCTGTTTGATTTAATCACTAATGCAAGGGCAGCTGTTTGTTATAGTTGCCTTAATTTTAGTTACAGGTTTTATCTACTAAAGTTGTAATAATACTTCTTTGGAAAAAAGCAAGGAGTGAAACAATAATTACACTGATGGAGAAGGAATTCTTCCCTGTTGAAATTTAGATTTCTTTTCCCACATCACCTGTCTTACAAGCCTACCTATAAAGAATGCATTACACACACTACTTGCCCCTGTAACTGAGCTTGGCTTTAAACATTGCCCAACTTTTAGTTTATTTGATGCTTGTTTTCTGCTAGTCCCATCACATGTGAAAGCCACAGCATGCCCCTCAATAAAAACCTGTTTCCAGGTAACAACATTTTGCAAAATACACCTCCTTTTGTTCTATTTTGGTGGTGTCCTTTCCTGATTTTAATTGGGCTTTTGGGGATCTAAACGCACCAATTTGGCTCTCCAGTGTGTGGAAGACTGAGTTTACTGCTCACGCAAATCAGAAAATAAATTTCTTAGCAGATCTCTCCAGTGATTCTTAAATGATAGAACATGATTTTCCTAGAGTTGATTCAGGTGCTGACAACACAGTCTTTATGGCTAATCTTCCCTTTTAGGTGCATCTTGAAAATTATCATGTGTATCTAGCCTTCTAAAAGGGAGATTAACCTTAACATCATTAACTAACAAACATGGTTAATCTCCCTCCTAGGGACAGAGATTCACCCCTCCTAAGGGGTGAATTAAAAACAGTTTGGTCAGCAGAAGGAAGTGATCCTCCACATCACCTCTGCCCTAGTAAGGCCACATCTGGACTACTTTGTACAGTTCTGGGCTCCACAGTTCAAAAAAAACAGGGATCTACTAAAAGGAGTCCAGAGGAGAGACACAAAGATGAAAAAGGGTCTAGAGCCTCTCCTGTGTAGAGAAAGGCTGAGTAACCTGGGTCTGGGGAAAAGCAGACTGAGAGAGGATCTGATTAGTGCTCATAAATGTCTAAAGGAAGTGGGAGGCAAATGGATGAAGCCAGGCTCTTCTCTGTGGTGGATCGTGATAGGACAAGGAGTAATGGCCTAAAACTTGAACCCTTTGGGTTTCCTAAGGACAGTCAGTGTCCACACTTCTAGGCACAACCCCACTACTCTTCTAAACTCTTTTCCAAGATCATCGTTACATTTACAGTGGGTCACAAAACAAGGATTCTTTCCATATAAAGCTATTGAATTACTATACTCATCCCCCCTCCTAATTCCATTACATGAGAAAATATATTACCAAAACAGCCTAGATGCTGCAGAAAGGTATTTGTGTTTCTGAGAGAATCCAGCTAAAAGTTGTTTATACATAGACATGCACAGACCCATGCACACAGGTTTTATGTACCTTCTGGTCTTTCCGCTTCCTAGGTGCAAATTAGTGTGTGTGGGAACAATGTCAATATGTGCCACTTTGAGAACAATCTTTTATGTAACCCAGATTAAAATGTAACCGGCCTGCTTCACTATTCAGAATGCGCAGCCCTTTCAACAGGATCTGATAAAGATCAGTTTTGCTGAAACATGTTTTCAAAGTACTTACAAAAACAGCTTCCCCACCACTGGCACTTGAAGCAAAATGAAATCACAGAACAAACTCTGTAAGTTCAGTTGCATTTGGGAATGAAGTATAGAAGAAGTCTGGACATGCTTTATATAGTTTTATATGTGCAATAATCATTTGGGGTTTTTTTTTTGTTTTGTTTTGTTTTGTTTTGTTTTGTTTTTAAGGACTGAAAAGTGATTGGAAGGATGTATGGTAGAATGTCAATCACTCCATTTGCTTTTCTTGCACTGTAATGCTAGCCCACCTTACAGCCTTGTTGGTAAACTATGCTAGCCTTTCAACTGTGAATAGCTATTCGCTAGCAACAAGTGCCTGGAGCAGGATGGAAGTGTGACTGATAACCCTTACTTAGCTCCATGGTGGCATAACTGCTTCTTAACACCAAGAAAGTCTTGCCCTACAAGCTACAGCTGGTGGACTGGCATAGAGGAAAAAGGACTTTAGAATCTTCCTTTAAATTGTGGAGAAACAGGTGATCAGCCTTTAGTGCTGTTAAATCACCACTCTTGAACATACACTACTCTCATACACTGCTGGGAAAATTTCAGTTTCTACAGATTGGTAAGTAACAGTATTTTGGAAGTGTTGTATGTGTAATCAAGCCTCAAAGATAGCATCTTTTGACAACAGGCTGCCATTCCTGCATGGAACAACATATTGGCTAGAAGAGTTCATCCATGCATCAGCTGAATCTTCTGGGAGTTCCTGAGAGCTTTTATCAGCAGCAGGCACTATAGTTGTCCTTAAAATCCATATACCTAAAATGAAGCATGCCTGTAGCAAATAAGCCCAAATATAGCTGTATGTTTTACCATCACTCTGTTTAGCTTCAGAAGTGAGCCATAAAACCCAGATACCTTGAAGTGATCACAAACCTGATCTTCAAGTGTTTAAGATGTACTACTATATGCAAGGGCTCGAACTTGCACATTTTAGATATTTGAGATCCACAAACTCTTGAGACTTGTTCTTAAAGTAGGATGTGGCACGTGAGTGCAGAAACCATATTAACAAATAACAGAAGAATTTGCCATCACCTACAGCAGAATATTTTGAACTTAAAGCTAGAAATGACATTTTTCAGAGCAGTTTATTAAAGTATTTTATTTTGCACGGCACCATGCTTAGCCATGTTTACTCCTCAGCTCTGTCAAAAAACCTGATTGTTGGATGTGCAGATCAATTGTGCTTAAACACAGTTTGCAGGAGCAGTGAAAATTCTATGAAATTGCACAGAGGAGGACAATAAACCATAACTTTTCCTCATTACATTTTCATGTTTCTTGCTCTCTGAGAAAAAAAAAAAACTTCTTCATATGTAGCTTACTGAAAGGCAATCAGTAAGCAAGCAGTTGCATCTTCATTGGTTTTCGTAACAGATTCAATACACCAGCTCCTAGCTTCTCATAGAGATAGCAGTATCTTAAATTCTTGTTGGAAACCTAAAATGCTAAATAATTTTACATAGGCCAGAACAAACTTTCAGAATGTGACAGACATAGGTAATTATTGCCCTCTCTGAAAAAAGATTCTGTTGAGGATATCTTTTGGAGGCACAATTTTTGGAGGCATATATTGCTATGAGTGTGGTGTTGGAGACCTGTTTTAACTTCAACATTATAGCATACATATTATGATAGTCAATATAAAGAATTATTTAAGAGGGCTGGAGTAGCATAACTGTTCCCACTACTCTATGATTTTGCCTGGGAATACATCACTGCAGACATTTTAAATAAACTAGAAGTTAAACCAACTCACTCCTGTTGGAACAATTATGTATTAGGCTGCTGAACAACAATCACAGACTCAGCAGCTGTTCGGGGCTGCTTCAATTTGTTTAGTCTATGCATCCCACAATGTTTGAGACTTGATTCTCTAGTGCTATCTAGTGGCTAGTATTGAAAATGATTAATGCTTACCAGTGCAGCATCACAAACCTCTGAGGACAAATCTGGGTCCTATTTCTGTGTCTATTTTGACTTCAAGTTGTATGTGTGGGTCTGAGTATGAAAGACAGACTCTCAAAAAGACTAAGCACACCAAAGTGTGCTCAGCAGAAACCAGCAGCTGACTGCATAAACATTTTATTTATTTATTTATCTATCTACCTATTTATTTATTTACCTTGAAAAGACAAAAAAAAATGCTCAGGCAGACAGTGTTACCTTGATTGCTGGTGTTAGCTACCCACAGACCTATTAGTGCTAAATGGGTGAAAATTTTCCTAATCAAATTCCCATTCACTTTTGAACTGGAATTTCAGTCTAGGTTAGCTCAAGACTGCTTTCACTCCACAGAAAAGTAAACAGGCTGCCAGGTGCTAGCAAATATCTTTGTCTCCTTGATGCTTGTTGTCTGAGATTTGTCTTGGTTCGTCTCTGTGACACTAAGATGGAAAGAGTTGAAACTTTGAGGCTTGGTTAAAGAGCTTTGCTATTTTGCCCAGCAGATTGAAGGTTTAAGCTCAAATCTGAATGTCTGTAATATACACAACTACATGTATTCACACCATCAAATGGGTTGAATTCAGTTCCTTTATGTAAAAGGAGCAGTCACATTAAAAGACTTTTGGCATGTGCCTGAATAAAAAGCATTTATTAGTGAGGAACTCTGAACTGTTTTTGTACTTCTTGTTGTGCTCTTCTTCCCACAGACACATCAAACAGGGGAGACTTAGATTATATATTAGCAGGAAGTTTTTCACTCAGGGAGTGGTGAGGAACTGGAGCAGGTTGTCCAGGGGGGTTGTGGTCCCCCGACCGTGGAAGCATTGAAGGCAAAGCTGGATGTGACTCTGGGCTGCCTGGTCTAGTGGTTGGCAACCATGCTCATGGCAGGGGGTGGAAACTCAAAGATTTTTGAGGTTCTTTTCAACCCAGGCTGTTCTATGATTCTACAGTAGTTACAGACCTAAACAGTTCTTAAATTCCAATACGATTTCATTGCCCTCAAATTGCACACTGATTCACAGCAAGCTGAAAGAATATGACACTATAAAGCATAACACAAGACATAATAATAGTGACAATCTAATCACAAAGAAACAGAAAACCACTATAGTTCTCCCTGACATAAGTTGTGACAAGTACTTACTCTGTTTTTAAAATCCACTGAGACATATGGATTTTAAAAGAATTGTTAGACTAGGACCTATCATACATTTCTCCATTGGAAAAAGAAAGGCTTGAAAAAAGATATCTGCAGGCTAATAATTAGTACTTATACAGTACTATTCTTCAAATCTAACAGTACAGACACACACATATATATATTCATGTATATAAACACACAAGCACACACAGGGCCTGTGACAGCTTTCTCTCTGTTTTTTCTGCTTCCATCTCTATCATCTACAAAAAGTTAAAAGCCTTTTCTAAGAGAGACTAATGTCAGCTGTAGTTTGGAAGAAACAAAAGTTGTCCCTCGGGAGATAAGGCACATACTGAAATAAGAGCATGCTTAGTCATAATAGGAAGTACAGCTCAGAGCCGGAGGTTCCCACCTTGTCTGAAGTAATTTACTTTCCTGGCAAGGAGATGTTTACACTTAATGGAAAGGTTTTGCTAGGCAGGCACAAAACTTAACACAAAGGCAATCACTGCTGTTACTGTTATGATTGCAGCTGTAAAAGCTTCAGAAGAGTTTGTCCACATTTTTGAAGGAACTAACGTACATGATACTGTTACTTTTTTACTTAGAATGAGTTCTGCCTCTGCACTAAGAAATTTGGGTATACTGCTGTCTTATATGTCTCTATACAATGTGTATGTATACAACAGAACTAGATTGTGGGCTAGTCTGACCTTGATAGACTAGAAAGCTGGTGGAGAGGAACCTGATGAGGTTTAACAAGAGCTAGTGTAGAGTATTGCACCTGGGGAAGAGCAGCCACATGCATCAGTATAGGTAAGGGGATAACCTGCTGGAGATGAGCTCTGTGGAAAAGGACCTGGGTGTCCTTCTCTGGAGATAATCCAGACTTGCCTGGATGCCCATCTGTGTGACCTGCTGTAGGGAACCTGCTTTAGCACAGGGGTTGACCTCAAAGATCTCTAGAGATCCTTTCCAATCCTGTGACTCTGTAAATCTGGAGAAAAGGCAGATCACCTTTAAGGTCTTCAAAATACCACCAAGATATTGAAGGCTAGATTTTAAAACTACAGAACAAATGAAAAAAGGAATGGCAACAACAAATTTTAAAGAAAGCAACAAACAAACCTCCTGAGACTGAACATGAAGGTGGTCAGATTTGTGGTGCATGCAAGAATGCCAAGAATTTGCAGCAATCCTACCACGCATTGTCCTAGAATATGCTATGCCCAAGGGTAGCTCTCTAACCAACACAGTGCTTAGAGAACAACTCCACTAGAACAGTATTATAGTTTTGTCTGATTGAGATCTAAAATTCGAAATTTCTCATACAGAGAGAAATCTACAGTAACTTTTCCAAAATGCTGCTGGGCCTTATTGCCATTATAGCAGGATGTTATGGACTTGCAAGAGAAATTATGGAGTCTATGCACACTCATTAAAGAATTTAGGAGATCAAGCAGCGAACTACACAGAAGGGAGAAGCTGCAGATGTAGCTTTTTATCCAGTATTTAAAATCACCACGAAAGAACACTAACATACTGTGTTGTGTGTCATACATTTCAAACCCAAACTATGGAAAATAAAGTAGTTTGAATCAGGCAGTGGGTTTGGATTTGCTTGTATTTCCTATGATAATTCTAGCATTGATACTTCCCTTTGCTACTTGTTTTTGTATGTATCCAGCAAAACCAAGTAAAATTTACATTTTTCTTCATTCAAAAAAGAAAAAATATCAGAAGAGTAGCACCCTTTTAGCCCTTTGAAGGTACTTTACACTTGGGATAAAGTACAGGATCTGGGAGAAAGAGAACAGTTGGTGTGAAATTACTTAAAAAGCTTGACAACGATTTAACAGTATCACTGTTAACCATCTTCTGATCTTGGTGACAGTAACAAAGGCTAACACTAATCGCATGCGTCAATCTTTATCATCAGCTGCTTTTGTAGACATCAGTGAACGCTTTCTGTTATACTCATTAGGATTGTATTGATATAACTGCTGCACAACACTACCACTTCTACTTCCATCAGACATGTTTAAATATTCACATTCACCGAGTAAAGAACAATGTTTTTTCAGGTCAAACTGAAACATGTCTATGACAGTTTCAGTCAAAGCGGAACAGCTATGGAGTAACTCATTTCATGTTAACTACTGAAGATACTGCATTTTTATAATGAGAAGTTCTGTCTGGAGGCTACAGCATGCCTGTAATGAGAAGATACTTGAAAATGCAGCCAACAAAGGCCTTTAATTTTGCTTTGTCTAAATACTTGTGCAAGATACCCAACATGAAACTCAGGCTCTTCTGTCTCTACCTGGTGTGCTGTAGTGTAAACTTGACAAAGCATCCTGAAGGTTTACACTTGGGTCTCTCAGTAATGCACACCTGCCTGTGGCTTTTGAGGGTGAGGGGTATAACAGAAAGCTATGAAATCCCACCAAACTGTGATACTTTGTTGACCAGTCCTAAGTCTCGGAATTATACCACGCTCCACATAAATACTCATGAACAGTATTTCCTCTGGAAAGTATGTAAGTACAGTCATACTCCTGATGGGGTAAAAGCATGCAATTGCTAAGGTATTATGCCTTTCCGCTGTAATGCATCTTCAAAGTATATTCTCAACTAGTCATAATCATTGGTGTCGATGGTTTACGGGCTGGTTCGGCCCGGTTCCATGATGACTGGGACAGGGGACCCACGGACCCACGTCCTGGGGAAGGAGGAGGGGGAAAGGGAAAAAAGAAAAGGGAGATGGGCCTAGAAACAAAACAGCAGCAACAATCTGAGGAGGAAAGCTTATTTATTAAATAAGATATTGGAATGCAAAATAACACAATATAATACAATATAATTGGAATTGAAGCTAATAAATCAAATAAAATGAGGAAGAGAGAGTGTCTGATAAACTGAAGGCCTTACTCTATAGCTGAAGGTGAGACAGCAGCGAGCACCCAATGCTGAGTCAATCCCCACAGGAAAGGGAGTGTCTCTTGACATGCAAACAGTTTTTATCTTTCCCTCTGAGCGGAAAAATGTAAAAATACAAAGCAATGCAAAGTCCTCTGGGGAACTGGCCATGATCTTTGGCCCAAGTATATACAAGAGAATTTTTGAAATGAGTTCCATTATCTGACTCAATTCTCTCTGGAGTGCCATGTTGCTATAGGACTTGTTTCTTGCGACCTAAGATGGTGTTTCGAGCTGTAGCATGGGGTACTGCATATGTTTCAAGCAACCCAGTGGTTGCTTCCACCATGGTGAGCACATAACGCTTACCATCGAAAGTTCATGGCAAGGTAATATAATCAACCTGCCATGCCTCCACATATTTATGCTTTTACCATCATCCGTCCCCTGAGAGGTTTCATCCTTTTGGCTTGTTTAATTGTGGCACATTTATCACAGTCATGGAAAACCTGTGCAATAGCGTCCATAGTTGAGTCCATCCCTCAGTCTCTAGCCCATTTATATGTTGCATCTCTTCCTTGATGGCCCGAGATCTCATGGGCCCACCGAGCTAAAAATAATTCACCCTTGTATTGCCAGTCCAAGTCTACTTGAGCCACCTTAACTTTAGCAGCTCAATCTACCTGACAGTCGTTTTGTTGTTTTTCAGTAGCCTGACTCTTGGGCACATGAGCATCTACATGACTCACCTTTACAACCATATTGTTTATTCAAGCAGCAATGTCTTTCCACAGTTCAGCAGCCCGAAGAGCCCTCCATTGCCAGACATTTTGTTTCCATTGCTGTAAACACCCCTATAAAGCATTTGCCACCATCCATGAGTCAGTGTAAAGTTAAAGCAATGGTCACCTCTCCCATTCAGAAATATCTAAGACCAGTTGGACAGGTTTTACCTCTGCAAATTGTCTTGAATCTCTTTTTCCTTCAGTGGCCTCTGCAACTCATCGTGTGGGGCTCCTCACAGCAGCTTTCCATCTGTGTTGCTTTCCCACAGAATGACACAATCCATCTGTGGACAGGGCAAATTTCTTTTCATTTTCTGGTAATTCACTGTATGGTGGGGCCTCTTTAGCACGTGATACTTCCTCTGCTGGTGATGTTCCAAACTTTTTACCTTCAGGCCAGCCCTTGATCACCTCTAGGATCCTGGACAGCTGAGGTTCCCCATCCGAGCTCACTGTGTAATCAGTGCAATCCACTTACTCCAAGTGGCATCAGTAGCATGATGGGTGGAGGGAATCTTTCCCCTGGACATCCAGTTCAGCACTGGCAATCGAGGTGCCAGAAGGAGCTGCATTTCAGTACCGTTTACTTCGGAAGCAGCTCGAACCCACTCATATGTGGCTAAGATCTCAGTTGGAGTGTAGTGCTCCAGAATCCAAGGAGTTGGCCTTGGGTCTCTCCAAAAGCTCTTTGCCACAAACTCCAAGTGGGACCTTCCTTTCCAGCAGCAGTGTAGAGGATGTTCTTTACATCCTGTCCCATCCATACTGGCCCCAGGGCCACAGCACGGACTATCTCCTGCTTAATTTGCTCAAAAGCCTGCTGCTGCTCAGGGCCCCATACAAAGTCATTTTTCTTCTGTATCACCTGATAAATGGGGCTCACCATGAGGCTATAGTTTGGAACATGCATTCTCCAAAAGCCCACTACACCCAAGAAAGCTTGGGTCTCTGTCTTACTAGTGGGTGGAGACATGGCAGTGCTTTTGTTAATCACATCTGTTGGGATGTGGCGATGTCCATCTTGCCACTTTATGCATAGATAGTGAATTTCCTGTGCAGGTTCTTTCACTTTGTTTTGCGTAATAACAAAACCAGCTTGCAGGAGGATCCAAATCCCTTTGGGAATCCTTAAAATCACCCCTTCTGAGGTAATCAATACCAAGTATACATGGAGCCCATGGGCCAGCCACAATAGGATGTTTTTGCCAGTCTTTACCAGTGAGGCTTATTTCAGTCTCCAACATGGTCAACTCTTGGGAACCCCCAGTCACCCAGAAATATAAATTAATTTTGTCTCTTGGTGACTCGAGGGCATTAGAGTGCACTGTGCACCAGTGTCCACCAATGCCTTATATTTTTTGTGGTTCTGATGTGTCAGGCCATCGAATCCACACAGTCCAGTACACTCTATTATCCCTTTCCCTCACCTGGCGGGGGGCAGGGCCCCTCTGTTTGTTACCTCTGTTGTCCTTACAGCTATTGCCATGTCTGGCAGCCACTGGAGCAGTCACCTTTTTGGAGGAGTTCACCTTGCTGGTTGATCTATGTTGTTAACAATTTTACCTGTGCTTGAAGTGCAGAAGTGGCTTTTTTATGCCACTTCATATCTTCTCCATGGTCATATAGGTAATGTCACAAGGAAGGCAATCTGTGACCCTATCCCAAGGTGGAAGAGACCTTCAAGTCTAACTCAGGGCTTCACACAGGACCACACAAAAAATCAAAACCCATGTCTGAGTGCATTATTTAAATCCTCCTTGAACTCCAGAAGGCTTGGTGCTCTGACCATTGTTCTGCAGAGTCTGCTCCAGGACCTAGACACTCCCACTGGGAAGAGCCATTTCCTCACATCCAACACTACCCTGACGCAGCTTCATGCCATCCCTTCAAGTCCTGTCACTGTAAGGAGAGAGAGACAGCACTGCCTTTCCACTCACCATGGCTGTAGGCTGCCATGAGGCCTCCATCAGCCTTTTCTGAGCTGAACAAACCAAGGAACCTCAGCTGCTCCACATACATCTTACTGTCTAGACCTTTTGCTTTTTCAGATATTTTCTGTTTTATATCTTATATTGGGATGCCCAAACCTGCAAACTGTGCTCAAGGTGAGGCTGAACCAGCACAGAGCAGAGTGGGACAAACCCTCCCCAGCTGACAGTGCTGGGATTGATGCACCACAGGGTACAGCTGACCCTTTTATTTGACCAGGCACTCTGTTTACTCATACACAACCTGCCAGAACTCCCAGATCCCCTTCCACAAGCCTGCTTTCCAGTCTCTCAACCTCCAGGCTCCGTGTACATCATCTGGCACTTACTTGTTCTTAGTAAACTTCATATGATCGTTGGTTGCCCAATCTTCTAATTTGTCATGATCTCTCTACAAGGCATCTCTACTCTGGAGAAAGTCAACATCTCTGAATCTAGATAACCATCTGGAAGCTTTCATACTACACATTCAAGTCTTGCATCCAGATCGTTAATAAAAAGATCAAAAGGAGTTCATTCGTAAATGGACCCCTGGGTAACTCCACTAGTGACTGGATGGCAGCCCAATGGCTCATCACTGATAACCTTTTTTAAGTTCAACCCATCAGCCATTTGTTCACCTGCCATAATAGGGACTGTCTGCTGGAAGTTTTGTCTGGAAGGGTACTGTGAGAAATGTTATAAAGTTTTGCTGAAATGCGAAAAAGACTATATCTACTGGTTTCCTCTGGACAAACAGATAAGTAATACTGTTAAAAAATGAAATAAATTTAGTTAAGGAGAACTGAGGTTTAACAAGAGCAAGTGTAGAGTCTTGTACCTAGGGAGGAATAACCACATGCACCAACATAGGCTGGGGGAAGACCTGCTGGAGAGGAGCTCTGAGTAGAGGGAGCTGGGTGTCATGGTGGATGACAGGCTGGCCATGAACTAGCAGTGTGCCCTGGTGGCCAAGAAGGCCAGTGGGATCTTGGGGTGCGTTAAAAAGAGCATGGGCAGCATGTCAAGGGAGGTGGTCCTCCCCCTCTACTCTGCCCTCACGAGGCCTCACATGGAGACTTGTGTCCATTTCTGGGCTGCCTGGTACAAAAAGACAGGCATGTCCTTGAAGGAGTCCAGTGGAGGGCTACAAAGATGGTAAAGGGCTTGGAACACCTCCCTCATGAGAGGAGGCTTAGAGACCTGGGCCTGTTCAGCCTACAGGCTCAGAGGGGATCTGATCCACATCTATAAATATCTAAGGTGTGGGAGGCAAAGGGACAAAGCTGAACTCTTCTCAGCATTGTGTGGTGATAGAACGAGGGGCAATGGCCACAAACTGATTCATAGGAAGTTCTGCACAAATGTGCATGGGAACTTCTTCACAGTAAGAGTGATGGAGCATTGGAACAGGCTGCACAGAGAGGTGGTGGAGTCTCCTTCTCTGGAGACATTCAAGACCAGCCTGAACACCTACCTGTGCAACCTAAGCAGGGGAGCTGCTTTGGCAGGGGCTTGGACTCTAGGTTCTCTGGAGGTCCCTTCCAACCTCTACAATTCCGTGATTCTGTGACTTGCCCTTCAAGAACCTGTTGGCTATGACCAACTACTGTTTTGTTTCTCCAGTGTTTTTCATGCACGCCCAGATTTATTTTCTCCATGACGAAAAGATTTACTAGGCACCAGTGACAGGTCGGTAGTTATTAGCATTTTCTTTCTTATTTTTACTGAAAACTGGGACATTTTCCAGCTTCCAATCAACTTGGACCACTTCAGATTACCAAGACTACTGAAAAAATTATGGCTACTGCTAATGAAGTGTGGCCAAACTGATAAAGGCTCAAATACTGGGAGACATGAACAAGTGCTAACAGCTTTGAAACCTCCCATCTTATACAGAAACCTTCCAATTGTCTACTAGTGGGTAAACTGGATACGAACGTCTAACTGCAGGCACTTGCAAAGTTTCCACTACAACAATCTCTGCTAAGAACAGAGATAGATGTGCAGGTGATCCAAATACTACATTTACATGGAAAAAAAAATCTTATTTAACATTGTGGAACATTTTAGCATAAGAAGATGAAAACACATGGCAAAAAGTTAGTAAGTTGAATCTACCTAGTTGTCATCTTCCATTAGTAGGTTTACTGCTCTGAAGTGTTAGAAATGTATTAGACTAACTTGCTACTGTCAGCATTTTCCTGAATATCACTTGTGCAACTTCACAAGCTAACACATAACCCTGTCAACAGTTGCTGTGAATTAAAACACATTAAAGACGAGATCTACGCAACTGTTGGAGAAGATGCAGTCTCCAATTTGGAAAGAAATAAAACAATTTCTACACATACTGCAGGTGTTGAACATGCTGAATACAGAAGTGTTCAGAGTTTCAATAGCATCTGTAAAGAAATAAAAAATTGTCTATTCTTAGCAGCTTCAAATGGCGTGTAAGACAGAAGTTCTCCCTACACATGAATATTTTAAATGCTTCAAAAGATTTGCTTTTCAAAAGCAAGTAAAGATATATGGGGAGGTAGAGATCACAATCAGCCTCTTTCCAATGTCATTGTAAGTATGAGACAGAATATACTTTGGAAAACATTATAAAAACAGTAAGTTCCTCCATATTATTTGCAAGTCAGCAAATCTTTTCGCCACTCCAGAAGAAATTTAATTTTTAACCATTTTCCCCTTTTTTGGAGGGGTGAGGGGAGAAGGTGGAGCTGGCATGTCCATGACTTGGGTGTACAGAATATATGTAATCTTTTATTTTATAAAGAAGCATTAGATGGTGAAGGGAAGAGTATCTTCAATGGCTACTCCCACTCATTCTTCCACTTGGGAATTAACATTTCCATTTCTTCCACAAACCTAAACCAGAAATAAAATCCAGAAAGGAAATAGGAAAGCAGCCTTGTCAACAATACCTGCTCACTGCACCAAATTAAATATGTGCATTCTCATGAATGCATCATTTCATGCATTGACCAGATCCACTTACAAAACTTGACAGACTCTTAACACTGCTCAAAGATTACTGGCAATAAATAAGTGAAAGCAAAGTTAAAAGAAGGACTGGATATCTGAATAGACAACAGGTTTGAGCCTTTAAAATGCCAGGCACTTTTGCTCCAGCCCTTCAAGTCACAGAGATAACATAACCTAAAATCATAAAACTTAATAGAATTGGGGTCCCAGTATCTAGTACCTTGGAGTACAACCCTGTGATAGAAAAGCTGCACTGAATATCATACGATGAAGAAAACTAATCCTTCTAAGCCTGAAAAGTTAAATACATCTCCCAACCCAGTCCACATTAGCAAGCAAATTAGTGGTCATGCAACAGCCGTCCTGTCACAGGGAATGAGTGAGATAGTGTACTTTGAACCAGCAGCATGGGTCACCGCTAAAAATAGAATTTTAAGCTCTGTAGCTAATTATTTTGATCCCACATGGCAAGTCCCATGCCCAATGGACAGCTTTTAAAATAGACTGAGGAATGATTAATGCTAACAATTTTTAAACAAGCCAAGCAACTTCTTATTCATTCCTAGATAGTTTTGGAATCTGGTCTCATTAATTTGCCAAAAAATTATGAGTGAAGATAAACTCTTAAAATCCAAATAAAACAAGTTTTAGTACATGCTCTATGGTTTACACAATGAACAGTATAAATAACTTCTTGTCATTATTTACAAAGTTTGGACTAATCTTCCAAAGCAGAATGAATGATGCTAGTACACATTAGAAACACACCAACAACTTTATTTCTTAATCAAAGACAGTTCTACAACATATTTCTTTAGACACAATAGTAGTAGAAAAATATATGTATGCTACTTGTTTTACAAATATAGAAACTATCTAAAAGAACTTTGTATGCTGCAATGTAGGCATTTCTTACTCTAACAGATGAGTAAGTATAGCAGAACAATTTAATGACAACGATAACCAGTAATGGTACCATTGGTATTCTTTCATCTTGACCTGTCACAGCATACCTTCTAGAATAGTCAATCAGACAAAAAGCTTACTTATACTACTTACACACTCACTAATACAAATACTACTCTTCCTTATCCTCTTCTAATAATGGCCTGACCACCATCTGCATTCCGACAGCTCTCTTAAACAGGGGACAAATGACATCCACTGGCTTTCTTTCTATAATTTTTTCAGTTTTTTTACTAAACAACATGAACATTCTTGCTGCTACAGCAAGTATACAGCATGCTAATTAACCTACACATCTTCCTCCCTCAAAATATCTACTGGAATTTTTATGCAGGAAGGTAAATCTTAGGCAAAGTTCTTTATGTGCCAGAATTTGAAGATCCAGTTTGAAGAAGAAGAGCCAAAGACAATCAGCAAATGGTTTCACAAAGCACAGTTTTGAGAGAAAGTTTTGAAGAGAATACTAACTTTTATTTAACTGAGGATATTGATAAATTTATTGACCACACTGCTGTCCAAATAAGAGATACATCTTATCGGACATCATCTCGCAGTTGTGCCTCTAAAATTATCAACCCCTAAATAATGTTAGTAACTCTTGCTTCTCCTTTCCTCCCTGATGCTGATGCAATGACCTTCACTGCTGTTTTTCTGCTCTCCGCTGTTTTCCACTGGAAAGAAATCTTCAGCCCTCTACCAATCTGGTTGTAGCCTTTGTCAGTCTTAGAAGGGCTCTAACTCTGCTGCTATCTAAAATGGCAAGTAACACTTTAAAATCAACTTTTTACACCTTGGATAGGCATGTCCAAACCGTGCCCTCTAGGGCGCACATGGCCCACCAACACTCACAGTTCAGCCCACCCTCTTCCTGCAATTTAAAAGTAGCAGCCCTGGGCACATGTCCATGTTATTAATGCAAATTTCAAATATTCAAAGCGTCTTCCAATTTTGCTTACAAGTTTTCATTATCATGCTACTAGGCAAAATATTCATGTCTTTGCCACAAATGACTTAACTCCATCCCCCAGTGGTTTGACAATAAGAGTAATACTTCTACTGCATACAAAAATATGATTAAATGTTATTATTCTTCAGTGACGTAACAGTCCTGACAAGTTGGAAGAGCAAGAAGGTTATATAAACATTTCCATTTTCTTTTCTATGTGGAATTAAATAATATACTCTTGTTAACACTACACCTTTGGGCAGTCAGTTCATAAGACAACAGTCAAAGTGACTGTTACTTTTGTTATTTTAAGAACAGCAACCGCTTCCTCATAGGCCACCCCTTCTAAACTCTGCCCATTCACAGCAATGATTTGAGTCCCCCTCTCTTCAGGCATCCATCTGCTGCTGCTGCACCCTGAAACAACACAAAATGCAATTGCAGACATCAATTTATTTTTCTCCCTCCTAAGAATTCATTATTGTTTGAATGAGTTCAGTGTACAAATCCCCTTAAACCTTTTTCAGTTCTCAGTGTTTTAACTACAGTCAATCCCAGATTAATCTACTAGTGCTGCAGTATGTCCTGAATTCTCTAATTTTCACAACACTTAGAAGTTGGACCTATGTGTTTTTTCTATTTCTTTAACCCTAACAGTCTAGCTAATACAACTTCCAAAATTCTAACACAATAACATTTTCAAGACCTGAAAAAGCTTTCAGCAACTGCTATTAGAAATTCTGCAATCAAAACCCAGTTCTGTACTTTGACTAACCACAAATGTTTAAAATTCCTGATTACAGTTTTTAATGAATTGGGGCTCTTTCCTATGGGAGGCCAAGCTCCAAAGCTGAGTCAGTACCTGAACTTCTCCAAAGGTCCAGAATGAGTTCAGATATTATATGTTAGTCTAGTTTTCAGACTCTCAATGAAAATAAATAAATTGGTCCCTTGAAGAAGAAGTATGTGAACATTTCATTTTTTAAAAGTTGAAAAAGATTCTGCCATATACTGTCACATGCACTTGGAAATTCTGGATCTTCCTATGACTTCAAAAGCTGCAAGAACTTTTTGAACAGAATTTACACTGGGTAAGAAAAGCTGTGAAGAAAAACTGTTTAATAATCCCTAGGTCTCAAACTCAAATCACACTTTAAGAAACTACCTGCTGTGAACCAATAAATGGATCAACTGAACAAATTCTTATCTTTGCAAATACTGTCTTCACACAAATTGGTAAGCCTCCACGGGGACTGCCATATCCCCCCACAACACTAAAGCCTAGGCCATTTGGTCTTCTATCCAGAGTAACGGTCTTGTACAGAGGAGGTCTAATGAAATAGAAAATAATATTGCTATGTTGTATAAATTAAAGATTTATATTAGAATGGTGTCAACAAAAAGCATTTCACCTTTCTAGGTAAACAACACATCTTTTTTCTTGTTTTCCACCGTAAATATGAACATCTTCATGGCCATTCTTGTAAATGCAAAATGCTAATTCTGTCTAATGCCCACTTTTAAATAAGTATTTCAAATTCTTCTTTCATACTGTCTCCATCCAGCTCACAAGATGGTTACTGATGCAATGTTGCACTAATGGTGCTCATTAGAGATCCATTACCAGTATCTCAAATGTTTCTAATGATCACATACTTTAAAAAAGTACATAACCCCAAATGAGATTCATAGTTATGCTGCAAGGTTCAATTGCTTCTCTCCTCTGATATTTGACTGTGTATCTGTATGTGTTTGTGCATATAGACAGTTTATAGGTACATTTCCACACATGTACCTTGACTTTATAAACATATGAAGTTCTATCTTTTGAAGAGTGTAATGTCCAAAAGTAATGTATCCTATTTGTTTCAGTGGAAACTACAGCAAAAAGCATAATAACACTGTCTCATAGAGCAGATTCTCAGCTACAAAATACTATTTTTCAACATGGTCACTACATTTAGCTGGGCATTTTTGCCAGCAATGAACAAGAGCTGGCATGCTGCAATGGTAAAAACCACAAGTGGAGGTGACCCACTGACGCCACTACTGAAATACCCCACCCACCGCCTCACTGTGATTACATTTCCAAAAACATTCAGCATCACTGAATGTCAATGTCTGTCTTTTGTAGTGTGCCAGAAGTGGTACACCTTGCCCATATAAAAAATCCAAGGTCTCTTAATATTCTAGTGTTAGAAAGCACATTAAAGGAATAGAAGTACCACTGCGGAGAAGACTTTGCTAATTAAGCAAAATCTGAGCTGCCAAGGCTCACTAAAGAAAGAAGGATTTAATTAAAGAGAAGAAATCAAGCCACATTTTAATTCCACAGCAGAGCAGAAAAAAACCACCAGTGAATCACACCAGGGAAAAATTTTAAATGGGATCTATGAGGTGCCACATATACCAAAAGTGTGACTCATGATTAAGTCAAACAGTTCACCTGCTATCTGCTAGAATTAGTGTGCACTTTATGCCAAGTTACACTCGAAGTAAAAGGCTACATAGGTTGTGTATTATATGGTTACTGACCCTAAATCATCCTGAAAAATGCTTGTTGAAGTTAGTCCTGCAAGTGAAAGACTGGATACAGGTGGACCCTGCTGCTGGCCGGTTATGACAGTCACATCTCCTCCAGCTACCACCTAAGGACAGAATTCAGTAAAACGAGTTTAAAGAAATCAGTAAAATGAGAATGCTGATACTAAAATAATTCACAGCAGCTGGCAAAATACTATTTAGAAAATATTCTAGATAAAAATGAAGATTTTTCTTTACCTGCAGCTCAATAGTTCCTGAAGCATTTTTTAAGATGCTAACAGCTTGGGAGTGAGTCATGCCCTCAGTAGATATTCCGCAGATGCTAACAATCCTGTCCCCAACCTGTAGAAGAAAATTTTGAATTTGTAACTACCAAGAACAGGTACAGCTGTATAGATATATCTGGCATTTTGTTTTGAGAATAGCAGATTTGAGTATCTGGATTTAGCTAGGTTTTATCACTACATCTAGTGACACATAGCAGAAAGAACCGCAAATCTTTTTGGCATATTTTCTCTCAAATACATAACATCATTGAGTTCCATAATGAATTGAGACAAAGGTAGAAAATTTGACACACAAACTTGCAAATTATTGTTTACTCGTAGTGTGTTCAGAGTAAAAAGTTATCTACAGAATGGATGTTATCACTCTAGACACATAAAGCACATCATCTGAATATACAACTCCTCACTCAGAGGAGACCTTATTGCACTCTATCACTTCCTGAAGGAAGGCTGTGGTGAGGAGGGGTCGGCCTCTTCTCCCAGATAACTAATGACAGGACGAGAGGGAATGGCCACAAGTTGCGCCGGGGAAGATTTAGATTAGATTTGAGGAAATTTTTTTTCTCTGAAAGAGTGGTCAGGCACTGGAATGGCCTGCCTAGGGAGGTGGTTGAGGCACCATCCCTAGCGCTGTTCAAGAAGCGTTTGGACGAGGTGCTGAGGGATTTGATTTAGTAGCTTAGTGGGTAGGGATGGTGGTAGGAGGATGGTCGGACTAGGTGATCTTGTAGGTCCTTTCCAACCTAATGTATCTATGAATCTATGAATTTATGAATCTACATATGTAGTAGATTATCCTACGAGATCATATGTTTGAATTCATCCTGAAATACACGGTACATTTTCCAAATAGCATGAGTTTAATCCACTGGTAGGTGATTATATCACACCCTTACTAACTCACCATGGCAAATGCCATACGCTTACAATGGAAGCAACCACAGGATGGCTGGAAAAATCCTCTGCCTGATGCCACCACCTGAAATACTCACCTGGGCTTTCAAAAGAAAGTCTTGTGGAGACATGGCATCCCAGAAAGAACTGAGTCAGAAAACGGGACTCATTTCTGAAACAACCTTGTAAACATTTGAGCCAAAGAGCATGGCTTTGAGTGGGTATATCACATCCCTTATCATGCACCATCACCTGCTAAAATTCAATGATAGAACGAACTGTTAAAGATTAAGCTGAAAGCAGTGGATGCCCATTTCTGGGATTTTTTTGCTCAAGGACCTGGGTGCTCTTGGTGGGTAATGTAGAAGGGTGGGGGCATCTACTGCATACCTAAAGGTGATTTGATGCTGGGTGAGAAGAGCCAATAATTTGAACTGTACAATGTTAACTGCTACATAACACTGCATGTAATAATTACTATGGTTGTTATATACCTTATCGACAGTATTACAACAAGATCCACTTAAGTTAAAGAAGAATGAATTCTGATGGAGCCAGAACTGGCTTCAGCATGCTGTAATGCAGCACCATGAATCATCCCTCCTGCACTGAAACCGTAACATTAATGATTAACTTACTCTGAGTTTCTGAGTCTGAGCTGCAACTCCATAGGGATGCATCACGGAAATAAATATAGGAACATCTCCAAGAAGGCTTCCTACACCTCCAGCAATGCTCAGTCCTAGTGAATCTCCTGGGGCCTGTTATAGTCATGAAAAAAAAAAAAGATTAAATTTTTCTGGAAGGAAAAATATATTCAGAATTGCAGAGTTATCACATAAATCCTATCTTCTGGAAATCAGAATTGCTTTGTCTCAAGCCACTTTTGGTAGTTTTTTGAGGAAAGCACGGAGAGCACAGTATTTAGTTCTTCCTACAAGGGGCAGGTGATGATTTGCTGTCTCACCCATAGCTTATTCTATCCAAACTGAATACTTACAGAAATCAGCATGTCTGGGCAGGGAAAACTGTACTCATGAGACTGAGTTTCCTTTATCATTAATCTACTATTAGCCTCCTAAAGAACAAAACCAGCTACTCACTGCTGTAAAACACTCAACTACTTAACCACCAGAACCACTATCATAAACTGATGTTAACAGATCCTACTGAAGAGAATGGCTAAGCAGAATCCTGCAATCAAGGAAAAATCAAATAAAACATACATGTTTTAGACAAGAAGAAATAATCTGTAGCTTAGCTCTCATGTTCCTACAAATAACAATAGTCAACTGAATTTTACATGACAACTGGCAGCTGCCATGTAAAAGACTACCCGTTAAAAATACATATGAAGACAAATATGAAATCCAAAATAATAGACTTGCAAATTTAGTACAGTTCCCATGTCTTTTGTACAACTCAGTCTGGATTTAACTCCATTTGATACAAGTAGAACTAGGTAGGTCCCATTACCTCATATTATAATTCCCTTTCCCTTTGCTTTAAATTTGATGGCATTAGTCACACGTATTTTACAGAAAAATAAAAGCATTGGAGATCACACTGTAAAAAAACTATTACCACAACACTTGCTGTAACTTACCTTTTTTATTTCAACTGTTCTTAGTCCCTGTATTTCAGAAGCTGCTGCCAAAAGATTAAGAAGAAAAGGTGAACTATCATCTTAAGAAAATTTTTCTATTAAAGTTGTCAAAAACACTACAATAAGTTCCAGTTTTCTGATATTTATTATTCTTACATGTTTTTAGAAGTTTTTGAAATTAATCGTTACTTAACAAGACTGAAATGCTAATAATAACAGTAAGGCGGATATACTTCTGGAACAATTGAAAAAGCCATTCCTTCTCTCAATTCTAAAAATGTTTGGAGCCAGATTGCTAGGTTATCCCCAAACAGAATGGAAAAATTATTATTTGATAGCAATACTTGTGTCAGAAGTCACTTTGTTGTAAATTTGATCACTGGAGATGTATTCCACACCTGTTCTATGAGAGCTGCTCATATTTTAATATGTTGGTCTACAATGTCAATGGCAGATGTTGGTGGTGTGATAACAGAGACAACAGAGGTCAAACTTTCCCATGATTATTCTGTTACATTTTCTTGCCATGTGACAAATGGCAGCAGAGGAATAGTCTGACAAAATGGTGTCTGACATGAAAGTGAATAAGAAAAGGCGCAGGATTTAATTCCTCCATGCAGAAAAAAAGGCACTCACTGACTTTCATCAGTGCTTCCTGAATGTAAACGGAAACCAAACAGTGGATGCGAGCACAGTGAGGCAGTGGATAGTGCACTTCAGTGGTCATTACCACAGTGTGAAAGACATGCCACATTTCGGACAGCCATGCACAACTTTCATATCAGAAAATCAGCTTATCCACACAAATTGGCAGATTATAACTACGGAACTGTGTATGGAGCTGAATATCAGTTTCACTCTGTTGGAAAGGATGGTGACAATGTTGGAATATCACAAAATTTACACTAGGTGAGTCCCATAAATGCTCACAGGAATAGAAAGAACATAATATGCAAATTTGTCAGGAGCTATGGAACCAATATGAGGACAAAGGTGACCACTTCCTGGATCACAACATTACAGGCAACAGGATGTGACAGTCCATGAAATGGTAACACGTTAATTCTCCACTGAAGAAAGAAATTCAAGACACAGCCCTCAGGAAGTAAGGTGATGTAATCTGTCTTTTGGAATAGAAAAATGGTCATCATTCTAGATTTCCTACAACCCAGACAAACCATCAGTGCTGACAGCTCCATCACTGTGTTGACAAAGCTGAAAGCTCAAACTTCACAGGTGGGCCAGAGAAGAAGATAACTTTTCTCTTGCAACATGTCAGCTACACACTCCATACCAATCTGAAGAACATGGAGCACATTCCCCATCTTGGCTAGACTGTTGTCCCATACCCATCATATAGTGCCTTCTGAATTCCATCTTTTCAGGACAGTGAAGATGGACTGTATGAGCAACATTTTCCCAGTGATTCTGCAGTCACAGCAGTGTGAAATAGTGGGTCATTTCCACTGGTGCAGATTTTGACATTATTAGACTATTGATGTTAATGACAACGTTGAAAAATAATGTTTTGTAGCTCAGAATTTGTTCTATCAAATAGTGTTCTTGTGTTCTTTGTATCTATTGTAGTTTCCATGTAAAAAAACAGGAGGCATTATTTTTGGAGGGACCTATATAATTAAACTACACACTATGCATAACTGACCACGTGTTTTAGTAGCAGTTTTCTGATGTCTGTGTCATTAAGAACCTGGACCACAGCTCTGACTTAAGTGAGATAGTACCATGTAAAATGTACTATATTTGAACCACATCATTCTTACAGTTTGAATAGTTAAAGGAGACAATATAATTCGAATACTTTTGTATTAGCAAGTCTACATCACAGATGAACAGAGTGCATACACTACATATATGGATACAAGGATGTCAGCCCAATCCTTCTGTAAGGGGGTAAGTCAAGCTCCATGTAAATATTATACCTCAGACTCAGATCTGTACCATGAGAAAGTACGTGAAGCATGGTAGTACAGCAGTCTTTAGTCAATTTATAATCTGAAGTAGAAACTGATCTTTGGTATTAACAAAGTTCATCTCTGATATCACACACACACACACGCACACACACAAAACAAAAAACAAAGCAAACAAACAAACAAACAAAAAAAAATGAAGCAAAGATCCCTCTTTTTTGTCAGTTCCCTATCTTTCATAGATAAAACAAACACCCTAAGAATGTTAGGAGAGTATATTGTGTAATAATTTAATTAAAGAACCTGCAATCAAAATGTCTGGGAAGTTAACATAATCTCTATCACTGATGTCTCATGTGCTTTAAAGAGATGTCAAAAACAGAGTTTTCCAGGAATTAATATCAAGCATCTAAATCTTTTTTAGACACTTTAAAGGGCTACTGATTGAAAGAATTACTACTGAAACAAATAGTTGGTTTGATCATTCAGAAATAAGCATTTCTACTACACAGACATTTAAGTACTGTGCAAGCAATAAGTTCTATATGAACAATAAGCTTCAAAACAATTAGGTCTGGCTTCAGAAGGGAAGCAGAAGACCACTCAAGACTATTTAACAGTAAAGCTTCTATGAAAGCTGTTCTGTTATGCAAACTGTTTGCTGAATAAGAAACTGTTACAGAATCACAGAATGGTTAAGACTGGAAGAGACTTCTGTCTCTTCCAGAATGGTTAAGACTGGAAGAGACTTCTGTCTCTTCCAGAGTAGAGACACCCCTGTTCAAGAAGAAATACCCAGGACTATGTTCAGGGGGCTTTTGAAGATCTTCAAGGAGGGAGACTCCACAGACTCTTTATGCAATCTGTGCCAGCACTCCCTCATCTGGAGGGAGAAGATAGACTTAGTAGAAGAAAACGGTATTAAGTTACATAATCTGCTGGAGAATGAAGAGGAGGAAGATCTTTCGAGAGTTATACTGTACATTCCTACAAACAGTGGTGAAATCAAGTTTCAATCTTAACCCAAAGATGCTCACAACACCTCCTTCAGTTCCATCTTGGTGTGGAAGACTGAAGAAGGAGGGAGTAGACATGTACAGAGTGAAAGACTTCGGCTCTGTGGTGTCCCCTTAACACTAATGCAGTTGTGTACCAATACTACTGATAATAATAAACAACAGAAGTATGACTCAGTAATGCTTTCAGTGATTTACATATAAATTAACTTTAATATGTTCATTATTCAACTAAACCTCTACTAGCTTCTAAGTGGTGCATTGCTTAACCAATAACCATCATCAATCAGAGCTGTCTCTAGTCAAGAGGGAGAGAGTCAAATTTGGCTATTAAACACTGAGAAAGCATCACTCATTCCTCCATTCTACGAATTTCTCTTTCATTTAAAGGAAATGACTTCCACTTCATTCTAGACAACTATGACCCAAGTATATACTGCACAGCCTTTGTGACAGAAGACGAAACCCCTCTGTCCCTCCACTTCTACAAACAGGCAAATGGGAAGGCAAGAGGCAAGTCTTCCTTGTGGGGTTTCACTGCTTTATTTAGTAATTTATTTATTGCTCTTTAACCTAGTAGTACTATAAAGTGAAGCTCAGAAGACAGTCACATGCAAACAAACAAAAAAAAAAAAAAAAAAAAAAAAAAAAAAAAACTTGTTTACTAGCTGGGTCCTCATTTTTGTCTCATAATTGCAGTGAAACACGTCACACAAGAAACTTACTTTCAACTGCTTCTGGTTCTGGTGAGTTGGAAGAGCGAACAGTTGCTGGTGGCCAGACATTCCTCCTCTCTGCTGGTGCAGAGCTGAAAGGGATGGGTGCTACAGTCTGGCTATCTGCCACTGCTGAGTTGACTGTAAGCCTCACTGTCTTTCTGGATGTCTTCAGGAGGCTGACAAACTGAATGATATAAAGAAAAGTTGGTGAATAACATAGAATCATAGGGATTGGAAGGGACCTCAAGAGATCATTGAGTCCACCGAAATCATAGCTGGACTTCCCATTGTAAAAGAAAAATACTGCAAAATAACTGTTTTCCAAACCGCTAGAAGTCACTATTCTGCAGATTTTCTCGTCAATTAACAAGCATAAATATTGATGTCTGTGGGACTGACCTGGCTTCTATTGAACTCTATCAAAATATACCAGATGACAGTGTAGTTACCTATGGACAGATTCTCTAGAAAAAGTCACTATTGTTTATAGCAATTAGAAGGAAGATCAGAAAACTAGTGTTGTCTTTTAATGTCTGGATGGAGCCAAATTATAATCCCACAAAAATCAATGCCAGGAAAGCTATAGTTTACCATCAAAGCACAATACAAACTCATTAATCAGAAACACAGGTGGAAGGAAAAATTGAAAATATTATCTGAACTACAGGAGGGAAAGGATTATACTAAGATGTAACACAGAATTGGAGCAAACTCATGTTCTAGTTTTAGGAGATAGTGAAAAACTTCAAAGTTCACTACTGTCTCAGAGGCATTAAATCCTCCCAAGCTTTTCAGTATAAATGAAACCTTACTCAGACTCTCCCTCCTTTCTCTCAAGCCTTATCCACTTCCCTGCAGACAATTTCAGCACTGCTTAGATATTTACTGCTTGAGAGACAGCAGTACTCTCAGAAAGTAAGACAGGTACTCTGATAACTAGTCTTTAACAGATGGAAAGTGATCTTCTTGTGCCTAAAGAAACTTTTCTGGGTAACAAGGCAGGTACTAGAAAAGTGCCCTCCTTAATTCATTACAGAGCTTAAATTGAGTTTGGTGAGCTGAAAGTTGGTTAGTTATAAATCTTGATATTTAGGAATGGAAATGGCTTTTGCCAAAAGGTTGAAATATCAGGCTTGGAACATAACAAGATGTTTGTTACAGACACTCTATGTATGAGCTCAGTTCATGATCTGATTTAGCACTGATGCAACTCATTTGTTTGAAATATAGACATATCAATTTCACTGTTTCTAACACTTTTGAAGTGGAGTAATTATGAAAAGACAAGATTCAGTTACAGTTCATACCTCTTATCCCACTACTATGTGCTTCTTACTCATTAAATACTAACCACCGGGAAAAAAAAATCACACACGCAGTGAAAAGAATGACTATTTATGTTGGTTGTAGGTTATTCCATAGTTTGTTTGTTTGGGTTTTTTTAATCCAAACAAAACCTTTGGATCTCTGGTTCTTTAGCCAGCTTTGAAAATGTAGTTAGAGTCACCAAAACCTCACTAGTCTGTTTGAGACATAATCATCTCCTATATTTAGTGGTGTGATTTCTACAATATTCTAGACAATTTAGAATCACCTTTTCTACTGGATACCCCACAACGATTTCATCATCCACTGCCAGGATCCGATTCCCAACTTTGATTCTTCCATCCTGGAAATAAAATAGAAAAATAAATATAAACTCTGGGCGCTAGTCAAAAATGTAGTTTTTATTTTCATGTGGATTTGAAATATTTTCACACCTTTGCTGCTGCACCATTATCTGTTAAGCTCTTAATAACTACTCCATTGACTGTGTCTTCTTCACTAATGACAATTCCCAAACCTTCTTCATCCTGGGGTAAACAGAAATATGCAAATGGTAAGGTACTCCATTCATCAAAATGTTAGAATACATTCACAAAAGACTAGTGAAGACTGCAGAAAAAAAAAACCAAAAAAACAGAAATTTAGGTCTTCACAATGCATCAGTGTTTTACTTTAAATGAAAGTATTCCTGAAACAGCAGATTTTCCAGCCTGTTAGTAGTATATTGCTTACCAAGAGAAATCTGAAGCAATTCTAAACATAAACCCCTTCCTTCTGAAACTTTGAAGGTCAACCATGATTCAGTTGTTAAATTCACAAATAAAAAGATTCAGAGAATGGTCAAGATTGGAAGGGACCTCTGGAGGCTCTTGTCCAACCTCTTGCTAAAGTATAGCTACCTAGAGCAGACTGTCCTGGAACATATCCAGCTACCTTCCAAAGATAACCCAGAAATGAGACTCCACTACCACTTTGAACAACCAAACCTGTTTCAGTGCCCCTTAGCCTGCACAGTACAAAAGTGCTTATTGATGTTTGAATTTAACCTCCAGGTTTCCTGTTGGTGTCCACTGTGTCTTGTCCTGGGACTGGGGACCACTGAAAGGGCCTGGCTCTTTTTACTTTCCCTACAGGACTAGTTCAAAATGAACAGTCTTAGGTCTCTCAGCCTCTCCTCATAGAAGTGATCCAGTTCCTTGATCATTTTGGTGGCCCTCTGTTGGATTCTTTCCAGTATATCCACGTTTCTGTCATAACAAAGGATCCAAAACATGACACATATTACATGTGCATTTTGATAGATACATACTAGAGGGGAAGGATCACCTCTCTTGACCTACTATGTCTAATGTATCCTGGAAAACAATTAGCCTTTTTAGCAGCAACACAGAACATTTGGAAACTACTGACTGATGCAAATTAATCTTAAATTCACACAGAAGAAAACAAAGAATGGAAAATTCAGAAGAGGGAAAAATGCATGCTCCTGCACTGAAATAAGTAAATGTGAGAGAGTGAAATTTCCATGTTTTCAGAAAGAAGGAAATCATTTGGATACCTTAATCCATAAGACACTAACAGGATAAGGCTATTTACCAACTCTCTACTCTTATGTCCACCAAATGTAGCTATCTTCACCATGTCAGTGAACAAGAGACTTTTCCATCCTTCACTTGGCAGCTTCACTGATTGAAAACATTTGGGCATTTTCTTTCATCAGCACTGTTTCAGCATATACATATTTGGGAGGGGCGGGGGGGAGGAATTTGGTGCTCACACTCTCCTCCTGATTAATTTATTTGGAACAACTCAGGCAATGATTTACCTGATGGAGCATCATACAGCCTCTCTCTGTGTTCAACCAAAGCAGCTAGTTACTGAAAAATTTAAAGTTACATCAAGAGACAACTTCTACCAGAGACATAGAGCACTTGATAAATTTGTGTGATGTTAAAAAACCTCCTCAGGTTTTCAAGGAAGGTATAACATCAGGAAATGTTTTGGTTCACTCCACAGAAAGGAAGAACAAAAGGACTATAGAAATCTCCAGTTTAACTTCCAGTAAGTAAGAGGCAAAGTTTGTTTGCCTTGAGGGGTTCTACTATAAAAAAGCAAGCTGGTGAACACAAACATGGCAGTTGTCTATGTAATTCTTACCACATACCTTAGGGAGTTCCACATACTGAATATTTTCATATGAACTGACGTCAGAAGAAACACCAGAGTCTGCAGCAGTATCAATCTAATAAAGAAAACACAACTGTGAGCAGCTATTTTCAACATTTTTCATCAAAATGAAATGGCCTGCAAACATTTAAAGTAAGTTGGGTCATTTTATGGATCCATTTAAACTGCCATAACCCTCTTCAGAGGAATACTAGATTTACTTCTTAGTTAGATGAACATAAAGTAAAACAGACCTAGGTACAATAAATGTAGCACTTGTAGTAAACTCTCTTGCAATTTTTGATTGGATTTCTTCAATAAGTGCAATATTTGCTGAATGGACAAGGCACCACTCCATCCAGAACTATGTCTCAATCAAATGAGAAAAAATCAAAATTTACTTATCCTGTTGGTTTTGAAGTGTCTCTGACACTGACAAGTGGCTTCTTCTCTTCAAAAAGCTACATGAAATCAGCCCAAATATGTCAAGAGAGTCCGTGTTACAAACAAATCTGTTTCTATTTCTCCTACTTGACTTCTGTTTTATATTCACCATAAACCTTCTGATACTATCATACTTCTAGTAGACAGGGAAATAATTAGAAAATCTGGAGCACTCCCAGATGGATGGAATAAGGAGCTTTAATTTAGTTTTCTACAGTCTGCAATCCATGGACACAGAATTTGCCGCCTCTTCCCTATTCCAACATCCACTAAAGAACACCAGCAAGAATCTATTATTACAGCGCATATTAAGTCCGTACGTTTTGGTTTCAATAAAAATTGCAAAAACTCACCTGTAGTAATTCATCTGCAATCTGTAACTGGCCACCTTTGCCAGCTGCTCCATTTGGATCAATTCCCACTATAAAGACATTCATCCTGGATTGGTCTTTGTTACCAGCAAGACTAAGGCCCAGACCAGTCTTTCCTTTTTCTAGCTCAGCCATGTGTAGTTCTCCTGGTAGATTTTCGTAGTACTGTGTAATCTTTCCTATATGTAAAGGTGGGAAACAGTGGTTGGATTTGCATTAGAAACAATAATCTTTACTCCAAAAACACCATCAGGTAATCATTATATTATATATCACAGCCATCAGTTACCTACAGTAACTGAAATTCTGGAAGTAGTCCTGAATATGAAATGCAACATTTAACAAACAAACAAACAAACAAACAAAAACCTCATGAGAATGAAGTAGTTCGAACTGGATACCTCATATCTTCCCTTACAATCCTAATTCAGCAATGAATATTTGAAAACATTACCACAAAGGATAGGCTTACTCCAGTTGTAACTGAACTCATCCTCTGAGGAAGATGACCACGAAACATCACATCTCATTCCTGAAAACACAGATGAAGGACGCAGAGGGAAGTTATGAAACAAAGTCCTCTCTGGCTCTGAGTCGGACTGACCATAAGCCTGTGGAGAATAAGAAAAAGGTAATGGCTAAGCAAAAGCAGACTTATGTGTACAGCAAGACAGTATACAAAAGCATCAAAAAGGCAATGACTATGGCTTTGAAGTTTAAATACCAAGCAGCCTGAATATCATGGAATCATAAAATAGTCTGAGTTGGAAGCGAACCTTGAAGGTCATCTCATCCAACACCCTGGCAATGAACAGGGACATTTACAGTTAGATCAGATTGCTCAGAGCCCGGTCCAACCTGACCTGGAATGTCTGCAAGAATGAGGCCTCCACTATATCTCTGAGCAGCCTGTTTCAGCACTTCACTACCCTTTCTGTAAAAAATCTTACTTTTTATATTCAATCTAAATCTCTCATCTTTTAGTGTTAAATCATTTCCCTTCATGCAGTCACCACAGACCCTGCTAAAGAGTTTGTGCCGTTCTTTCTTGCAGCCTCTCTTTTGACACGGAAAGGCCACTATCAGGTTTCCCTGGAGCATTCTCTTTTCCAAGCTGAACAGCCCCAGCTCTTTCAGCCTGTCCTCACAGGGGGTTATATCATCATTATGCAGCTATCCATACCCATCAGTTGTTGATAAGTATATCTGCAACAGAGTGTTTATTCAGTACTATCTTCATAGCTCTATTCTCATAATTTCAGTTTTCACTATCCTCCATTACCAAGCTTGAAAATAACATTTCAGATAATGTCTGTAGAAGCTAGAAGCACTGAAATGCTTTATCAGACCTCAGAGTGCACAGAATAACAACATACACCTTAGACAATAATCTACTTTCAACTTAAGGTGTTGAAAAGTCTGGAAAGTTAACAACTTTGGGATACTGAGATTTATCATCTCAAAGAGAAAATGAGTTCATTTCATTCTCTGTACACCCCGAAGAAAACATAGATGATGTATTTCAGTTCCCTCATTCTGCTTTTGCTTGAAAAAACTACCCTTTCATTAATAAAGTTTGCTTGGAGTGTAACGAAGAAGTCATTCAATATCAAAAGCCTAGTAAATGTTAAAAAGGCACCCAAGCCAGCAGTTTAGATTTAAATTCGATTTTAAAAGTCTATGCCTTGAAATCCAAGGCAGTCTGAGACAATGCATTACAAAAATATTTGCAAGTTTTGGAAATTATACTCTAAAACATAAGCCTCAACTGATGCAGCAAAATTACAACAAAGAAATTTTACCCATCAGAAACAGAGAAGGGTGAAAAGACCAGTCATGAACAGCAAAAGTACTTTTTTCTAACACCAGCATGGAGAAAATTTGGTGACAGAATTCTACCTCAGTAGGGTTGAAAAGCAGGGATGAAAAAGAGAGGAGTTCCAGAAGCACTGTAATTTTTTCTTTCAGAAGATATGAAGGAAAAGGCCAAGGGTATTACTATGCAATTCAGACACAGGGGATCACCTTCTGCTTTCAGAACTCAGCCTGTCACACACACACCTCTAGCAACTTCAGCTAGACCCCCAGTTTGTGTACATAAGACTTCTTCTCTCTGAATCAAGCCATACACACACACACACACACCAAAAAAAAAAAAAAAAAACTTTAATTCATGAAATACTTGTAGTGCGACATGGCACAGTATTTCACATTACAGTATTCAAAATGCAAAGCATCATATAGCACATCATGAACCCATTTGGCTATCAGGGTCACTGATCACAGCCAAGCAGATACTAAAAATGGCACCTGGAGGAGTACCACTTCATACAGAGGATGCACAGGTGGAGGAATAAGCAGGATTCCAAAAGGTATCACAGGTCATGTACAAATGCACAGCACATGCATGAAGTATCACCTTCTCACTAGAATCAAGACAAACCTTGAATGGTGTGGGAGCAAAAGTGTTAGCTGCAGAACAACGGAAGGTAACCCTAATTGGATTTGATACCTCCTACAGCAACAGAAATCAGCAACTCATATATTACAGTACCTTTGGCAATACGTAGTGTTACTGATGAACAACTCAACTTCATTTTACTAACTGCAGCAAATGCATTATGTCATTTTATAAATTAAAAATATATATAATTAAGGAGTTATTAAAAACCTTGCTTTAGTAAGCTTTCTTACTGAATATGAACCTTTGGCCACTGCTAAAGAAACTGGCAGAGATAAAAAAAGACAATTCTTATCTCAATGCTTGGACTGCAAAAAACAGATTTTTCTCTAAAAACATACAACTTCTTCAGAAATATTTCTGAAAATAAAGAAGATACAAATCAGCATTTATGTTAAACTTCCTTTCCTCATACCTGAAACAAACAGAGATTTCAAAAACATGCAATTATATTTCACATATCACAGAAATCTATTTTACATTTGAGATAGCCAACAGACTGCAACATGGAAAAACAGAGGATGCAATCATTCCCAGTCACTTACTGTTTTAAATCAGAAATGCATGCACAAATGAATTCACTTCTTTAATTATTACTGTTAGGTTAATTCTGTCTCCAACATGAATAGCATACGGTAAGCACTTGTCACAATGTTTCTGGTTTTTTTTCCAAAGATGAAGGTATCCTGTTCATGGTACTTTAAAAGAATTTTGAAGGAGAAAAGTGAAAGTATTTTCAGCACCATTAAATAAAAGCAGACAATACTTCTTGGGTTGTCACTGCCAGAAAAAAATATTTTGTGCTAATCAAGTGAGATCTAATTATGGTACTTTTGTGTGGACACATAAGGGTAGATAAAAAGCATTTGCTCTGTATTTTCCATGTGCATGCTCAAGTTGATCAGCTCTGTTTAGCAGAGATTAGACAAAAACACTGACCCTCCTATGTGTTCTAGCCCATGAAATGCAAGTGTAGTATTCAGCAGCACAAGCAATGTAAAATTTACTTGTTGTTCTATTTGTACAATTTTGCCCAAGTATCTCAGTATATGGGGTATACTTCAACATCAGTTATTTAATTATAAAATTGCAGATTCTTAGGTAAGAATAAATGCAATTCTTAGTAATAACACAGTACAAATCCAGGCTTAGTTTTATTTTGAAAACCACACAAGTTCTCACTATTTGATTTATGCATCAAGGTAATATATTCAAAGTGCCCTTTGCAAAACATAAGCCTTAGTAATATTAGACATCTCTGACTTTACACCTCGCTTTGTATCTGTGCACAGGAAAGTGTGATTTACTGAATTTTTATTTTAACAAGCTGGTCTTCTTGTTAAACAATACAGGGTAAGGTAGTTCCTTGCTGTTAGTTAACAAAAGAAATTATTTCACATGTAAATAAAATCAAAGGATATAATTTCATCTTTTATACTGCTATGCAGTTCTAGTATTGTATTCTATTTTAAGATTAGAAAGAGAAAACAGTCAAAAATGTATCTAAAAATAATTTATATAATAAGTGTATCCATCTGTTTGTGGTTTAAATATCTGGTTGCTATGAGCCTCATGTTGCTGGAAGATAAGAAACATACTAAATGGAATGCAAAAGGTTTACATCAACAACTAACGTATTTACATCATGGTATTTAATCCTGATATATGTTACAGTTACTTTCTTAATGTACATAGTTCTGTTCATCATTTCTGAAATTAGGAATGGACTACTAAGCATTTATCCTCAAATGCTGTTTGCAAAACAAAATGTAATATAATCTCATAAGACAACACATCTTGGTTCTACGGTGCCTTCAGCACAGAGAAGGTACAGATCTGTATGAACAGATGTCAGTGGCAAGCCACTCACAGTAAACAAGCAGTTGCTCTACATTAAAAGATTTTCTGTTTAAGCTTATAACTCACACTTGATGTCATCTTTTGTGAAGAGAAGGTTGGGGAAAATAATTTATCAGTGTACACTTTCAACAATACATCAGCCACTGCAAAGATTATCAACTGTATCCTGATTAATTTTACACAGCTAAAATATGTACCATGAAAAGTTTGTTCGCAAAAAGAAGTTTTAGTAAAAGAGAAAACAGAAGATCAGCCATGGTAATTCAAAACCATGCCTTCTATATTTTATTCATGATGGCAAAGCACCTAAAATGCAACTGCTAGTGCTAATTCTACTCTATGCAACTGTACTGTATTAATTTGGACTACTCACAAGGCTAAAATCTGGAGCACTTGAGTTTGTCTACACAGTTATATTTTAAACAATATGTATGAAGCATGTCTTCTTCCACAGACTCAAACAAGTAAAATACACACTAAAATAAAGGATATTTTCCCTCTTTTTTTTTCTTTGCAAAATAAAACAAAAAAAAAAAAAAAAAACCAGAATAAATGATTTGATTTGTGTGTGCGTGTTCTGTTTATTAATAAACTCAGGATGCTGAGATATCAGATATGAATACTATAAAGCATAATGCTGTAATGTAACAGAATGGCTGGGACCATAATCTAGGTGACAGATTAACTCTTACTCAGAAGTGCATGCTGCAGAATAAATACATCACAGATTTCATAGACAACTGTTCGCAAGCAAAATTATTGAACTAGCCTCTCACAATCCATTTGCATTATTTGAGATATTCCAGAGTATGCTTCAGACCTCCTTAACCTCTAACAGTAGCCTAAATAAAATAAGAAAAAAGAAAAAGGGACCAATATGGCTCATTAGCAGCATGTCTCTTGAAAATGACTGCCTTACAGTGCTACATTAAATATAGCAACTGAGTGCAGGCAGTAAGATATCTGGGTAACTGCACATGAATGAAGACAGGAAATTCCTTTTAAGATCTTATTATGAATTACAGATGCACATTTCAGGGATGATGACGATAAATATTATGCCCCTGACAAAATATCACAATGCAAAGTTTGTGTACAGGAAAGACTATTCACAATGTTTCTGCTCACAGAGAAACAAAGGTTTGTTAATAAACATTCAAAAAACAACCAGCAAAGGAAGAAAAAAACAATAACTGCAATAAGAAACAGAGCATTCTCTAAATATGAAAAGCAATGGCATAACTCCCAACCCAAACAATGGCCTACACCTTCAGCTGTGATCATTTTGTTCACATCAAAGCAAATGCAAAAATCTTACTGTAGTATCCTGAGGATCAGTATCCAACATTCATCAGACCTTTTTCATGCAATTTTACCTTAGATGACTGACTATAAAATGGGTTAGTAGTTTTCTGCTCACAGAGAGCAGAAGCTGATGAAGGGATATGAAAAGACTCTGACTGGAGAGCCAGATTTACGAAGCATCTAGTAAATAAGCATGCAACTTAAACAGTCTTTCTACAAAGAGGAATTTTTGTTTGTTTCTAGTGGTTAAACTAACTGTATTAAAGCTTATTAGCTTTTGTCTGTAATGTCCATGCAGCTCAGTGACAAGAATCTTCCATGTACTTTTGCATCCCTTCATTAATGTTCAATGAATATTTTAACAGATCTTATATTTCTGCATGTGCTCCTCTGACATGCTGTCAATTGTTGTTGTCAAATGAGTTGATTTTAGTAAAGACTCCTACTCTGCCCCCCAAGAAATTATTATTCTTGAAGCTTTTCAAAATAGTTTGAGGATGGCATGCTGAATGGTAATTCCAAATCCAAATCAATTTCATTCTAAACAGCAATAATATTTAAATCAAATATGTGTTCCTGAAATAGCTAAGAGGGAACTTTCAGGATTAAATATCCCACACCCAAACACCACTACCTTTATAATACATTCCATATCTCTTCTCATATTCTTTATGCTTACCCTTGGTCTGCTTATAATGCTCTGTACCACAAAGACTACCGGATTGTCTGCATTCTGCATGGCTTCCACAGCTTGTTCATAGCTGGCATCTCTGAGGTCAGTTCCATCCACCTGTAATTGGAAAGCCTTATCTTAATATCACAAGAAGCTACAAGAATCATGAAGCAACTCCAGGCTCTGATCAGAGAACTTCAAGTAAAACTTAAGCCCAAATCTCTGTTACTAGTAGAAGGGTTTCTAATGACTTCACCTCATGTCCCTTACACATAGCTTTGAGATTTCCCAGAGCACTGGAAAGACATCAAATAAATGTTCTCCATAGTTTTGGAGAACTCTTAAAAAAAAAAAAACAGGTTGTTTTTTTTTTTTTAAAGGGTTGGTGGGGGGATTTCAGCAATCATGGTTCACGCTCATTATGTTTTCCCAAAGGCAATGTAATAAAAGAAATACAGCATTATGAACAGAATGGCAGTATTTGTTAAATAACACTTCCTGTAAATTTTATCTGACAATAACACACTTCCCCAGTATCTAATAAGATTTAAAAACTGAAGCTTTTAAGTGCTATAAACTCTCATTATGGAGTATTATGTAATTATAGAGGAAAGAGAAAGGGGAAGGGGAAGGGGAAGGGGAAGGGGAAGGGGAAGGGGAAGGGGAAGGGGAAGGGAAGGGGGGAAGAGGGGAAGAGGGGAAGGGAGGGAGGGAGGGAGGGAGGGAGGGAGGGAGGGAGGGAGGGAGGGAGGGAGAAAAGAGAGAAAGTGTTCTAAACCTATGGGGAATTAACAGTATCACTACAGCTCTGCAACTTTCCACATCTGAAATATGAGATGCACTGGTAGAAAGAAAAGTCTAAAAATGCCTCAACTAAAAAAAATGGGATCATTCATTCAGAAACAGTCACATGAATATACACTGTGTACTAATTTTTCTCACCCACATCAACTTCTGCAAGCAGCATTCTCAGGGACAATTACTGCATTCATAAAAATCCAGATATTCAGTGACAACGAATAATGATTAATTTTGTGGCCACCACATAAAATACGATTTTCTAATTTGTTTTAAACTGGAAAATCTTCCATCTTGTCCTATATTGTTGTCCTATATCTGTACCAAATTCATATTTCTACATGTCAGCAGGAAGAAAACAGCACTTAATTCCTAAAATGTACAAGAATGATGAGGACTGTGTAAGACTTAAGAGGGAGATAAATTTAGCACTTATTTTAATGATTTTTTGTTCTTCAGGCATTTGTGCTGCTATCCAGGATGCAAATTTAAAACTTTCTAGCTTACCAAACCTTTTACTACACGTTCTGGATCTATGAAATGTAGGTGGAACTACCAGCTCTGTACGCCGCTGCACACACAGGCAGCCATTTTTGCTTCGGGTTGTAAATACCACTTCAAACTTCTGCACAAAAACATCAGTAGATGGCGCTGCTGTATTTGTAACGCAGCAGCACACCTTGCGTGGCTCGAGAAGTGCCAGCTGGGTCAGTTGCAGAGCGGTCAGACCAGGAGCAAACAACTATTTCAGCGACTCCTGAGATGCTGGGGGTACTGCAACTGAAAAGCATTTGGTTGGTACCTCGATAATCCGATCTCCAGTTTTCAGCATTCCATTTCTGCCAGCTGGACTGTCTTCCAGGATGTGTTTGATAAAGATCACTCTCATCATTTCCCCTCCACTCAGGTGACTCCCCATAACTCGTCCTACAAAAATGCTGATCCCCAATGACTCGCCAGGCTCTCTCCAAAGTTCAACCCTGTTGTTAATAGACAAGTAGCAAAATAAATGAAGACTAACATGTGACAGTGCCAGCCACCAGAGACCCCAATATGGTCATGATGACTTAAAAACATTCGGGATTAACTTTGATAATTTTTCTTTCTATTTTGGTGAGAGTTATCTATAATGTTGTTCAGAAAGTTGTAACTGCTATTGGTTCCATTTACTTTGACTTCTAATTAAAACTTTTAATCCTCTTCAACTCCTCTTTCTGACTCACAGACAGTAAGCCTATAAAGACAAATTTACCAAAGCAATTAAGTAAGCATTAGACAGCAGAGAGTTAGCCCAAGAGTAGTAAAAATCAGCAGTGAATTACTCCTGTAATGCACAATACACATAAAAAGCAGTAATTCTTTTTTCTTATTCCTCTTAAACTCTATCCCAGGTTTCAAAAATTTTGGATTTCAGATTAGAAAACTTATATATTGTACAAGATCTATACTTACTTTCTGGGCTGGTTCCAGTTACTGAAAGCTGTATTTTGAATGATAGCTGCATTTTGAAGTTCTCTTTCTTCTCCTTTCCCCTCTTCATGCTCCTGAAGCTCTGAGATTTCCATGATGCTGAATAGGAACATAAAATTCATCTTGAAAAAACCCATAAAATCTCTGTCCCGTGCAAAATTTCAGGTACTGAATACTGTCAGTATCAGTACTATATTTCTACCAGAAATAGAATTCTGCAAGGATTTCTATCTGTACACAGAATTTTCTGATCAGAAACCTATTAGAATATGTATCATACAAAGTAATTTCCAAAGCATTTGTCTCTACTGTTAAGTTCTATCAACCAGCAACTACAGATTTAAAGATCCTGTATGTTGAAGCTAGAATTAAATCAAAGCTGAAGATAATTACTTACTGTTAATAATAAAAACCACTTATTATTATTTATTACTTATAATAAAGTTATAACCTCAGAATTAAAAAAACATTACTTATTTTGGATATTAATAAAAAATAATTAGTTATTGAATATTTTGGCCTGTAACTAATGAATTTTTGAGAGCAACAGAAAGAACGGCAAGACTAATTCTCTGCAAGTATGTATTTTGGATAGAATGTCGATGTCAAATTCTCAGGCCAGAAGCACTGAGTATTTGTGGCAATACATAAATCAAACTGCATGGTATTTAAAAGAAATTTAGACTAGCACAGTCTCTTTACCAAAGAGAACTAATACCTGTAAAATAGTCTTATATAAAATGTCAGAAAAATTTGCTAGCCAAAGCAAAAATCTATTCTGAGCAACTTTTTATTTAAATGTGTTTATTTAAATAAACCATCTTTCAGTTCTAATACAAAATAAAATATAAATTATAAAATGAAACTTAGCATCCAGAATTACGCAAAATATATGCAAAGAGTTAGATCTGAGACTTTCACAGGAGAAAACAAAAGGACTTTTGTCTCATCAGGCAGCTCATGAAGGAGAAATTACTGACACAGTTTCCTCTGACTGTTGTTCCAAACTGGCTCTGTACTTTGATTAACTTTCTGCTTGCCATAAAGTGGGCATGTTTAAAGTAATATGAGGACTTCTAGTCATGTCTTGGTGGGTGTGAAGAATGGATATGTGGAAGACTACTTCATGTAGGCACTGACTTCAAAATCACCAAAACTGCTATGATGAAAATAAAGAATCAAATAATTTTTGTAGCTTGTGAAAACTATGCATTTGTGACCAAATTAGACAGCTGAACTGCTCTTGATTTCTTTTTTTTTTTTTTTTTTGAGTTACCACATTAAAGTAAATGATGTTTTGAGAGCAGCAAGTATGTAACAGATATAATTCTGTTTCAGTCAAAACAGACTCCTTGCACTAAGACAAACAGATCTGTGAAGTGAGAAGTATCATTATCACAATAACAGCTGGTTTAATATGTTTCTAGAAGATAAAATTGCAAAAGGTTTTGTACTTTCAACAGAGGTTCTCTAGGTGTTTCAGGTTTCCACGCTTTTAGTTAAAAATACTGCATGGGTTTGGACACATAAACATGTTGCAGTGTATCAGGTAACCTGCAGGGAGTAATCCTCTGCTTAACTCCTTCCTCCATATCACCGTGCATGTCCGGACAGCTTGAGACAGTCGTGTTCCACCAGCCAAATAACATGCAGACTCCTGAAGCCCTGCTATAATTCAGTCAGGTTTGAATGTCAGAAAGAGAAATGGCACAAGAGACTGCTGAGGGAGGAACAAAGAAGATTTAGGCATGAAAAATCTTTCCTGAAAAATTTCCTCTATGGGTAAAGGAACACTATGATCTGAACAGGCCTATTCAAATGAAGGACATAGCTTTAGTATAACCAGGCTTTGTCATGTCAGAAACCTTCGGCTGTCCCACAAGCAGCTTAGCTTAGATCAAAGTCTGACAGGAACTAAGTCTGATGGAAAAAGAATACATACACAAAAGTGTGTCCTACCATCCACCATATGGATGCTGAAAAGGAAGAACTCACTACTTTTTCTGACAGAAATTTCTAATTTGCACTCTCAGACTATCAGGCTTTTTCTCCTACTTTAATTATTAATTTCTCAGCCTTGACTTTTTTTTTTCAAGTTATACGTGCTTGACAGAAAGTATGTTTACATTCTGAAATGCTGAGGAGTTAACATTCAGTGGGAAACAAGCACTCAGTGGAAGATCACTGATTTATGTGTGCTCCCTGAGCACAAAGAAACAGGCAAGAAATTGA
Source organism: Callipepla californica brunnescens (assembly GCA_023055505.1). Taxonomy (NCBI): domain Eukaryota; kingdom Metazoa; phylum Chordata; class Aves; order Galliformes; family Odontophoridae; genus Callipepla; species Callipepla californica. The sequence continues at coordinate 11,892,503 of JALIRH010000023.1, read as the reverse complement.
ACAGCTATTTCATGAAGTCTAGCAGCATAATGGAGCGGAAAAGGGAAAACAATAGAATTATGATTTCAGAAGTTCTTCAATTTTAGCAAACAATCACAACCACTTCTCAGCTATTTTCAACTCCAAATGTGTAAAGTTAGAGCAAAGTGCAAATACTGTGCTCACAAAACTCCCACAGGGCAAATGCTGCTGTGGAAGCTCTATCTTAGTAAGCCCGTAATGATGCTCTGCCACTATAAAAGCCAAAACTAGTACAAGCTGTATTTCAATGAGAGAAAATGCATCACTCATACAGTTACATTCATCAATTTCATCCCAATTGAATGCAACAAATTTTACTCTGCAAAAATAAGTAGAAAACAATATACTTTCCCTTGAAAGGCAGCTGTATTAAAGAAACCAGAATTGCAAGCAATTTTTTTACTGATTAGAAAATCTGGGCAATCTTTTTTTATACTAAAATGCAGTAAGAAACTGTTGTTGCACAGTACAGATAGGAGAATGGAGAGTTCCTGAAAAGGAAATATAGATGTCCAGACTGAGTCCATTGCAGACAGCAGAGAGTGATCATCAAGTACAGAGTGTCCAAAATTTCCTATCTCTTGTCCAGTCCTTTCATACAGGTAGCGCAAAGCAATTGTGTGGGGTCCTAATGCCCAAGGGTAGTAAAGGTCCTGACCTTGAATTTTGGTGTAACATCAGCATTAGATGTCAGCTAACAGGATGGGCAAACCAGATGTTCTACACCTTCTGGAATACTTCACAGATTTTAATTACTTGAATAACTAACTAACTTGTCCTGGGTGATTCTGAAGGTGCAGCTTAACGGATGCTCTCAAAATCATCACAGGCTACTTACAAACATCTCCCAAAAAATCTCTTTGGTAGGTAAACTTCCATTTCTGTGTACAGCACAGGAATTGAGAATAAAAAGGGTTTGGTCCACTATTTTAAAATTGTGCACCTAAATGGAGTAATTGTTACCTAATTGGTGGAGGCCAGTTTTGAGAGTATCGCTAGCAGTTGTTGCAGCTCACTGAAAAAATTGCATTATTTCTATTCTAGTGTCTAACTACAATTCTAACTGACTAATTATAAGCCCTCAAAGGAACATTCAGTAACTAATTTTGCTCTTTGTTCTGGTCTACAGTACCAATAATGATTCAGCTATTTCATAAATATAAGGTAGAACACTTACTTGTGTTTTGCAAAAAAAAAAAAATGTACTTTCTGTGTAGGAGTTAATCATTATTTCTTGCTTGCTAAAGTTCAGTGAACCACAAAGGTTTCTTTAACTGCTTTAATAAATTAATCTATATTATTGACCACCCATGACAGTTCCTCTCCTCTTTGCATGCTACTACTGAAATGAAAAGGAACACACAAAGTTTATCTCTGCTTCAAATTCAAGCTTTAGTGAGCACATACATTAGAAGTTTGCCTTTACTAAGTGTCTGCCTTTGCTCCTCCTGCCTCCCATAAGATACAGCAAGGTCAGCTAGTACTAATGGCCCTGGACTTCACACCTATCCATAAGCTGTTCCCTGTTTAGTACCCATAGGCAGAAATCCCACAGTGAATCAAATCCATCACTTGCTGGAGTGGTACTGCAGCTCACTTCTTGGAGGTCACAGTGGTGTCTGAAGATAACCTGCACCATCCTGAACAGCTCATCACATACCATGATGTCATTAATGTGACAAGATGGCCACAACAAGAAGGGTGCTGAGCTCCTTTGGTCAGCTATGTTGACTTGATGGTGGAAAGAAAAATCTACTGAGGACCTGAATGGTTAATTGCCAGAAGAGGCTGGCAGATGCCTTAACAGGTCACAAGGAAAAGAGTAAGAGAAACAAATGCTATGAAACAGGTATAAAGATAAAGAGGATGGGAAAGAATTAAGTGCTTTACTATTCTATTGTATTTCTCATCTGCAAGACAAGCTGAGGTTCAACTTTGACAGAAAATATATGTGGGGTTTAATCATTTCTTTGCTTCCATAGCTGTGTGGCTTTTAGGAGAAAGTATTCTGGATTCCCCTCTTGAGAGATACCACCTGAATCAGCAAGATATGTACTAGCAATGACAGCAGTGACAACGGAAACACCAAATGGTGTACAAGTGAAAATGTGTGTAAACACAACAATGCATGCAGAACAGAGGAACACTTATTATATGCTTGACAAGTTGCAACACAGTCATGATGAGTTTCTGAATCACCCATATTCACTCATAAAAGAGGGTCTGATCTTCAGAAGGTGCTGGAGAAGATCTTGATTGTGAAGCGTATGATGCAGCATCGATTTACAACTGTGTTAACAAATGTCAGTGTCTCATGTTGAATATGACAGGCATATTTAAGGAGTTAAATAAGTATGAGCTGTTTTTGTTTTTTTTTGTCTCCCCCATTTTCTTTTTTATTACTTATTATACCTCCTCATCATTTATACCTCCCTCAGAAATCATTTCATCCTTCTTAATGTCTATAGCAGTGATTACTAACAAGCATGGAAAATGGAATTGCGATCTATCTTCCATTTCTTTATCAGGAATTCATCAACTTTAGGTTAAGGCAGATGAACTCTGACTCAAATTTGTAATCATCTGACAGATGTTACAAAGCAGCTACTGCTGAAAAAAAGCCTTATTATTCCAGAAATATAAGAGCTCCTAGCAAGGTGAAGTAAGAAGTGAAAAAGAATGTATCATGGTAAGGCCACACATCTGTGGTTTTTTTCATAAAGAAAAGGAAATATGAGATACCAATATGGAACTCAGACTGCTTATTCCTGAGCTATGAAAACTGAGCATCTCTGAATGAAATCAAATGAAGCCAACATAGCTCATAAGAATGGCTTGATGTGTTATCACAGAAAGCACAGAATTATTTGAGTTAGAAAGGACCCTTAAACATCATCTTGCCCAAGTCCCCTGCAATGAGCAGGAACATGCACACAAAAGAGATAAACAGGGAATGGGAATCATCACTGGTGGAATGCATTATTTGAACAGTTTCCCACTGCAACTGGCATTCTGAATAAGTTGTGTCATCCCATTATTGTTCTTTTAGTACTACTTCTGTTTACTTTTATGTTCTCTATTGTATTGCTCATTTAGAATTGGATAATATTGAAATGACTAGCAATCTTAGTTTCCATAATCAGTGCCCATGAGAATGCCTTAAAGGAAAACCCAAATCCTCTTCAGGAGAATAATAAAATAATCTAGCAGACACGTCTCTCTGCTAGATTAAAGGAAATGGGAGAATTGAGGCAGAAAATCGCAGGAGTCAGTTACAGGAGAAATGTGAAAACATGATATAGTGAAAGAACACAAGATAGACCAAGGACTCTGGGAAGACATAAGACAGACCAAGTACTCTAAATAAAGATAAGATGTTATAAAGCAAGCAGAACCCAGAAACCCATCAGAGGGGAGCCCCTCCCAAAGTGGTTAAAGGTAGACAGCAAGGAAAATGATGAGCCTTCATTCAATGACCATGAGAAGCTCCCTCCCCACCCCCCCACCCCACCCCCCCCCACTGTGGATGGCACAAGCACAAGGAGGAAGGACAGTATGCAAAGGTGTTCTTGGAAATCTGTTGAACATATATGGACTTGGCTTTTACATGTAATGAGCTTTTGCTTGTCAGTGTGCAAGTTAGGCAGAGTGATCCCCCCTGTACCTGGCACATGCGCACTGCTGAATAAACGTATACCTGCTTTATAACCTAATTCTGGGTTACAGAGTTTGATTCTGCAAGTCAAGGGTCTGTCCCCTGCTTTTTTATACACCCCTGCCTTAGATATGGAAAGGCCTCCTTCAGGTCTCCCTGAAGCCCTCTCTTCTCCAGGCTGAACATTCCCAGGTCTGTCTGCCTGCCCACATAAGAAAGGTGTTCTACCCCTTGGAACTTCTTTGCAGCTCTCCTCTGGATTTGCTCTAGCAGGTCTTTGTTGTCCATGTCTCTCCCATACTGAGGAGTCCACATCTGGATGTAGTACTCCAAGTAAGATCTTACTAGCACAGAGCAAAGGGACAGATTACTTTTTGTCATAGCTTTGAAACATAGCTTTGTAATTAAAACATTCCTCCTCAAATCACTTTTTGGAGCTACTCAGGTATTCAAAAACAGTTATTCTTCATACTTAAGTTACTAACTTCACATTCCTGTGTGGGAAAAGGAATCATACAAGCACATCTCAGGGGCTGTACATCTTTCTTTTCCAGGGCTGATACCAAAAAAGATTCAATGCTTGCTTACTTGAAAGGCCAGCACTTAGATCACTAAATCTGCAGGATAGTTTACTACATCAGCTCTGAAACAATGTTTATTTAGCTCTGAACTTCTCTAAGCAAACAGGGAGGATTATCACAATACAGTGCTCTCCTAACTCCAAATTCTTGATTCAGGGTGTTTTCACCCCTTTCTACCATTGTATTTTTTCCAATGCCTTTTTCTTCCTTAAGTGTAAATTTCTGAAAAGTTTAATTATGCTTACAGAGTAGATTTGTATCATAATCATGTGCAAAATCTCTTCAAAAACTGTGAAAAGACTTGGTCTTTCACTTGCTTGAAGCGCAAGCACTGGTTTCACTTCAAACTCTAATCATGGGAATGCAGTGAAGAATTTCGTTAGCAGTCCATGTTATCATGGATTTCAGAAAAATCATCTATTTGTTTTTTTGAGTTGTAAACCCAGCATTCATTGGTCTGGACCACTGCCCATAAGCTCAGGAACACTTCATTTTTAGATGTTAGATATTTGGGCAATTGTGACATCTACAAAAAACTATACTTTTGGAATTTTAACTTTTTAGTAAAAACTGAACTCAAGAAGAAACCTTTGTATTAAGCAAGTGGATTTTTAAGACTATAAAGTGCTTCAAATTTTAAGCAGCGCTGCAGAGAACAAACAGAAATGCACTTGAGAAACAGCTCCTTCATATATACTAATGAAAACTTGGAAGTGACTTCACTGAACATACTGTTAATCACAGAAGTACAGTCGTTTTTTCAAATATTGCTTTTCTGCATTAGCATCAGGTTTCATACTTTCTGTATGGCAGCCAAAGACAAAATGAATTACAAACATCTTTTCTATCTGATGAAGTCGCTTGAGCAGTGGCCAGTATAGTGAACATTTCAGAAGCAAAAATATCTCTGAGGAAATTCTTCATTTGCTCAGTAGTTTCATATTGGAAATACAAACTCTGACAAATCCTACCACTTCAATAAACCCAGGGTAAGGTAGTAATGATGATGGTTAAGTAACCACAGAACTAAATTTTCTAACATCGATAGCCTCTTACAGAAGTGATTTTAACTTTCAAACTGTAATTTCATAGGAAATTATTAATCTGAAATGGTAGTTCAAAGATAAATAAAAATTATAAAAACAAGCAAAATTTTGATTTTGAAAATATGCATGAATCTGAACAAATTTTGATTATTAGACTTCTCCTACTTGAGTTAATATTTTGAATATACCTACTTCATTTCTGGTCCAGTGGGTGAACGTGTCGTTAGCATGGCCCAGGATTGTGCACTGATTAAGTTAGTGGTTGATTCTTCATTAACAGGCTGGATGCAGTCTCCCACACTAAAACATCCATCAGAACTTATTGACCCTCCATGGATGACAGTACAAACTTCCATTCCTTTGGCACCTTCATCAGGACTTACTCTCATCCCTAGAGTGAGAAAGTCATGAAGCAGGTAAGAGTTAATATCTTCTTCGAGCCCTAGCTCTGGGTGACAAGAGAAAGTAAAGTAATATCAGACCGGGAAGGCAAAAGACAGCCACATGACCTGCCAGTGTCAACAAGCCTAACATTGTCCTTATTCTACTTGTATTTCCTTCTTTCCAACAGGAGACAGGAGTTACAAATCATAATCACAGTGTCTTCACTTCACCTTACATTATTTCATATGTCAGGCTGAATATAAAAAGTAAAAGACAGTAGAAATCAAACCGATCTCATAAAAATAATAAAATCACTCCTAAAACAGTTAACTTTATAATTCCTCTGGATGGTTCTTCAAGTTCATTTGCCACATCTCACTTTTGTGATGGTTCTTTTCAGAAAAAAATAAAATAAAGAATTAAAGATTAAATGATAAACTATGAGCACGGAACAATACTGCACATTTCTTAATTTTCTGCAAAAATTAGGGCAGCCAATTGCTTAGGCCCAAAAGAGCATGACTTCTGCAATAGCCTGTGTACTACTAATACACAGAGTCCTTTATTTAATTTACATGACAACCCTACCTGTGGTGCAGCAGGATTCTATGTCTCTTGATTTATATGTATCATTTAACTCTGCACTCCTTTCACTAATGGGAAATGAGACAGAAACAATTTTCCCTTTCCTATATCACAGGGAGACAAGGGTGACTTGCTTTCGGCTCTTGGTTTCACAAGTCTTTGTGACTGTTCTTACATGCATGAGTTCTCAATGTTTACGTTCAGGGCAGCTGGTATTCATTACGACACTTCCAGGAAAAATTGTTCTTTGCTAAGGCAAAGGTACCTGAAGACCCAAAACAGACTTATCCTCCTTGATACCACTGTGAACTTACATTGTCTTAATACTATCAAGCTTGTTTTCATTCCTTCTTGCACACTGATGAATGTGAAAGCTTTTCCTTACAAGAAAAAGAAGCTGAAGTAAGAGCACCTTTTAGAGCAGAATTTTCTGAAGGAAGAAGCAGTGAGCACTCCTCTTGGGCTCTCCTGATTTTTGATGTAAACCTCAAGCTAGCAAGTAATGGGAGTGGAGTTCTATCTTTGCAATTCCTTATCATCTTGTCCAGACTGAGTGGAAGGAAGATGATCTCCAAAGCAACAGTTAACCAGATCAAAGCCCCCAAAGACTTTGATATGAGAAAATTCTAATCATTTATATATAAATGTGGCTATCTGAATACTTTACTCCAGGAACATAGACCTTCGGACACAGACTACAGAACAGCAGAACAGTAACTGACTAAAAAGTTTAGAAAGCAACTGTAACCTACCAGATTCAACAAACCATGTGAACACCTGCCTATACAACTGTCTCAAAGGAGAAAAAAAAAAGCATTAAAAATACTGCTAGCATTTAAAGAACAAAAATAAATAAGATTTTCACTTGTGTTTTTTGGACTTCCAGAAATACAAAATCTCTTATTAGTGATGGTTCCTCGTGTTCACTTGCAATTGTGATCAACACTGTTATCCAAGCTATAAGAAGGTGGCGCTGCTAGCAAGGAACTACTCCCTAAGCTTCTTAGACAAAATAATATACATATATCTCTATTTTGGTATGTAGAAATCACATTTTATCTCTTGGAAAAACTGCACTTTGGGGCTTTATTAAGCCAGTGAAATAACGTGATGTTTCCAGTGCCTTGAGTTTTATATTTGTGATTTGAGAGGGAATGTCAACCGTGACGTTCTATAAAAAAGTGCTCACAATATTGTAGTATCATGAATCTTGAGATACCATCCACCTCAGCACAGTGAGGAAGTTCTGAACTATAGCATTTTATCAAAAAGGGCTTAAGGGCTTCTGTCAGGGTGCTTTCTGCAGACAGTACATCTCTAATTATACTTGAAGCCATGCAAAAATTAACACTAAGTTCCACTCTGACAATGCCAGAAAGTCCTCAAGAAGAAAAAGCACTTGTGCTCTTAATCAAAACAAATGAACACATAGGCCCATGCCAGGAGAGGAACAACATTGTCTTTTGCCCTAAACCTTCCATGGACCAGCTGTGAGATTCCTGTACTTGTGCTCACCCAAGCCTCCCTGCCATGACAGCCATGATGAGAACCTTAAGAGGACAGCAAAAACTGCTTCAGCCTGCTGTGCCTGTTAATGCTACAATGCACCTTCAATCAGTATGTTCAGGGAGTTGCAGATTGCAGATCTTTAAAAATTAAAAATTCTCTATAAATCTATATTTTTAATTAAAAATACTATAGATAAATGGATACATTATCTGATTTTTTAGAAATACTGAAACTCAAGATGAAGTGAAAATCAGTAGAAAGAAACTGAAAAGCTTGTTTAGATCTTTTTGACCATTCTCAGAAAACAAGATGATTTCATGTTTACATACATTTGAATATAAAGCTCTGTGACCAAAGATTTTTCATCTCAAAATACAGCATTTACAGGCCCCATTTTGTTGTTTTTCCATGTCTTTCCACTATATTATATACAGACATGATAAACAATGTATTAAAACTGTACTGTTAATATTTAGGATCAACTAAATTCCTTCACAGGAAAAAAAAATTACCAGTGAGGACAGCCGCTTTGTTTTCTCTTAAAGATGACAGCAAGCAGATTCACTGCTGTTACACGCAAATAGAGCAAAAGCAGCAGACAAATACTGTGTTATGCCTTCCCATTTAAAATGAAAATGTTTAGTCTTTACTACTAGAATGAAAAATATAAGAGAAAAGCAGAAAGACATGTTTCTGAACAGGTTAAAAAAAAAAAAAAGTCACTTTACCTAGACTGATTTCTGCAATTGTAGAGGTCTCCTCAAAGGTACCTTCCAGTGTATCTGAGGATCTGAAACTTTTGTCCATAGTCAATAAGCAGTTAGATTCCATTAAGACTGCTTTATCCTAACATGGAGGAAAATAACATCAGTTCAGAATACAGATATAAAAATATGCATGGACACAGACTTCAGCTCATCTTACCTTTTACCAAAGCTGTGAGTGTAGTTAATACAGATTCCCTACATGGTCACCAGGAAAGTCAGTGCATTAAAGATTAAACTGGTGTATTTGTTTTAACTATGTATTGAATAAAATCTATTGCAAAGTATTGTTAATTTACAGACACTATATACTGTCTTAAATTACATTAGTGGGATGAATTCAGTGGCTTGCTGACTCATACACCTGAGATGCCTCACAATCTGCTGAAGTAACAAGTAAATACAAAACTGTAACTTTTTTTAAGACACTGAAGTCAAGGAATCAAAGCAGGTCATAGTGACTGCCTTATAAGGAAACATTATTTGAATGGTCTTCCTGTGTGAGATGTACTGCACAAGTCTGCACGAGCACCTGGATGTAAGACTTTCAAATCATTTCCCACAGGTTTCCCACACCTTCTTTTCAGCTCTGAACCTCCCCTATATGCCCACTTCTCTGAGGAAGTTAATAGAAAAGCATTGCTCTGGATCCCCACTCTGCCCAACAAGTATACTATGCTCCAGCACTGACTAGAGATGCGAGGTACGAGCAGACTTAAATACAAGTATTATCTCCAGACTCTGGGAGATAACTTTGTGAAGCCCTAAATTATCTCCTGTTTTTGGCCAGGTCTACTAAATTCCTAAGTTTTGGATGTGAGCTTCCACATTTTACTCTTCATATTTACAGCCAAAGAGCCACAAGTTCTAGCTGATAAGTACGAATTTCAGAAGGAGATTCAATGGTTTAATAATAACTTCCCCTATTTTTTGGGGGGTTAAAAAAAAAGAATAGTTTTCCAGTGGTATCAATCTGTGTGTTAGTATTTTGTGCAAATTCTGCTGTTGTCTGAGATTCGGTCCAAACTGTTATGTTTTCACTTGTATAAGTGAACATTTACATGTTTGATATCCAAAATATCCTCAGACTGAAATTCTGCAGTTTCAGTTTCCAGGCCTCTGTCCATTACAGTATCTTGTTCTCTAATTCTCTTATTCAGATCCACGTTGTATGAACTCACGGTAGAAAACTGATCATCTGTAAAATCTGAATAGTTCTCTCCACCAATCTGTTGAAAACAGGAGACAATAAACAATCAAGTATACTAAAATGTAAATTTCATGCTGAAATGTTTAACAGAAACTGATCTCACAGAATCTGATCTCACAGAGTTTAAACATGTTTGTTTTAACGTATTTTCAGTAGATTCCTAAAGGCATTTTACTACAGAATTTTTCTGACTTCTGAGACAAGTTATTCAATTTTATAATATCACAAATTAGTGATTACAAAGTTACTTCTGAAGGCTAAGTTCTAATGTTGTATCAGTCAGTAAATCTTCACTAAGTTAACAAAGCAGTATTCATTCACACATTCTCAAGTGAGAGGTAATTCAATAATTGGCAATAATAAACTAAAGTTAGAGCATATAACTGTCTCTGTCAGGTGGAAAAAAATTGCAAGACCAAGGTTTTCATTCTCAAATCAACTGCCAGTTAAAAGTAACTTCAAAGAAGTTACAGAAAAATCATGCAATTTGATTTTCCATAATCTGTCTCTGTAGTCAGAAATTGCTGAAATATCTCACTATTCCTTGTAGCATCTAATGGTACTTTTTTTTTTAACAATTTTTTTTACTGTATTTTACTGCTTCCAAAATCTTTTTTTACAGATTTCCTTGCTGTGTTTACTTTGCTGTGTTTACTTTCTGAAGTACTTCATAACTGCACAGGATTAGAAGTTACTTGCAGAGAACTTAACATGCTCTTCATACTTGTGCTGAGAGAAGAACAGAGGAAAGTCAGGACTATAATCTTTAAAAATAAAAATGAAACTAAAAAAAGAGAAAAGAAAGAAAGGAAGAAAGAAATGGAAACCAAAGCCTTCTTTAAGTCAATATCAAAAATTAATTCAGACTTAGTATACTAAGTCTCAGCATGCTGTATTACATAAACCCTGTGCCTATCTCATAAAATGCTTCACAACATGAAAAATGCATAATCTATGTAAGTATCAATTTCAGGGTTAACAATGCAATCTGCCTCACTGGCACAGCAAAGATGTGCTCTTCTGTAGACTGGGAGAAGCCACTAGAAGGTGAATTAAGCTTTTCAGTGAGATTGCCTCGGGGGTTGAACGTGTTCAGTGATAAGGGATAAAGGAAGATACTGTAGCTGAGGCACGAAGGTAAAAGCAGAAGCTACTCTATTCAAGACCACTGAGTGCAAAACCTAGAAGAAATTCCTACAGTGTTGCTTTCAAAGATAATCACTTCTAGGAGAAATGACTCAGAAGACCCTGCATTACAGAAATAAATCTACAGATTGAAAAGAGAAAGGAGAATGAAAATCTACTGAAAGAATAAAGCCAATCCTAATACAAACAATCACATGGGTATGTTACCTGCAGGAATAAAGGTAGTAATAGTCTTAAGAAACTTAACTGCATTTATTAAGCTTAAATAGAAATGATTAGCAATTAGAGATTTGATATACTAAAAATTTAAATACAGTACAATTACAAACAATTCATTCAAGAACATTGTAAGTTAATTAGTAAATGCACAATTAGTAGGAAGTGAAAAAGCAAAGCTCAGGACAAAGATTTCATCTTTTCATATCTAAAATACTATAGAGTTATGCAAGTGTTTCATATTATCACTCTTTAGTACCCTCTGAAGAAATACTGGTTCTGTTTCTGCAGAAGACTGATCACTGCAGCTTTAACTTTACAAATACCTCACAGTACTTTCTCTGGTTAGACAAAGCACAGCCCAACTTTTCAACCTTCCAGGTGTCACTCTCCCACACAGATAACATCAAAAGGCATGAACACTTGGAAAAAAAAGTACACTTTATACTTATAAAAAATTTTACTGCAGATGGGACTGGGAAAACGCAAAGCTTTTATGTTTAGTAATACTTTGGTACACAGCAGGGACACTGGGCCATTCCACACTCATAAGCAAGATAAAACCATTCTCCTTTTTACCTTGGGAGTTGATGTTGAAAAAGGGAAGCCAAAGTTAAAATCCTCACTGCAGATGCTGTCAGATGCAAGTGAGGCTGAAGCAGGGAATGGTAAATTCTCCACAGAAAACTGAGATTCCAAGATGGATTCAATAGATAGATCAGCTCTGTCACTGTCCACCTAACAAAGAAATTAAATCAGCCAGGGTATCAGTAACCTTCATACCATGTAAGTCCCAAACACATGCACCTCAGTCACTACCTACTGACTCACAGTTTGCTCTTTTTAGTTCTCTCTATGCTTTTACAGTGAATTTTCATTTGCACATCACATTAGGAAATATTTCTGCTTCTAGCAATAACTGAAATCAGTCCATCTTCAGAGCTTACAATACCTGAGATAAAGCTGGAGTCTTAACTGGAATGAATTGCAGAGCTGAAATACAACAGATTTCTCCTAAGAGAAATACAAAGTGTTAGGAAAACTCTGCTGTGTGCTGGCATCAAAATTTGTATTTGTTTGGAACTTTTTTTTGTTTGTTTTGTTTGAATATATATTTACAAAACATATATTTCTTTTATGTTGCACAAGAAAGTTAACACAGATGTTTTTCCTGTCTTATATATGAAGAATATTTTAAAAAGAGTTCCACACATACCAATGGGTACTCTTTTTCATTCTGGAAACACATTTTTCCTTAAATGCAATATGATTCTTCTCAAGATTCACAAATTCTCAAATACTAGAATAAAACTGGGTCATAAACAACTCAATTTATGGTGCTTCATATACAGTATTTTGATCATAATTTCCTTTGTCCCAGAAGAGGTCGGAAACAGCATCCTTACTGAAATGTTGCCTTAGGAAATCTAGGTCTCCTGTATATAATCCTTTTTATCAATGAAAAAGACAACATATAGTACAAATCTTAACGTTAATCATCTCCTCTTAAAACTCATTAGGTATTTATGCCTCATAATGGCTAAAGGCAGTTATTCAACCTCATTCTTCAAATTGCTAGAGTCTACTTTCCAAAATTAGAATTATTTTTACCTGTACCAAACTGAAGAGTATTCATCTTTCTTTAAAAAAAAGGTGCAGCCTGTATACAAAGACTATAGCTGTAGCAGACCAAAACTGGTGAAGAAGAACAGAAGCCAAATTCCAGAAAACAACATAAAGTGACCATCGCACATTCAGAAAATCTAGTAACAAACATAAAATTATGTCTAGCAACCAGCAGCCCCAAAAGCCTGCTCTGATCATAAGATGATTCACTGTCTTCTCAGCTAGGAGGCCCACGTACTAGGTCCTGCTTCATCATGCCAGTCATAAACTACAGAGGCCAGTCCTAAAATCAGGAAGAAATAGGAATCTGGATTTTTTGTGACACCTAGCTGTATCCCAAAGCACACAGAGTGTATACAGAAATCGGGATCATTATGTACCAGCTTAAAGGGCAATAGAAGTACCCATAAACTTCCCAAATTCTTACAGGAAAAAGTTTGACAACTTCTATTTTAACTCTTCCTGCTGGGGCTCCCTTCAGTGTTTCTACTGCATCATGCAGGCTGCTGTTTTCCAAGTTAATATCATTGACAAACATAAGCCGATCTCCAGGAGAAAGTATGGCATCTTGCTCAGCCACACCACCAGGAGCCAAGGAGCTAATCACAACTAAAATTTTTGATGGGTCACAAGGATCCTAATTAAGTAAAAAGGAAGAAAGACACTTTGTTTTATTAAATCCTTTTTCCCTTTGCAAGATAATTCTTGTGCATGCACTCTTAATGGCCCCCTACACAGCACTGCTCCAGACGAACCCTCTGCAGCACTACAGAGCCCTGTCCATGCTCCCCATACATTTACATTTCTTTCTATTTTCCATTCTTAATTATGAAAACCATCACTCTTTTCTAGGTGGTGTTTCAGCATAAATCTCCATCACAGATCAGCCTGCACTGCTATTTAATTAATGAATTAATTTCATTAAAGCTAAAAATGCAAATAATTCCTACTTCAATGATATTGCACAGTTTTCATGCTCTCTTATACTCAGTTGCTTGTGAATATAGCAATAAAGTGCAGAATGGGGAATTGTTCACATATGCTCTCTAGTGGAACAAAGGGCTTATCACAAGAACCACCTCGGTACTTCATTGCACCAGATCTCACTCAGCTGAGAAAGCACTTTTAAAGAGTGAAGTTCTTGTGTATGCCTAAAACAAAGTGAAGTTCTCTTTCTGAAAAACAAAACCACAGCTAAATAAATAAATAAATAAATACAACAAGCTCCATTTACACTCCCATCCTCCAGTGCACTGATGTTTTGGTAACATCAAACTAAAAGAATGAGAAAGTATGATTCTGTTAAAACAATTAAAACGGGTGTAGAAATGTGTGTAATTCTTACAGAATTACACTGACAAGGAACACCAGTTGCTGTTAACACTTCCAAATACTTCCAAAAGAATTCACCTGCAATTAACAGTTCACAAGAGAATTCACTTGCAGACACAGAAACTTATGAGAAATGTAATATTGTAAAGCTTTACTGATAGCAAAGGGATGAGAAAAGCAAACACTCACGAACGGTGCAAGCCACTGCAATACCTTTCCATTCAAAAATGTAAATCTGGAAGTTTGCACACCATAAAAGCAGCATCCAAAACTGCAGGATTTAGAAAATGCTGAAAGCAAAGGTGAGTGAGAAGAATGAAGAGTGGAGGTGGGGGTGGTCTGGAGGAGGGAAGGAAGCTAAGACCACCCTTGATAATTTGGGGCAATTAATGCAGTAAAGAAAATATCACAGGGTAATGAAGTACTCTATAGGTTGATATGTAGGTAGTGCTGCTAGATACGGTGTTTGGACGTGAACACTGAATATTCTTTAAAGAGCATATACAATGCTATTTGAAATGACACTGCATGTCATATTTCCTGAAAAGACAAATTAAAAAATTTCCATTGTACATGATTCTTACATCCCTTAAGCTTTTCCTGAGGTAGAGAATGAGGTAAGCTTTCCCACAGGCCCTCCATTGTATAAAACACAAAAAAAACTTCAGTATAAGCATAGCCCTGACTAAAGTCAGTATTCACTGAAAGTTTATTAAAAATGTGATGCATAAAGTGAAATGTAAGCAGAACTGCAAATTTAGTTTATTGCTGACACTTAGAAACAGAACCTTCACTGACTAACTGAAATGTTTTAATCTCACCTCACAAGAGAGAACACAGGATAAATCATAACTATGACAGAAAAAAAAAAGAAGTATGTTTCGGAAAGCCACGTAGTCCTGTATGACACAATGAAACTCACACATGCAAAATATGCACAGCAACTTAAGGTACTTCTACCAATTTTTAATAAGCATAATGCTTTAAATAACCACTCAGGAAACCTGAGTAAGTGCAAACAGGAGACAGACTCACAGCTTTCCTGATACAGTTTCACAACAAGAATCACAGCCTGAGATGACTGGGAATGTTGAAGCTGTCTATCCCAGATAGACAGCAGCTAAGCAAGGGATTTCAAAATTACAGTCCTGTATTTCAGTAAATCCTGCTTTAATCGTTTAAGTCGTTTATTGGATATTACAGGCAAATTCATGGCAAGATGCCCAAATATTCTAAGACGTGTACATCATCACAACAAAGGCATCATTCTCAAGAACACTGACAGCAGCACTCCTGTCACACAATCCACTCCACCAATTGGCAGTGATAATGATTAGATTACAACTTTCTAACTGCATAGCAGCTTCAAATTCCTCCTGCTTTTCACCTATGCTACGTGCATTTGAGTGGAGGCACTTCAGCTGGACTACTGACTGATTTTCCTTATTAGATGAATGCATCCTGAGCTGCTTGAGGTGCTTTACACATTACCCTGCTGATTCCTAATTCCTCAACAGCCCCAGGCAACTCCCTGTCACTCAAAACTCCATCGTTTTTCCAATTTAAAGCTCTCCTTATAAATTTGGTCAGCTTGTTGGCAGACTCTTTTCCCAAACTTAGTCAGACAAACTCCAATATTAGTCATAACACAATTAAAGGAGAAGTAATGTAGTTAATAAGATGCTTGTCAGTAGTGAGACAAATTGAGCTCTACTGTACTGGATTCCATTAACTTTTACCATTAAAATACTTATTTACATCATACAGTGAGACCCAAATAATACAAAGTATTTTGTTTCCTACTCAAAGAAAAAAGTATAAAAGTTACCTGCAAGCCTGTTATCCTAAATCCAAGGCCCGTACTTCCTTTCTCCATCTCAGTGTACTGCACTTCTTCTTCCCACATCATGAAAGAAGAGTTCTACTCTTCTTCCACATTCTGAGCTGCAGATGTTTCCAAAGCTGTTTCCTCTGTGTTTGAAGAGCCAAAGAAGTCAAGATTTATATGAGCCGGTTAAAAAAAAAGTGTACGTTAGGTGTCCGAGAATTTGCAGAGATTACTCACAGAGAAAGAACAAGATAACTTCTCTCAAAACAATGAGGAAGCGCAAGCATTCAGCAGAGTAAGAAAACAAGTCTGATTAAGTTCAGCACAGAATCAATGCCTTTGAAACAAATTACTGGTGCTCCTAATATATGAAGAGACTCTCTGGTAAAAGTATTTACGAAATGAAATTTCTGTCAAACAAAAAATTTCAGAAAGTCTTGTGAGTATATGTGCTCAAATATCTGTATGCCTATAAATAGGCTTTGACCTAAACATAGCACTGAGTGAAAAAGTTTGGAATAAAAGGAAAGACATAAACACAAACATATGTACATATATACACACATGTATATAAGTCTTCCTGTGACTTGATAACAAAGCTTAACTTAAATCAGCTGAATGTTTTGCGCTGTCCAGAAGTCAAAACTAACTGTGTCTGGGTGAGCCTTTTTTTCATATAAATGCTGTTGTTCTGTTACACTGAAAGCCATTTCTACATGCTTATCACATCAGATTGCCTGGAGTTGTTAGCTTCTGTGTGATAGAAGCTTGCCAGTCACTAAGTGCACGTTCATTTCAACTCAACACCACCCAGAAGTTGTGTTAAGACCAAAACCAGCTGAAATATTATCAGATTCTAAAAAAGCCTACTTGTAGAACAAAATCCTAGTAACCTGGGTAGATAGCTCTGTGTCCCTAACTTTTTTTGCACATGGCCTACCAGTATGTACATCTCCTGGCTGGCCTAGAGTACAGCAAATGAATACAATTTGCTTTTTCCAATTTATTTGCTTCCAAGACCAGCAATATTAAAGAGGCATTTCTAGTCTTTTTAAAAACTTTCATGTTTTTCTTCAAGGAAAAATATTTTTTTTTCTTTTTTTTTTCGTTAAATACTTCTCTGCAAGTGGTTTTCTCCAAGCAAACAGATCTCATTCACCTCAAGTAATCACAGAATCACACAGAATCGCAGAATAACATAAAGAATTGTACACTATTTAGTAGAAGACAATGAATAAACATGAAAAAAAAAGGAAAAAAAACCCATAAACTGATTATTTTAAAATTATTTATATATATTTTTACAAAAAGCTCAAATGGAGATCTTCAGCCCTCAGTGTCCACTCAATTTGGTGTTCAAAACAAGCCACCAAGATATGTTTTGAGCTGAAGGGGCTCAAAAATTATGGAAAGCCATCTTACAAACATCACATACTTTGCCACTTAAGATCACTGAGTAAAACATGGATTAAATAAATATGAAAACAAACAATACTAGCTGACTTTCTCCTGGAAACAGATATATTAAGCATGAAAACACATGGATTACACTGACTTCTCCCAATCATGCAAATCAAAATTGCATCTTCATTCTAAGAAAATAATTCAGAAAAGTAAACAAACAAGTGTTTACTCTTCATTGTAAGGGATATCTGTAGTAAACCTAAATGCTTTTGCTAGATATTCTTCTTTCATAGACTTCAATGTTATTTGAAAAATCAGCTATGAACTGAGATATGCAACTAAGCACATGTAGTCACATAAAAATGGATAAGTGCATACAAAGTGACTGCTCAAACATTTCTGGTTATGATTTGTATGAAGTTTAGATATGCTACATTCCCAAATATGTAACCAGTGAGAAGCAAATCACTTCTCAAAAATCCTACTAAAAGCAGACCAAGAAAAATTAGGATTTTTTCTTACTTCCAGAAGCTCATCATCACTGAAAAGCCTGTCACTTCATCCAACTGGCCCCTCTGGTAAGATTGATCTGATGAAATGATGTCCCTCTGTAGTTTCAAAGCTTATTCCTAGCACAATATTTTCACTTAATTTGCTAACTGCAGCAACCTAAGAAATTAAAAAGAATAAAGGTTACTTTGGACATATTTGCAACCATATCTGCAACCTTCAGATGCAATTTACATACAGGGAAATCATTACTTCAGAAAAGAGAAACTAGAAATATTGTCATTTTAATGCAGACGCTCATGACTGCAAAAACATGTATACTTCTTAGTTTAGATTTTTCAACAACACTGCTGAAAAATAGCAGCAACAGATTAAAAGAAATAATCCAATTTAAATTTTCCAATACGATTAAAAGCAATGAGAGGGTAAAAAAATCCACAAGATTTTTAAATATTTTTAAAATCTATAGGGCACATTCAGTGACATTTATGCAATCACAAGCTATTAGACTGTTGTAGAAAGGAAACTACCATTATGGATTGGCAGAGTGCAATCCAGGAATCATGACAGATAAAAACCTATTTGGAATTACATGACTACGTTGCCTCATGTGCAGATAAGAAGTGAGCACCACAGACCCATTATTTAACCTGCCTTTATGTGGTGATTCAAACTCGGAGGCAAAAAGAGCATAAAAAAAAAAGAAAGAAAGAAAAAAAGAAAAAAAAATACAAATTGAAAGTCAGTCCAATTCAATATGACCCATGCAAAACAGCGAGAGGCTCTGCACACTCAAATTTGCATTTGTTTAATATAAATATATATATGAAATATTAAAATAATATAAAAATGCTTGGATCAAATGAGAGTCTTGCAGTAAAAACTGCATCTTTAATCACATACATTACTTCAGCACATGCAAGTGGGAAGCATATATAACAAAAGTGTATCTAATTGCACATATTTCTGCAGAGACTATTTCAAAACTTCAGGCCAAAGTGGTAAAGTCCTAAACTCAAACTGCTCTTCATCTGTATGCACTGTAAATGTCCTTGGCATTCTTTCTATCACTACACTGAACAGTTCATTCAGTGTACGGAATGGGTATTTTCCTGTGGGTACCGAATTTTGGCTTATCAGGGGAGCTTTGAAGTTCACCTCATATACTGGTTTTTATCTAATGCACGTTAACCTTGTGAAGGCAGGAAATGTGTGAAACGTTATCCACCATAACCATACTTGTGATTATTTGTCTTAGTTTCAGCCAGGACAGAACTGTTTTCTTCGGTGTCTGGTATGTTGCTATCTTTTGGTTCTAGGAGAAGAACGATGTTGATAACACACCAATGTTTATGGTCTGCTAAGCAGTGTTGTATAGAGCCAAGGCTGTTCTTAAGAAATGGCCGAGGAGTTGGGAGGGAACAGGATTCGGACAGCTGACATAAACTCGACAAAGAAGTATTTCGTACGATAAGACTACATGCAGAAGGAGTTTTGAAGGAGGCAGGAGTTCATACCTTGTCTGCTGCTCAGGGGTTTGCCGGGCACTGGTCAGATGGTGGTGAGCAATTGCTTGCACATCACTCGTTACATACTTGTATTATATATATATAGTTATATATATATATATATTATTGTCTAATTTTTTTTTTCTAGCTTGGTAAGTATTTTTTTTTTTCCTCAATCCATGAGTTCTACTCTTTTTTTTTTTGAAATTATCTCCCACATCCCACTGGGAAGGAGGTGGAGGGGTGTTAAGTAAACAACTGTGTGGTGCTCAGTCAGCTGCAAGGTTAAAAGATAAAAGTCAGACTTTGTTTGAGCTGATCAGACTAATTCAGTGGGATGGCTGAAATATTTACAGATGTGACAGTGAATGCTGCTCTTTTTGGACAGACTCTGCGTTTTATAGTTGTTGAAGTATTTGACTTTTGGCACTCAACAGTACGAAGGCAGTACACATTTTCACATACGATTAATTTCTAGATGTACATCCTCAATTTCATAGTACACATGACAGAAGGCCACACAAAATCCTGGGCCTTAACATAAACACAGACAAAGAGCACTTTCTCAGAATAAAATGGAAACCTGTTTCCTGCTGTTTAATGTCCTCTCTGACATTTAACATATTGTCGCTGCATGGCAGTGATGGAAATCCTTGTTTTGTTTCACTGTTACCTGGAAAAAGAAGAAAAAACAAAATGAGCTATTTTATGCATTCACCAGCTTCACAGATATGTCCCAGGGCACTGACTCCTCTTTCAGTGGAGCAGAGAATCCATGATTGGTAAACAGAACATGGTATACAGGGCCCAGAAGAAACAGTCTATTTTTAAGGTATTTGATCTTTTGTTCATATTTTGCCCTCTCCCTGTGCCGCCTTCTACCACTCTTACATCACTTTATTTGTTTTTTGTTTGGTTTTTTTTTTTCTCATGAAGGAAGCTAACACAGAAAAATGAAAATGGCATATACTTGAGGAATGTAATCCTTCACAGCTGAAAAAGCTCTCACTTGTAGAAAAGCTCTCCCGCTGCAGAATTCTGTTAGGTGTGTTGCTGTCTGTCAGCTGTCTACAACACCCCCAGACTGGAGAAACAGCACTTTCTAAGCGCTTCCTCTGTAATTTTGCTAAAGGTAGGAATGAGAGGATGCCATGCACAGAATATATTACTACTTCTTTCAAAATCTTATTCAAGTTGGGTATTATGCTTCAGACTATGAGCTGTAGTATATGTCTAGTGATATCAGTCCACAGTTAAGTAGCTGAAAAGAATCTGTTCATCATCTAGCCTCCTTGGACTTTCATACACGTCATACACATAGACTTCCAAGATCTGGCACCTGTACTTCAATATCTGCAGTGTAAAATTAAGCTTCACAAATCACATCTCATCATGAGCAAAATGAGTATTTGCCATTCCTTTCAAGCTCTGTATGCAAATATAATTGATTACCTATCTGATTATTAATAACTTTAAGCCACTCCTGTCATACCTCAAGACTGTGACGCAGACATATAAGAGAAAAAAGAAACAAGACTCATTTTTACCACAGTGGAGAGTACCTCTGCATGCTTTCCAAAGCTGCTGTCACCCTTTACAATGAATAAAACAGTACCTTCCTACCTACTATTTAAAGGTCGGCAGGATCTAACCCTTGAAGGACTTCAGCTGGTAGTGCAGTGCAGAGCTTCCAATATTTACTTTGAAAATGTACCAAATAATACTACTGTTTCTAAAAGATTAACAAATCTGCAATAGATCAATTTTCCACTCATGTACAGCTACCCAGAATGAAATCTAGTCAACTTTATTTCCAGTTTTGTAATTGAGAAAAAAAATATTTCAAGCCAAATTTAAAGCAAAGCCAGTTTTAATTACCTCTGGCTGTGCCACTGTCCATTGTTTGTAACATTAAATCCCTTTCAACAGCAGCACTGAAGTCCTCCTGGGGCTGAATATAATTTCCCTGCTTAAGGCCTCTTCTGATCAAAGGGAGACAAACTGTTTGTCTGGTGTGTAGCAAAATGTCAACTGCTTGCTGGTTAGTAAAACCCTGATGATTTGTTCCATCCACCTGCAGGATTAATTAGCTTACTAGTAGAAAGTTATAAAATGTCCGGAGTAAAACAGAACTGTGAATGCCAGGTGTCTATCAGAATACAAAGGAAGTGGAAGAACAAGAACAAAAACCTGGAAGACATGCAAATACTCAATATACTAACCACTTTCACTGAACACTCAATAGCTAGCTACCAATCCACGGCAAAGTGGGGAGAAGTGCTTTGGGTGCCTGTCACAACAAAGCCATGCAGACAGTCTACTGATAAGATACATGTATATGAGCAGATTTCCTCAAGAAATGTGGCATTATCAGAAAGCTAATGTATTTGAATGCTCAGTTAAAAAAGTATTTACCATTTCAGTGACAATCTTAAACATTTTAAGCAAGTATTATATGAGGATTTTTTAACAACTTTATAAGTATAGAGCTTTGCAAGCATTTTTATTTCTTTGCTTACAACTATAATTTGATCTCCCACATGGATTTCACCATCTTGTTCAACAGTGCTGCCTTTTGTAATTCTTTTCACAAAGATAACAGAAGGTTCTGGGATGAAAAAACAGAGCAATTCATATTAACTGATAAATAAAACAAGCACTTTAAATAATGCAAATAATCGACTATAAATGTCCTCAGCAATGAGAGAAAAGAAAGAAATTACAATCTACAGGTAAGATAAGGAAAAGATATCAAGAAAGTACATGTTTTAAGTAAAACATACATTTTCCTAAAAGATGAGTTTCACTAATGCCAGCTTGCACTGGACATGATTATACTCAAAATCTTACAACTCCAAATTCCCACTGTTTTCTACAAAAATAGCATAGAAATCCTAGTTTAATTTAATCTATATGCCAAAATCTACAATAACAACAACAAAAAAGCATCTCTTTTTCTTGGGTAGATTTAAAATTGAAAGGCAGAAAATTCTGTTTGGGTACACTGATCCAATGAATTCTATACTCTCTGCATACTTCGTGTGCTTAAGAAACTGTGTTCTAGAGTAAACAAATGTGGAATGTTATAAACAAGGACTATAATGTTAGCTTGAACCAGCTTCTCATCACAGCTGTAAATCACTGCTTGATCCAATAGAAAAAAAAAAAGAAAATACAGACAACAGACAAAAAGTAGAAAAAAATCCAAACCTCAAAATAAATCCAGTTTAGACAATTACTGACTTTGAATCAGAAAAAAAGGTTTGATGCATAGAACAACTATAGAATGTTTAAAAAAAGAAACCCCAAAAGCAATCTCGAAAAAAGAACCGGTTTCAGAAAAAAAGAAAAAAAAGAAAAAAATTTAAACAACTTCATCTCAGTAAAAAGAAAATATCTGGACATCCTACATGGATGAATGCAGTATTACATATAAAATCAGCATTAGTATGAACTGGCATGAAATCAGGTCTCATGGTCACAGCCCTGTAAATGGTCAAGATATACCAGTGCCTTCAAAGACCTGAAGATGGTCTTATTTAGCCTCAATGTGACAAAATTTAGCAAAGAAAGGGGCTAAACTTTGGTTTGCATAGTAAGATGACAAGCTGTTATTTGTCGGGTCAGAGAAAGATTTAACTACAGTCCTCATGGTCTAGCAGTTTTATTGCTGATTCTGTGACCTAAAATTGTTCCTTACCTAACTGTTAATTCATAAAATTAAGGATGCTTAATTAGCACCTAAGGCATGATGTTACTGTAATGCAGCCATGCATAGCATAATAATTTAAAATCTATTCAGCTAAAATATGCTGTGACATCTATCACATGTTTGATGACTTTTTTTGCTTTTTGAAAAATTTACTTGAAAAGACTGAAAAGAATACTTAAATCAAACGACCATTCTAACTTACGGAATAGGTTGCTTTAATTGCTTCAGCTTCTCAAAGACAGCTAATTATGCCAATAATATGCAGTATATCTACCCACAGATTTTCCTAACAATATGTATGCAAGTAAGAGAATGTATACAAGTTTGAAGTGCAGAAACTAAGAACCATCAGGGAGTGCAAGAGGGAGATCGACTGGTGGAGTGACTTTCTGGCATGCTGGAGGGAAGGGAGCCAGGGAGATACCCCAGAGAAGTGGCTGACACCCTGATCTGTCACAGTCAAAGAGACCTTACTGATGAGAAGGGTTGGAAGAGTGTCCTGACTCAGTGTCACAGGAGCCTCTCCTGCCTGCCAGCCCTGCTTCCCCAGCTCCCTTGCAGCAACAAGGTTTGAGACTCTGGAAATTGAAGGGGAAGTGAGTGGAGAGGCATCAGAGGATCTGCCTATGAAGGAGCCTAAAGCGAGGCAGTTACCACCATGCCTTGAGACTGCCTCTGTCAGGAAAAAAAAAGGTGGTCATGGTGGGTAACTCCCTTCTCAGAGGTCCAGAGGGCCCCATATGTAGACCGGACTGAGCTGTCAGGAAGTGTGCTGCCTTCCTGGGGCCTGGATCAGGGACATAACCAGGAAACTCCCAAAGCTGGCTAGGTCCACTGATTATTTTCCATTACTCATAGTTCAGTTGGGCAGTGATGAAATTGCTCAGAGAAGCCTATGAATTATGAAAAGAGATTTCAGGGGTTTAGGGCATCTAGTTCAGGGAGCAGGAGCTCAAGTGATCTTATGTTCTAAACCTTCAGGGGCAAGTGAGGGACATGGGAGCGGGCTTGGAAAGCACAAGTAATGAATAATTGGCTCAGAGGCTGGTATCAAGGCAGAAACTTTGGGCTCTTTGATCAGTTTACTTGGCCCCTGGCCTGTTGTCTGTCTATGAAACCTACCTATCTCAAAGGAGGCAACAAATCCTAGCGCAGGAGCTAGTAGGGCTTATTGAAAGAGCTCTAAACTAGCTATGATGAGGGAAGGGGACAAAACAGGGCTCACAAGAGATGAGCCTAGGGGAACCATGCTTGAGCTGGGGGTGAGGCAGTTGACTCGGCTGAAGTGCATCTACACCAATGCACGCAGCATGGGCAATGAGCAGGAGGAGCTGGAAGCAATTGTGCAGCAGGCTAAAGATGACCTAGCTGCTATTACCCAAACATGGTGGGACCACTCCCATGTCTGGAGTGCTGTGATAGATGGCTACAAGCTCTTCAGAAGGGATAGACAAAGAAGGAAGGGTAGTGGTGTGGCCCTTTATATTAAAGACTGTTTTGATGTTGAAGAGCTTGGGGTTGGGAATGATAAATTTGAGTGTCTATGGGTAAGGATTAGAGGGAAGGCCTGTAGGGGCGACACCTTGGTGAGCATCTGTTATAGATCACCTACTCAGGATGAAGAGAAGGATGACGCACTCTATGAGCAACTTGTAGAAGTCGCACGATTGCCAGCATTCATTTTCATGGGAGACATCAAATTCCCTGATATATGTTGGAAATATAATACAGTGCAGAGGAAGAAGCCCAAGAGGTTTCTAAAGTGTGTGGAAAATAGCTTCCTTATGCAGCTGGTATGAGAGCCTATCTATGAGAGCAGGGGTGGTGCTCTGCTAGACCTGCTATCACTAACAGTGAAGAACTATGAGAGATCTGAAGGCTGGAGACTGTCTTGGGCAGAGCGACCATGAAATTGTAGAATTCTCTTGGAGATGTCAGAAGGGTGACTAGCAAAACTGCTATCTTAAACTTCAAGAGGGCAGACTTCGACCTGTTTAGGATGCCTGTTGCAAGGATCCCTCGGGAGTCGCTCCTTAAGCGTAAAGGGGTCCAGGAGGCCTGGACACTTCTCAAGATGGCAATCTTAAAGGCAATCTTACAGGCTGTTCCTGAACGCTGCAAGGCAAGCCATAGGGGAAGAAGACCAGTGTGGATGAAACAGGAACTATTGTTGAGACTCCAGAAGAAAAAGAGAGTGTATGTCCTCTGGAAGAAGAGACAGGCTACCTGGGGAGATTACAAAGGAAGACTAGGGAGAATGTGGGCCCCCTACTAGTTGAGGGGGGTGTTCTGGTAATGGGGGATTCTGAGAAGGCGGAGATACTGAATGCCTTCTTTGCTTCTGTCTTCAGTGAAAAAGCTCTCCCTCAGGAATCCCAGACCCTGGAGGTTAGTGAGAGAGTCTGAGGAATGGGAGACTTTCCTTTAGTCAGAGAAGAGGTGGTCCATGAGCACCTAGGCAATGTTAGTGTTCATAAATTCATGGGACCCGATGGGGTGCATCCACAGGTGCTGAGGGAGCTGGCAGAGGTGACTGTTGTACCACTCTCTATGATCTTTAAGAAGTCTTATAGAATGGGGGATGTGCCTGAAGACTGGAGGATATCCAATGTCACTCTGGTCTTCAAAAAGGCCAAGAAGGAAGATCTGGGTAATTATAGGCCAGTCAGCCGCACCTCTGTCCCTGGAAAAGTGATGGAATAGCTTGTGCTGGATGTCATCTCCAGACAATTGGAATAAAAGGAGGTTATCAGGAGTAGCCAGCATGGGTTCACCAAGGGAAGGTCATGCTTGACTAACATGGTGGCCTTCTATTTTGTTGACACTAGCTGAGTGTATGGGGCAAACAGCTTTTTAAAACACAAGATTTCCTCAAAAGACCATTACTACAACAAATTTCATAATGTTGTATTATGTTAGGAAGACTTTTTAAAAAGAAGACATAGGGGACCTTAAAACAGCAACGACAGTAAGTACTTGAATTCTCAATTGTTAATCTCCATTTATATTAACTTATTTATTATGAGAATAAAGTAGTATTGGACCAGGCTGTTCAGAGAGGTTGTGGAGTCTCCTTTGGAGATACTCAAAACCCTTCTGGACACTTTCTGTGTGATGTGCTGTGGGGAGCCAGCTTTATCCAGAAGCTGGATAAAGAAAGAAGATAATTTTATTAATGGTTATGCACATGTATACTTATTCATACACAGACACAATATTACACTTCTGAGCAGAGTACTTACACCAAATTCAGGTTAAACACGGCCAATAACCATTCTTGTCAGAAAATGTTAATGATTATATAGATCAAATCTTATTCCCAAATGTGTACACCAAGAGTAGACCATAGCACTAAGCCAAATTCAACTGTAGAAAATCAACCTGAGATCAAAGGTAACTGAGATCCCAATTGCTGTAATTGGTAGTCTAAATATATTAAGTATGTTATTATGCATTCTAACTTTATCTGTCCAAATAAATCTTATTTTTCATGGAACTGACTAGCATACAATACATTTACCAGAAATTATACTGGCAGAAATACATAATCAAACATAACACTTTTCTCTTCCATCTCAACATAAAATTTGTGCTTCAAAAGCCAGACAGCAAGAAGTAGCAGTGGGAGGTTAACACCAAGCATGCTGTTATGCTGAGTTAGAATTAGGGACTTTCTTGTAAGTTCAGTGCTTGGAAATAATTCAATTTTTGGCTTATTATCCTGGCAAGTACAGAATATTAGTTTCACTTACTGAAGCATGCATGCTCTCAAGAGTGGTGCATTCATTTACATTTTAAAAGTTGTAGGGAAATGGTCTCACTTGGGGCCATACTTCATAACTGTTATTATTGCTATTGGAGTTACACATGTGCATAGAAGAGAAATTATGTCCCTTCAGTTAGAGCAGAGCAAAAAAAATCGTACAAGGTATGCTAATTATTTATAACTGCAAAACAAAATACTTGAAATTATAGCAAATGAAATGAGCATTTATTTACTCACAGTCAGGATTGTTTAAAACCACAGGACTTGCCCAGAGCAGAGAAGTTAAGCCAGTAAGTTACAAAGCATACGAACCTTATCATAGATTTTTTAGACACTCATTACCTATAAGGAGAGTTTGGTTTGTTCAGATTAAATTTCTTTTTTATTGCTGTGTTTTACCTGAATGTGTTCTGCTGATGGTGACTGCGTATTTCACAGACTGCACTTGCAGAAAATGTAACTTCTTAGAAGTTTCTTTTTTCAGAAATGCTTCAAGGAACACGGTCCAAAGAACCTTCTTATTAGCGGTACTCACCTGCTTTTTTGTTATGGGGAGCAGAGTATATTAGCCCAGGTGGTCTATGCTAGTGTGATCATACAGCTTTTGACATCCATGTGACTGCATCGTGTGGACACGTAAAATTATCATAGGTTGCTCCAAAAGTAATGCCTCTGGTTTATTCCATGGAAACTACAATGGCTACAAAAAGCACAATAACATTATTTAAAGGAGCAAACTCTCAGCTAGGAAATGCTATTTTTCAGCACAGTCACCACCACTAGCTGTGATTTTTTGCCAGCAATGAGCAAAAATCTGCACCAGCAGAGGTGACCACTGTCACTGTCACCACTGCTGAAATGCACCACTTTCATCCACTGTTTGGTCTGCAGAAATGTTCAGAAGCCATTAATGAATGTCAATGGGGGCAATTTTTCCCACATGGAGGAATTTTGCTTCACAACACACTCCCATGTCAGATGCCATTTTGTCTGACTTCCCCTCTGCTGCCATCTGTCACACAGCAACATGTAACAGAGTAGTAGTGGGAAGGTTCAACCTCTACTGCCATACGACCAGTGTCCACTTGTGATGTCATGGGTCAACATAATTGAATAGGAGACCTTACTCTCAAAGTACATCACAGGGAATAAACATGCTTAGCTAGTGGAGAATCTCATGACAATCTGCTGTGAAAAATGATAGCTCACCATGTGGTGGCGTCACTTAACAATGAACAAAACTCGCCTAGACCATCCTTCATTCTATTCACTTCTTTACAGAAACCTAGGAAGCATCACTTGTACCCCTACACACTAAATTCTGCACTGTCATGAGACAGCAACATGCTGTTGGACTCCAGTTTCTACAGTGAGGAAACAGTCCAGCTTGATGAAATATGCAGCACTGCCAAGCTGAAGTTGGAGTGCAGCAATGTGTTTCCTTAATTAAGTAAAAAGGAAAGGAAAGGTGAACAGAGTAGTATAGGGAAGGCATCAGCACTTTCACTCTTTGGTTTGGTTTTGCTGTTTTTGAAGAGTGCTAGTCCTTCTGATTGAAGGGTAGTACTCATAAATGGAATTTAGAAAGCAACTTCTCCTAGTAAATCTCTTCATAGCAACAGACAAAGAATTCCAGTTGCAGCATCAGCAGTTTTTCACTGGTTTGCCTCAGTGGTACAGTGGTTTACAGCAGAAGCAATAGCTTCATGTTACCAAAAGGAAAGTACTGAAGATCAAATCCACAGAGCATTTAAGCACTTAACTCCCATCCAACAAATCTTTGGATAATAAGAAATCTTTGGATTTTTCAGTCAGGTTAACTGAAAAAAAAAAGAAAACCAACATCTGTGAGAAGCAAAAGGGTAGAAAATGCAGCAGGGAGCTTTCCCTGATGGAGCCTCCTCCACTCCTTTTTCTGGACAGCACCAGGCACCAAGCTAATACAGATTAGCTTCCCAACTGTGGGAGAGATTAACCCAGTTGAAGTGTAGTTTGCCCACAGCACTGTATTGCTGGGGCCCAAACAGTTTGGCATCAAGAAAAGGCTCACAACATTTCCAAATATTTTGAGTCAAACAGCTCAATATGCACCAGGAAGTTGTGACTGGGTATTGAAGGAAGCAGTTCAATGAGTTTATCTGCAGATGCTTCACAGACCCTTAAAACAAATTAAAAAATAAAAATTATATCCAGCTCACCTGACCTGATTACTCCTATCTTGGAGTGTGTAACTTGTTGGCATTAACCCAGGTATTACCTAACAGAATCATGTAATCAAGTTTTTAAATATGTCCACTGAAAATTTTGAAAGAGCCACTGAAAAGTCATACAGTATCTCTACTGTTATGTAGGTAGTATTTTATCTTTCAGTCTCAAATAAGAGCTTCAAAGGCTTAAGAAGGAAGTCCTTTATGGAAGGAACCATTTTTCACAAATGAGATAAAGGCTGGCTATCAATATTTGGGGATGATATTAAAATTTATTCAGTTCTCCTATCTCTCAGTGAAAATTAACTTCTTACAGAACAGATGACAAAAAGGAAAATTAGTGTCATCGCCTGTGTAACTTACATTTTCTCTCATCTGCTCCATATCTCTAGCCCAATTTTATTTTATTTACTTGAAACATAAATAGATCTTTTTCAACAGACTTTATTTACTCAGTCATTGAATCACATTATAGTCCTTTGGGAGATTATCTCCAGAAAGGGGGGTCAGAATCAGTACTTCAAGTGAGACTTCATCAGTACCGAGTTGAAGGAAAGAATCACTACATTCAGCTTGTTGGCAATACTTTGCATAATGCAAGCCAGAATACCATTCGGCATCTTTGCCACAAGAGCACATTGCTGGTTCATGGCCAATCAGGCATCCACCAGGACCCTCTGAGCTTTTTCTGAACAGCTGCTTTCATGGCAATTGGCCCCCAGGCTGTGCTGGTGCACAAGCTTGCTCCAGACAGAGTGACAGACTTTGCATTTTCCTTTGCTGAACTTCACAAGGATCACATCAGCCCAATTCTCCAGACAGTTGAGGTCTCTCTGGACAACAGCACAGTCAGGCGATACAACAGCCACTCCTTCTGGTTTTGCATCCTCATCAGAAAATTGTTCCTATTTCATATAGAGGATTGTTTTCTATCTAACATACTTCACAGCAATTTTTGATTCCAGCTGTTTCCTTCTGCTTCCTCTCTCCAAAAGCTCCTTCTTCTGTTGCCTCAGTTCACTGTCTCTGCATTCCAGATGCTTCTGCCTCTCACACAATGTAATCAACTGCTTCTCTAATGACTGACACATATTTGATACTCTAAAATAATGAAAACTCATTGGCATTCTTATCATAAACCTACATAGGTACATGCAAGCTGGCTACATATATTGCACAATAGTAGCTGATACCATGCATAACATAAAAGTAAACTCCTAACCACTGTGCAGCAGTGAACATGGCCTGAAGGAGGCTGCAGCACATGGACAGCCCCAATAGAAGCAGGCCTCTGGAGGGATGGAGCTACAGACTATGGAGGGGTAGAGCAGGAGGTATAGGGAAGGTAGTGCCCTCAGTGACTCATGTAGCAACGCAGCTACATAGTATAGAACTATCTAATCATGAAAACAGCAACACAGTGCTGCCATGTTGGCATTCAGATCAAAATAGAGTTGT
Organism: Callipepla californica brunnescens; assembly: GCA_023055505.1. Taxonomy (NCBI): domain Eukaryota; kingdom Metazoa; phylum Chordata; class Aves; order Galliformes; family Odontophoridae; genus Callipepla; species Callipepla californica. The sequence continues at coordinate 11,862,035 of JALIRH010000023.1, read as the reverse complement.
TATCACAAAATACATGCAATCATTTAAGATACCAGACTGAGCGCTCCAAAGAACTACTGAAGTATATTCCATTTAATCGAAATATTGGTGAAAACAAGAGAAAATGCTTGAAAAAAGCTGACAATAGTATTCTAATGTCACCATATAATCTCTTGGAAGCAAATATGAGGAACCCTGAACTAAAATAATAAAAGCACAACTGGAAGTCATCCAGATCAATGGCTCCAGACCTTTATAAAACACCCTTATACATGTCAAGGAAATCTGATTTTTATGGGTGGCATCCTCCTACACTGTGGAAGTGAGAAGTCGGTTATCTCCTATTAACTTTAACTAGGATTTCATATTATCCACTCAGTTGCCTCTCACTGCAGTCACGGAAGGAGATGAAAGCCTAAGCTGTAGAATACATCCTGGCTTTTCAATTCTGCAAGTCTTTGAGTCCTGTGCTACTCCACACACTGAGGAGGGTGCTGCCAGCACCCAAGTTGTACTTAATACGTTACATAAGGAACAGGGACTGTGCTTAGTGTTAAACTTAGCCGAAGAAGAATGTTCTATTACTATCCATAATGCCACCACTTGTAGCTCACACAAAAATGAAAGAAATTGCTGATCAGACTTCTGAACCGTTCCAGTCACTCCAACCAGAAGACTGTTTTCATGGACTCTCGCTCGGATCCTGTTTCTCCAACATTTTATAGTCACTGGGACAGATGGGGTGGGGAAAATGGCTGGTGCAAATCTGACTAACCTTTTTAATTGGTCTTGTGTTCTTGATAGCATAGCTATTGTTGGATGTATGATTACTCAGCTACCTTCTTCTTATCTCTTTATTCCTTCTTTTTGTTAACATCACCACTCCTGAAAAAATTATCTTTAGACCCCTTTCTTTGTTACTCATTGTTGAGCCACCAGGTGATGTAATAGACCAATGGGGAACTTGACTCAACAATTTGAATTCAAGAGAGAAGGTAGGGGAGGTGGACAAGGCTCTGCTGAGGCAGGGCGGCAAAATGTTTTACACCTGTCCTTTCATGGACACTTACAGAGGAGGTGGTGCATGATCACCAGAGACTCTTGCTGAAAATTCCCATATCTTCTGGAACTCCTAGGAAGTTGCCACCTCGTACGCAGTCATTGACCAACTGGACTATGTAAAGCTGAACATGCATGTTCTGCTGGCACTGGTTGACCTACAGATCAAGACCCCTGCTCTAGACAACACTGGACCTGTGGAGCTGGTGCAAAATTTATTTCATTCTCCTCTTATCCTCATTTTCCTTTTGATCCCTTTTCACTCATTTATTTAGTAGCTGTTGCCTAAATACACCTTAAAGTAGTTGACCAGGAAATAACACCCATTCCAAAGCACCGTCATCCATAATGATTTTTGTTGTTAGAAAGTTACCTGATTTTGTCTGAAGGTAGCTGACCAATAGTAAACCTCAAGAAATTGTTTTGTATTCTTCCTCTGAGTCTTTGTCTGACTCTGTTACCCCTGCCAAGCAGGGAGTGCCGTATTTGGGGAATTCCAAAGATTCACCTTCCTTGCAACCCACTGAGTGGGATGAGGCAAACCTTTTGACTCATGTATCATACCACAAAAGGAGCTTGCTGTCTTTATGGTTTTACCTTACATGGTAGTCCTTTTGGAGCAGTAGGTGACCTGAGCACGTACTCACAGTCACTTCTGAGCTGTGTTAAGATCCAGACTAACAAAATGCCAGGCATTTAGCATTCAGTTTGTGCTGTCTTATTGAAGCCTCATGATTGTAAACTTGAGTTCACATTAGGTTTATTTTGATGTGACACAACATTCATCCAGAATAGAGTTTGATTTACATCGATATAAATCTAGAATAAGAGTGATATTTTTTTGTTTTTTTTCTGGATTTCCACTGGTGCAACTGAGATCAGAATTTTGCTCTTTTCAAAAACTAATAAGGTTAATGACAACATGATAACTAATGGAAAACATTAAAGAAGAGAGGGTATTAAGAGACCTCTTCTGCTTTGAGGACAAGTTCAGTTCCACCGCAGCACAATTCTGCAATTGCAGCAATCAGATACAGGCTTTCTAGTGTCTGGGGTGCTTCAGCAGCTTTTGAAGTTTTCATAGTGTTCTATGGGCTGTGCCACAACCGGGCTCAAAGCAATTACTTGTGGGTTCTCCGGTTGCTCTTGAAGAAATGTTCGGAGTGAGTAGGCTGAGTGCAGAACAGAATCAGAACTGGTCTTTCTCCTTCTGTGCTCCCTGTACCCTGTACAGCTACTGCTGTATTGAGAGAACAACAGAAAGTAAACAAAAATGGATCCAGGGCAGAAATCAAGTGCATGGGGAGTTGTGCGATGGGGCACAGCTAAAGGAGTGTTTTTACATCACCATAAAACTGATGTTTGCCAGTAAAGAAATCTGAGTACATCTCCCCTGTTTTTCAGATGTATAACAGCCCTTCTTTCAAGGGGCTTGACTGAGAATTTCTTACTGATAGTGATTTAAACCCATTTTTTAATTTTTCCCTCTGTTCTTTAACTCTTGTAGAAGCAGAAATATGTGGAAAGCTGCTGTGGGACAAATATCACACTCACTGGTATCTTTAAAATCATTATGCCAGTGAGGTTTCTAGAGAACCACTGTGAAAAGAATAGAGTAATTTGCTTATGTTCTTATTCATATCAGTCTAAAACTGATGACTTTGTTGGAAGGAAACAGAGCTACATGAAGATGTTAGAGACAGGAATACGACAATCACATGTTCTGCTCCATTTTCTTTTATTGAGAAGTCCCACCAGAAGTATGGAGAACCATCAAACATGATGATTTTAATGACTTCACTTTCGTGTTTTTATTATAAATAATTTGATCTGAACGTGTGTCGATACCAAAACATTAGCTTTATAGAACAATTTTAACAATTTTAACAGAACCAGTCCACTGGTTCTGCCTGGTTTCACTTTCAGAACATAATAAGAACAATGGTTGGTAACCAGCTGGCTGCAGGACTGTTAAATGCCACTTTTTGGGGGGTAATTCTCAGTCTCTGGGAAATAAACTGCATCAACTTATGTCAAACAGTAAGCAAACATTTTCTATTACTGAATTGTTCTTACTGAGCAACACTTTTCTTGTGTGTGTGCCATCAAAAGGAAAAGCTTAACAGGCTAGGTTTAAAGTGTGTGGTTTTTTTTTCTTTTCTTTTCTAAATGCACTCTGTACTTCTCCATGTAACAGGCTTTGGGTGGAGGGAATCCAAACCTTTTGTAGAAAAAAAGGAACCTGATCTAGCATGTCCCAGGTGCTGTTGATGCTTAAAGCCAATTAGAAATGCCACATCCTCTGTTCTGGAAGGATCAAAGGCTCTTCTGTTTTTCAGGGAGCCTATCTTACAGAAACAGCTTGAATATGAGAACTGCCTCTATAGGTCAGTGAGGACGAGCAGATCAGACCACTTTCCATCAGCTGTGTTACACAACCCACGCTCTTCATTTTTTCACATTCACAGCAACAAATGAAGGCTATAATCTTAAGTTCAGTTGCTCTTCATTGCACCAATAACTGAAGACTGAAGCAGACAATTTTCAAAGTTATATTTTATTAGGAAGTTTTAATATTTTCAAAAAAAAAAAAGAAAGAAAAAAACTTTAAACAAATATATAAAAAAAACAATCTTCAAAATTAACAAGTTGTGTGAATTCAATATCTTATTAATATAACTGCAAGGCATTGCGGTTGGGTAAAGTGTGAGTACATTCTTTGTGAGTGTACAGATTGTTTTATTTGGCGGCAGGTTACACTGATTTATACTGAAACGTGAGAAGTGAGCTTCTTATTGCTAAGGATGACAAATATATTTCTTATAGTAAAAGAGTATAAAAACACAAAAGTTACCAGCAAAGTGTTAAGAGTTTCCCAGAGAGAATTGTCGTATGAATAATTGCACTTAGCCTGTAGGATATTAGTAGTATCTAGCAGTCTTTTCTTTATTCTCTTAAAGTATTTATTTCCTTAACATACAGCCGTTCTATACCCAACACAAAACATTCACTGAATGCAGATTTAAGATAGCACAATATTCGATTTTAATTGTGCACCTTTGCTTTCCTCTTTTTACCTATATACCTGAAAGATTTACACACACACACACACAAAAAAAGCACTAAAATACTGTGTTGAATGATCTGTGCAAAATGGGAAGCCTTTATATAGTAACTGATACCCTCATGCAAAAGAGAAAACAAAAACAAAAAATTAAAAAACAGTCTAAGAAGCCCTGAGTCAATAATTTCATTGCAAAGGCGAGGAACACGAGTGCTCTGTGTTTTTCTTATGCTTCGGTGCGCATCCACACGAGTCCAGTCTTTACTTAAAGCACATTTTAAAACAGGCAGTTGTTCAGTTTCTCACATGAAAGCTTCCTATGCACTCCACTCCTTTCAGCAGACTGTATTTAATACTCAATTTCATTCAAGCTGTCGGGATAGCCTGATGAGAATTGAATTTCTTCCACTTCTAGAATACAAAAATGTGGAAACACTGTAAATATATATATATTTTTTTCATATGACAGAATATAATTACTGTGTTGGACCTAAATAGAACAGCAACATGGTAATAAATACAGATCCATTCAGAGGGGCTACAAGAAAAGGCATATCGCCTGTCTTAAGTACAAACAAACGCTGTGTGTCTTGCTAGATGCCTTCAAAGAAAAGCAAAGTAAGCTTAAACTTACCTAAACAGGGTCCTGCTTGGAACAGAATGTCATCAATAGCTGTGTCACTTCTCATCGACACCCCACGGATTGCTTCAAAAATAATCTGAAAAGGTAAGACACCGCTTTCCATGGATATCCCACCTAGAAGGAAGGACTGAAAGAACAACCCGTCCCCCTCCCAAAACATGCAGTCTTTTTAGGGATCCAGTGTGTCCTGAAAGCCTGTTGCTTGGAAAAACACTCCCATGCTCCATTAGCGGACTAACTTCCTTGCTCACAGACTACAGGAATGTATTATGCTGAAGGGAACAGATTTGTTCACACAACTCAGTAGGATATTTCTTTATTATAAACCACTGACAAATTTACTCCAATGGTGTAATGTGCATATTTTCCTTTTCAGCTCAAATGTATTGTCACGTGTTACCCAAATGAAAGCTAGGTGAGAAAAACACATTCTATTGTGGTCTTCTTGATGAAGCGAAACTTGCATTTTAGTAACAGTTTAGTAGTCTTCTGCCCAGTGCAATTTCAGTCAGTATCAGTTCAGCTTTCTCTCTGCATCATTCCTTGCCTTTGATGCCACCATGGAAGACCATGCTGCAAGATGCAGCCTTTTTATCACAATTTGGTGACAATATCAAATTTGTACAAGGCTTTAGATAGTGAAAGGAAAAAAAAATTGCCCAACTGACCTACATACAATCTACAGCTACTGACAAGACGTGATGGAAAAACAACACTTAAGTAATATTAAAAAGTAACTCTGAGTTAATGAATTAACGTTTCATTTCACTCTAGGACCAGGCTTCCTAGAGAGGAGGCTGAAGCCTCATGCTGGTTCGCGAGGCATTTGGATAATGCCCACAATGACATCCTTTAACTTTGGTTAGCCCTGAACTGGTCAGGCAGGTTGGAATCAATTATCTTTGTGGGTTTGTTCTGTTCTGTTCTCCTATTTTCTATTCCAAAATTATGCATTACTTCAGCTTGTTCAGATGTCCATTCATTCAATGTTGTCTACATTGATTCATATACAACTCAAAACCCGGATTCTAGGGCATAGTTCAGCTTCACCTTTTGTTTTGACTGCTTTGTGTTTGTTTTTTCTTACCTGGTAGTTTCTGTCACTTTCATATTCTATCAGTGCCCTTAGCCACGAGATGCTTTGTTCCCCTGTCCTCCTCCACAAAGGAATCTCTTCATCATCACCTTCTCTTTTTAGATAAACACTTAATAATCCAGTCCCAGCTCCATACATGTGATAGAAAAATGTCAAGCATTGTTTTCCAGAGGTTCCTCTTAGTGATCTTGAAATTAGGTATGCTCTCTGTCCATAGACCATGTCGGATGCCTCTATATACATGTAGTATCCTTAAAAAGACACACAAACATTAATAAAGAAGAATACATTTTCTCACTCCATTCGTTATGTTTAATGAGCACATTGCACAAAAACCCACAACTGAAATTTTTGAGAAGGAAAAATATGTTATAAACTATTTGCTGTGCTTGTGAATTGCAGTAGTTATGATACTGTAATGGTTGTATACTGCAGTAAATGTTTGTGAATGCTAATATAAGAAACTAAGAAAAGAACCCAACCATGTGAAATATACAACATCAGAAGGCAATGCAAAGAAAACAAACCACATTTGTTCTGAAACCAGGAATATGCTTGTTTAGGCCATGTGCAGAGCCAGTGCTACTAACAGAGCAAATGAACTGAAGTACCTGTCAGTACAAATCACATATGACATCAGTAACATTTTCCTTCTGTGAAAAAGATGCAAAGACATGACTGAGTAAAACTGGATTACCTAGAATCCATGAATGGGTGAGAAATAGGCATGAATTCTGATCATTTGAAAAACTAGTCATGAATTGCTGGCAGACAAATTATTCCCCCTGCCTCCCTCAGATCCCTCATTTAGTGATTTCCAGCTAAGGAAAGGCCCAAGCTGAGGTGTATCGTAAGACTGAGAAACATCCCCACATCCCACCAGCTGCACAGGTCAGCTGTTGTGTACACCCCACCAGCAGGTGCTGAATCCAGACTTCACAGCAACCCTTCCTACAGCCCCACTGCTCCCTACTGGTCATGTTGGAGAGGAAATGCTGTCCTCCTGCCACTGCGACTGCAGTACTAGAGACAGACCCCAGGAGGAAGGAGAATCCTGAGCAACAGTGAAGAGGGAAAAAGCCTGAGAACAGCAAGAGCAGCCGACAGATCTGCCTCAGGACCCTCAATGCCCTGTTACCTAAGCAAACCCATGCTGAAGTCATCCTCTAGGCAGCGCTGTAGTTTGGTGGTCTGCAGCACTAGAGAGAAAGGGTGAAAAGGATGAGTATCTGCAGCTGCAGATCTGTAAAGAAAAGACCATTTGGTGTGGCATGCTGGAGGATTCCCCAGGTTATGTATTCCAAACCGAGTGCACATGACTCCACAAGTTTTGGTATTAACTATACTTCAGAGCTGTTTGCGTTAAAAATCAAAACCTATAGCTTGTACTACAGCTTAATAAGAGTATCCTGCCTTTATTTCTAAGACCCAAATCATGTTATAAACTGCTGGAAGGACTATATTAGCTCTTGTTTTGTGAATTTGAATCCACACAGTTCTATGGCATGTTTCACTGCAAACAAACGCATGATACAAGCAATAAATGATTACGCTGCTGTAAACATGTTTTCCCACCACAGGCCAAGCTTAAAAGATTCTCTTGCTTCAACAAGAATACAAACTATCAGTCTCCAATCTCAGAATGCTTAGTAAAATATATAAACTGAAAATGAGTCTGAAGTCAGTTTGTGCTTCAGAAACTGAGAAACACACTACTTTTCTTCAGCAAGAAACTCTTTTAATGTGTTCCTGCTGCAAGGAGATAGATACTGTCCTTGGAAACAGAAGAGCTAGAGTATTGAGTATTTGAATGAGGAAAAATGGTATTACCTAAGGAATATCCACAGGGAAAAAAAAAATCAAACCTGAATGCTGGATCACTTTACAGAGCTGTTTCAGTTACTGATGAAAACTGATCAGTGCATCAACATTTTTTGTGTGGTTTAAATCCTTTTAGTTTATATTACGCAGAAGAGACTGCAGGTGGTACAAACGCAGCCTACATAGCCCTCTCCAAGAATGCCACCCACACTGGAAAAAAACCCTCTCAAATAAACTACAAAAACGAGTAGGAAAGATTCTCTCTTACTTCAAGATTTGTTATTATCCGCCTACTTGCTGTAGAAAAGCTGGACCACACTGTCCAACAAAGACTTAAAGAAAATGTGTCATTTAGTTTGCTTCCTAAATATGATAGTTCTTCAAATATTGTTTTGGAAAAGTGACAAGAATTTCAAGATTCCCTCCTGAAAATCATTCCACAGCACTGAGGTATCATTACTGGGAAAATGTTTTTGTTTCATATTTAGACTGCATTTTTCATTTGCATCACTTTGCTAATAAAGCTGGTCAGAACGCACTCAGGATTTGAAGTGAAGATTCCCATTTTTATTTCAGAACTTGGAAAGAGGAATTTCAAGCTTTAAAACTTAACTATAAAGTTCTTAATATTTCTTCCTAGAATCTTCACTATATATAACTGACAGTGGAAGTACATAACTTCTTGTAACGCTGAAATTTCAATACTAACTAAAACATTCCCATCTGCATTCTCAAGTCCACATGCAGGGTTTTGGCTGCACAGCCCCAGACATCACAAATCTGTCTCCGTAGCTGATGTCCATACTCTGCTGAGGTTGCAACTTATGTTTTATCTGTTGATATTTTGCTAGGATATAGGAAAGCTACATTTTGCTGAATACATACAAAGTCGTGTTTTTAAGTAAAGAGATCAGAAATAGGGCAAAACACTTAATTAACTGGAAACAACTGTTTTCCAGGTTCTTCAATTAAGCTTGCACAGAGCAGTATTTCAGATGCACCGTTGAAATAACTATGATTGATAATGCTGGATGTGATTTACACTCAGTCACAGCTGACAGAGCAATAGCAGCTCTTGGCAGCATTTTGAACAGGCCGACCTCTTTAATAATCCAGCTAAAATTTTTAGCAGACTGGACTGACAGCCACAGTGGGTGAGTCAGCTTGACTGCCACTGACTTTGTTCCTCGTTGGATGAATGTTGTCCCTTGTGGATGAGGGCAAATCCAGGGCACCCTAAGTCTTCTGAAACACACATAAGCATTTTAAGTTCACAAGCCTTAGGGCAGCTTCATCTTATACCAGAGCCAGTGGAAGCATTCCTGAGGTCTTCTGCAGGAACACAAGTGCCCAACATACTGATGCTATTTGTAACTGGCAAAGGTCGCTGTGTATTACAGTCAGGGGGGCAGCTTGGATACAGTTTCCTATGAGCTCACTTATGCTAGTGGGGGCCTTATTCACTTAAATCCTTGAAAGAGTAAAATGGCACTGTACAAAGAGTAAAATGGGGTGATGGAACTTATTGTTAAGACAAAGGGCCTATGGGACCGCTCCTGTATTACCCATGTTTTCTCCTAATTACTAGGAAAGTGCTCGTGCAGAGGTGCTGAGGCTTACCTACTTTTCTGCATTTGTGTCCTAGGGAATGGTCACGTAAGCTAAGGGCTGGTAGATGGCTCTTCTGAAGGGCCAGGAAAGCCATCCTATGCTTTTTTGTCCTAAAGGAAAGGGCTACTCTGAGACATGCAGACCGAATCTTTTACTTGGCATGCAGATTAAACATCACATTCTCAGAACCACTAGAAGGACCCAACAAAACTTTTTTACTCCATTTGATCAATAATTGTTGTGAATAGAGAAGAAAAAACTTTCTGTGTTCTAAGCTACCATCTCAAAGTGTTTTGATTAATTCTTAATTTTTGTTTATAAAGTTCAGTGTGAAGCTTAACTCACCTACCCCAGTAGTGTGGTCCCCTTTTGGTCCAGTGTAAGAGGTGGGAGTTGGACCCCTCCTCCTTTGCCAGCTCCCACGACCTCTCTTCTTCTGGGTAAAAACACACTCATCTTTTTCAAAAGTACACTCTCCAGGAGAGGGTGGCAAGAGATCTATAATGAGATGTTATTGTTTAAAACTGCAAATATATTAGATAGATGTATGGAGAGACAACACAAACAATGTATTGCTTCTACTGAGATCACTTCTGTTTACCTAGCAACAGATTAATCACAAGCCTGTAAAGTCAGCTCCAAACTGAAATACAGGATTTAATTTCATTTTCTTCACAGCTCTGGGGAAATCTGTGCCTTTGTCTGGCTCACCAACACCTACTAACATCCTTTAAAACATATCATACAGTTTATTGTAGCTCTTCCCCCAAAAGGGCTCTACCAGTTTCATTTCCTCCACTGCTACAGCACTCGAGGCAGTTTAATGAGCTCCAGCATGTGTTACGTGCATTAACAGATCCTGCCACAGATGGAGGTTTCTATGACCTGAAATCAACTGCCAAGCTGAGCCTGGCTGTGTTGCCCTGGCATCCAATTCCATCACCACGTGCAACAGACTGCAGAGCTGCAATTACTAGAGTATTTTCAAGGTTACAGCCCCATTAGATGGTGTAGAAGGAAGTATGTCAAGAATTCAAGTGCTTGCCAGTATGATAATAAAGAAGTTTCTGCCAGCTGTTCTGCTACGACTTGAATTTGTGCTTCAGGAGCAGGCACCATGAGCAGCTTTCCTTCTTGGTGAGGAGGGAGTATTCACACCTCATAGATTCACAGATTTATAGATACATTAGGTTGGAAAGGACCTACAAGATCATCTAGTCCAACCATCCTCCTACCACCATCCCTACCCACTAAGCTACTATTAGCTACTATATATTGAGGGTAGGTTTTGTATTTATTTATTTTTTGCTACCACCAGTGACAAGTCCCAGCATGACTATGCAACTGAATATCAGTTCTGCACCTTAGATTCACTTACTACTCCCTCAGGAGCTACGAAGACACAAAATAGGCAACTGTTGGACATCCTTTAGAAAAAGTTATGTAGCTTTGTATGTGTGACTTATCCCTCTCTAGTGATGGCACTAGCTGCCTGGTTATTAATCAGTTATTATGACATGGCAGTATAAAGGGCCTGGTCAGTCTGCCTTATCACCATTTCAAAGGTATGGCTGTATTCCAAAAGTGAATGGGATTATGGATTGTGCCCATCTCATCAAAATCACTTCCAAATTAGGATACAATGGTTGCATTGTCAAACCTCTAAAAGCCCCAGAAAAGGGAGTGTGAGTGAGTTCAGAGGGGGTAGCCTGTGCATGTCAGAAGGTAAAGACTCACTCAGAAGCACTGAATTCCTCCCATCACAGGTGGAGAGTTGGACTTCTCTTATCTGCATTCATTACATAGCTTCAGCTCAGAAAAGGGACTGTATCTCGGCCTCATACAACTGTATTTCTGGGCCAAAAGTACAATGCTGTGTTTTGAAATTTGTGCTTCTGTGTGCATTTCTGATCTACCAGTGCAACTGGAAACTACTTTCCTGACACTTTGACTGCTTTTTATAAAGTGGCATGGTCTTGAAGGAGTGATCCCTTATATACAGCTGCACTGGGTACAATGAATTTAATTAGGAGTTAACAAAATCCGGTCCTCACTTTATGCATGATACTCCAAAAATAGGATTCATGCCATTCCTACCAAAATACAAACACACAAATGACAAAAAAAAAACACAGTGAAATGAAGCCAGATGTAGGAAAGGCCTGGAAAATGATGGTTTAATATACGTTCTTATTAAAAAGAAGATAAGTAGCAGCTGTCAGATGACAAATATACATGGTCTTACCAGCAGCCTGGCAGCTTCCCAGGCTCAGTGATATATCATCCAGTGCCACAAGTCCACAGTCCCAGAAGCTCTTACACCAACTCACAAAGACAACCTGCAATACATAAACAAAGTTGTTTCTTATTTTTACGTCTCCAACATAACAGCATTAACAGCTTAAGGTCCTCAGCCATCCTGTCCTTATAACCAGGAGGTATTACCCATGGAAAGACAAATTTCTAAGAGAAATGTAAAGTGATGGCCAACAGGGATGTCCCAGGCAAACTGCAAGCAAAGAACACCAGGAAATGAGGCAAAACTACTGCACAAAATGGGATTCTTCAGAAATGATACAAGACCACGATATCATAAAGTAGAAGGCTGAATATGCTAAATATGACTCACAGTTATCAGTTGTTTGTGAAGATTAAGAATGGTATCCAAGATGTTTTATTTGACCACACATTAATTCTGCCATGGAAAATACAAATCACTCCTAGGATGGCAAAGTAAAACACAGAGAAACCACTAGAACTGTAAGGTTCCCAGCTGCACTTCTCCCAGAGGTAACAAAGGGCTGTTCAAATTACACAAGACACAATAAGGTTTATTTTGTGAAAATACTGCTAACAGTTTTCTTTGCCTAAGTACTGCAAACCATCTGTCTGGCCATTGAGGTTATGACCATAATTTGGGTGGAGCTTTTCAGACCAATTCCTTTGTGATGAGGTCTGTGCTAGTGACTGGTGACATGCTGTGCTAGTGACAGATAAATGTCCCTTTTGAGATTTCAATATTCTGGAACAACTGCAAACATCTCAGCTACCTTACCTAAGGTTGAATGGTGACTGGCAGTTTCATGTTGATGAAAAAAGATCGTACTTTACACATTACCTGGTATATCCTCTATTAGCAGGGTTGGTAACACCTTCAGTATAGTCATTATACAGGACTTTTATAAACTGCTTTGCTTATCTATATTTACTTACTTATCTACTTATAAAACAGAAGTGTATGAGTTATGCTGCCCAGCACGGAGCAATTTTCAAAACTATTTTACATTCAGTGCTATGAAACCTAGTAATGAGCATTATCTATCCTGCAAACTGTTAGAAGTATGGACTTGTATGGACTTGTGGACTGCCCTGGCACAGCATGCACAGCTGTTCTGTTCAGTGATCCTACATGCTTTCCTGCAGATCTGTTCTCCTGGTGATAAGGTTTAACATGACAAAAATAATTACCTGATTTGTAAGGTCACTCTTAAGAAGCAGGCATAATTTGTTAACAAACACGGTAGCATCTTCTGGAGCAAGGAATACAATACTTAGGTCGAGTGGACATCATTCACCAGACTGCAAATAAGCGCATTCTGGTGAACACTGTAATAAACTAAAGACAGATTGCGGCCCTAAACCCAACCATCTTCAAAAAACCACACTTGAAAGGATGAGGTCAGCCCTCATTTGTGAAACAACATTTCCACACTGCGGAATCATGTTCTAGCTGATGTTTTCCTATTGACATCACTGGGAGCAGTATCAAATTCTTTATTCTTAACTTGCAATAATTTGTTCCATACCAGGTATGTAATTACCCACTGGACCCTACAGAAAGAGCTCCATTTTTAAAGCGTTGCAAAAATAACTTGCTTTATCATAAGGCCACTGGATGCATACATACCCTCTGCAGAAGGCAACAGTCTGCTTCAGTGATGTGTGCAAACTTGCTTGGTTTCACCATGCACAGCATTAGCATTACAAGTCCTTTGCTTCCTTGTCATGGTACTGGGTGACATGCTCCCATGAGAAGACCTTATACTTGCATAGGGGTGGCGAGGAGGAACCAGTGTGTGGGCATGCAGAATTTACAATATTAGCAACAGTGTGTTACATACTAACACTGCTCATTGTGCACTTGGCTTATTTTGTTATGCTCTTGATGTAGTTTTGAGAGATGAGGAAGGAAATTCTTTCTTCACAGACTAGATCTATTCACTTTTCTTCCATCCTAAAAGTCTCTTTTTTTCCCCCTTCTTTTAATTTTCTTGTCTTAGATATCTGTTTTGGGGTACATGAATTTCACATCCCAAAATTCTATCAATTCAGTTTTCACTCAGCCACTCATTTTCACCCCACATCAGATTTCTGAATCCTTTCTATAGTCCTGGTGGCATTAGCATCTTATGGTGCTTTACATTTGCTCAAAGTTTTATGTTAGAATATTTACTAGGACTGTTCTTCCAAAAAACAATCTTTTATGAAGTTATCTCATACCACAGAGAAGAGAATAAGGGGATCTTTGTGCTCCACTCACGCTTTTTTCATAAGAAATGACAAATGAACAATATGCTAACTGTTTCAAAATGTAACAAATCTTTCTGGACTTGCACGCTATCTTGGAGGTTAAACTAAAAACATTATCAAATGCAGGCAGTTGTTGCCTGTGTTACTGAAAAAAAAAATAACAAATGTTTTCCTCTCATGTCTTTTTCTCGTTCCAGAAGGAAGACATAGCCAGGCTATTAATTTCCTTCCAAACCACTGCCTTCATTTCTGGAGGCTGATCTGTTTATTTTGCAGTGCTTAATCAATATTCCTGGCATACACAGTCAATTAGTATCAATGATCAATTCTTACAATTTATCCTACACTACATCAGTAAGGAGTAATGTCAAATGAGAACAACTGGTAGAATTAGCAAGTTTTCACTTCTTTTATGCCATGTTGTTAGGCTGTGCCTTACGCACAGAGTTACATGGAAAGGATTTCAGTCCTTACTTCTCTGCATCTCTACAAGTTGAGGTGAGCTGAATGTATGCATTATGAAATGAACCTTCTTTCAGAGGAGAAGAAAGAGTAGGGCATGCACAGTACAAAAGGGAAAATTTGGAGATGTATAAAAGAAGGCTTGGAGGGAGTTGGGCTGAGAAGAAAAAGACAAAAGGATAAACAGTGCTCCCAGATCCCTTCTTGTTTACCCCAAGAGAGTATGGCTGTTACTCAATCAGAAAACCAGACCAGCTGAAAAATATGTATTTTAAAAAAGATAAGCTGGGACAACAGCCAAATCTGGTGTCTGATAACCAAGCTGAGCATCTGCAGCAAATTAATTTACCTGATTTTATCCTGCTGAACATTCCAAGGCTTAAACTACGCACTGTTTATCTGTATAGATACAAAACTCAATCTGTCACTTGGACATTTATTTAGATTAACCCAAAATCCAGGAGAGAGGCAATTATAATGATGCTTTGGTCGACTGAGTCTGTTTTTGTGAGGAGTTAACTGTTGTAGCTTCCACAGAGTGACATAAAACTCTGCATTATGAAATCCAAAAACAATTTGAGCATCCAAAACAAAAGTGTGACGTGACACAAAGAACCAGTCAAGATGTTTTCACAAAACAATGAGTCTCACTCTTCAGATATTTATAGTATTGCACATAACTAATCCTGGCAGATGGAATCAGTGCATCATTCCGATTGCCCCAGGGCTGCTTCATACAAATGTTATCAGTGTAGCCCATATTATTTTTAACTAGATTGATTAAACTAGATTTTAAATGGCTTGTTTCTATTTGGCTTGAAGAGAAACAGACTCATTTATTAATAGCAAAACTATGCTACTAAGACCAAGTTAGAATGTCTACAACCTCCTGTGTCATTTTAAATGAACTGATTTAAAATGTCACTTGTCTTGCAATCTCAGTTTCTTGCCGTGTAAGTACTGTCAGTATCTATCATTTCTCGATGTGAAAAATAACAGACTGTGAAAATATCAACATATATAATGGAATAACATTGGTAATACGCTTGACATTTGAACAAACATTTTTTAAAATCTTTCCTATCCAAAGGCAAATGGTTTGCAGGAATAAATCAGTGACAGAGCCACATACACCTGACAGAAGAGGCTAAGGCCACATGCTGTTAACGCTACATCTATCTCCTTTCTAGCAGAGAACACTTCCTGCAAAGTGTATGTGGGACACTGATATCTTGCACTGTCCCCCAGTCCCCTCCGAGATCTCCTGTAATCTCCTACTATGGCTCTATTCCCTTTTCAACAAAACTGGGTCCTTGGCTCTTTCTTCTAAGAGGGAAAGAAAGGTTCTGACCTTCAGGCTGAAGAATCTTACTGATGGTGTGGCATGGTCATATCACAATACTAGTTACCCAGAACAAAATCTGAGCAAAGAAATGGAAATGTCAGTTAAGTACTGCAGATAGCAAAGGGTGTAATATCTATTTCAGTGTATCTTCTTGCTTAGCTCCTGTGAAATAATTCCTAATACTTTCTAACCTTATGAAGTTTTAGATTGTTTTTTCCAAGTGTCATTTCCATTACTACATATTAAACACTACAGACAGCAGGGTTCACATTTTTCAGTCACTTTACAGACCTTAATGTCAGCTTAAAAGAGCCTTTCTAGTGACTGCTCTTTAAGAAGTATCTTGTTTTAGGCATAATAGAATGCAGAACAAGCAGGGCAAGACGCAAAACTGCAGCCTACTCCAGCCTCTATAAACTGTCTATTTTATCATGGAAGTACTGATCAAGAGTTGTGTTAGAACAGCACTTGAAAAGAACTCCTTTATTTGGCACAAGTGAGAGATTTTCAGAAGAGGAAGTGAAGACTAAAGTCTTTCATCTTATACCTAACTGGAAAACTGTGTCCTTCATACTGGTGAGCTGGCCATAGCAATCTAGGTGCTTATGGTATCCAGCGTTAGTCACTTACCTATGACTTTGATGGACAATCAGAAGACAGACATTTATTAGCAGCAAAGAGAAATCTAAGAATTAATTAATTTCATCAATACAGATTAAAAATACTACTCATTTCATGAGCATTGCTGCAGATTAAAAAAAGAGAACAAAGGTCCAAAGATCCTCTTATCATGGCTCAGGAAGGCAGAGAGTGGATGATAATTAATGTTTAGTGAAAACAGTACAACAAACAAATCAACCATAAGGATATTTGTACATTGCTATAATATGTTCAGCTCCTAGGTATATAAAGCATTTGCTGGAATTCAAACTTGTACCACTGTGTTTACTGGTCTCTTGCAAGGCCTATTTTCCATGAATTTGCCTAATTCCTTTTAAAATGTGTTCCTCGCCTCCACAGCATCCTGTGGCAAAGGTTGTCCATGTCTAGTGATTCCCTAAAAGTCCTTCCTTTCACCTGCTTTAAAACAAATAAATATAGAAGTGCAGCACTCATTCATACTCATTCACATGCTCACAACTGCAACTAAAATAGGTTATGGGATGGGTGAAAACAAACAGATGAACTCAAGGAAAGAGAATGAGAACAAATAAACAGAGAAGAAAAGCAGACTGAAAGAATAATAGTCCAAGAAACACTGCCACAACTAGCTTCGGGCAAATAAACTATTTTGATGCCAACTATCTTCTCAAGGATTCATTATTCATTTTTACACTCTTCAAAACTCTACAGCAGTGTGTTAACGCTACAAAAATTTGCTTGAATGAATAAACAACATGAGATGTTTGCTTTATAAAATCAAGGCACCAGAAAGCTGAATCAAATCTAGTAGAAATGAACAGAACTAATGTGAGAAGATCAACCTGCACTCAAAACTTCATTTTAATATAGGCATTCAAACTTCATTCTTAGTTACTTAAAAGGAAGATCTTTCTATGGCTGCATATGACCACACAAACACACACACGCAATATTAAAAAGCAAATCTACATTCCAGGGTGCATGCAAATATCTCCACGTTGTGCACAGCACATGTGAATTTGTCTTTCAGTTAGCAGTGATCTTTCCTTGCCATGTATAAGCCTGGAAAATCAGTTTCAGTTAATTTAAACAGATCAAAAGAATCTACGTATTTCAGAGTCAGATAAGGTAAGGCAAGTTTCATTTATTTTAACAACTGTTAGGAGGATTTTCTGTCTCATATATATTTTCTAGGTATTATAGGGTACAAAAACACTTATAGGTGTGTAAACTAACTCAAACACAGAGTCTCAGATACAAATGAATGAGAACTTTAAATGTCTTGTCTTCTCAGTAGTTTTATATAACGTATGTATATGCAGTATGTTCATACATATGTATGCATATATTTAATATATGCATAAACACTTATGACTTGCTCAGTTGGATCATACCCACCTAACTTTTTCAACATGGTATTTTGAAAGCATAATACAAGTCTGTTGGCCAGCTTCAAGCTTCCTGCTCACAGAACTCAAGCCAACACTCTGTGCCAGACTGCAGTTAGCTAATTCTAAAAGAACTTGCAAAAAAACATTACACAAACCAAAAGATGAAAATCTGAGCCATTTTACTGGCCCGATGCAAAAAGTAAGCAAAACAAAACAAAACAAAAAAAAAACAACAAAAACACCATAATTAAAGCATATCAGATGGATTTTAAGGCTTTGTTTTCAAAGCCTTGGTGTAATATTCATATGGAGAAGAAAGATGAAGGATATGCATGTTCAAGTATTTTCTGGCTTTACAACCATCAGAATTCTTTGGCCAAAGCAACATAACTGCTACCTCGCTGACCTCGCTAGCCATCAAGGAGCAGCCAGGAGACTGTTTACTGTTTCCACAGTCACTGAGCCAATCTACAAGTTGCACACAGTAACCAAGCACTTGACCAGCTAAACTACCGCACGTGCCCACACAAGTCTAGTCTTAATACACCTCAGAAAACAGTGTGATAGTCACACTGACCACTACATCTCCCACAGGAAATGTGGTAGCTCCATTTTAGTTTTAATGCCACCTCACCCCATGGAAAGATTTTCCCTTGTTACTAACAATCCCAAGATGCAATGATTTCAGCTCAGATTTTCCATTCTGGGTGCTTGCTTCAGTGTTGTTTTGGAAGATTTAAGGCAAAACACTTCCATCATTTCCAAGAATAAGGCTAGGAAAAAAAGGCATTATTTTGCCCCTATTTCAAAAGTTCTTTAGCTTGGGCACTACTTGACACTGAAGCAGGAGGATGGAAAGTGTAAGGATTTGGTCTCTATGCCAGAAATCTATTTTCTTTGAAATTTGTTATTTAAAAAAAAAAAAAAAATCACTACAATTTATTAGAACTTGGTCAGGCAGGGGAAAGAGATTGGGACATGGACAGGATATCAACAAGAAATGGAACAGGCTGAGGCACCAGACAAAACAGGGAACGTGAGTAAGGGTTGCCGCCTACCAGACAGGACGGATGTGTATGTGAGATACTAAGAGACACGAGTGAAGTTTGGAGGACACAGGACAAGAGATGTTAAGATCACTTAGCAGATACGAGACTCGTGTGACATTTCTCTCTAGGCCCAGAAGTGTAATCCCGAGTTGCTGGTTCACACTACTACTCGTAGCCAAGCAAACTGTGCTCTGATGCATGCCACCACAGGCCTGCAGTGAGAATGGGAAGTGACTATCCCTTGTCAGCTATTTCATTAGGCATTCATCATACATGTATTAGGTTGGTTTTCTGGGTTGTGAAGGCACACTGCTGACTCATAATATGTCTGCCATCCACCAGAACCCCCTAGCTGGGCTGAGCTCTTATCTTTTTGCTCCCCATCTTGTACTGATAGTGGGTGTTGCCACAACCCAGATGCAAGACCTTGCATTTGGCTTTGCTGAATCTCATGAAGTTCACCTAGGCCCAATCCTCAATTCTATCTTGGTCACTCTGAATGGCATCCTACCCCTCAGTCACATCAACTGTACCTCACGGCTTGGTGTCATCTGCAAACTTGATGAGAATGCACTCAATTCCACTGTTGATGCAATTGACAAAAATATTAAAACGCACTAGTCTCAGTACTGACGCCTGAGGGACACCACTTGTCACAGATCTCCACCCAGCCATTGAGCCATTGACCACTACCATCTGTGCACAATTACGCAACCTTCTCCTTGTCCAACAAACAAACCACTCATCAAATCCGTATCTTCATATCTTTCCAATTTGGAATGAAGGATATCATGGGGGACTGTGTCAAAGGCCTTACTGAAGTCTGAATGGATGACATCAGTGGCTCTTCCCTTGTTCACTGATACACTTACGCTATCATAAAAAGCCACAAGGTTGATGAGGCAGAACTTGACCTTGCTGAAGTCATGCTGATTGCTCCATATCACCACCCTATTTCATACGCTTAGCATGGCTTCCAGGAGGATCTGTTCCATGATCCTCCCCAGCAAGGTAATAGGCTTCAGACCAGGCTAAGGCTTCATCCCCCAAAATATGCAGTTATTCTGCTAAAAGGTATCCAAATTATGACATGCCAAAAACTAGAGTTCTCTTAAGCCCCATAAATCTCACTTTTTTGTAATACCCAAAGAGTGAAACCTTAACAGAAACATTGTGCATCATCTTTCTGTGGTAAAGAAGGCTTTCTCCTCACAAGACCCAAAGAACCCATTGCAGGTTCTTGAGATTTGCCATAGGCCAAAGTACTCCACTACTGCAGAGCATGGTGTTTCTTCCCTTCTGCAAACCTTTGGTCTCAGAGGCAGAGTGGGTATTCTTTTGACTTCGTTCTTCTCTCCCACAATGCTCTCCCCATCTACTACTGCATATAGGCAAACTAGTAGCTACAGACATTAAAGCTGCAATTCAAAGAAAGGTTTAAAAGCTTTCCACCCCAGGCAAGTTTCTTCACATGTATTTTAGATCCTTTAATTTCTAGGAAAACATAAAAATAGTTCTTCATAAATCCACATTGGAAAAGATTTTCCCTGTAAATGTCATACACTAAAAACACCTGCCACCTCCAAGACTATAAACCATGTGTTAAAAGTCATGTTCAGCTGTCATCACTACTCATACATCGTATTATGCTGTTTAAGCCACTGAAGCTTTTTAGAAGTGACTGAAAAATACAGAAACAGTAAATAGCGAAAGTATATTATACACTTGCCTTTTTAACCAGTATCTTCTCATGTTTTTCCTTCTTGTTTTAAAGAAAAAGAGGGAGAGAGAGAAATACACTTTTCTGAAAATATTTCAAGGTGACCTTTCTATTACTAAGTTTTTTGGAAGTAACAATACCCTGAAATTGTTTCTTTCTATATGGTTTGAAAGGGCATTAGACATTCTGTTATGTTTTATGTGTAAAAATATGAAAATTCAAATATCATCTATTTTTAATTTAACAAGTAGCTAGAGAAAACTATCCAACAATTATGATTTGAATTTTCAGTGTAGATTTCCTTTCTAACACACTGAAGCAACTTTTCTCTTAAATTTTCTTTTGACAGTACATTTACCTTCAGACATAAATTTTTTCAAAAAAAAAAGTTACACTAAATAACTTCTGTCATGTCGAAAATTACAGTGGAGGAAATGTTTCAGATATTTGTAATTCAGAAATACTTTTGTTTGAATAGTTACTAGCAAAAACTTTCATTGGTCTGTGGCATGGTATCATCACATTCTGGAAGAAAAAGCTGGATTTATCTTCGCAATCTCAGGGAGTGATCCATCTAGTTCTCCTCAGATGACTCAAAGATAGCTAAAAACCATTACAGAAATCAGGATAACTACAGAAATAGCTCTTACACAAATTTGTATGAGGCACCTGAGAAAAGTGAATCTTTGAAACAAGCGTGCAGATGACAATATTAGCAGCTTGAGCACTTATTCAGGACGTGATATTAAATAATACATGATTACTAACCAATTACTGATTATTGCTCGCTAAGGTAACAAAATGGCCCCTCCAACCAGATGTCATCTACTGTTCTAAGTTAGACTGACTTCCATTTTCATATTTTAACCCAGTTGCTCATTTATAAAAGTAGGATCCACTTCCCATTCTGACCAGAACTTTGAGTAGCACTGAATTTTTTATTACAGTCTGTAATTCAGTTGGAATAACATACGAAACAAATAAACAAAAATGCATGAACATAAAGCTCACTTAGAAACCAAGATACTACAGTTCCCCAGTGAAGTATCTGTGAATACTATGACTGCCCTTCAGGACACCGAGGCACTGCCCTGCCCCTGCTGCAGAGCCCCTTTACTGGTCAGGGCTAGCAGAAGCAAGTCTGCAAAGAAAATTCCTCCACCACACTGCCTAAGGAACTTTATTACATGCTGCAGACATGGCTCACTCAGGTTTACTCCTTGGATAAGAGAGATCCCTGAAAAGAAAAGGCATGGAAAAACTCCATCTACAATGCTGCAGATATGAAGAGCTGGCTCTTACCTTGCAAGGCATAGGTTTTTTGAAAGAGATTTCAGCTTGAGTCCAAACACCCTTTGGAGAGTCCAAGACAGACCAGATTTTCTCTTGAACCACATGATTCTCTTCAAAAATATAAACAGCAAGGGTGCCACTCATTTTGAAAAAACCATACAAAGCGTAATAAAAACGCAGACAAAACTGCAAGTTTCCTGGAAGGGTTGGGCCATACAGACGTCCAATGTACCCAGGCTGTGATGTAAACTTTGTGTTTGCCAGCAAGTAATAACCTGCAAGACAGTGCAACTCATGAGTATTTCTCATATAACAAACAACTAGCACAGCTTATTTGCTATTAAGGCACTTTCAGTTACTGAAAAAAAATTTTAGTTGCAGAAAGTTTCTACTGGCAGGAGACAGACACTGAAAGGAAATAACATTTTTTTTTCCTAAAAACACACTTGCTATTTCAGACTAAACTGGTACATGAGTATGTTACTAGAAATTAGCACTCTTCAAACATACATGGAAATATTCTCTTGCTGGAAGTCCAAGTATTTCAAATGCTCTCCTCTGAGAAAAAGGAATAAAAGATGGGACAAAGAGCATGTCATGAAACAGGTGAGGTTTCATCCTACAGATTAATAACCACAAATGCACTATATAAGGGCATGTATGAAGAGCACTACATCAAGTGGCAGAAGACGTTTTCAGAACTTAGCAGCAGGCTTTTCAATATGTGGTTTCAAATTTTTCCCTTAGAGACACCAACCGTCCTGTGCCCGGAAGAACTGAGAGCCCAGCTCTCCTCTTTGTTACAATCAATGCATTGAGCCACTATCATATTTGCCTGCATGTTTTTGTGGAGTCATAGCGTCGGCAGCTCAGTGCAGCTCAGTGATGTTTATGTGACTTATGGCCTGCATGACCTTTTGACCAGTGGCATTCCCACTTCACATGCAAGCCCGGGCACAGCCAGAGTCCTGGTTAAGAGTGATGTGGCATGCACTGATTTTTCATGGCAAGCATTTACAGCAAGTTAAGCTAACCAGCATGCCAATGACATTATTGAGATGTGACAATTTAAACAACTCATTGACTTTCATATCCCGTTTGACTCTTCCAGTGAAAAGGAGTTCTTACCAAACCCAGTAGTATGATCTCCTGCCCTATACACATTGCGCTTCACTTTCACTCTGCTCCATCCTGGGACATCCTTGTGGTCCTGGTAAAAATTACACAGGTCTTCCTCAAAATTGCAGCCTGCGTCAGCAGGATTGAAGAGAATTCCTAAAAGACAAATGTATATGATCTCTTAAGAACAGCAGGGTATAAGAAACATAGAATAAAAGAAGTAAGTATGACAAAGTATACTGTTTCATCTTTCTTTGAATTACAGAAGACAAGAATATATAATGGTGTAATAGGCATATGATGAAAAGTCACACTGACATCAAAAGTCACAATGACATCATTTTATACCACGAGTGGATGCTATTTACTTGTATTTTTGCTGAAGGAAAAAAAGAAAAACCTTCCTGACAGTCCCTATAAAATATAAATACATTACAGACATAAAAAGAAGATTCCTCCTTCAGGACATAATGCACAAAGACATTCAAACATCTGTTTTCATCCCTGCTCCCTTACTCAGAATATATTTGGAATATGAGTGATACTTGGACTGTGAGTATGCACACATACCACGCTGTCAGATTTTCATTTCTGTTCCCAATGGGATAACTTCCCAACATAAACATTCAGTATTTTCTTGAACGGCAGCTCTTTGTAGTAATGCACAATGTGCGTGTATATACATGCTTTGAGTATATCAGTCAAATAGCTTTTGGGTTGTGAACTACCTCAAGGCTATTGAACTCACTCATTTTAGCTCTACAGAAAAGAATGCTGCACTGTTAGAAGACCTGAGGACAGCTCTCTCTTTACCTGCAGTAAAATGGTACTATTCTCTACCTCTTTAATGCCTCTTCAGTTGATTGCTGCGGGTGATGAGTGAAGAAGGGGACAAATCCAAAGAGACCATGCAACTTTTGGCTAGGTCAGCAGTCTGGACCCTGTGAACACCACTCTATAGCAGCATGCATGGCTCCCCTGCGCGGAGGTAAAGCAAGACTCCCAGGAAGTGACAGGGACACAAGCAAACAGCTTCAGGACAAGCAAAATTTTGAGATGCCTTCAGTTCTTCATTCTCAGATAAGCCAGAACTATGCGCTACCTAGGTGACCTTCACAGCCCACAGAGAAATAAGTGGCAGCACTGCCCCTGCATTCATCACCAGAGAAAGTGCACAGTGGAAGCACTACCTGGCTCAAAAAGCATGAGCACTCATCTTTAGATTCAACCTTTGTTGAGCAAGTATACTACTCTAGTATCTTTCACTCCCTTAGACTATTATTGAGATCTTCACTGACCAAAACTTTTGGAAAGTTAAAGAAAAAATTTAATACTGTAATATACACCTCTGTGGTTTGGTACAAGAAGGAAGGTTGTTAAAGGTGTTAAACCTCTACTTAAGGTAATTTGAAACAGGAGGTAAGTTTGAAGGATTAATCAGCACCTAAATGTATATCAGCAATCTATTATGGAAATGATTGACATTCATTTCAACCCACAAATTAAAAACATATACAAATCAGAGTTATTAAGCAAAGCTCTTAGCTGAGCCCATCAATTTCACTAGTTAGAATGGATTTACAACAAAATCAGAGTTGAGCAGAAAATACCATGTAATATTCCATGGCTCACTGCACATTAGCTGTCTTGAAAATGGAAAACAGAGATTAGCACACAGCTCCAATCCATGGCATACTGCAAACCTAAGTTGGGATTTTCGCTGCAAAGGAAAACAAAACCAGAAGAGGCACTGAGGAGATAATGAAACAGCTAGACTTACTATGCCAAAAGTGAAGGATTTATAATATAAAACATATAATAAATATTTAACTTAATAATATGTCATAATATGCCTCCTATTGATATTTGAACAGTGCAGGTAAAGCTAGAAAAGACTCCAAGTGATAAAAAAGCACAATAATCTCTTTTTCCTCGATCACTTCGAAAGACTAGCCAAAAATTCAAGCTCATGACCAAAAAGAATGAATGGTCTCAGTGGAAAACCACTAATTTGCTTCTGACAATTGCTCAGCAGTAGCAATAAAAAACAAGAACAGACTGAGTTAAGAGGCTGCACTCACAAGAGACAAAGTCACTGGTCTCATAAGTCCATACTGCAGAGGCTGTGAGGACTTAGCTGACTTCTGCTGCTGTGAAATTCTAATGACATCCTGACAGATGTGCCACTCCTTGCAGGAAAGAACACCTCTTGGAACAGCAAAGACAGGAAGACATAGCTCCTGTTTTGGCTCTGAAGAACACCTCAGGGCATGTGGATGGAGGAAGATATTCTCTGCATCAGTAAAAGTGAAATTCCTATGACATTTGCCTCCTTATACTATAACAGCTGTGGAATCCCCAGGACATCCCTCAGCACTGAGTCCAAATCACTGGCTGCAGAACCTGGAGGCACTGTCACCGGAGAGGAAGCACTAAGGACTGATTTCCAGATTAGTTCATCAAGTGGATAGAATTGTCTTAATCTGCCTTACAGTGCTGTCCTGTCACCAGGGAAACAGAGGCCCAACATGCATTGGCCAGACAAGGCAGTATCTGCACATCACTACCGAATACTGCAAGGACTGACACAGGCAGTTCATGGCAAGGGAGAAAAGGAGGATGGCAGACAGCAATAAAACTCATACCTGTCTGATTGCTGCAGTAAACCGGAGAGAAAGAAATGTCATCGAGGGCAACATAACCTCCACTGGCACTGTTGAAAGCAACTTCAAATACTACCTGAAAATAATAATAATTTGTTGTTCATCTAGTATCTACATAACAATAATTTTGGTACACATCTTAATTTATAGAATTCTGACTGGATCTCCCACACAGACTCTACAGCACCTCAGACAGTACTGCAGGTTTGGGGACAAACTGAATTACATCACTTATTTATGATGACTTATTTATGATATAAATTCAAATCTGACCCATTCACCAAATCTCTGCCCATCTGAAGTCATGGGAAATCGAAGAACAGAACTCTGCTGCTGCTATATGAAACCTCAATTTTAAACATGCAGTAAGGCTTATCTAATGATACCATAGCAAGCCAATATTCAGCCTTTATTGATTGTGATCCCAAAGCTGCCTAGTTATTACTGTATCTATCTCGATCAAGAGCTAAAACCAAACTGCATACATTACTCCGCATGAATTGTTGTTACTGCACTAACTTTTCTCTAAGCATCCTCAGACACTGAAACCCGTGTCTTGGAACCAGATGGAATGGAAGTTTTCCTTTCAAAAAATCAGTTAAGAACTAGAAAAGCTATCACTTGCTTTGTTTACTACAAATCAAACACTGTGGCTATTCTGCCATTCCCAAGGGACATCATTTCCTCAAGTAAGGGGAGAATAGTCCACAACTCTTGAGAAAATGTGTTAAAATCTATCTTAAGTATCAAAGCACCAACTTACAGGAAACCTCTGAGAAAAGGCCTGAATCACTACACAGCCCCAGGGACAAAATAAGGATATATGGACAAATGCTTCCACAGTGTGATAGCACTGTCTGTAACGTGTTGCCTACAGATGGGAACCAAACTAGGAGAGCTGTGTAAGAAACCAGAAAGATTTCCTCTATCCAGATGAAAAGAATTATTGTGAAGAAACTGAAAAAAAATATATAAGCAAGGTTTAATTTCATTCATATGAAATTATCTCTAAATTAATGAGAATATTATATTACATAAAAATTTCTGAAGCAGATTAAAGGCCCATCTTGCCCAGTAATTGTTTTCAGCAGAGGTCACCTATAGAAAGAACTGTAGATGCTGACAAGCTTTTGGTTATTCCTTGACATGGCATTCCTAACAGATTGTTTGTTCCTTCAATTTGTCAAATCAGCTTTTGAACTGGTCAAAATAATGGTATCCCTAGTATGCTGAGGGATTGAGTTATACCGTTTAGTTATGGTGTGTATGAAAATGTCTTCCCTTTGGTTTACTTTAAAACTGTTAGCTTATAATTAAGAATCTGGAACACCAATGCAAAGTATGAGAAACTGTTAACAGTCAAGCTTTTCCTGTGTCATTTATGATTTTTATAAACCTCTACTACATTCTACTTCAGTCTTGTTTTTTTGTAGTTTGAGGCCAGGAATTGTTATTTTGTTCATGTAACTTAATTATCCTCATTTCCTTCCCATATTTCTGGTAATACTCATTTTTAACTGAAAAGATTGGAGCTGTGGACTCAACTGACCACAGCAATAGGCGCCCTGAGCATTCATCCACCCTACGGTTTGCTGCTTATTACTGTATAATTTCCAACACTCAGGGTGGTTTTATGATTGCCGTTAAGAACTGAGGTAATGTTTTCACAAAACTAACCACAGTTCCAGGGTCTAAGTGATCATCAAAGAATTTGCCACCAGATATGCTGTAGCAACCATGACAAAGCAGAGCCTGGCTCCTTAGATGCATGAGGGAAGATGGCATATAGCAGAGCACAGACCTCGGGCTTCAGCAGAGCAAGTTTTGAGTCATTCAGGGAACTGTCAGGTAGGATGCCATGGGTGGCAGCTCTGATGGCAGTTCTGAACACAGGAAAACTGATCAGCTTCAACTGTTGTTTTTTTTTTTTTTTTACTTACACACCCACTGACATACTAAGATGGTTTGACAATTTCTGACTTGTAAAGAAAGGCTGCAGTGTGGGAATTCCTCTCAAATTGCTCACAGTGCACGCAGATGCAAAAGACAAATTTGACTTCTTTGCTTTCCAAGTTCACAAATTTGTGCACTTCTAGTATTTCACCCTGACTGGAACCCTAGATACTTAAAACACACTTTCGGATTCCGATGTGTTGCTACAGGCTTTGTAACTCATTTTACTGAGATAAAATGACATTCCTACACATTCACTTCTGCCTGACAGAGCCAATGTCTTTTTCCAACTTCTATACAACTTCAGTTTCATACATTTCTTCCTAGCCTCAGATATGGTGTTTTGAATTGATGTCCATTCTGTTAGCAAATGTTTTATCTCCTGTCTCTATAGTTCTGTGTTGAAGTGCACTTTGCTATCAGATAGCATCTCCTTACCCATGCTATCTGAAGTACAACAGTTTCAGTGGATTATTTGGTTACTGACATTGCTGAGAATGAAGGTATGTACCAATTAACAAAAATAAACTTTATCCCTAATAATTCCTTAAAATCTGTATGGTTACACTGAGTTAATAAACAACTTTGGTAGAGTCAAAGCAAGTAGAATTAAAGCTGATTTATTTGTAACCCTAGTAAAATCTATCTATCTGTGCATTATATATTACTATTATATATACATAAAAATCTATGGTGTATTATTTTATATATATAATATGCATATATAATACACTGTTAAATCCAATCTTTGAAGGTATCTATTTTTCGGTAACACCATTCAACGTTTTTCTGATACTCCTGCCATTAACTCAGGTTTCCACAGACAGCTACTGTACTGTTAGGACCCAAGTCTGGACTCCGTCACACGAAAGCAAAGAAAGACTGAATTGCAGGATTGTCTAAGTCAGAAAAAGCATCTAGAATATTTTTGTTAAGTTTTCCTTCTGTGGTAGAAGGTATGCATAATGTTACGATACTCAGTTTCCACAAAAACAGATTATCAGTTGACAGAAATATGAGACTAAAATACAGAAATAATGCAGAGGAATGACTGTTTTACCTCCATTGGGTATGGCGCACTAAAGTCAACTTCAGCTAATGCCCAGTCTGCAGTCGAGGCACTGTCTGTTTTCCAGATCTCCTCATAAAAGCCACTCATATCTCTCAAGTAAAGAGTAAAAACAATGCTGCTCTCCTGCTTAAGTTGGTAATAAAAAGATAAGCACCCAGACATCGGAGCCGTAGTCTTTGGTGAGATTAGCTGAGCCACTTCCTGAAAATGTTTGACATACACAGAGTCTACATACATGTAGTGACCTAAAAGTATAAAAGAAACGTAGCATAAGGACACATTAGAAAGGATACCAATTAAAAGAAGTATAAAGAGGTGAGCAACGACTAGGTATATATCTGTACTGCTTGGAAAACAACAGTTAGTTCTGAGTAAACATCAGTAACTCCAAGATTTTTTTTTCTTGTTTCTTCCTCTGTACAACCCAAAGTAATTTGAATAAACTCTAATACTCCCAAACGTTTGGTACAGTACTTTATCCAAGTGTAACATCTACTGAGCTAAACTAAGTAAATGAACAAGACTCACTTGTTCTGCTCAGCAGATCATTTAATGTAATGAATTCACAAACAGCCTGTAATTCTGCACATTCCTCTCTCTGTATAAAGCTACTTGGCCTACCTAAGGTCTGGTTTCTAAATGTTTTATCTTCTTAGCAAAATCCTTAAAAAGTATTTTTTTCTGAGAGATCCATTAACAGAGAGACTGCAAAACATAAATACATATACATACAGATATATACACAGATGAGTAAAATCCCTTACCCAAAACAGCCAATATGGTCTGCGCACAGACTCTCAGTGTACAGAATCTCAAACTGTGATTTTGGGAAATCTATCTTGATTTAAGCAGGACACATGCACGTTTACAAAAATGCCATACATGTACAGTATTTTCCTTTCTACGCTCCTAGGAACATAGCATCATACAATACTGGTTGATAAATTTAAAAACAGTTTTTCACAGGTAGAAAATTTAAGGAAAACGAAGTGCTAAACTGATAGGATGCTTCAGTATGGACACAGCAAACTGTGATATTAGGTTTCTGCCTTTTTGTTACCTACACCACAACAGCCTATTAATTAGTTAACACTGTTCCCAGCCCTGGAAATTTCAGTTCTCACTTCATTCAAATGAACAAAGGAGAAAGGGCTGTCTTGGTTGTGGCTTTCCTCCAGCCTGCCCACGGTCAGGGGACTGGTGACTCTTCAGTAGTATCTGCCTGAGATGCTTCATTTTCTTCTGTAGTGTTACCACATTTCATATCTCAATCAAAAATTCCCTGGCAAATGCTTGGTTTATCCCCATAACACACTTCTTGCAAAAAGAAGGCTTCTACACAGATTTTAGATTCTTGAGATCTTCTCTTTTAACAGTCAGCAGTGAGAGTTTGTGTGAAAAAGAAACAGAGTGGCTACAGGAAAATACATCTCACACAGCTGCCAGCTTTGGCAATTCCATACAGAACTTTTTAATTTGTAGAAGGTCCATGTGTACCATGGTTGAAGTTTTGGTAAGTTCAACTTCCATGAAAATTTTTCCTACTATTTAAGCAGAGTTATGCAGAGATGGACTGATACTCTGTACTCAACTCATACAATTGTGAAATAAAATACAAAGGCACAGCGGCATGAGTTAAGGAAAAAGTATCAGCCCCACCTTTCATGATATAACTCCTTGTATTAACAAAAACCCAACGTTGTTTGAGGCGCACAGTGCACTGCAGCAAGCTTGATTATCCATGTCTCATCTGCAGCAGTATTTCATACAACACTCCATCAAATATTAAGATACCCACTCTTTTGTCAATCATTCTTCCTGCACTCAATTCCATGAAAAAAAAAAGAAATAACATATATATAATTTGCAGTGTATCAACTTTTCACCTGTACTTCTGTTTTACATTCGTGCTTACCCAATTCACTTTTAAGTGTGTGGTCTTTGGGAAGGATAGACTGGGAATTGCGAATGTTTCCACCTCCAACAAACCAGTTCACATTGGGGTTCCAGCGGTTCACAAAGCCACAGAGATGATTTTCTTCAAAGTCACATTCTGCAATTGCAAACACCATCATAATGCACATGCCTCCTTTACAGAAGCTAGAATAAGCACCACTGCTAAGCACTGTCTGGTTTATATACAGCAGTGCACAGAACATCTACATTTATTAAAACGGACACACCAGTTATCAGTTTGTAATAAACAGAAGCAAACAGTGACAATTCTTGATCACTGCTGTAAAGCACACATTTTCATCTTGTTCAGTCCAACCTCTCTGTTCATTATTTGGTAATACACAGCTGCTGTAATTTAGAACCAAATAAAGCATATTTTAAATATTCCATCTTCTAGTACTTACTGAAGAGCCAGAGCAGAAATCTCATTTGTAAAGCGAGGATGGTTGGAAGTAGGGCAGAAATAGTATGTCATAGCAGTGACAAGATTGCTTTATTTGCTTTGCAGATCCAACAAATTGTTAACAGTTCAGTTGGACTCAATCAGAGCTCCCCAGAAACTGAAAGGACTTCTGGCCTCTCAGGCACTGAAATTTTTGAATATGGCAGTTTTTGGCAAATTTCATGAGAAAATAACAATCAGTGTAAATATCACATCTTTTACTCTACAGTCAGCAGCATGCCTTTGTAAAGAAACATGGGGTGGCAGACAATGAAAATAATATCACAGCTGTTAAGCCTAATGTTTGCAGAAGTCTAGCATTGTAAAAATATAACATTTGGTCCTGCTCAAACAATAAGCAGCTCAAGAACAGAATGAATCACTGTATGTGAAATGTTTATATTACTAGAGAGATGAGTAAATACAAACACATATTAGTGTCCACAGTCTTAAATTAAAAACAATGAAATATGTACACTGAATATGACAGACAGTTAACTTTTCAGCAGGATAAAAAATACTGTTTTCTTTCCTGAATTGAAACCTTTAATTCAAGTTTTAAAACAGACAGCAAGACATTTTCTTCTATTCAGAGAAAACAGGAACTGAGCAGAGAGTACTCACCAATACAATATCCAGGAGTTATTTTAATTTCAAAAACTGCTATACTGGCAGATTTATCTCGTCCCATTTCAGCTTCCAGTACAATCTGCACAACATAAACCATACTGTAGATTTTAGAGCACCAGAATGCCCATTTCAACCCTGGACATTTAAACCAGATAAATGGGTAAAATAACCTATGTAAGGAAATCATCACCCTTTCAGTCAGAAGAGGTACTTTTGCTGAAAGGCTTGTTAGAATGCACTGAAGACAAAGTTAATACCGTTCTTTGAAGAAAAAAAAAAAGTACACTGAACGACAATGAGACAAGGCCAAAATAGCATGCACTTCATTCAATGTAAAAAGGAATGTAAATATATTCCTCAGCACTGGCTATATAGGGAGTTACTGTGACAGAGTATAATAGGGTTTGGGTAGACATACTCTTCTCCTCTAAGCTTTCGACCTTTACCTCTTCCAGAATGGCACAGGACAGGAAAGAGAACACACTGGCAGACCTAGTACCTCGGAGGTCACAAATCTGTTACAGGACAACAGCAGCTGTGTTGAACTACCAAGAAATGTGGCATCCATGCTGCTCTGGTTCAGTCAGCTGTGCTTTCCAGTGAGCCCACAATGCTTTTGTTTGGAAGAGTATTTAATGCTGGTATCAAAACAGTATTACTTGGCAATTTTATGTACAGAAGAGGATAAGTGACTCACACATTGCTAGCTCACACCCAGATGCCTTAGAACAAGCACACAGCATCTCAGCATGATGGAGTGCATCTCTGTTCTGTCTAGGAAGAGTATGCTGAAAACCACACATTCCGTGGAACAAGAATAAGACCGAGAGTGGAAATGTTTGAAATGCAATTCATCCACCCCAATGTGTACACAATAAAGCCTGTGGTGGTTATCTTTGAAAATTGTGCTTACCTTGTACTTCTTTGTGCTGTTTGTTAAATCTAAACTAGCTATTAGCCAACTATCTGAAGGCTCCTTGGCTGACCACAGCAAACGATCAAAGCTCTCTCCTTCTTTCCTCATGTACAAGTTGAGCATGGGAGGATCCAATGAAGTCACTGAAGCTGTTGATATCTGATAAATCAGTCTGATGCAGCTCCACTCTTCAGAATATAGGTCAGGACTGAAAAGCACAGCCTTCTCACCCTCATAAGATGTGTCCACAGAAATGTAATGTCCTAGAAATAAAACCAGACACACATCAGACTTCTTAATTAAATACTGTCCTCCAAAACTGGTAGCTGTAAACAAACAATTTGATTAAAAAGATAATTTACACAAGAACATGTTGCAGGAATGCTTAGTTAGATTTACAGATCAAAATTTTCTTACTTTGTTTTTCTATTTGATATTTAAAAGCAATAATCTTGTAAAGAATCCCTGATTTCAAAGAAGAAAATTAAAAGACACTTAAGAAGTATTAAGAGGCGCAAATACACTGATCAAGAAACAGTGCTAAGTGTAGCGCAACATTTAAAAGTATCAGTAATGTCAATGGGGTGGGACTACTTCAAAATTAATCTCCAGACTGGTATTTTAGAAGCAGGGCGTAAAACATCAGCTTCACTTCAAAAAAATAAAAACCTAAGAAACAACATGCAGAAAAAGGAGGCAACAATAAATCACCATGGAACAGATGCCTGGTCTTAACATCTTAACAGACTTCACTAACACATCAAAATCAAGGTCAGGAGTGCATAATGGCATACAGGAATCACAAAAAACTGGAACTGAATGCCAGAAACAAGTGAAACAGAGAGAGAAACAGAATTTCAAGAGAGAAAAAAACAAAAAACAAGCTAAGGCACCCGTGGTTGAAATATTATTTGGAAAATGATTCTCCTAACCTGGCAGACACAAGTATCAGACAAATAAGAATTGGTACCAGTTCTCAATAGCCAGACTGCATGCAAGAGTTGCAAGAGCACTTGAGGATTGTGTCATGTCAGTCTTTCACAAAACAGAATATCACACCTACCCTTTTTCCATCAAGTGTGTATTTCTTCTTCAGTCTCATTTTACTCAACCAGAGAGGCCATTCTCAGTTTCTACGTGTGTAAGCACTTGCTTAGGGTGGACACACCAAGAATCAGAGTAATGATGTTTGTACTGTTTGCCTTTGTGGCAAACTCTCTTTTCCCAAGTTTGGCCTGAACCCTCCAACTCAACTGAACCACCCTGAGGCTGATTCTTAGATGCTCTCCTATCGCCCTCTCACATTCACAAGTATTCTTTCCACTGTGAAAAAAAACATACAGATGGACAGCCACCACCCCATAAGTCAAAATACAGGCACAGATCTGGTCTACGTAGGTCCTGAAGCCCTCACCTCAGTGCCTTTGGAAAGATGCCATAAGCAGACAGCAGCTCTGACAACTGTTTCCCTGGGCAGCACATGTTACAACCTCCCACCTCATACACTCCCTCTATCCTGTAAGAATAATGTACAGAAAATTACCTAACTCATTTATACTGTCCATTCACTACTTACTTACAGGGTAGAATCAGCCCTATGCAGCATAAGGGATGTGTGGACATGGAAAAGCTGTACTTTGTTTCACTTTTACAGAATTAATTTTTCTTTCCTCTCACTTTAATTTGTTCTTCTATTTGCTGTGCTAGGATTCAGACTCCTGGTGGAATAGACAAAGCCACCGGTAAACTATAAGTAACTTGCTTCTACAGCAGCATAGCAAAGAAAAATAGATGAAGAAATGTGTATATAAATATGCCTGCCAAATACTTCATCTGCTACTACCTACAATGTGAGTGCAGAGAACATCCACCAGCACACAGCTATTCAGTCAGTTCACACAGCATTCATTTCTGGTGTGATCTTTTCCAGGGAATGCACATCTTTTCACGAGCATGGAAAACAGAGGGATGTTAACAGGCTCTGTCATAGTCAGATCTTCCTCATATAATATTTGTTTTTAGTTTATTTAAGGGCAATATCCAGTTCCGAAACAGAAACTGTTTTTGAGCTAGCCTGAATTTGGATCATCTTGGTTACAAAGAAACCTACAATTCAGAATCCATGCCTGGAAATTTCAATTTATATTTCAACACTATTTTTGTCTAGACTTCATGAGAAACACCACAGAAATAATAATAATTAAAAAAAAAAAAAAACAGAACATTCTTATAACATTCCCCTTTTTTCAGAATAAATTAGCATTGACAAAGGAACACCCATCCACATGAAGACCTCAAATAACCAGCTGTGAGGTTCAAATGGCTGCCTGGCTTTAAGACTTAATTATAAGTAGACTAAAGTAATTGTACAGAAGTAGTCATTTAAAAAAGGACGAAAACCTCTTCGGAGTTTCCGGACAGGACTGCTCTGAATCCCCGCAGACATGAAAGAAAAGATCATGAACATTCTTTACAACTGAGATCTCCTAGTTCTTTTCTTTTAAATTTGACTTAACTGCTAAAGTCTCCAGAAAATAAGTGCTCTCATCCCAATTTAATAAATATGTGATTGACTCGGCTGAAATCAATGGGATCACTGATAGAGAGTTTTATGTGCACGTTCAAGTGCTTTGCTAATCAGGATCACGGAGCCTGGCACGTTGCAGAATCAAGCAAAGAAAATGCTAATGTTAAACTTCTTCCAAATGAATGCAAGCATTGACTAAATGGCCTTTATACTAAACTTTATCTCAATAATAGCAATGACATGCTACTGCTGCAGAAAGGAAAGTCTCACAATGCAGACCTCAAGGACTGACACAGAGCGATTGTGAGAGCAAATTAATGCAAAGAGAGGGTTCCTTGGAGTAAAGAAGCAGACAAATTTCCACACTTGTTTGTGGGAGTAACAGAAGAATATTCAGTAGTCCATGAAGAAATGGATGAATGCACGCTGCTGTACCCAGAAATTTCTCATTTAAAATGCAACATGCATCTTCTTTTTGGAGCAAGCTATACCAGGCTGTTTTATTTCTTAAAATCCTCTTCCTTCCAACCACCGAAAGCACTTAATTGAAGTCACTCCGGAGGTGTCAGAAGAGGGCTACTCATGAAAATCATCGGAATTACAGAAAATGCTGGTAAAAGCCTGATGATGCAGGAATACAAATGCACAATTTCTTGCAATTTCTGTCAATTACTTAACGAGGGGATAGATGTGGCCCTCATTGGCATAACTGAGTATGTAAATAAAGAAAGTTGCACATTCTTTTCCCTTTTAGGGAAGGGCATATTATTTTGCTGCTATGGTGAAGACACCATACAAGCTTCCTTACAGGTGATAGCAGCACCAGGGACAGCTAACTACCTGTAAGTGCTGGCAGTCAGCAGTCTCCTGGTGATGGCAAACACTTGCAGCTATGGGAAGAGATGGGAGAAAGGGGAGCCTCAGATGTATTTCTCTCAGCACGCACTCACTGCATCAGCAGGCAAGTAACAGACTTCTCAACCCAGGTTTCTTCCTGACAGCTGAATCAAACTCTGAACAGGACCAAGCATGTTCTCCTTCCTGCACTGCCTAGCAAAATCTTGAGCCCTGGGTAACTTAGGTCCCAATGCTGCAAACCAATCCAAACTCAATGCAAACGTGCATCGTGGCAGTACTTACAAAATGAAACCTTTAAAATCCTCCTCAGTGCACATCTCTGACCTTGCTTTTCTAAGAAGTAGTTCCTTACAGAGCCATTCACTCATATTTTCCTATTCAGTATTTAACCTTCTCATTAGTATTATTTACTTACTAAATAGGAATCTATGCATCAGTAAGCAGTGATTGCAACAATGGTTTTTATGGAACCAGCAGTACTGCCTTTTCTGCTTTTTCCCTAGTACTGTAAGGGAATGACAGCAATTGATCTCCCTGTAAGTAACACAAACAAGGAACAATGCCAGACACAGGCTAATGAGCTAAACCACATTCCATTAAGAAACTGAAAATATATATACATATATCAAAACAAACAATTGGGATAACTAAAATCACTAGTTAGCTTTTTACTGATGTATTTAGACTGTAAACGTTTGGAAACAACCACAGACATTACACCCTTCAGAGGGCTTTATATCTGTCACAGCTGTTTGCTCAGCTCAGCAACAGTGCAGCTTTACAAGAAAAATGTATATAAATAGCTAGTTCCAAAATAAAAATTAGCAAGGATATATGAAGTAGAAAAGGATTGGGAATTTACATTAGTCACTCATTTATTTATAGATAAAATTTAAAAGAAATGTCAGTTATGTTTGAATTTCAGTAAAGAACGAGAAAATATTCTACTGGTTAAAAAAAAAAAAAAAAGAAGCAGCAGCAGCAGCAGAAGCAGAAGCAAAACAATTCATTCCTACACCACCAGATGGTTAAAGCTGGTTAAAAACACTGATGATAAAAATACCAATGATAAATAAATAATGATACCAATGGTCATTTTGAAAACTGAGTCTGTAGTTGGAGGCTATCCCTGGAGCAGATTATGCTTAGATGAAGGTTCAAAGTTTGAGTTAGGAACACACAAATTCTCCTATATATCTCAGTGAGATTTTGGCTGAAAAGGTGAAGGCTTGTGGAAACTGGAAAGCAAAACTTCACATTCAGCACTCTGCTTTTGGTACAGTTTCTTTCCAGAGAAAAGGATTTTTTTTAACTAACGTAGCACTTTCTGTTGATTTGCTGTCAGCTATCTGAAAAGATAGAGGAGTAGGTGCATCATTGTTAAATTTGCTTTAACTTGGAATAGCTGAGTTTTATCCAGAGAATATTCTTCCTCCCAAGAATAGTTACAACACATTTTGGTATGGTTTTTTAGGTAGAGGAAGAGCAGAATTTCCAAATTCTTTTAGGTAGTATCTTAGGAAAGCAAAAAACTGCATGAGCAAGTGACTTCAATACGAAGAAAAACTTTTCCTCTACAGTTCAATGAAGAAAGTCAAAACCTTTAAACCATTCAAGCATACAAAAGCTTCGGTCAGGGTGCCACCGTACATCAAGCTCCGGAAAGAATGGCCTGTCACAAGAGAAGAACCTCTGGGCAAGGCCTCCACAGCAGTATATCCCCAGCAGCAGCAAGAAGCAGTGTCTCAGAGCACTATCAGCCAAAGAGAGCAGTGGGAAGGAAAGAGGAGGAAGAGGAGGGGGAGAAAGAAGAGGATGTCTGCCCATCTGCCTCATATCCCCCTTGCTGGCCACAGCTGTCCGATGAGGCAGAGAAGCAGCAGTGTCAGCTGTTGACTACTTCCCCTGGTCCCCAGGGAACTTATGGCAGCAATTTCTGGCCTGTACAGACAGATGAAAGCACAGCGTGCACTGGCCTGAGCAGCTAAGTCTAACCCACGTTCATGAAAGTAGCAGCTCAGTCCCTGATGCCTGAAATGTCCATGATTAAATCTGCTTGACAAGGCAGCATATACCTGGTCTTTCCATTCCTGCTAAGCCATGGTGGAGCTTGTTTGTGGCAAACTTAGATTCACTGCAGAAGAAATGCACAGCATCCACTGGGACCAATTGTGTTGTCACAGGAAAAAATCTTTCAGTCTTTAAATCTCTCTGTCTTTTTCTGTGGTATCCTAAAAGCAGCTCTGGAAAAGCAGCTGAGGAAAAGAGATACAAAAGCGGACAATATTGGCTGTACCCATGCCCTGCTGTTGTCTGTGACCAACTCCTGTGTGTTCACAGAGGTAACTCAAGATTACAGCAAAAGCTCATGGTCCTTTCTGGTCACCAGAAGTCCATTTACCACCCACTGAGGAGAGCAAATGAAGACCTCCTTAAATTCACCTCAATACTATTCCAGTGTTTCAGGAAGAACAGTTGGGCTCCCAAGGAACTTCCGCAAAGCTGAACAATATTA
Organism: Callipepla californica brunnescens; assembly: GCA_023055505.1. Classification (NCBI taxonomy): domain Eukaryota; kingdom Metazoa; phylum Chordata; class Aves; order Galliformes; family Odontophoridae; genus Callipepla; species Callipepla californica. The sequence goes on along the minus strand of JALIRH010000023.1, from coordinate 11,823,679 downwards.
AGTCAAAACAGAAAGTATTTTACAAAACAGCACACAGTTGTGGGCGATAAGCATACAGGTAACTCTTTCAAGCAATCATGAACCTTTCTCTGCTGCAGTGACAGCCCTGTCAGCAGGAGATGCCCTGGTACCTCCAGGCTTTACAAACCAAGTCTCTCTCCCAGAAGTGTGAGCTATCACCTGGGGCCTTCAGTGGCCAAGGACACCAACTGGCTCAGGGGAAAAAAGCTCTCAAAGGCTTGTTACCAACACCATTCCTACATGGAGGCCTTGGATCAACTACCAGCCCCACCCACTGCATTCTCCTTTGCTTCCCCAGAAAGTGCAGAAAGACAGCTGTTAGTGAGCCTGTCAAAAACTGTCAAAGTAACACAATATCCTGCAGCTCTCTGTATCTCTGGCACGTAGTCACAGCTACTACCATACTGGCAGTGCCTTCTTGCCTTGATCCAGTGGCGTGTCTGCAAACGCCTGGCAGGGGTTCAGCTTCTGCTGCTGTTTTATGTTTTTGATTTGGAGGAGTTGCTCCACTACAAGAGTCTCACTGGGGATGCTTTAGATGTACGAGCTTTTGGCCACAGCTGGGTTATCTCCCTGCTCTCCCTGTGAAGATCCTGACATCATGCACCAATTACACTAGATTTTCCGTTTGTTCCAAGCACAACCTTGTGGGCTTATTTTCATTCACAATGACCTCACTGGTTTTTATGTCCTTTTCAAGTTTTCTTTCCGCTTGTTCCAAACACAACTACGTGGACTTGCAGACTATTCACCTGCTCCAGCAAGCAGTCATTCAAACCTCTCACATCTCCTTTTCATTCTGTTCATTATATCACTTCGACAGCTCTTTACCTGCTGACATAAAGGATCCCAGATTCCTGTCTGTTATCTCTGATTTTACTTGCAAGAGTTCTTTCAAAAGGCCATATCTGTGATTCTGTGATTCTGTGGACACTTGAGCAGAAAACAGGCAAGATTTGGAGATGCAGAATGCTCTGCTGTGGATTTCTGAACTGTAAATAAATATTTTAGAAGACACTTTTCTGTAGTCTTTGGCTCCTCAAATCAGGTTCTATTGTTTTCAGTAGACAAGGAATATAAAAAAGAACTATGGAAAATAGAGAACCAACAGGCATGCATGTGCACACAGAGTTCATTTCTTGTTACGAGCTCCATCTGTTTCCCCTATCACATTACCAGCACAGAGAAAAGTACTGCAACAGCTCCTTTACCAGTGCAGGACTGCTTTCCTTCAACAAAAGAAGGTAAAAATTCAGTCCTACAGTGTTCCCTTGAATTATGCTGCTTATTAACATTGCAGATGTTCATTGTGGGTGTGCTGGGGTATGCCCATGGCATGTCACTAGCTCTGTTCCACGTTCTGCTCTGACCACCTCTCATCCTGCCCACAACCAAACAGCCAATCTCTCATGCATGCAACAGTGACTTTTTTTTTTAAATGAAGCCAGCAGACTTGCAACTCAAGCCAAGTTGTTGGTCCCTATCCCACAAAGCAAGCAATAGCACAACAGCAGTGGCCCAAAACAAGCAAGAACAAGAGAGCCTTGAGGCTGGGGCCTACAGGAGAGCAGATTGAGAGCCTGCCCAGGCTGACTTGGCTTGGGTGCAGGGCTGAAACATGCACTGGGGTCCTGGGAAGGTTGCATCACAATCCTCAGGGAAAGGAAAAATCCCAACTGGAACCCTCCCGGAGTGCTTCTACAAACCACAGCGATGTGCTCTGTAAGAGATTACAAAAGCAAAGCTTTTCTACAGAGATGTTTTCTCCACATCTGCCAAATCACTTGGCCTACTGCACTACAAAAAATAGCTCATCTGCCTAAATACTTGTCTCTCAGCTACATCAGATCAAATAATAAAATGTATCCTCTGCTCACTAGTCTTTTCCCTCCAAGAAAATTTACAAATGTGATAGGCCTAGACAAACTGCATTTACTTTGATGTACAGCTGGGTATTAAGTCTTGCAAAGACTGAAATATTATTTGGTTTTGAAATATTTGGAATACTTACTTAATTTCACTGCCTTCAAAAAATCCTGAGTGCAGTTTCCTGCTTTCTGTAAGTTTCAAAATTTTTTTTATTTATTCCAAGATAATTAGGATAACATTAGTGGACAGACCACTGATCTCACACCACAAAACACACATAGAAAGACTAATAAAATAGGTTTGTGTTTAGATCCAGGCCTCAAAACAGTTGGCTACAGAAACTGCTTAACGGTGAGCTAATCAGATCCTGATGGGCGCAAACTGTAACTCGGTAGAAGCCTGCCTAGTCACATCACTGCTTTGTTAAAGCTGCTGACAGTGACTGGCTCTTGTTTTGTTTATTACCAGCTGCTGCTGTGTGGCAGCCCCTTAGTTGCTGCCATGTTTACTCAGCGGCTACTCTCGAGTAATCCACTCTAAGTGAGAAAGCAACCACAGTGACTCATTTTCTGTCCCAGCAAGTTTCATCCTCGACCAGGAGCATGTAACAGAGAAGATTCAGCATCTGCAACTACAAAACCCGCAAGGGACACATTTATTGATGCTGAACATAACTAACTCCATGACCATGGCTAGTATTTCCCGGAGCTCTACAAACTGTATCCAGCAGTACTTTCACTTCAAAGATCAGCATTTGGGGCACTGGTTTATGAGGGAGGTCTCTATGCCTGCTGCCCTGTACACATAGTCCTGTCTGACACATAGTTGGTAGCAACTGGGGAGTTGTAAAGACAGCCAAAATCCACAAACACACACACACACACACACACGAAAAAAAAAAAAGGGTTTTCAAGAGTTTATCAAAACAGCCTCAGGTTAAATAATTGTTATCTCTAAAATATCTCAGGCACATTTTACGGGAACAGACAGCAGTTGTACTGTTAATCCTGACATCTACATTTGCCATTTGAACTTTAAATATAACCTGCTGTGCAATTACATTCATTAGGTATCAAATCCCCTATGCCCAGAGATGTTTATCAATGGATTTTTCATACAGATATATGCACCCTGCATCAAAAGATACACCTATCGGAACCTGAACACAGGGGATCACAACCCTACTTCTGGAGCTCTTTTCCAAGAAGATGGGTAACAGCTTCTGGCCAAGTACTCTGACACAGGTACTGTTAAAACTGGAAAAAATTAACCTGGAGGTGAACTTTGCAGCCCAAAAAGCCAGGAATTCAATCAAGGCTACTGCAATCTTTGATTTTAATTCTTCAAGAATTACCCTCTTCCTTTTTGTTGAGGAGATGATTTTAAAAATATGAATCACTATACACTAAGAATGAAAACTTGCCACGTTTTGGGTTTTTTGTTTGTTTGTTTGTTTTCCAAAGACTTGGATGCATTCTGAACCCCAGAACAACTCTAAATTTTACAGGGACTATATATAGTTGTATACTCCTTGCTGGTCTCAAAGTCCAGAAGATCTCTAAGTTATTTTACAGGATGCTGTGACTTTCTGTGAGGGAGGCTGATGCACGATGGCTCCCTCTTCTCTGCCCATGTAGTTGCAAGTCTCTGATACCACTAGAAAGACTAGGTCATGGAGCTTTGGCACTCAGTGAACCATCTGAAATACACAGAATCACATCTATAATATTCACCTGGTAACAAAATCAAAAGACTCTCCCTTGTGCAAGCCTTAGTCTGAGGAAGAAATGGATGCCAATGAACATCTACGAATTTAGCAGACTTAGGGAGAGCACTGGTGTTTTGCTTTCCACAAGATATCTTACTGCTGACCAACAGAGGCTTCCAGCATTTACACGGCCAATCAAATTCTTCACTGGTACTGAATCCAACTCATAAATCACCTGGTATCTGAGTTCCTCTCAGCACATCAGACATCACCTAGAATAAGCACAAGGCTCTGACATCTGTGTGGGCCCCTCCACTCTTCACGCACCTGTCACATCATGGTGTCCCTTGTGCTTCCTCTTGTGCTTCCTCTTGTGCAGTGATGACACATGAGCAAATTCTTCCAGGCACATTCTTCTTACGCTTCCCCAGCTGCTGAGGGACACCTGTCATTGCAGATGTTCAGCCTTTATTCTTGACAGAGGCCCAAAATATTTTCCTTTCTTTCCAGATAACTTTAGAAGGGAAATGCTGAAATTTCTGATGAATTTTTGCATGCACTTACTTACATCAACTTCACTCCAAGACTATCCAGTACTAATTATCCTAAAGCACGTGTTTGCAGCGGTATTTACCATATGTTTTTTGAGCTGAAACACACATTTATAACACCTGAGATACATAGCGGTCATTGGAAAAAATCTGTCAGTCTTACTCTGCCAATTCATGAGTTCGTTTCCTTCACAGTATCCTCACTGACTCCTATTTCACTGCCAAAGTAAGTTGACTTTCCAAACTAGCAAATTTTATGGGTCATATTTTATTTTTCTTTACCCATCTGACTATTAAAGCTATTAAGCCCCATTCTACCTACGTTACATCTCAGACATCCTTGGGTAATCACGCAGGCATTAACAAAGGTGAGATGATCCATACAACTCCATTCAGATGAACTTACCCTGGCATACTTGCACTGCCAAACCTTACTGGGCACTGAACACTACACTCAGGGAGCAGTTCTCTTGCAAGAGTGTGCCCCAATTCATTGCTCAAAACATAATAAAACCTCAAACGACTCCAGTACATTGGACCCTCAATCTTCCCAGTCTGGTGTTGGAACCTGACAGCTGTTACAGATGGACAGCTGGGGAAGAACTAAGTGCAAAACAAGCATATTTAGATACTTCCCCTGTGCTCTCTGTCTCAGCCCTTTTTCAGCCTGGAGGCCTTGTTGAGCTGGTTGTGGCATCAACTGTACCAACAGATGAGCCCAATTTAGCAGCATGTGCTTTGTATGCATTATAAAACAAAATAAACTGCGTAGATAACAAACTGCAGAAATAACTTTGGTTGATGTGCCAAGTTTTGTGTGGTCTTTTTAAAAATGGCTCATAGTGCATTTTTTCTTCAGAAAGGTGGTTTTTGAGTGTTCTAATTGCCATAAAACATAGTTCAGAAGTTATCTGAGACAAAGCAAAGGCTGGAACGTTTGAAAGTGTTAGAAAACTTCATGAAGTGTAAATGGACACAGGCATCACTGGTCCTAACGTACTTTCTGTATTTTTACAGTCTCCCCAGGAACATTGAATTCAGTACTGGAGAAGTATTTTCTGCAAACATGCAGACTGTTGGGGGAAAGTGAAGCCAAGAGCTAGTGTCTGTTACATGCGAGTGCTCCAATACATTGCCTTCTGCACTTGACAACGCCGGATGGAACTCTGGTGTGTCTGGCTGGTCACTGACAGTGACTCACTGCTTTGTTTCTGGTGTCAAGAAACAGATTTCCAAGTCTCAAACTATCCCAGCATCTGATCCCAAAAAAGAAAGAGGTTTTGCCTGTTGCCCTGCAGAGTCAGAAATTTACTGCCTGCAGAGAAAGCTCACTGTTTACTGAAAAAAATTGCAGTTGTACTTGCCCAGGAAGTATTAACAGACATCTTGGAGACTGTTAAGGTAATTTACTCCTTATTTAATGTTAATAAATGATTAGTCTCACTCCATTAATCTTCATTTCACATTCAAATTTCACGTATATGAAGATCCCTACTGCAGGCAATCTCTCAAAAGAGAAGTTATAGAACTGTCTTTTCCAGTCACTGCTCCAAGCTGTATGCCCAAATAGTACTGACAGCTTGCCCACAACTCACATACAAGAAATATTTGTCAACACATTATGAGTGCAACTTCCTTACACTGTGCTCACTCCCCTTTATGGCAGATGGAGAGAAAAGACCTAATTCCACACACACAGGGAGTAACTCCCTCTGCTGCTGCTCCTTCTTCAAACCTCAAAAGCTGAGATTACCCCCATACATGCTCCCCCCGATAGACACATCCTCACATACCCTGGGATATTCATGTACATGAACTACTTCCCTGCTTTCAAAAGTGCTCTATTTCCTTTTACACCTGAATTTATTTTCATAGGATTTTCAACATCTGCTTTGGAAAGCAGAATCAGAATCTGCAATATATTTACATCTGAAAAGAATATAGTTTCTTTGTTATCCCTCAGACTCCTTGTATCACAGAAGCAAAGGATAGGACTATTAACAGTCAGGAGACTGCCTTTAAGGAAAACCCATGGTTGTTTGTGATTCTGAGTTAAATGCTGTGTGTCACTACAGTCTTCCAGGGAGGAAGGCAGCTCTGCTTTCCAGCTGTCCCTACACCATGAAGCAAGCTCTTTCAGAAGGAAGCAAACTGGTTCCAGTAGGGGAAGCATGCAAGGAATTGTAAACCTGCCTTATTCCTCTTCATTTCTGTGCCAAGCATTAGGAGAGAATTAAACCCACAGTGCCTCAATGAAAATAGATCTAAATGTATAACTCAACCATCACGCAAGTACTTCATGGGAGAATAAAACTGCAGCTACTTATTTATATTACCTTGCATAAACATCTCAGTAAGACATGAGGGCTTAAATTCTGTATCAGATAACAAGAGTGGAATGGTAAAGATATTAACTTACAATTTCATGTAATTATGGCCAAAGGCCCAATGGACCACTGAATAGGAAATATTAGCACAAGCTGCATTATCTCTTGCTTTAAGCTGTGGCTGTTGTCCAGAGTTCCCTCTTCTCTGCTCTCATGAGACCCCACATGGACTACTGTGTCTGGTTCTGGAGCCTCCAATTCAAGAAGGACATGGAGCTGCTGGAGCAAGCCCAGATGAGGGCCACAAAGATGATCAGAGGGCTGGAGCACTATGAAAGCTGGGGCTCCTCAGCCCTGGGAAGAAAAGGCCCTGCAGAGACTTCCAGCATCTGAAGGAGGCCTACAAGAAAGCTGGGGAAGGACTTTTTATAAGGGCAGGCAGCATCAGGATAAGGGGAAATCACTTTAAACTGGAAGAGGGTAGTTTTAGACTAGATATTAGGAATAAATTCTTTACTGAAAGGGTGGTGAGACACTGGAACAGGTTGCCCACAGAGGCTGTGGATGCCCCTTCCCTGGAAACATTCAAAGCCAGGCTGGATGGGACTCTGAGCAACTTGGTCTACAGGCAGGTGCCCCTGCCTACAGCAGGAGGATTGAATCTAGATGATCTTTGAGATCCCTTTCACTCAAACCATTCTAAGTTTCCATGATTCTGTGAAAAAATAACTGTATAGTGAAGAGATCTGCAATTGTGCAGGTCAGGGGAAGACTGGAGGCAGGCAGCTACCAAAATGTTCCGTATCTTTGCACAGATCGCTTGGCATTTAACACCTTTTCTTTGGCACTGAGGAAATGTGTGACAAACAGCAGCTGGCAATCCCATATGGACAGGAAAGGAGTCCTCCAGTGCAGGATCTGAGGCAGACACATACACTCCCTACTGAGTAATTTCTGTGGTTGCTACAGCTGATGATGGCACTCCCTAGAAGTCAGACATCTACAGAAGACAGTGAGCAAGCTTGCTGATGCTAGTGCAATCTGCACTGCATAAATAAAACTCCTGCATTAGGTTGATCACCTTCTTTACTGGCCTGCTGAATCTCCAGGAGAAACAAACTTCCTCACACCAAATTTTCTGTTTCTTCTACATACATTTTCCCTCTGAAATTTATATCACTTCCTTTCAGAGAAAAAAAGTACATGGAACTTTAACTGGGCAACAAAATAGTCCGGAAAGTTCTCCTTATAGAAAAGCAAATGTGGAACACGTGTTTAAGATTTTTGCCCTCCCTGAGAGAGTTCAAGAGTGACTTCCTGGTTATATCACTTCAGATTAACAAAATAGGCCCATTTTGACAGTGCCTGCTTAATGTTATCATTAATATTATCATTTTTTTTTTCAAATCAAATCACATCTCACATTTTTGAATGCCCCTCTACAATAGCTCAGGCAAAGTCAGCTGCTAGAATTTATCTTCAGGGCAGCCTTTTGATAAACGTTAGTTAAAAAGTTGAAGTTTACTTTCTGCTCCATGAAAGTTAAAACTTTGATACTAGTTTTTATATCGTGTGTGAGAACAAGTGCTGCCATAAAACTACAACTGTTGGCAGTAACATATGGAAACCTAGGCAACAGACCATGCAAACAGACAGAAATCCTAATAATGAGGTATGTAAACAAACTGAAAGCGATTTCCACAGCAATCAAACCGTATTAGTCAGACAGACCTGTGATAATATATTTATTTGACAGCTATAAATGAAACAGAGCAGCACTCTCCTGGAGAAGCTGGAAGTCCATGGCTTGGACAGGTGTAGTCTTTGCTGATAAAATGCTGGATGGATGGCTGGGCCCAGAGCATAGTGGCAAATGGAGTTAAATGCAGCTGGTAACTGTTCACAAATGGTGTTCCCCAAGTATCGGTATTCGGCAGTCCTTTTCAATATCTTTACTGATGATCTGGACAAGGGGATGGAGTATACTCTCAGTAAGTTTGCAGATAGTGTCAATCTGCCAGAGGGTAGAAAGTCCCTGCAGAGGGACCAGGACAGGTTGGATTGATGGGCAGAGGCCAACTGTACGAAGTTCAGCAAGACCAAGTCCGGGTCCTGCACTTTGGTCACAACTACTCCAGACAATGCTACAGGCTTAGGGTGGTGTGGCTGGAAAGCTGTACGGAGTAAAAGGACCTGGGGATGACAGCTGACAGCTGGCTGAATGCCAGCCAGTAGTGTGCCAATGGCCAAGAAAGCCAGCAGCATCCTGGCTCATATCAAAAACACTGCAGCCAGCAGGAGCGGGGAGGTGATTGCTACCCTGCACCCAGCTCTGGTGAGGGTGCACCTCGAGTACTGCTTTCAGCCTTGGGCCCCTCGCTACCAGGAACGTACTGAGGCTGTGGAGCATGTCCAGAGAAGGGCAATAAAGCTGGGGGAAGGTTCTGGACACAAGTCTTATGAGGAGTGGCTGAGGGAACTGGGATTGTTCAGTCCAGAGAAGAGGAAGCTCAGGGGAGACCCTATCGCTCTCCACAACTCCCTGAAAGGAGGTTGTGGGCAGGTGGGTGTCATCCTCTTCTCCCAAACAATTAGCAAAAGAATGGGAGGTAATGGCCACAAGTTGCTCCAAGGGATGTTCAGGTCACATATTTGGAAAAATTTCTTCTCTGAAAGAGTGGTCAAGCATTGAAACAGACTGCCCAAGGAGACAGTAGGGTCACCATCCCCAGAGGTTTTCAAGAAATGGATACATGTGGCACTGATGGTCATAATTTAGTGGATACGGTGGTGATAGCTTGATGACTGGACTATCTCCAGCCTTAATGATTCCATGATTCTATTCTATAAACAAATGAAAAATATAAAATTAAGAGTCTAGTCAAGATAAGCCTTAGGCCTTAGATAACCTCTGAAAATTCTCAGATATTGTGTACAATCTTTGAAATTAAATGTGAATGAAATTGCAGAATAAATTGGCAAGGTAGGAAAGAAAACAGCAATTACAACAGAGTACTTTATTACAGCTGGCATTTAAAAATTAATTAATTTAATGAATTTCAGTTTAAAACTAAAAATACATGTAATCACAGCTAACAACTACATTCAATTATTTGGAGTAATACCTATCTAGTCAGTTTGATTTGAACCTAAACAGAGAATGAGTTAATGTTCTCACCTGCAGAATACCAGCTGGGAGCTTAGCATCTCATTTCACACTTGTTTCTGACACTTCCTGAAATTGTCATAGAATAGGTCCGTTCCCTCTCTCAGCTTATTGCAATCTGGCTATGCAGGCTTGCATATACCTTGCTGACACCAGCCTCTATTATCAGCCTGCATTATCAGGGCAGCAGATGCAGCTGGGATATAGCACTTGGCACTTAATAATGTATAAAATTCTCCCAACTTTCTGATAAAATTTTAAGGTCTGTTGTTTGGCAGTCATATCCATAACATGTTGAAGGAGCTAAAGGTATTGAAATGCAGAGCCATGGATGTAGATAAATATAAAAACTTCACAGTAGCTACCAATTCCTTTTCAACCTGAATCTTTTCTTCTGCATCCCTTTTAATGTATTTTACTCTGATCTAAATCTCATCAATGCATCTGCAGGACTGTGTTTCCTGAAGCCTTCAGGTAGCCCAATGGATAACAGTGACAACAGCAGAGTTAACAAAAACCCCACAGCAGGTTCAGCCTCCTCAGCAACATCAGTAAAAAGACTCCACCACACTATTTAGGTGGAACAGACTCCACCCAGACCCACCATACAGGTACAGCTTGCAAGCATATCCAGAAGATCTGGCAGACTGCCTTTATCCATCAGCCTAGAGCAAAGCTTTATTATAAGCATAATTTCTCCTCTTTCTTGTTATACAATTCAGGTCATAGAAATGCTATACAAAGTAAGATGATACAGTCACCAGTTAGGAAAACCCTAAAGGGTAAGCCTCAGATAGTGCAGTTGTCCAGCAGGCAGCAATTCCATTTTCCAGCAAGTTACAAAGATTCAGGTTTTGTGTTCTTTCCATGGAACAATATGAATATTTTCAAACCATGGACTTCAGGCTGAAACTTTCACCGTTCTGGGTTTTAGCTTGAGCTCTCCCTCTCTCCCCCACTTTCTCTTACTAATGGAAATTTATCTCAAGACTAAGTGGATTAACTGCACTCTGACTAACAACAGGGCAATGAAATTCCTTGTTAGATGCATAACAAAACAGGAAAATCAAAATCATCTGTCAAAAACAAATAGCACAAAACTGAACAATCTGGAAAGGCTAACCAACAGGAAAAGATCTAGCTGACCCAGCACAGGGAGAAGAAGCTCTTTGAAGTACTCTGCTAGTAAAGGGTGATTGATCATGTAACTATTTTTGGCTTCAATTACCACTAGCTGTGAAGTCTATTCCAAATTTATGAGTGCTTTTTCATATAAAAACAAACACTGATTACTTTTTACCTACATGTGATAGCCCAAGCTACACATACCACTCATCTTATTTCCATATATGACAACTTCACAGTGCAAAGTTCTCCTTTTTCAAACAAACTACAGTTACTGCCCTAATAACTCTCTAGCTTGACACTTAGTTTAAAATAAGTGCTAAAAGTGGCTATATTTAGAGAACAATCTGGTACTGATATAAATTCTCTCATGTTTCCACTTCAGCACACAAGAATATTCTTGGCAAGGAAACAAATTGCTCTGCAAAAGGCCTCAAGAATTAAAATACAAAGCAATGACTAGATAAGAACTAGTAAAGATTCATGGATTTGGACACATTCTGCTTGTTATTCAACATTAACTAATCTTATACAAGCAACAGCTTTGATTAGCATTCCTAGCTACAGCCATACGTATGGATGTATGTTTGAAATGTTATGAGCTATCCCATTTGAAATGCTAAGGCGACAGCTTAAAATGAAGCATTCATATAGTTAAGTGTCCATTTTAAAATATGTATATGAATATCTTAATACCTGGTTTGCTAGCAGTAAGTATTGTGAAGTTGAATATGCAGCTGCAGATTCAGACACTAAGCAAGCCAGTTCTGATACACACTCGAAAACAAACTTTACTTCTCAGGTCAACAGTGTTATCACTTTATATGTCCTGGACCTTTTCATGTCTCCAAGGGATATCTCTATCGGAAAATGATCAAGTAAATTGGGTTTCTTAAACATACTCATTGTTGTATTAGATATACTTTAAAAATCTGGGTACATAGATGACTGAATTCACAGTCTGCACTTGTGTACGTACACTAACACTCAAGGCAACTTTCACGTCATCTTATAAACCCTTAATTACACTTGGGAAGACCATAACCATCCCCTGCTTGTTCAGCAGGCCCCATTTTGTTCACAGCTACAGAAGTATATTCCTCCAGCTCAAAAATTGAGTAGTACTAAAAACTCCACATTATTTGCTCCCTTTCTATTTTGAATAATTACCCTACTGAACTCCTAAGAGGGGCACCCAATGATAGGGCTCCATATTACATTATCATAGGGGTAAGATCATGTATCATATATGATATCAGGATCATCAAAATAGGGTATACAGTATATTCACAGACTCAAGAATGGCTTAGAAAGGGACTTCAGTGACCATCTAGCTCCAATCCCTCTGCCTAGACCATGCTGCCCAGGGCCCCATCCAACCTGGCCTTGAACATCTCCAGGGATGGGGCTTCCTCAGCTTTCCTCGGCATCTTATGTCAGTGCCTCACCACCCTTAGAATGAAGAATTTCTTCCTAATGTCTAACCTAAATCTAACCCCTTGTCCTCCCACAACACCCTCTGATAAAAGCGTTACTAATCATCTTTCTTATAGGCCCTCTTTAGTTACTAGAAGATTGCTATAAGGTCTATCCAGGCTGAAAAGGCTCAACTGCGTCAGCTTCTCTTTATAGAAGAGGTGCTCTAGCCCTCAGCTCATTATTGTGGCCTCCTCTGGACCTGCTCCAACAGCTGCATGCCCTTCTTACAGAAGCTGAATGCAGTACTCTTAAGTGAGGTCTCCAATTACACATCATGTGGAGGCAAGAGATAAAAACAGTGGCATAAAGTCAGCTCTTATAAAAATTCTCATTGCTTTTCTACTGTAATCATACAGGACAAAACTGATAATTACTTGACACTTGGGCACTCAGCTATGATCTTTCTTGAATGACACAGAAAAATATTGGTCACTAAGACACTAATTTTATGAAGCGTGGCTTGACATATGGAAACATATCTTTAAGCCCTTGGTCTTTTGGCTCCAGCACTTAAAATTTCTGTGACCACTTGACACTAGTCTACATACATGTTTAAGGCAGGAAATAGACTTCTCTGTACGCTAGGCATCTGGCACATGGGGAAGGAGAAAATATACTAAGAACAGACAATAATAATAAATACTGATAACGAGTAAATAGTGATAATGAAAATCTGCTTGAGAATAGAAGGCCAAGGCAGACAGCACAGCCACATCTGCTTTGTCACTTGCCTAAACCTATCCTGATCTTCTGAGAGAAACCCACACACGTTAATTCATCAGCAGTCCTGATGACTATACAAAACTTTGATGCCAGTTACCATCACTTATATCCTTCGGTCTTAAATGAACTCAGCTCACCTTGACTAAACAGCTACAAGATGACACTTTCAGAAAAGGAGATTCACTCAATATCAGCCAAGACTGATTAGATGCAGGCAAAATATTCTGCAGAAGGTTCCTCTGCATAACAACCACATATAAAACAGCACATGCCAAAGCTCAAGAAATCCTCAAATGGGAATTACTAAAAAATCAGAAATTAAGAAGGACAGACCCTCCTGCAGAATGCATTAGAGTACACTACAACTTAGCTTATCTGTTTCCTATGAAATCTTGCAGTCATGATCCTCAGACAATCTTAACTACACAGCAATCAAACCTGAAAAAAAAAAGTTAGGAACAGATTCTCCACATCTGACAGGGTTCCTGCAAAAACATTCATTTTCTCTTTTGAATGAGGGTGCAGTTTGTACACATGTATGAATACGTGGACATAAGCAGAATCATAGAATCACAGAATCACCAAGGTTGGGAAAAACCCCCAAGATCATCCAGTCTAACCACAAATAAACTATGTCCCTCATTATAACATATAAACTTTTCTTGAAAACCTGCAGGGATGGTGACTCAACCACCTCTCTGGGCAGACCATTCCAGTATATGACTACCCTTTCAGATAAATTATTTTTTCCTAACATCCAACCTGAATCTCCCCTGGAGCAACTTGAGGCCATTCTCTCTAGTCCTATCACAAGTTGTATAGGAGAAGAGGCCAACCCTCCACCTCACCACAACCTCCTTTCAGGGATAAGTCTTCCCTAGGCTTCTTCTCCAGACTACACAATCTCTGCTCCCTCAGCCACTCCCATGAAACCTGTGCTCCAGACCCCTCACCAGCTCTGTTGCCCTTTTCTGGAGACACTTCAGGGCAATGTCTCTTTCATAGTAAGGGGCCCAAAACAGAACACAGTGCTTGAGGTGCAGCCTCACCTGAGCTGAGTACAGGGGTTGATCACTTCCCTGCTCCTGCTGGCAGCACTATTTCTGATTATTCATGTTATTCTGTTTAATTGTTACCTTTCAAACTATCAGAAATTCTCTAATTTCCAGCTGTGCGTGGAGACCTCTATAAGGTATCACTGCAAGCAAGGCTTTTCTTATCTTTCAGCCAGAAAAGTGAAGACACCACAGAGTCACAGAATGGCTAAGGATGGCAAGGAACTCTGGGTCCATCTGGTGCAATCCCATTGCTCAAGCAGGACACCTAGAGCAGGCTGCTCAGGCCATGTCCCGGCAGCTTCTAAAGATCTCCTAGGAGGAGACAGAGTGATTATGTCTTTCTTGTGTAGAGGAGCCCAGAACTGGATTACAGTACTCCAGCTACAGCCTCACTGGTGCTGAGTAGGTCACCTTCTTCAGTATCTAATCAGCATTTCACCAACTGCAGCCCAGAATGCCAGTGGCCATAGGGACACACTGCTGACTCATGTTCTACTTGCTGTACAGCAGCACCCCAAATACCTTTTCTGCAATGCTGCCTTCCAGGTAGTTAGCCTCCAGCTCATATCAGTACCCAGGGTTGTCCATCCCCAGGTGCATGAAGTTCCCTTTGTTGAACTGTGTGAGCTTCTTGTCAGTCCATTTTTCCAGACTGTTGAGTTCCCTCTGGATGGCAGCATTGTCCTCTGGCCTATCAGGCAACCTCCTCAGTTTTGAGCTATCAGCAAATTTCCTGAGGGAGCACTTTACCCCATCCTACAAAGATCATTAGTAAAGATGGCAAACAGTCAGTCTCAGAACAGACCCCTCATGCACAGTGCTAGTTACTGGCTCCATTTGGTGTTTGTGCCGCCGATCACCACCCTCTAAGCTTGTAAATTCAGGCAGTTTTCAGTCCACCATGCTCACCCAACTCACATTCACCAGCTTCTCTACAAGAAACTTACAGCTATTTAAAGTCAAAGAGCAACAATAAAATGAAAACCTTCAGTACTTCCAGACACATGAAACCTAAATAGGTGTTGAAAGTATTCAAAAAGAGTCACACTAAGACTGGAAGCCCTCTTTTTCTGTTTTACAGTTTCTCATTGCTTATAATACCGTGGCTTCAGCTGCTAAGTTTCCAGTTAGTTTTCCAGCAAGAGAAGCCAAGACTTCACATTTCTAAACTGTTCCTAAATGGGACAACAGAAACTAAGGTGCCTTAGTATACCAAATAGACAAACAATCTTTTTTCCTCTTTGAAAGCAGTTGTAAAGTGGCCGTTTCCACTGTCCATTTGCAGCAGCCATGCCACAAGGCAGATTTATATATTTCTACATCACCCACACCTTGGCTACAGCTCTTGTTGATTTCCCTGTACCTACACCTCTGAGAATACAGTCTTGCAAATATCAGTAATAATAAAAAAAAAGTAATAGTAATCACCGTGGCTTCAGAAAGATTTTTAAATACAGAAGCTATTGATTAAGCTCACTAGTTTTATCCTCCCTTATGAGAAGGGATATGCCTCTTCCTTTCAAGGAAAATAAAGCAGATTTCCTGATGTTTTTTCCTTTGGTATTTTCCTCCATTCAGACTTGCTACATGAAGCCCTTAACACCCAACACTGTATTAATGGATATGTATGTGAACTTAAGAAAAACAAGAAATTACTGAAACACAAAAAGCTTATCAGCAGCATTTCAAAAATCCAAATGGAAGACAAGATTTTCTAGCTGAGATACTATTATATCCAGTCACTGCAAACAAGCTGTGCCATCCAAGATCTGCCAGCATCTGAAACAGGAAACAAAGTCTGGGAAAAGTCAGAATGTCATTTATATCTTCCCAAGAAAGTCAGTATTACTGATTTCCAAAGAAAATATGCCACAGACTAAATTAGCATCTTCTTGCAAAAACATATAAAGGAAGGAAAAACTAAGGCAGAACTCACTGGTTTCAACTCTGATAGACTGAGGCACACTATCTCCTCTGAGGTGAGGGGACTCCTGTGATGTTTAATGATACAATATGATAGACACATTATCTTAGAAAAATATGTAATATCCATTCAGCCTTTCCACACTCTTCCTCAGACTTGTCTTCTCCCTACCCCATACAATGTGCTCTTCCCACCACAGACCCAGGTTTTATGACTTCATTCTACCCTGCTATTCTCAGACTATGCCCAGAAGACCTGATGATTTCTCTGCAACACACTGGAAAACAGTTAGCATACTTCAGTTTACAACAGCACAAAAAACACGAACTACACTCCCAAGGCACTATCCAGTGCTCACAAACCTTGCAGGAGCTTTGAAGACTGTAACTCAATAGTGACTTCGCCTTACGACTATCTAAACAAACTTGAGGCTAGCCTTGATTCTCACAGTGAGGCACTAACTCATCACCTGCTACTGGGGTGAAGAGACAGCTGTAAAATCCCAATGATTACAATGATGTTTGCATCCTTTTTGATACTTTGGAGTCCTTCATTATGGACAGAGTACTCATTCTACCTGTTGACAACATTTTTTAATGGGTTTCTCAGGTCACGTTCATTACAGCTACTGAATTGCAAAAAAAAAAAAATACATCTTTCTGCTAAGATGAAACATGGTTCAGCAACTGTAAAACTGGCCTGTAACAGGAGATACATTTTCATCACAAAATCTACAAATTGATCAGAGGGTGACACTGGACAACTTAAGTTTATTCATCTCTACATCTGATCTGTTCATCATTAATAAGTTCTCTTAAAGTTAATTCGAGCTTGGTTCTTACAAAGTATCAAAACACGATCTTTAATGTTATTATCAGAAAATAATGAAATACTCTACTTATTCACAGAGAAAGTAGGAGAGCCGTCTGGCCCTTTTAACTTCTAGACATGATTTTTTGCATCTGATCCAAAACTGAATGCAGCAGCACTCACAACGTTATTGCACCATCTGCTTTGACTTTTATCTAACTTGAGTGCTAGACAAGGCAAAAATCATACCCTCAGAACAGTTTTAGTCAATTTATATCAATTTATATATATATAAAATATATATATAAAAGGAATCCGAAAGATGATAAATTACTTCCTTTGAAAACTCACTGTAGTTTGGTATACGACAGCTGTAATCTGCACTTCCATTTCTGTAGCTCTTCTGACATTTTTAATATGAAATATTGCTAATGGTCCAGCAAACGTGAAGAAATGTATACAGACAGAGCAGAGTCTCTTTAAGTGTTTTAATAGTTCACTAATTGAGAAATGTGAAGTCTGTGAAGGCCTGAGACTTTGACTGATATTTCACACAGAAATTTAATTACCGTGATTCATGGATCTTTCCGTACTAGGACTCGTAAAGTTTTCAGAACAGAGCAATGCGTTAGTAACACACAGCTCATAGTTTATCAGAGAATACATCTATTTAAAACAACTTTCAAAGTACACCAACACAATTACCCAGACTACTGGAGTTTTCTAATAAATTATTCCCGAACCATCTCTGCCAAAAGAAAACGTGCTGTAGGAACAGCTATATAGTGTAGAAGAAATAATCTGTTTAGCAAAGAGCATTTTTATAAAAACAGACACTATATTATTACATAATAAGTTAGGAATATTTGGCTTGATTATCATACAAGTTAGGTCCATGGGGAGAGAGCAAAAGATGCCCTCTCCTTTAAAGGAGTGTGATAAAATATTTTTAAATGATATAGAGACTTCTAAGCAATCAAAGCACCGTATGAAGTTACATGGATGACTAGACTGAGCTTTTATTTGGCCTTCTGTTGCCTTGGTGTTACAAAGTTATATTAATAAGTAAAAGCTGAAAGATTAAAGGCAAATCTCTCATTTTAAGCTCATATTCTTGAGATTTAGCAGTAGGAGGTTTGATCTTGTTTGATAAATTTAGTCAGCCAACTAATCACAGTGTGACCTGTACTGTTCTTGTAAATGGTGGCTAAGGATAAAAGTTCTTAGGTGATACAGTGACAGAACTACAAAAATAAAAATAAAAAAGTAAAGGAAGGGGAACGCAAGACGACTAATTTTAACTGCTTTGGGCTTTTTTTTAAGAAGCTTTCAAAGATTCCTATTCCTTCCCCCCCAGTGAGTGACACAAGCAGGCTTGTAACAAACGACAAGGAGAAGGCTGAAGTACTCAACTTCTTTGCCTCAATCTTCTCTGATAACTGTTCGTTACACAGTCCTCAAACAATTTGTTCAGAAGGAGAGGACTGAGGAAGCAATGTCTCTCCCACTGTGAGCAAAACTCAAGTTCGTGACCACCTGAGGAATCTGAAACATCAGCAAGTCTATGAGTCCTGAAGAGATGCATCCCAGAGTCCTGAACAAATTGGCAGTTATAGTCACCATGCCCCTCTCAATTATATTTGAAAAGTCATGGCAATCAGTTAAAGATCCTGATGACTGGAAAAAAAGGCAACATCACACCTATTTTTAAGAAGGGTAAAATGGATGACCCTGGGAACTACCTACCTGTCCGTCTCACCTTTGTGCTGGGAAAGATCATGGAGCTGATCCTCCTAGAATCTATACTGAGGCATACAGAAGACAGGGAAGTGATACGGGAGAAGCAGCATGGCTTCACCAAGGGCAAGACATGCCTGACCAACTTAGCTGCCTTCTATGATAGTGTAACTCTATCCATGAACAAGGGAAGAGTCACTGATGCCTTTAACACTGTACCTCACAACATCCTTCTCTACAAAATGTAAAGATATCAGAGCATCAAAGAATTGTTAAGATTGGAAAAGACCTCTGAGATCACCACGTTCAACCCCAAGCTGAACATCCCACAGTTCCCACTGAGCCATGTCCCTTACTGCCACACTTACATTGTACTGGATGAAGAACTGGCTGCAGAACCTAGAAAGTGACCGTCAATGGTTCGATGTCTGGATGGAGATCAGTGACAAGTGGTGTCCCTTAGAGGACAGTGCTGGGACCTAGAATTCTTTAACTTTCATCAGTGACATTGACAGAGGGGTCGAGTGCACTCTCATCAAGTCTGCAGATGACACCAAGCTGTGTGGTATGGTCAATATACCTGAGATAGGATGGCATTCAGACAGACTAGATAGCCTGAGCAGAAACCCATGACATTCAACAAAACTAAGTGCAAGGTTGGGTTGAGGCCAGCCCTTCTGAAACAGCCTGGGGGTACTGATGGATGGCAAGCCGGTTCTGAGCCAGCAATGTGCCCTTACAGCCCAGAAAGCTAACTGCATCCTCAGCTGCATCAAAAGAAGCATGTCAAGCAGATCGAGGGAGGTGAGGTACTCCACTCTGCATTGTGAGGCCTCACCTGGAGTGCCATGTCCAGATGTAGATAGAGTCCTCAGTACAGCAAAGATACAGCTGGAGTGCATCCAGAGGCAGGCCACAATAATTATTCAAGGGATGGAACACCTTTCTTGTAAGGACAGGCTGAGAGACTTAGAGCTGTTCAGACTGAAGAATAGAAGGCTATGGGGAGACCTGATAGCAGCCTTTCAGTATCCAAAGCGGAGCTACAGGAAACAGAGGGACAGACTCTTTAGCATGGTCTGCGGTGATGGGACAAGGATAAATGGTTTCAAACTCTAAGAAGGGAGACTTAGGTTGGATATAAGGAAAAAGTTTCTTACACTGAGGGTGGTGAGGCACTGGAACAGGTTGTCCAGAGATGTGATCCAGTTCCTGGAGACATTCATGGCCAGGCTGGATCACTCTCTGAGCAACCTAATCAAGCTGCGGATGTCCCTAATTGTTGCAGGGGAGTTAACCTACATGATCTACAACAGTTCCTTCCAACTCAAAGGATTCTGTGATTTTATGATTTATATATACAAAATTATAAGGACATTTTCAGGATGATTCTGATACAACTCCGCAAAGGGCATGAACCATACACAAAGTGAACAAATAAATATTTTTTTTTTACTAGCAAAAATGCATCTTAAGACATCTGTGGTCACCCTTTCATGCAAGCATGAACTTTTTTTCTGCACTCAGTACAGATCTTGACCCACACTCCATAATTTATTGTGGAAATAGACAGTTATTCTTCCACTTCCTTCAGAAAAGCAAACTGGCAAACAGTTGGCTCTCCTTTTTCAGGATAATTACCTACGCAGAGCAATGAGCTCAATGACCACTAAGTGGTTTAGACTGCTTGTCAGCAGTTTCATTCATTGCCTGCACATAAAAATTCATGCTCTGCATGAATCCTGAAATTGATAGAAAGAAAACTTTAGTTCAAATCCTTTAAATATTTCATTTTTCATAAAACTGAAGACTTTTCTAGATGTTTTCAACAAATAATTTTGCAGGTTTATACAAGTATTTTAGCCAACTTCAACAATAAGGTCCACATCCATCCAGTGTATAACAGAAGCTGAAAATGTATTACAGAATCACAGAATAGCAGGGGTTGGAAGGGAGCTCAAGAGATCATCAAATTCAACACCCCGGCTAAAGCAGACACCCTACACAGGGTTGCACAGGTAGACGACCAGACAGGTGATGAATCACTCCACAGAAGGAGACTCCACAACCTCCCTGTGCAACCTGTGCCAGTGCCCTGTCATCTTTAAATAAGACATTCTTCCAGATTACCGTAAGTTTTAGGACACTCCTCCTTGTCCTATTGCTGCACATCATTGAGAAGAGCCTGTCCTCATCCACTTGCTTCCCACCACCCTTTAGATATTTATAAACATTAACCAGATCCCCCTTCAGTCTTCTTTTACTGAGGCTGACCAGACACATTTTACTCAGCCCTCCCTCATAAGGGAGATATTTGAGGCCCTTTATCATATGTGTGGCCTTCTGCTGGACTCTTTCTAGGAGATCACTGTTTTCTTTTTTGAACTGGGGAGCCTAGAATTGGACATAGTAGTCTAAAGGTTGCCTCACTATGGCAGAGTAGAGGGGGAGGATCACCTCCCTCGATCTGCTGCCTATGCTCATTTTGATGCACCCCAAGATAGCACTTACCTTCTTAGCCACAAGGGCACACTACTGGTTCACGGTGAACCTGTTGTCCACCAGGACACCCAGGTCCTTCTCCACAGAGCTCCTCTCCAACAGGTCATCCTCTAACCTGTACTAATGCATGCAGTTATTCCTCCCCAGGTGCAAGACTCCACACTTGCTCAAACCTCATCAGATTCCTTCCTGCCCAACTCCACAATCTGTTGAATGGTAGCACAGCATTCTGGTGTGTCAGTCACTCCTCCCAGCTTTGTATCATCAGCAAACTTGCTGAGATTGGACTCCATCCCTTCATCCAGGTCACTGATGAAAATGTTGAACCAGATCCAGCACCAACCCCTTAGGATCACCACTAGTTACAGACCTCCAATCAGACTCTGAGCCACTGATAAGAACCCTCTGAGCTCTGTCAGTCAGCCAGTCCTTAGTCCACCTCACCGACCACTTATCTATCTCACACTTTCTACGTTTCATAACAAGGATGTTGCAGGAGATGGTGTCAAACGCCTTGCTGAAGTCAAGACACACAACATTCACTGCTCTCTCCATCTAACCAGCAGTGATGACATCACAGAAGGCTACTAGGTTGGTCAAACATGATTTTCCCTTGGTTAATCCATGTTGGCTAGTTCTTCTCTTCCAATTGCTTGAAGAGGGTATTTAGAACAAGGAATATCACCTTTCCAGGGACAGTGGTGAGGCTGACTGGTCTGTAGTTTCCCAGATCTCCTTCTTGCCCTTTTTGAAGACTGGAGTGACATTGGCTGTACATTCCTACTAATATATTCTTATTAATGGAGAACAGAACAGCAGAAAGTTCAACATATCTCCTAACTTCAGGCACTATCATTTCCATCAGTCAGCTACAACAGCTGTCATTTCCGGCACAATGTCATACCTCTCCCTACAGTGTTTGGCTGAGACAGGCTCAGATTCTGGAGGCATTCACACAAACCTCGGGCACAGTCACCTTGCTGGTTCATGAAAGGTGTGACAGTGGTATCTCTGGACAGGTTGCACAAACTCAACCAACACATTAAATTGCATGATAACTCAAAGCTAGCCAAGGTTACGTCCGTATGAGCTGAAATCTCATAAAGAGTGACTACTACAGATTCATAGCTAGTTTTTCATGTCTACACGCACCATCTGCACATGTGAAGCTGCAATCCAGTTTATAGTAAATGTGTTTTATGTTGCTTCATCAGTGGTACAAGTTGTTTCATCCTAGAATTAAAAACCTTTTACCTGGATGGAATCAGTTTCCCCTTGGGGTAGCACATCAGCGGCTTGTTTGATTGAGCTGCTTTAACCTCCATCACCTCTTCCAAACACTCTTTTGCACTCATATAGTTGTTTTTTAAAGGAGTTCCTCAAATTCTTGTGCTAAATTACCTCTTTTCAGTTGTTTACAAGATAAAGTCCAGCCTGTTGTGAGCAGTCACAGGTATTCAGATAAGAATTTCTCTAACAGCTGTTCTCTCTGTCTTACACAGCACTGTGTAAAATGCACTAAAATAGTTTGTTGATTCTGCAAGTGCTGAATCACTAGCAGCTGTAAGTGAAAATACAATTCTGAAGACATTTCTATCCTGTGAAGGAGGAGGAATGCTTTGAAACTCATTTCTCATGCAGTGATTCACTGATAATAACTCAGAATTTGTTAGTTCTCCAATGTAAATAGACAGTCAAGTCTTATCAGAAGTCTCATGCATAGCCAGCTGCTGATGAAGGCCTCCATGAATGTGAAGTGCACTTGGCTGTCTTTTTGCACAAGCTGAGCAAAAAGTAAGCTAATCACCATAATTAAGACAGAATCTAATATGAATGCCTACTCTGAAGCCCAGGACAGGAAGTTACACTCAGGCAAGCACAATGTCAGATGTCCTACTCTTGTCAACAAGACAAAGGTGAGACAAGGACAAGGTGGAACCTACTCATATGTAGTATTATTAAACTGTTGACAATGTGAACAAGAAAACTGTAAAACAAAAGCAAGCTATCTCAAACACAAGAGAAGCAGCTGAGCAGTGAAAGAAGAGACATGGCAACAGAGGCAAAGGAGAAATAAGAATGAGACACTCTCTGGTCTAACAAAAAGTGCATGAGAAAGTCAGTCTTTTATTTTCTGTCACTCAAAATGCAACTATTTTGGAAAGTCAAATATTTCAATTACCAGGTAAATCAAGGTAAAACAGACCATGTGCCTGGTCTAATGCCTTCTCCACTCCGCTCTGGGGTACTCAGGGCACAAATGCCCAAAGTACATTTAGGGAAGACCAAACCAATAAATTTACATAGCAGGGTGGATTTTTCAGCTGTAAACTTTGCCAGGGTGCGAAGTTGAGCTAGCAGGTGGTATGCCAGCTTGGTTCTGCTGCAATCAGGTACAAAGTTGTGTAAGTCTATCTATATTCCCCTCTATTTTTCTTCCAATTACACAGTTATCATGAATACTCAAGAACACGTCTCATTTGAGAGCTCTGTAAATCAACCGATACTGCATTACTTTTACAGAGTTGTTTTAAAATTCCATACTGTTCTATATGCAGGAAAGTACTGCCAGTAGACCTAAAGAAAACAGAGACTACTGATATGACAATATATCTGATATGCCCAAAGGCTTATAACTGAGCAAGAGAGAACGCATATCAGACACTGTTTGCTGAGTGGCAAGATGTAAGACCACTGATTACCTGTTTAATTACTCTACATATTACAACAAAGTTTAGGACAAAATAAATCAGTTTTAAGTCAAATGGCACAGCCGGACAAGCCACACTTAGATAAGAGGTTCTGTACACTGCTGCCCTTCTTCCTGACTTATTTGATGTTCTGGGATAGCATTTTACCTCATGAAATTATTTTCCACTTTAAAGCCATTTTAAACTATGAAAAATATGGTAAGTATGACAAGTAATATGATAAGTACATCCCAAAAGGCAAGCTTTTCCTGACACTGCTGGTAGTGATTTTAGAACAAGTCAGAGATCACATCATGAGACGGAATATGTACAAGTTTATGGCACCTAATGACATGCATCCCAAGGTCCTAAAGGAACTGACTGATGTAATCACCAAGACATTTTCAATTATTTGAAAAGTCCCTCAGGAAAAGTCCCCAAGTGACTGGAAAAAAGGAAACATCACATTTCTAAGGAAGAGAGAAAGAAAGACCAATGTAACCACAAGTCAGCAAGCTTCACATTAGTTACCTGGGAAGATTATGGAACAGAGCCTCCTGGAAGCCATACAAAGGCATGAACAAGACTAAGAGGGGATCCAAAATAGTTAGCATGGCTTCAGCAAGAGCAGATCATGCCTGGCCAATCTGGTGGTGTCCTTCTATGATGGAGTAATGGCACTGAAGCACAAAGGAAGAGCAACTGATGTCATCTACTTGGACTTCTGCAAGGCCTTTGACATAGTTCCACACCACACCTTAATCTCTAAATTGGAGAGATTTGAAGGCTGGACTCTTCCATGAAAGAAGAATTGAATGGATGATCACAGCCAGAGAGCTGTAGTCAACACTTCTAGGTGTAGGTGGAGGCCAGTGCTTAGTAGTGTCCCCCAGGCCCTTGTCCTGCAACCAATCCTTTCAACATCTCATCAACAATTCAGACAGTGGCATAGAATGTACTCTCAGGAATTTTGTTGATAACACTAAGCTGAGTGGTGCAGTTGGTACAACAGAAGGAAGAGATACCATCCAGAGGCACCTGGGAAAGCTGGAGAAGTTGACCTTTGCTAACCTAAGGAGATTCAACAAGGTCAAGTGCAAAGTCTCACACTCAAGTTTTGACAATCCCAGAGATGTACAGATTAGGAGAACTCATTGAGAGCAGCCCTGCAGAGAAGGACTTGGAAGTCCTGACGGTCAAAAAGCTGGAGGTGAGGCAGCAGTGTATGTTTGCAGCCTGGAGGGCCAAGTCCAAGGGCTGCACTGGAAGAGGAGTGGCCAGCAGGGAGAGGGAGGTGACTGTCCCACTCTGTTCTGCCCTTGTGAGACTCCATCATGGTACTGAGTCCAAGCCTGGGATCTCAAGTACAAAAAAGACGGGCAGCTGCTGGAGTGGGTCCAGAGAAGAGACACAAAAATGACTAGAGGGTTGCAACACCTCTTTTACAAAGAAAGGACAAGAGAGCTGAGTTAATGCCAGGAAGGCACTGGTGAGATCTCACTGTTTCTTTCCAGTTCTCAAAGAGAGCTTATAAACAGGATAGAAGCCGACATTTTACAGTGTCTGATAGCAGCTGGTCATGGGGGAATGGTTTTAAAGTAAAAGAGGGGAGATTTACATTAGGTATTAGGAGTAATTGTTTATTCAGGCTGCCCAGAGACACTATAGGTGTTACATCCATAGAGACATTCAGGCCAGTTTAGATGGGGCCATGGGCAGCCTGGTCTGGTGGATGGCAACCCTGCCCATGGCAGGGAGTTGGAGCTTAATGGTCTTTAAGGTCTCTTCCAATCCAGGCAATTCGATGATTCAGTGATCCAGCAAATCTATGATTCAGTGTTGTTTGTTTATCTGCTTATCATGAGTTATTACCTGATCGATGTTCATTTAGAGTAAATCACAAGATTAGAGTCTTGTACTAGTCCAGAAAAATACAAATACAGTATATGGAGAAGAAAATCAGGCAATTGTAAAATACACTGCAATTTATGTCATCACTTTTCCGAATGAAAACTGTTTTCTTTAAATGATGGGACTCTCTTCACTGCAGAAAGAGAAAACTGTATTCTAAAACTCTGAGATGCACATTACTAAAAATATATCCATTGAGGCATGAGATATTAAGTTACACAAAGTTCCAGAATTTTAGAAGGAAAGCAACACACAGAACTGTGCATTTAGCACATACGAGCCGCATCAGCTAGTACTTAAAGCTTCAGCACTTCAGTGTCACAGAACTCATTCTACAAGGGTTGATCCAAAAGTAATGCCTCCTATTTTATCATGTTGGCCCACGACATCAAGGGTGGATATTGGTGGTAAGGCAGCAGAAGCTGAACCTTCCCACCGGTATTCCATTACATTTTGTTGATGTGTGGCAGATGGCAGCAGAGGGTCAGTCTGACAGAACGGCGTCGGACATGAAGTGTGTTATGAAGAAAAGGTGAGTCATTGAATTCTTTCATGAGGAAAAAAACAGCACCCACTGGCATTCACTGGCACTGGCTGAATGTTTATGGAGACCAAACAATGGATGTGAGCACAGTGAGGCAGTGGGTGGTGTGTTTCAGCAGTGGCAACGGTGATGTTCCAGATGGTCATGCACAGCTGTCACACCACTAAATGAAGAGCATCTCAATCATCTCATCTGCTCAATCATCAGATTACAACCAGGGAACTCTGAACAGAGCTGAACATCAGATCAGCCTCAGTGTATTGAAAATGAGGGTAGCAATGCTGGAATATCACAAAGTTTGCATCAAGTGGGTAGCACAAATGCACACACAAAAGGAGAAAGAACACTATATGTGAGTTTGTCAGAACTTGTTGAATCAATATGAGACTGAAGGTGACAGCTTCCTGCATTGCATTAGTACTAAGACACAGTGTCACCGCTAGGAACCAGAGTCAAAACAGCAGTCCATGGAGTGGTGACATCTGAATTACCCATCAAAGTAAATGTTCAAGATGCAGTCTTTAGCAGGTAAAATGATGTGCAATGTCTTTTGGAATAGGAAAAGGGTAATCCTTCTGGATTTCCTGCAACCCAAATAATCATCGACTCTGACCAGTACACCATGATTAACTGAGCAGAAGGCACAAAACTCCAGAGTCAGGATAGAGAAAAGGAACCTTTCTCTTGGAACATGGTAACATCATGACCCATACTAGTTTGAAGACCAGAGATTACACAGACAATCTTGGCTGGTTTGTTTTACAACAACCACCACATAATTCACATTTGGTACTTTCTGACTTCCGTCTGCTTGGGCCAATCAAAGACGGACTAAATGGACAACATTTTCTGAGCAGCAATGCCATCACTGCAGCTGCAAAACAAAGGGTCATCTCTGCTGGTGCAGATTTCTATGAGCACAGCATGCAGGCTCTTGTTCTTTGCTGGTGAAAAGGCATAGCTCATGGTGGTAACTATGTTGAAAAAATAGCATTTTGTAACTAGAACGCGCTCTATCAAATAGTGTTATTGTGCTCTTTGTATCTGTTGTAGTTTCCATGGAAACAGGGCATTACTTCCAGAGTGACCTACACAGGTCAACACTGAAAGCTGTTTGACAACACTACGCAGAGGAGGAAAGCTGATAAAGAGTCAATCTACTGACACTGCTACTGAAATATCTCCATGTTCACTGCAGCTGGCAGTGCATGCGCACATTTAACAAAGATCATTTGCTTTTCAGAGCACAATGCTAAGATAAAGGAACACTAATCTCTACAGTTTGCAGGGGTAATAACACACTTCTTATCTAATGCTTAAATCCAAGCAAACAGATGCAGCACAAATTGCACTGGGGCAAATCTGAGTTGACAGCTCAAATGCACATTACTTCTTGCTTTATTAAAACAGTCTCCATTAAAATGATGTGAGATTGAGAATAAAACATACCCACAGACACAGGAGTACAAAATGCTGCACAGCTATTCTTGGTAAAAAATGTAAACAGATTTTCCAGAGTCAGAAAAACAGATGTGCTGTAGTTACTGTATCTAATGAAACGTATTTACAATATTGTTGTAAGATGTTCTTACAGTCAGGTTACGACTGGCTATGTGCTGGACAGGGCTGAAAGGAAAGCAAAAAATGCAAAAATCCAAACGTGCAGAATGACTGCAACTGACTGAAGACACTGGTTTTCACTCTCACTTCAGGTGTGTCTACTACTCAGGATAACTGCCTACATGCAGTATTTTCCTTTGCTTTAGTGTATAAATTAAGTAAGTTATCTCCTGCTTAGTAAAGAAAATCATTATACTTACCAAGGACATGAGCCTCTTGAAATAATATTTGACCTGCTTCAACAAGTGCTCAAGATTATTCAATAAGATCTCATCATATGATGTTGTACACTATGTATAAAAATTAACTATGTCTTTCATTCACAACACATCACTATGCTGACATAGAATTACATTCCTGTGGAAACTGGCATCTGCAAAGCTATATACCCCAAAATAACTGGGCATGAACTCATGCTAAATTTACCCGCCAATGTTAGTGCTAAATAACACAGTATTCCAGATCCTCAGCTGTCTTAGAATACCACAATAGTGATGAATACATCTCTCTTTTCTAAGTTTCTCTTCAGTTAACTGAGTCCAGTGAGCTTGCCTGATGTCTTACAACATATCTGATTTTTTTTTAAATAGATTTCCTGTTCAAAGGCCTCATGAATATAAGAACATTTATCCTATAATGAGAGCAGTGCCTACACCTCTGAATCTAGAGCACTGACATGCTGGTTTACCTGTACTACCAAAGCCTGCAGAGCTGCTTACTGACCACTGTACACACACACATTCATCCACTGCATTATTGAGCGAATCAGAACAGCTAACCATGTTAGTATTAAGTGTTTTTGTTTGGTTTTCTTTTTGCGCTCAGACTAAAATGTGCTAAAACCTCAGACAATTGCAGGGATCAAAACATAAGCTAAAAAAAAGAACTTTCAATTGCAGAGAGCATAAATACACAATATATCTGTTTTTGCAGTGCTACCAGAATACTAAAAAGAAACCACAAATACTTCTGAGAAGCAGCTGAACCTTAATCTACTGGTTAGAGTGAGAACGCACAGCTGTAAACAGAAGTAAAATTCAGCCTCATGCTTCCTATCTGCATCTGGCCCTTCAGAAGATACTGGCTTCCTTGGCAACAGGGCAGAAGACATTCAAGTATGGAGTGGAAATTTCTGGGCAGGACTGTAGTTCTATTTACATCATTTTGACAGTCTGGCACAAGACCACACTACCAAGAGATTTATAAGACAAAAGAACTTACGCTGCAAGTCAGATACAACTATATTCCAAATAATATCTTAAAATAGCAACAAGCATGGAGATGTGGCAAGCTAAGCTGCCACACTCATTCTCAATTTCTTCTGTTATACCAGCAAATTACCACATGCCCACACACTGACCTGCAAGTCCCAGAGCCTGGTACTACCGCCAGGAGCACAGTTTTACTGAGTAAAAAAAGCATCTGCAAAAGATAGATTTGGCACATGTGCCACATAGATTTGGATGAAATATTGTCAACTAGATGTAGCTTCACAGTTCCATGGATGCAGTTCCAAAGAAGCTTGTAACCTGCATGCAGAGTGTTTGTTTGAAATGACTTATGCTGGCTAAACTGGAGAAAACAAAAGGGCTTACAATGGAAATGCTGACAGAACTATACTGAGAGTCAGTATCCTCTCAGTTTAGATACATACCTCTGAAAAAGAAAGGCCTGCAACAAAAGAATCTAAGCAGCAGTTATTAGCTACTAGCATGCAAGAAGCAAACTACAGCTAAAATGCTCTTCTGCAGGGACAAAGAATACCAATCGCTGCTGATTCAAATCTGACACAGCTCCCCTGTTTCTGGAAGTACTGTGGCATGGTTGGGAACAATGCTTTGCTCACACAGCTCTGCGATGTAACCCCGGCATCGCACGGTTCCTGGATAGCGAATCAGTGCTCCTGCCATGTGCTGCCCATAAATCACAAACGGGAAACGCCACTTCCCAGCCTGGCACCGTGCGACAGGGCACAGCAAGGAGTGCAAATGGTCACTACACTTTCACCAGTACCTTCAAAAATACAAGAGAACCTATGCACCTTTAAACAAATTAGAAGAGTAAATCACTTTTTACAAGAAATCACGTCATTCCCCCAGCCTGCTCTAACTTTGTATTCTGGGCATTCCCAAACCCTCACAATCAGTGTGAGAATTATGGGTTATGGTAGCTTACTCCACTTCATTAAAAACATTATAAGCTTCATTATAAGCTGGGTGACAGTTGGAATGATGAACTGCACCTTCCTGCTTTTAATGGTGCACTGATGAGGAACAGTGTAGGCTGTCTGTCTCTTCTGTACCTGTACTCAAGCAAGTACTCTCAGTGCCCGCTTTGGAGCTCAGATGCTTTTGAAGACCACAGTCCCTTTCACTGCATGAACACAATGCTACGGAAATAATGCAATTGAAAATGATAATAATTAAAAAATGCCCAAATACAACTACATTGTATTTATGTTTGTTTTTCTTTTGTTCACATTGACACTGAGACTTGACAGATGGGAGTCGTGGGGAACTTCTGCATCATGACCGAATTTTGTTTCTTTGAATGAAGTCTAATATAGCGGATGAAATACTAGCACCTGTGCTTCCACCTGAACTGTAGGTACCAGAAAACAGAAATAAGACTTAACCGAATACACTATGAAGATACCATTCACAGACACTGAACGCACATCAATTTCTCAAGTTGGATCCAGACTATTGTTAGGAAAAAGAGATTTTGCTTAGCAGGAATATGACAGAAGAGTGCTTTTCTAGGAAGAGCATACATTTCCTACAGTAGATTTTCGCAGAGGAAAATGAAAGCATTAAGGAGGACGTTTCTGGGGCATCCTGCAGAAAGAAACCTGTGCGGAGGACCCTGAGCGGGTAAAGGTGCACAGCAGCGCCCTAGAGGCGACCGGCAGGCAGCGGTGAGAGGTGACAGACACACTGCGGGGCCGGGGCTCCGGGGTTCTGCAGCTCCGCACGGCCGGGCCCGCAGCGCCCTTACCTTCGCCGTGCAGCGCCCAGGGCAGATGCGCATAGTCCCACTCGTAGCCGCAGGCGCTGTCCTCAAAGGCGCAGGACCCAGGAGACAGCGGGGCGGCCCGGGCCAGCCAGAGAGCTGCGGGGACAAAGCCAGCCCGGTCACGGTCACGGCCACGGCCACGGCCCCGCCGGGCGCCAGGAGAGCGCCTTCCCCGCGGCCCCCGCTTACCGTGCAGGGCGAGCAGGCAGAGCCGCAGCATCTTCCGCGCCGGGCAGCCGGGGCTGGTGGCGGCGGGGCGGGCGAGCGAGATGGAAGGAGGGAGCGCGGGGGCGCGGCCGCGCCGAGCCCGGGGCTACAGCGGGGGCAGAACGCGGCCCCGCGCACCCCCGGCGGGGCGCGGGGAGGGAGCATCGGCCGCGGGAGGGGCGGGGAGGGGCGGGACGGGCGGGGAGCGGCCGCAGCCGGCCCGGGGGCGCGGGCGGCTCCGGGGGGAGTGGCGGCGTGGCCGCGTGGGGCAACCTGCCGCCATCCGCCGGGAGCTCGGCGGGGATGAGGCCTACGTCCGCTGCCCTCCTCCTGCCGGGGCACCGAGACAGCGGCTTCTCGCTGAGGTGTTACACGCTTGCCTCGCACGCGCACGGCGGCTCCTGCTGCGCAGGGTGAGGGAGCTTTGCCCGAAGCACAGGCGGTGCTGGGCTCCGGCCTTCGGGGCTCGATAACCCCCGAAGCGGGAGCCTGCACGTCACGTCCCCCTTCACCTCTGCACTCCCGTTCAGTGGGCTTACACTCATCCCCTCTCACTTGTTTCAGCAGTCTCTCACCCGGGAAAACTCTGCTGTCCAGCATAAATTCACCACACATACTTTGTCTCCACAGCCTCTAAGAAAATTTCCTTCTGGTGGAAATGCGTTTTCTAAGTACAGTCACTGGCTCCGGTATTAGACCATCTAGGGAAGCTGTAGCAGAAGACCAGGAGCAGACACACAAGGCTTCCTCCAGCCCTTGTGGGAATCATGCAGCCTGCACTGCAGCCTACACTGTCCACTTCAACTACTTGGCCTTTATTTTTGTTGCTTTTGTTAAATTCAGGCATGCATCACAAACATTTAAAGGTTTCTAGCAAAGTCACTTGCAGACAGTGAAAATATCTCTTGAACTCAGTGAACTTTTGAATTCCTAAATCACTGCCACATAACCCATTAATACACTTCTTGATTCCTATCTGCTATCTAGAATGCTTCACCTCGGGTTGACACAGCACCGCATCCTGGCAGCCATGCTGACAGCCCTGGTGAAGCCATGCACAAGTGCTCAGGCCCCACACAGCTCATGCCTTGCTTGTGCAGAGATTACGCTGTGTTACAGTACCTGTATGACACACCACACACAGCTGTTCATTTAGCTCTGCCTCGCAGCCTAAGATCCACATGGACTCCCCCAGATCCTTTCAAGTCATACCCCCCTGCCCACGTGCCAGGCTGAGGCAGTACGCTTGCAGACTGGAGTACGCACAACAGAATTGCATGTCCCAGTGAACACTTCTCACAGGACAGTAACCCACCTGGCAGCTTGAGGCAGCCATGTATGCAAATATCTTCTGAATGTCCACCAGCACATTCTCTGATTTTCCAAGGGACACCCGCCAGGCCTCTCTGGAAACATCAAAGAAATCAGTGGCAAAAATACCTGTCACAAGCTTCTTCCAGAATGCTTCTTCACAAGCATTATAAACACTTTCCCATTTTAGAAATTAGCTCAATTAATATAGGTATGTAATAAAAACGGTAATCTTTACCAGCACAGGTACCCTCACCTTTGGGTTTGTTTGGATGCTGTTATTTATTTACTTACTTATTGCCAGTGTGACCTCAGCCTCTCCTTGTTGCTATTCCAGAGAAGTATAAGCAGCTCAGAAGAGAGATCTCCTCTGAGCTCTGGCAAATCAGAGAATAGAGTCGTAGGGTCATTAACGTTGAGAAAGAACACTAAGATCATCCAGTCCAACCATCAACCCATCTCCACCATGCCCACCAAGCCATGTCCCTTAGTACCACATCTACACATTTCTTGAAAACCTCCAGGGACACCAACACTTCCCTGGGCAGCCTGTGCCATTGGGTCACCACCCTTTCCAAGAAGAGAATTTTTCTTAATATCCAACCTGAACCTCCCATGGGGCAACTCCAGGCCGTTACTTCTCATCCAATCAGAAGGTTCCTCTTGGGAACGCTCTCGAAATCTTCCTCTCTTGTCAGAGTTCCCCACTGAACCTCCTCCTTTAAGAAGCCTGCTGCCTTGATGAGATCTGGGACCTGGTCATTTTCAATTCAAGCTATGCCTTGCTTTAACCACTGTTTTTATATTTTCATCTGTGTATTTATACATCACGGTATCTTAAGGCATTTTATTGCAGAGTGCTGTGCTTCTGACTCCAGGCACAAATTGGTCATTTCTCAGGGACTTAACTAATCCCAAAATGCAAAACTGTCCCTTCAGACACAAGATAATCATAAATTTGATGGATCTTTTATCTCACTTTTGCAGTTTCTGTTTAAAAACCTAACATTCCTGTAACTCATTTTCCTTACTGTGTGCAGAACATCATCTTAGGCATGCTGAGTGGTTTAGAACCAGAGTCCTTAGAATTGTCTACTTTTTTTCAGGGCTCCGTTCTTCATACAGGATTCTTAACCTTATTTTCAGGGTGTTCCCTGTTTCCTGTAACTTCTACTTGCTCCTATCCCTATTCCTTAGTTTAATTTATTCTTGATATTCTAGATCAGAGTTCTTAGTAGGATGCAAAAAAGTCCATACTTCATAGCTCTGCCTTTGGTAAATTAAACTTTTGTCTGAGAAAGGGGTACAGGCAGGGGTAGGCCTGAAGCTGCCAGCTTTGGCATCTGGTTAGCTCTTCAAGAGTTGGGATTGGACTAGATGATCTCTAGCGGTCCCTTCCAACAAATACGATTCTGTGATTCTGTGATTCTGTGAATGGTGCCTGTGTAGCATCTTTTCCAGCTTTTGCAGCTGTCCCTTTTCCTGTTCTGCCTTGCCATCTCCACTGTAGTTTAAGCAAAGCCCCCTCAAATGTTCAAACTTTAAGGCAAGGAAATTATAGGCTCAAACCAAAGCAAACAACAACAACAAAACAAAATGTAGCACCTTCCAGCATTTCCCAGATGGCTTATATATCTATAGCACTATGGTAAAATCACCGTTTGATCAGAAAAATGACAAATCCAAAAAGAAAACCGGCAACTACATTTATTTTTCTCTTTTAACAGAAGTATTGTGATTCTTTAGGCTTTTTAGATTATTATTCTGCCATGGCTGCCAGTTGTGTATGACATGCTCCATGTGAGATTACCAAAGCATTTTCCTATCACTCCAGGAAAAAAAAGCCACATAACTGACACACTGTATGCCATTGCGTTTCATTGTAATGCAGCAGCAGCTTCAAAGCAACTCCTGAGTGATGTTTGCAGAAACTCCATGCTAGAAGTAAGGCAGTAGCATGGCAATGTCTTGCTTCTTCCCTAAATTATTTTGCTTTCATTTTTCTTCCTTCTTTCCAGTACTGTTGTTGCTGGTTTCCTGTAATACCAATTGGTCAGCTGGGAGGGAGTGTGTCTTTTCTTTCAGTCACAACTACTCAGAGTTGTACACCAATGGTCAGTCCCTGAACTCTGAGCCAGGCACAACTCCCTTCCCACCTCTAGTCAGCTCTCATCAATCCTGCTGTTAAGCAAAGCTGAAAGTGAAAAAACTTTCTCACTTTTAAAGCCTTTCACAGTCTCGTCCCGGAGAGATTTTTCTCAACACTGACATCAGCTTCTGCCCACTTTGGACCTCTCACATCTAAGAAGCTCTCTACAATCACCCACATGGTTTCTTTCTTGTTCTTCAGGTTTGTTCTTAAAAGATGATTGTTAGGGTTGTTTTTTTCTTGTTTTGTTTTATTTTCTATGTGAGATTGACCTACAGGAGATTGACAAGGAAATGGGTATCCCAAGACCAGCATAACTTATGCAGGGTTGTTTCAGTACATTTACCACCTCTCTGTTTATCCACAATCCCTTTGCTGAGGCAGAAAACATCTGGGAGTGGAAAAGATTTTTTCTTCTATTTTTGCACAGGGCGCAGTTGAATAGAGGTACTGATCTTTGACTATGGTTCCTAATTGCTATGGTGATACACAAACAATAAGGAATAACAAAGAAATCAGGATCACATCATTTGTTGCATTGCAAATACTGAAATTCTTCATTATTTGTCTCCTCAGTCTGTAGACATAGCTAACTTACCAGACCTGACTTGTGGTGTACAAAAAATTTTCCAAATACAGCCTTTCATTTTAATAGCAATCTGTTGCCTTCTCTGTAAGAAGACTTTAATTAGGATAGATATCTAGTCAAAGCCATACGCACTTCTAATTTGTGTTCCTCTCCTGGTCCAAACTCTCATAGCTGAAATCTTCAGAGTCTCAAATATTCTCATTTCAGGATATATCAACTGTGAAGTGATTCAGACAGATGACTGGTTAATACCTCTGCCTAATCTTTTACAATAAATGGATTTATTCTTGATTCAAAAGGAGCCAAACATGAGCACGACAAATTGTTCTGAAGCTAGCTATGTGCACCTGGCATGAATCGATGGCAGTACCAGGGCAGCTGATCAGATGAACATCTCTAGTTTGAAAACCACACTTTTTTTTTTTTTTTTTTTTTTTTTTTTTACACAGGATATAAACATACAGAATCAAGTATAGTGGTGCAGTGTAATTTTGAAGAGCTTGTGTCCCAAATTAGGAACTGATAGCGTTGATTCACCAAAATCTGCACTCTCGGAGAAGAGCACCTTGAATGATTTCACCACTGTTCCTATAGAAGGTGAAGATCTTAGCAGGAGTGGCAGAGTGACATAGGAAGAACTCCCATTTTATTAATTAATAATTTTTAATCAGGCAAGTCCAGTCGCTGCATCCTCTCAGGAGCCTGGGAAGTAAGAAGAGAGGTAATGGCCACGACGTGTGAACATAGGATGGAAGTTATGAAATGCAAAAGGAAAAGTTGAGCAGAAATGTAAATAGGGATTAATATTGGGAGCTGGAATATTGGGGTTCTGAGGTGTACAGAACTGCTTTACCGATGGCAGAGTTTAATTCCATCTGCACTTCCCCAGCACACTCACAGCCAGCAAGCAATGTGCAGGCAGGTCACATTTGTATTTGTTTTCTTTCAAGGCAGGAGAATGAAGAAACCCAGGATAAGGCAGAAGACCAATTACATCTCTCTCTAAACCTGATTATTAGGTGAGCTTGCTTTGAAGACAAATCTTATAAACAGGCCTCAATCTACCTTACCTTAATTGACTTCTTTTGTGCTTCCAGATTCACAGCAGAGAAACAGAAGTTCTGAGCTTTTCCATATTTTCAGCACTCCAAGCTACAGATACTCTCCAGGGCTTGTTTTGAAATCCTGGAAAATACACTTCATAAAAAGGTCTCACTGCATGCCCAGGCACATCCAGACTTTCCACTTGTTCTC
Organism: Callipepla californica brunnescens; assembly: GCA_023055505.1. NCBI lineage: Eukaryota > Metazoa > Chordata > Aves > Galliformes > Odontophoridae > Callipepla > Callipepla californica. Next base: position 11,787,389 of record JALIRH010000023.1, on the reverse strand, counting down.
AGACACTGGACACTAGTACTGTTCTGAGTTGGAAAAGGACATTGGGGCTGAACAAGGAAATGAGGTCTTGTAGCACAGTTCAGTGTTCACATTTTGGTCTCCTCACATACATGTGCTAATGTTATTAATATAGTGGTGCTGTAACTGCTTATGGAACTTCACAAGTCAAATTAAGCAGAAAGCCTGGCATATACTTCTTTTTGTGTTTAACTGCAGTACAAAATATGCCACTAGTTTTAGCTGAGGCCCCTTAAATTGATTATGTGACCATAATTAAACCATATAACTATGGGTTGAGGTACCTGCAGTGTCTTGTGTCTATTGTCTCCAGTACTTCACAACTCAAATTGCTTCCATTCTACTTTATGAGCTGGTTTCTGTGGTTACTGACTTCTCCCCTCCCTGGAAATATCTCATGCTTTAGGGATATTTCTGTTGGTTTTCATGGGCTTCTCACAGACTAAGGTACAAGTCTACTGTGTCTTTCTTAGAACACAACCATACTATATCACAGGAAACATTAACAGAGGCACACAGCTGTGCCCATTTCAGCATTGATATCTGGCTTATTGCTGCCCTTGTGTACAATACACACATTGTTCGAAGGGACTCAGTCATGGTTGGACCCTATGGGCTGAACTTTGTCATAAGTGAAGCAGAAAATGCTTACAGTCCTGCTTCTCTTTGAAGATACTAAACTACAAAGATACAGCAAAGTGAATAAGGACTCCTCTTTTGTGTTGTTTATGAAAAGACTGAAAAAAAGTCCTGACAGTTTTGTTTGATTTTTTGTTTTTTTTCTGATTGACATCATGTTACTCTATTAGCAGCAAAGTGCAATTGACAAAATGAAGGAGTGTGGAAAGCTTCTACCACTGCCGTCTATAGCATGAGCCACGCATGCACATTAGCACAGCAGACACAGCAGTGTGCTTTTTAGAGTAGCTTAGAGTGGAATTTTTTTTTCATTCTATTGAACAGGTTATGTGTAAAGTTTTGGTGGGCTCCACTCTGAGCAGCCTGGTACAACTTAGTATTAACAAATTACATGGTTATGACACATTGTCCCCACATATTTTGTCTTCATTCAGGATAGCTACTCTTCCATGTTGCTTCCAGTGATTAATACTCTAAAAATTCCATGCAGAGACCAGGAGTGAAAGAAACAGTTGAGAATGACATCTGCATGTGAAGTTATTAAACAAACTAAATCCCGATGATTTGTTTCAGAGTTTGTACAAACTCTGCTGGCACCAGCAAACTGCAACTTCCTCTGTGGAAAAACCACACAGATGCTGAAGAAATGAACCGAGCATAAAAGCTTGGTTTTACAGCTAATTACTGTTTTATAACAGCTGTAAGGTCTGATTTTCATGTGTTTTTTAAACTAGAGGGATGACTGGACTGTAAGATACCTAAACATTGGCTGCGAGCCTTGTTAATGGCCTGCTAGCTTATTGAGTTGTTGGCCTCTAAAGGATGAAGGCATTGGTCACTGCTTCCAACTGACAAGTCTATCGTTTTCAGTAAACGCACTGAGTGCCAGTCACTGTTACATAAATAGTCAGGTAGAGGGGTATGAAGTTGATATCCACGCTTGATCTATGCCAGAGAATCCCTTCTCTATCCTCATGCTGCAAGGCTTGTGACCCACTCACTGAGAGAAGGAAGACAGTAGGTTCACAGCAACAGAAGCACAACACTGCAGAGCAGGCCATAAGGAAGGCAAAGTGAGATGGACAACTTTATGCATAAGCTGGCTGCAGATAATCCAGCTGAAAAGTATTTTTTTCTGCATGCACACATTTGAAGGAGTTTCCTCACTTAAATCCAGGCTACGTCATCTGACAGAAGATAAAACAAAAGAAGACTTGGCCTCACCAGGCAAAGAGAAGGCCTTTGGTGGAGGAACTCCTTAGGTACTCTACTAAAGAAAAGAAATTTTGAAATGAACTTTGAGAGAAGAAGATGCTATTGTTCCAAAGTCCATATTCAAAGATATTTTGGTTCCTGGACAGAATCAGGGAGTAGCATTAAAAATAATTGCTTCACAAGATTTATGGACTCAGACTCAAACTTGATGAGCCTTGGTTGAAAAGAGCATGAGGTCAAGATTGCATCATTGCCTTTAGGCCAAATAAATCTTGTTATCACTCTGTTCCAAACCTGGCTTCTCCATTTTGGAATTTAGTTAGTGTGAGCTGCACCATTATGATTGTAAAAGCTGATACAGCTATTTCAAAATGGTATTTACAGTGGAAAACCTACTGTAACAAATCCATAAAATAGCCTGACTTCCTGAAAATGAAAAACAATCTTCTGAGACATCCATTAACAGTCTCATTGTCTGTTATTGCTTCCACTTCTTGGTTTGTTTTGGTTTTGTTTTTTTGTACAAATGCTTGGCCACTGTTAGACAGCACTTAGTCACTGTTAGGGAGGAGAGAGACCTATTCTAGGGGATGGGGAAGTGAATAGCTGTGAGGTAAGCATGATGTTTTTTTACTAACTTCAAAACAGGAGCATGAAGCATGGAAAATTGGACGGGATCTCTAAAGATGATATAGGGAGTAAGGGAATTATCTGAAATCATATTCTTAAAACCTTCCTTCCAGTGAAGTATCCATTCACTTCAGTGTACAGGATTCTAAATACATCTTCTGATTTATATTCTGCAAGTATCAATTTATGTGATGAATTATGTCACTGATCTCTTTTAAGATTCTGGTATGTTACTGAGTGATATTTCAGCTACTCACATATTAATATACACGTAAGAACAGTAATAAATTACGCAATTCAAGTTGTACTGTAACTGTCAAGTTACTGAAGGTCATGTCTAGATGAAAAGAAAATCTTTGTGCTATATATAAAGTTGTGGACTCAAATGTTTATATATTTATAACAGATGTGTAGTCTAAACATTAATTTCAAAACAAGTGTGTCATTGACTAGAGAAAACCATCTGATATCATCCACCTGGACTTCCATAAGGCCTTTGACGTGCTTCCTGCACTGAAGAGGGATGGATTTGAAGGGTGTTCAGTTCTGAGAGTAAGAAATTGGTCAGATGATTGCAGTCAGAGGGTTGTGATCAGTGGCTCTATGTGCAGGTGGAAACTTGTGATGTGTGATCTCCCTCAGGGACCCATCTTGAGGCATACTTTATCCAGGACATAGACAGTGGGATGGATTGCACACTCAGCAAACCTGCAGATGACACTAAGCTGAGTGGTACAGTCAGTGCAACAGAAGGAAGAGATGTTATCCAATGCTTGAGACGTGGACCCACACAAACCTAATGAGGTTCAGCAAGACCAAGTGCAAGGTGCTGAACTTGGCTAAAGGCAATTCCAGACATGTAGAGACTGGGAGAAGAGCTAACTGGGAGCAGCTCTGCTGAGAATAACTTACAGGTTCTGTTGGACAAAAAATATAGAACCATGGCATATACCAAGTTGGAAGAGACCCAAGAATGATCAGGTCCAATTCCTACCTCCACAGAAGACCACCCAAAATTCCTATGTCTGAGAGCTTTATCCAAATGTTTCTTGAACTCCAGCAGCTCAGTGCCATGACCACTGCCCTCAGGAGCCCATTCCATGCCTGACAATCCTGTTGGTGAAGAATCTTTTCCTCGTCCCGAACGTGACATTTCACTGATGCAGCTCCATGCTGTTTACTCCAATCACATCACTGCCACCAGAGAGGAGAGCTCAGAACTGCCCCTCTGCTCCCCTCTTGAGGAGCCATAGGCCACCACGAGGCCTCCCCTCAGCCTGCTCTGTGCTCTCTAATAGTTCTGTGTCCTACTTATATTGTAGTGACCAAACTGCACACAGTCTTGAGATACTAGCTGCAGAAGAAACAGGGGAATGCCCATCTTTTCAAATGCAACTTCATCATCCAGAGAACTGTGCAATGAAAAAAAATGAGGTTGCCATGGTAGAATATTATTTGTGTACAAATAAGTGCCCTGTGGTCAGTTGCTCCCTCAGATGACAGTGCTTTTGCAGAACTTAGAAGAAAACAGAGGAGAAAGACATATATGAGGAGATGTGCAGGGATGGAAAATGGAAAAAAAAAAAAAAAAAAAAAAAAGGAAGTGAGACAAAAGAAAAGGAAGATTTGTTCAGTACTGTTTAAAACCATTAGGCCCTATTTTTTTCATACTGTGTGAAGTAGATCTGCAAGTTCCATAACAAAGCTGCCTAGCAGGGGAAAAATAACTATCCAACACAGTGCAGAAATTCTGCAGAGGAGGGTTGCCCAATTGAAGAGCCTCCAAGGAGCAGTTCAGCTGTGCCAAGAGCTTTTCTGTTTCCTGAGTTAGCAAGGCTGTGGCAGATAGAGTGTCAGCATTTTACCCTTTTATTTTGGAGTCCTGGAACTGGAAGGTACTACACCTTCCTGACTGCTGAGCTAAGGTTTCATGTGGCTTGATGTCATGTTGCAATCAATCTCTTAACCTGAGTGTCTCTTCCTTTGTCAGAACTTTCTCTTTGCTAGCATAGGTACCATATCTTCTTTTCAAGTGTACTGACAGAGCAAGGACAGGCATAAAAAGGTATGAGATGACCACAGCAACAATTCCAGATGCGGCGTCAGATGGTAAGTATATGAAGGAAAAGCATAAAAGTGACCAACTCTGAATTGGCTGAATTGTTGCAGATCATGTTGAAGTAAATAATAATTTAACTGCAACTGGAAAGGAAATCGAGTTACTTGCATACACTGGAGATCATTGATTACTACAGAAAGTTCAGCTTCACTTCTACAAACTTAACAAATTAGGCAGCCCCATCTGCTTCCTCTTTTTTAGTTTGACACATACCATGAATGTACAGAACATAATGCATACTTAACGTTAACCTAAAGCTGTACAGGCAAGTAATGCCACAGGGTTCCTTCTGACCTGTTCAAGCTATGTGCCAGCGTTTTGCATACAACAAAGAAAAATTTCTGCAATGTATCACTTACTTTGATTACAAGTCACAACTTGCTACTTGCTGTTACTGAAAAACCTGAATGGCAGCACAGCAGTGCTCCTGTGCAACCCACCAATCCTGACATTCTGCTTGTTCCCCTGTGATAACTGGCCCTTTGTTTTCTTGCTACACCAGTTTCTTTTGATCTGTGAATTCTGCAGCACTCAAGCAGTGTTATAGCATCTTTAAGAAGGCAGTTATTCTAATGGCATGAGACAGGAAATTGTTGGAAGAAGAAAGGAGAGAGATGCAGGAGGTTTTATTTATTTTTATTTATTTATATTTTATTTATTACTGTTTGGAATAATCCATTTCATTTCTCAGGCAGAAGAAAGCATGCTAATAAACACAGATGTTTACATTTTGAACTTTATTTAACATTCAAGGCCTGATCGAATTTTATGTCCCAATTTTATACTTCAGCAAAGTTCTTGCTGATTTACCCTGCTGTTGGTGTGAGGAGAGTGAGGCTTGTCAGCTTGAAATATTATATAACCCAAGATAAGAGAGTCTACAATCCAAATAAGGGACATAAATACCTTAAACTTAGGGGGATACAAAAATCCATGTATGTCCTGCCCCATCCTTAGAAGCCAAGTTCCATGAAGAAAAACAACGCTGCTTTGGTTAGCCCCCACTCGCTTTCCAACTAAGAAGCATTGCCAGTTTATAAATCTGAAAGGACTAAAAGGAATTCCTCAGGTTAAAACATCTGTTCCCTGGGAATTACTTAGTGGCGACTGTCGGACATTATGAATTCTCACTTTCTGGCAGAAGGCATGACTGAGTCACACTAATCATCTCTTAACAAAAAAGACAGCCCAAAAAAAGTCTAGAAACTTTAGAGGCTCTTCTTCCTGTTTTTAAAGCTAGCAGACAGATGAGGCTATTTCTTCTAAACTTCTTCACATAGACAAAAAAAGAAAAATAAATAAATAAAAGCCTAAATGACATCCCTTCTTGTGGCTGTGTTTTGCACTGTCAGCTGGTTTGATCCATGTCTGTAAACAATCTAAGTAGGCATGCTGGCCATCTCACACTAGGCGAAATTGATCATATATTCAGGTAGTGCATCAAACACTGAGGTTTGTTCTCCCTTCTGTGGTAAACAAAGTTCATTTCAATTGCCAAAAGAGTGACAACTCTATGGCTTCTTTCAACTCTGTAGAGACAAAAGCAGTGGCAGTTACAGCCAATGGCAAAGACCACAGGGGAAAATGGCTGAAAACTAGTGACTCTGGGAATGAGATTTCCCCAACAGCATACTTTTGAGGACTAAGTCCTGTGATTGGCTTACACAATATGTATATTTCTCTTTGAATTATGTTCCTCTCATACTGGGGCTGTTCCATTTTTTATTCCTAGCCTCAAGACAAGGTAGGTTCAATAACTGGCAAACTGTCAGATTCCCTATTTTCATTAGTTTCTAGGCATCAGTTGCTCCTCAGTTTCATTCTGGCATGGATCTTCTCTAAAATTTTTGTCTAGCTGGCAGGCACAGAGGTACCTTAACAGCATCTTTCTGTTGTTTCTCCAGTATCATCCCCATGGCTAAAGCTCACAGACAGATTTATCCTTATGATGTACCAGTTTCTGGAGCCAGCAGGGGAACAAAACAGAATAAATGGTTAGATACTTGGTTATGATTGAGTCAACAAGAGCTGAATCATCATCAAGCTTCCTTCCCAAAGCTATTCTATGATTCTGTGATTCAAGAACAGTCCAGAGAAGGGTTTGCATTCATATTTGACACAGCTACAATTTCATCAGCTTCATCAGCGTGACTGGAGACATCACCCAAAACAGTCAGGCATCCACTTCCTTGTCCAGAGCCAGCAGTATGAAAAGTCAGAGCTGGGCTCTATCAACATAAAAACAGCACGGTAACCTCCAACTCCACTGAATTCCTTTATATGGATGTGGTCCGGGCTGAGAGTCTGGAAAACCTTACCTTAACCGACAAGCAGTCATTTGCTCATAACAGTATTAAATGATGGTACCCATCACTCTGAACTGTATGACAGCTGGCTGACTGTCACCAAAATCACACTCCACAGAGCAGAGAAGCCACAGGCTGAAAGGGCTGTAGAGATGTTCCTTGCTGTTTTGGTCTGACATACTGGTCAGGAAAGCAAGCAGATGCCTGTACTGCCACTATTTGTACAGCAGGGTGCGCAACAGATGGAAGGAAGGCCACCACTCACGTACTGGACCTTCTCAGAATAGAATCAGTATTAAACCCCTTATCTTTTCTCCTTCATGACTTCTACCTGCCTTTTGTTGCTATGGTTCCATAGATGGAAGCACCACATGCCAAAGTGCTTTAGATCAGGTTTCTCATACTTTCTCAGAAGAGACTTCAGCAAGCAGAATGAGAGGACCACATGCTGGAGAAGCCCATTAGCAGCTGGTGTTGCCATTATCTTAAACAAATCACACTTGAAATTTTGTGCATCAGTCAGCCTCCTTGCAATTTCTCTATGAATGAGCTAATCTAGGGCTCTCTGTGAATTGTAGTTTGGAATATACTATGATTTGGATCCCAGATTCATCTAGCAGAATGACAGATTTTGGCAGGCACCTCTGGAGATAGTCTAGTCCAAAGCCAGGTTCAAGAAATGTCAGTGACAGCAAACTGACCAGGAGGGTGCCCGGGTGGGTTTTTAATAACTCTAAGAACTGAGTCTCCACAACCTGGATAAGCAACTTGTTCCAGTGTTAAACTATGCAGTGAAAAGGTTTTTATTTCTGTTTAAGTGGAATTTCTGCTTGTGTCCATTGCCTCTTGGATTGCTTGTGCCCTGCTGAGCTGACAGTCCAGCAGATATGAGGGTGATTGGAGATATCCAAAAAGAACAGGACCTGCAAAAGTGAGGTTTCTCCCAGCTACCTGAAGGAGAACTCATCTACTCCTTTATTCGCAAGCCATGTGTCTGCTGTGCTGAGGAATAGCTCCATGCATTTCTGCTACTGTCTTATGTAGAGGGAAACTCTTCCTCCTCACTTGCCTGCCTGACTTCCCTAGTGAGCATGTATGACAACATTCCAGCCAGTGAGCTGTAGTGAGACCACTGCCCTGCAACACAGACCCCCTGTTTGCTATCCTGACTGCCACGGATAATTAAATGTTAAGGGGCACTTGTGAAAGTATCTCATGTTAACCTCTATCTCATCCTTATTACTTACAGCACTTTTAAGAATAAAAAGGTAATAACCAATAAGCCATGATTTTTCCCAACTTAATCCCAGATCCTCTTGTAGACAGAAACAGGAAACACTGGAAAGGAACTGAAAAGGAACTTGAGCACAGCAACCTATCATATGCTTAATTTTGTCAATCCCTTTTCAGAAAATGCTATATTTGAATTTTAAATTACTTCAAAAGAATATATCATGCCAGACTTCTGTTTTGGTAATGGTCTGAAAAAAAGATAGGGAGAAAGGAAAGTCTAATACTGCTTGTAAGACAGCTATAAGCTCAGGCAGAATTGCAGCACCTACCCCAAGTCTTGGAAGCTGACGTTCCCCAAAGAAATCATGACAAAGAGATGTGACACAGAATCATGACAAAGAGGGTGTGAGCAGGCACAGTCACTTCGGCTAAGGGAATGCGTTGATGGGAGGAGGAGTCAGTGCACACCTGTGCTCACCAGGCACGTCCACAGGGCGTTTTGAACAGCATGGAAATACTAAAAGGTGATAATATTGACGCCAAGAAACCTGACGGAGTAACCTGACATGCCAATGAGTTATATCAAGCAGGTACTACCTTTATGACACTGCTGGGTGCAGAGGGGATCACTGCACCAAGCGTGCACCCCGAGGGAAACAATGACATTTAAAGGCACGGTAGGTACTCATTATATTCAGAGAAATGTGTTACATATGCTTTGTGTTTCTGAGCATTTGTCCCGTCCCTCTGAGTATGCATCCTGACATGTGGGGAGGGTCTCTGGGCTCCATCTGGTGGTCGCTGGATGAGGGCTAGTAGTCATCTTCATGAGGACTCGGTGTCTTCCTCACTGTAAACTTCTGACTTTTCCGGGGGGCTTGAACTCAAACTGTTCTCTGCTACTGTGTTGCTGAGGCATCTATTTTGTTTCCTCATTTTACTTTCAAGATTCGATCCTTAAGCTTTTTTTAATGCAAATGTTCTGAGCTTATGTCTGCTAAGCCTAGATTTGTACTAGCAGTCTGTCCTTTTAGATGATATCTGCATAATTTAGGTGATAACACTGTTCAATATTCCTGATACAATATCACCATGGTGATATTATTGCAAGGAGCAGAAAGAAAACAGCCAGGAAAAGGATGGAACGTGAACTAGCAGCATGGGCAGGGAGGCCAACTTGTACAGGAAAGGGTGGGGGCAGAAGAGGAAGACAAGATCAGCTGCAGGGGCAAAGAAATCCAAGTCTGTGCTGAAACTATTCTTTGTCAGATTGAATCACATGTTAACAGCCTCATTTTCCCTTGTTGTGTTAATCGGCGCGTTATGATGTTTGCAAAGAAACAGATTGACTTCTGAACAAATTTAAAGACTGCAATATTTCTTCCCTGATGGAAAAGCTGCAGCTTGCAAGCTGCGTCAAACCGGTAGCAGCAGTGAGTCAAAGCAGATGGAGAGTACTCCTGACTGGCGCGTTTCCTGCAAACATCCAACAGACGCTTAACTGTCTCTGATAGCCACAGGGGCCGTTTAACAGCGCCAGGCTTTAAAAGTCAACACTCCTTAGTTACCTGCTGAGTACTGCGCAAAATTCATGTTTACAGCCTCTTAATCTGTCACAGCTTTTGCAGCCAGCCTCACCTACCACTGCAGCGGATTCGCTGCCTCTTTCCTACCACTCTGATAATTTTATATTTCACATGACGACGCTGTTCACTTCAAAAAAACTTTATTGTGTTGTTTCATTATGTAGGATGATACCACTTAAAATTTGGAAATGGCAGTTACAAACGGCTCCATAAAATAAAAAGCAGTCTAAAAGCAAAATGCTGCGCCCGATTTGCTTCACTGAATATCCCAGGAAACAGGTATGCACAACACAATACAGTATGAGTTTTATTAGTACCTACTAAACAAAGCTCCCAGTGCAGAAGTTAGCAAGGAAGCTAGCATCCAAGAATGAATTTGTGTCCATGTTTTTACATCTACAGCTGAAGGTTACTGCGGTGCTTACAAAAGTATTTTTGTTATTTGGGAAAACTATTTTAATTTCCAGTTTGCATGTATTTAGGATGACAAATTCTAAGTTAAGAGTGTCTGGTTTTAAATACAGCTAATATTTCTGTGACTGAAGTTAACAGCAGCAGGAGAATCACCAGATACATGTGTATCCTGTATTTTTTTGTCTGCATAGCATGCGTTTCTGTGGGTACTGGAAGTGCAAGCAGAGAGATTCTTCTCTCCTACCAGGCCAATGGATATAGCTGAAAAAAAAATGTATTTTTTATTGTCCTTCCCATGTGCTTAGGCCACCACAGCCACAGCACTGTTTCTCCAGATCAGTTTTGGGGGGCAGCATTGGAATAATCATTACAGCAACGGCAGAAGTTGGCTATTTCAGGGCTTCCTATTAATGTTTCCTTTAGTTTTGATCATCATAGATGGATAATTTTTATTCGGAGTTAAGAATTGAACAGCGTCTAGATGGCTTGTGGCCAGATACATGCAACCACCTCAAACATGATGGTTAGGAGAAAAAGGCAGCTCATGATCTTTGTTAGCGCTGCTCTTTGAATAAAAAAGAACTCAAACAGCAAATGGTGTGTTCCTCTTTTCAGTAGCAAACTCACTTCAGAGGAGCAGCCCAAGGCCATTTTACAGGAGATTCATTGCACATAAAGGATCTTTGTACAATTACCAAATTCTTCTAATCTGGAAAATATATCAGTTATCTCTGAAGTAGTTTCAGAAACAAGCATTGTACTATCCTATAATTGCAGGCATTCCTGTGCAATTGAAAACTGTTATTGCGCTACTACTTTGATATGCAATTAAATGTAGTTTGTTTATAAAGTGTTTACGGTGTTTGGCACTTCTATATCCAGTTATTTCTGCATTGTTAACTCTAGGGCAGTCAGAAGTTACTCACTGCCAGAAGAAGTGACATGACACATGTGATGACCTGATTTTCTTTTTATGTTAGGCATATCCATTTAAGGATAGTTCCATAAGGAAATTAAGGATAATTTCAATAACTTGTATTTCAGTTACTCTTGCAAAGTGAAAATAATTCTTTACAAAGTTAAAATGAGTACTTTTTCAATAAAGTTTATTTTTTATAGACAAGACCATTTTCAGTTGCACTGAAGATAATAAGGATGCTTAAAAGTTATGGAGGGCCTAATTTCTCAAGGAACATTGGGGATCTAGGGCAAACCACACTGCAACAGGATTTTGGTTTTAATACATATAATCTTTGTGTGTCTGAGTGTGAACACCAAGGGCTCTATGTGAACCCCTGAAGGTATTCTGGGTGACCATGTCCTGTCCATGCTTTCTTTATGCTTTGTGTGCCACTGACCTCATTGCCCTCAGGAGATGACAGCCTGGCCCTGCGTCTGTTGCTTGCGATGAATCTCTCCTACGGTGCCATGTAATCAGAGTGTCACACAAAGCCAGAGCAGCACTTTGTACCACTTCCCCTCTTTGGTCAAAGCCACGGGCCATTTTGTTTCCACAAACACATGAGAACACATGAGTTGCTGGAGCTGGACAGTAATAAATTTCCTTTAAAAATAAAAGACATACTCTTTTCAGTGGTGTCCAGCTAAAGGACAAGGGGCAATAGACACAAATTGGAATACACAAAGTTCCATACAAACGTGAGAAAGAACTGTGAGGGTGACAGAGCACTGGCACAGGCTGTGAAAGCAGGTTGTAGAGTCTCCTTCTCTGGAGATATTCTAGACCCATCTGGATGCTGCCGTCTAAAATCCAAGAAGAAAACTTTCTGGCTGCTATGTGGTGTTAGAAAGCAGCATTCCTTTATTCCTCACAATATGTACCAGGAAACTTGACAAATGAAGCACATATTCCCAGAGTTCAAGTTCTGTATTTAAACAGTTGAGACATACGCATGCAATACATTGGTATATATATTCATTCTTTTCCAATAACTCATTAGTAGATGCTGATGTCCTTCTGGGCATAAATGGTAGGGGTCTACGGTGGTCTTAGACTATTTACTTCCTCCTCATTTTTCCATCATCAGCATCATCACAGTGACTTCGGGTGACCTTTACCTGTTTTTCCCCAATTTAGCAAATTTCTGTTGCTTGTTATGCCGTAATGTGCAGTTGTCTATTGTAGTGCACTGTAACCCAAAACAATATATGTGAAATCCAAGGAAAAAATCCTTGCACCTGGTGGATACAAAGATAAAAGTAGTCTATTGTGACTCCAGTACTCCTGTGAAACAGGATTGTGGAGGAAAACAAGGCTGTTCACACACCAAACAAAGCTAAACTGTAAAGTTTTAGAACTAGCACTGACTGATTCCTTTTGCTAAACTAATATATTGGTCCTTAAACTAATATACTGATCCCTCTTGCTAAACCAGCCTATTTTAATGTAAACCAGACTAAATCAATGCTTTCCTACAAATCTGTGATTCTGTATGACCAAATACCACATTATCCCATTCCATTATCTCACTGCTAGATAGGCTGAAATTTGTGTGCTCCACCTAGCAGAAATAATGCAGCACATTCCTGCTGTTAATACAGAGGTAGAAAATGTCACAGCAGGGCCTGTTTTTGTGTCGTGATGGATCTTCTTTCCATAAAATGAGGTACTTTCAAGTCATGAACTGAATATGCCTTGTGATTTCCTATTAGGTTATGTGTACTGAAGGAGACACCGTGGTAATTGTTCACCACAATAATTAGCCCCATAAACACTTGCAGACTTCAGTCATATAAAGTGCAGAATATGTAGAACTAGAAACTAAACATCCTGTTAGCCAAAGTAAGGAGCGAGTTAAAGTGAGCAGTGTTTAATGATATAATGCCATGCAGACAAATCTGAGCTGAGCTGAAAAGATTATGGCTAGTTTAGCACTTGGCATGGAAGCAGTGGCAGTAAAGTGAAATGGTTATGAAAAGCTACAGTGAGTATGCAAAGTGAGTGTGCTTCTACTGAGACAAGCTGTCTCATTTTGCAAAAGCCAGAAATTCGATGGAAAAGACATGCAAATCTATGCCAAAAGGTATGCCATCGTCAACAAAGCTTTCCTGCCTGGAGTCCTTGTACATAGTACTGCCAGGAGCTTCTCATTATTGCTGCAGACAGCTTCAAACACAACACGAGTGTGAAACAGCAGCTGTTCTTTTTTACAGCCACTTGGGGAAATGTGGTACCCATCATAAAGTAAGACCATTTTTATAGGGAAGACATTATGCAAAAAGCACAGCGCAATCCTTCACTGAGATCATTCATGCTGAAGAACTAGTTGCGCTGGTTTTCCTCAAACAGAGGAATTCTAAAACAGCCATCAGAACAGAGAGAGAGACCTCTCTGGAGAGAAAAAAATGAAAGCATTTTGTTTTAAAGATAGAAATACAGCACATGAATCTTCCTAAATGTGCATACAAAAAAATAAAGCATGTGAAGATCCTAATTCTAATCTCCAGTACACTTGTGAAAACTAGGAGAAAGCCTCTGCCAGCCAGTGGAAAAGCATTTCAGGAGGAAGCTCTGGAGAATTTAAGAAGTACAATTACATTGGTGTGAAACAGCTGAGGAACATGAGAGCTGCTGAACTCAGACCACAAACTCATTAAGGCCGGAACTGCTTCTTTGTTTGTGGCTGGTGCCTACTCCTTAATTGCCAGTGCTATTACCAAATGAGAGTAGAACTGAAAGCCCTGAATTTTGCTAATTCAAAACAGAACTAGAACTGCATGTTCTTACAATATCTTAGAATGGGAAACTGAATTCTGATGAGCTGAAATAGCAGAAACCCTACTACAACTTGTCAAGGATTAGTGAGTTGATTACACTTCACTTTGCTGCGATCATACGCTGTGTCCAGCACTATCTTTTTATGCAGTCTCCTGCTTTTTAAAATAGGATTAGTCATTTCTGTATAATTTGATGATGATTCAAAAACTCTTGAAGAACAGAAATGAGAAAAACACCGGTGTTGCAATAAATACTGTTCTGAAAACACTGGCACAGTCAGAACTAAGTAGTCAACCTGCATCAATCTGTCTCACAGTGACATATTTCCCTGCTTTTGTTTGTAATATTCTCTCAATATTATTATGTCAGTCTTTCCACAGTTTCAGTGCGCCAAAGCAATGCATCAAATGCTGCAATTGGAAAATGAAGGTCATAAAAGGCCAGAGAATAATAGAATAATCCCTAGTTGATTCCAGTAATGGCCACAGGCAGGAAAATAATAATGATTAAAAAAAAAAAAAGACAAAATAAAACGAGATCAGATGTTGATTAAAAAAAAAAAAAAAAGCATTTAATAATCTAATGTAGACACTGAGGGAAGGAACAGAGTTTCCATTGATAACAATGGAAACAAGTGAATGACTTAAGTTACCCCGAAATGCAGCAACCAGAAAAGATATATAGCTAGGAAAACTTCATGGGAAACAAAGAGAACATTTGGTCTTTCTGTAAACTTGCTATTGATTTTTTTTTCCCTGTTCTTCCGAAGCAGCAGAATCCAGGACTTCTGAGGAGCTGAGTTATTTGCCACATTTCTGATGGAAAAATGAGTCAAAATTGTAGAAAGAAGTATCTGTGGTGAAAAATTAATGCAGTGTGGATGTGCATTCAAAAACCACACTTTTTTTTCAGGCCAACATTAATTTGCCACTATACCCAAACAGTCACATTTCTCTCTCCTGGTCTCTCTTTCTTTTTCTTTTTCTTTTTCTTTTTCTTTTTCTTTTTCTTTTTCTTTTTCTTCTTTTTCTTTTTCTTTTTCTTTTTCTTTTTCTTTTTCTTTTTCTTTTTCTTTTTCTTTTTCTTTTTCTTTTTCTTTTTCTTTTTCTTTCTTTTCCTTCCTCCCTCCTTCCCTCCTTCCCTCCTTCCCTCCTTCCCTCCTTCCCTCCCTCCCTCCCTCCCTCCCTTCCTTCCTTCCTCCCTTCCTTCCTTCCTCCCTCCCTCCCTCCCTCCCTCCCTCCCTCCCTCCCTCCCTTCCTCCCTTCCTTCCTTCCTTCCTTCCTTCCTTCCTTCCTTCCTTCCTTCCTTCCTTCCTTCCTTCCTTCCTTCCTTCCTTCCTTCCTTCCTTCCTTCCTTCCTTCCTTCCTTCCTTCCTTCCTTCCTTCCTTCCTTCCTTCCTTCCTTCCTTCCTTCCTTCCTTCCCTCCTTCCTTCCCTCCTTCCTTCCCTCCTTCCTTCCCTCCTTCCTTCCCTCCTTCCTTCCCTCCTTCCCTCCTTCCCTCCTTCCCTCCTTCCCTCCTTCCTTTCTTTTTTTCTGTGTGTGTGTGTGTGTGTGTGTGGCTCAGCTAAACTGTGCAAAGGAAGAACCTGGCTCAATGTACTCCTTTTTCTGTATCTCAAAGTCTGTCTGGGTCATGAGTAATGGAATCGGTGAATAACCCAGGAGCTATTTGCTCTGAAAACTGTTTTAAATTTGTTGAAGAATTTTACCAGACCAAAGGGGAACACTTCATTGTAAATCACAAGCAGCAACATTAAAATCATTGTAGCTACATCATGAGAAGATTGCATGGAATCAGTATCAGATGGAGCAAATTTAAGCTAATAACCACCTAAAGGCAAAACAAAAAATCATACAGTTGACATAAATACACTGAAAAGGCAATGAAATCCAACAGAAGTCCTGTCGTGGGCAAGCTGTGCTTAAAAACAATACTTCGAGCAGAACAGCTGAGAATTGTCTGCAAAGAAGGACACAAGATGGATAGGGAATTAACTGTAATTATTACTAGATGCATTCACCTTAGTTTATCCTTAACATCACAGCAGAGGATAAAGGTTTCTGGCTTCAAAACAGAAATAAGCATGTATTTTAAAAATATATTGATGTGAGAATTGGTTACTTTCTTTATCCCCATGTGCTTTTCTCCTAAATATGTTTGAGATTCAGATTTGTCAGCATATCTTTAGAAAAGCTATATCACTAGAGTAAAAATTCTCCTTCTCCCTCTCAGTTGTGTGCAGATTTGCATTCACATTCAGAGCATCACTTTGGCTGCAGGCAAAGCAACTGCTAGTCCAGAGGAATGCAGACTTAAATCCAGTTCCTGTTCCTATACACACTCTTTTAAATGCTCTTTGTGACCCAAAGGTGTGGTTGAGGCAGTGGGTCAAACTCCAGCCCCATCCTGTCTGACGAATGACAGCAAATCCCTGCTAAATCAAGACAGGCAAAATAACACACATGGGAGTAGCTAGATCTTTTAGACAGAAGCACTTATCTGTCTACAGAACAGTTTTGGACACTTTTTCTCTTGCCTTGCAGTCAGCTGGAGGACAGCTTTGACAGCTATACTATTTCTGCAACTGCATGTCCTCAGGAGGGCCATCTACTGACACAGGGAACTGTGTCCCCTTCCATCGCTGAGCTCCTCAGGGTCCTGGGCTAGCCCCCAGCCCTGCAGATGTGGTGTCCTGGCTGTGTTTGGCTTGCATTTGGCAAACATTCCTATATTCAAAGAATCTGCAGGGTGCTTGCTCTCAGCTGAGGGCCACTTGCACACAAACTGCTCATTTGGAGAGAGTGACTGTGCCAGCTCCAGACGAAGATTTAACATTGTGGGTTTTACGAGCCTTTGAAGCTAACCCCAGAACAATTGTCAGCATTTACAGTGGTGATTTCTAACATGCCACTGGGGATCACTTCATAATCACAAAGAAAAGAAAAATAACCACAAAAGCAGAAGTTCTGCCAGAAAAGAAGTAGACTAAGTTGGGCAGATGGTAAATATTAACTGAAAGGATGTCCAGATTTGTGATCTTCTTTTTCCTTAACAGCAGTATCAACAAACAAGTTAAGAAAGCTCATCATAATTCCCCAATTAACTATTCAAACGTATAATCTCCCTCTAACCCATAGGCGCTTTTCAGCACCATCAGCTTCGTCTTTTACAACGAGCAGGCAAGGGGGGCTAAGTGCTTTAGTGCGGACTTCTTAACTAAATAACAATGTTATGTCCCCTAAGAACACAGGTAACCTGAGTTCCCTGACTTTGATCATTTTTTGGATGCAGTGTTTTCAGGTATTCATCTTATATCAGAAGATACAGATTATCTTTCCCTCTACAGTTTAAACAGAGCTGTGCAAGAAAATGAGTGAGTTGGTCCAAGCACTATAAATAACTACTGTTCCACTATTAAGATAAACTCATGAACTGTCCTGTCACAGAACACATCTTGGGAGAAAATAGCAGAAGGCTTTTATTCTAACCCAACTATAAAGTGAAGAGAACAAAGAAAAGGAGGATTCAGCTATGAGCTTGACTCTGCTCTGTAATTATAGTATAAAAATACGAATGTGGTTCTCTTCTACAACCCAGGGACTGACCAGACCAAAGCAGAATTATGGGAAAATGTATTCTACTTTTAGCAAGACTTCTGCCACAGCAATGATTGCATTTGCAGCCCCTGGCGCCTGTTTCAGGGGCAAAACCACAGCCTCGAGTTCATCTGGCAAGTACTAGCCTTCATCCAGCCTGTCCAGGTCCTGCAGCTTATGGACCAGCACCACTGTCTGTGCAGCCTGAGCCTACACCATGCCAATCCCTGTGGTCCTGATTATGCATACTATTTTCTTCTTAGTTCAAAGTAAGCACAAAACCTAAAGGCAGTGTGCACGCCCTGCCACTACAGAATTACTGAAACGTCACACTAGTGATGTGGTCTCCACGTCCTAGCTCAAGGGAAGGGTATACAGGCTTGTACTGGCCTCTTGGGACTGTATGGGCTAAGAGAGGCCACACATGCTGCTGTACGTTTGTGCTGCTGTTAGTAAAGATCTCTGAGTGAAATATCCTGATGGCTCTTAGCTAGTTTCCTTTGCTCATCTCAGAGCAAGCTTGCATGTACACATTCTGAATGATGAACATAGGACATTATGTGGGACAGTGTCAAACACTTTGCAGCAGTCCAGGTTGGTAGCATCAGTTACTTTTCCTTTATCCACTGATGTGTAATTCCACCATAAAAAGTCATCAGGTTTGTCAGGCATGATTTGCCCTTGGTGAAGCCATGTGGGTTACCACCAATCTCCCCATCTTTATTTTCCATGTGCTTTAGTTGAGCCTTTAGGACCATCTGCTCCATGATCTTGCCAGGCATAGTGGTGAGACTGACTGCCCTGTAATTTCCCAGATCATCTTTTTTTCCTTCTTGAAAACGGGGGTTATGTTTCCCCTTTTCCAGTCAGTGGGAACTCCACCAGACTGCCGTGACCTTTCAAATGTAATGAATAGCAGCTTGGCAGCTTCATTCACCAGTTCCCTGAGAACCCATGGATGAATCTCAACGGGTCCATGGACTTGTGCATCTTCAGGCTCTTCAGATGGTCTCAAATCTGATCTTCATGTACAATGGGCAGATCTTCCTTCTCCCAGTTCTTATCTTTGCTTTCTGTAATACAGGTGGTATGACTATAGCCCTTGCTGGCAAAGACTGAGGCAAAGTCACTGAGCACCTCAGCTTTTCTCTGCATTTCTAGTGACAAGGTCTCCAGTCTCCCACTGCAGAGTGCCTGCATCTTCCCTAGCCTGCCTTTTATCACTGATATACTTCTAGACATTATTTTTTTCCTCTTTATGTCCCTGGCTAAATTTAATTCCACCTGGGCTTAAGCTTTCGTAACTTGGTCTCTGGCTCCTTGGATGGCCTCTTTGTATTCCTCCCTGTTAACCTGTTCTTACTTTCTCTCCCTAAGTATTTTCTTTTTGCTCTCCAGTAAGTGCAGGAGTTATTTGTTCATCCATGAAGGCCTCCTGGCATTCTTGTCTGCCTTCTCCTTTCTTGGGATGCATTGCTCCCGGGTTTGGAGGAGATGATCCTTGAATACTGACCAGCTTTCTTGGACCCCTGTACATAGATCATAGAATCACTAGGGTTGGAAAAAGACCTACAAGATCATCCAGTCCAAATAAACCAAAGAAGAGGCACTGTCTGTTTTTCTCATACACAAAGTTCTGTCAATGCAGCAGATGGAGATTCAGGCTCCCATTGTCCAAACCGGTAAAGCATCCCAAAATTTACATCTTCAGGAAACACAGCTTTGGAGAGATGACACTGTGTCCTCCATTGTGAACACTGAACATACAGCCCTGTACGACCACTGGGTGCTGGGAGGAATAGAACAGCCTTAGCTGGGCAGGGGATACGCGGCCTGTGGACCATCAGATGGAAGAATTTTTCTTACCAAGTTTCTTCAGCAAAGCCTAAATTACCAGCATGACAGGTCTGCACTGAGCAGTCACTGTCTATAAGAATAATTCATCCACTTCAGCCAAACAGATGCCACCAGGTTACACTTGTCTTTTCCTACTCAGATGCAGACCTCAATAGCTCTGGTCTATTTTATGTGCCATGAAGGGTATGGTCCCCATAAAGGCACAGCATCGCCACCTGCTGCTTATACCATTCTGCTCCTGTCTCAGAAAGGCCTGTTCCATACATAGGCCCGCATTGCTCATTCTGTATTTGGACAGCAGGAAAACATGCTCTCCTCACTGGCACCTCATGAGCCAGTCAGTGAACCTTAAGAGCCCAGTAGAGCCAGCAGCCATGGCCTTCATCAGGAGAGGCATTCCAGCCCTTCATGCTAATTGAGGCAGCTGTGAAAAACGTCAGATATCAGAATTTTGAAGTTTTTATTTGTCATTATTTCCAGATGTTCAAGTAATTATTATTTTAGATACTAGAGGAATCTGAGATGCCTGCAGTGAGGTTATGGTGACCCACATGAGAAGTCTCTGCTCACATTCCTGTGGTCTGGGACTTTGCATGAGTTCTATTAGCAGATAATTCTTAGATTTAGTGTTCTTTTGTTTCTAATTGTACTTGAATTGTGCTCTAGATGAAGTATCTGCAAGATCATCATTAAACATAAGAACATAAGAACATCATTAAACCATAAGAACAGTAAAGAGAGCTTTACACTTCAATCTGGAGAAACATTTTTAAGGCCTGCTCCTTTTTCAGAATTTGCCAGCAAATTAAAAAGTATTCTCATGTTGCTGTAAAACAAGTCACCGAAGTAATGAATTTACTTCAACTTTTTCTCAAACTATTAAGAAGGAAAAATAATGGGGACGCAAAGAAGAGGATAAATTGTCACTGAAGTGTTTTGTTCTGCACATTTTGTACCTTGTAACACAAATATAGCTTAATAGCTGCAGCGTATTTCTTTGAGAGATAAGCTTTGGCCTTCAAAACACAGTGCTTTCTGGAGTGAAAAGTAACAACAGGATTAGGATTTCCTATCTGGTAAATGCCCAAATTGAACAACCTCAGATAACAAATAGAAATCCACTTCAAACCTCTGTGCTGGCTCTTTCTGTTTTAGTGGCCGCTGCCTGAAATAGAAACATGAAATGGGAAGAGGGGTTATAATGGATACAACTGTGGCTTCAAGAAGTTCTGCCTGCCTGCCTGCGGCTCTTCTGGAAAAGCTGTGGCTGCACATGCTGTCAGCCTAATGCAGGGCTCAGGGAAGCCCAGGTGTTAAAGTCCTCCCACATCTTCTCTGTGAGCTGCAAAAAAGTAGAAGCAGATACAAGTTGTTTGAGGTTTGAGTTGGAAATGTATCTATGTCCTCCTAGCTATGTTCTGACTGATAGAACTGCTGTTGTTAATAATTCCCAGTTTAATAGGAATTCTTTGAAATGTTTTGTTCATTAGTTTACAAGAGCAAATTAAATGTTAAACCAGATTACAAGTTCCTGCAGTTCAAATAAACAACTTCATTTTCAGTGTTTATTTTTAGTGACAAGCTACAGCTAGAGAAGAGTCTACTGGCAACATTTTTCCATTCTCCTCATGCAAAGTAGTTATAACTAATACATGGTCCTAGAATGAGAATTTGGCCCTGCTTCTTTATCTTTATGTGCTCTAGATGAAAGTAGCTTGGATAAAGCAGTAATTTAAAAAGAAATGTTGTGATTGCTTATGCATAGTAAGAGAGAGAGCTAAATTTTGGTTAAAGAAAGCACATGATTTTAGCAGTCCATTTCCTTTTTGTACTTTCTGCTTCCACTTAAAAATTCTCTATTTGAATAACCTTGTTCTTTGGATTTCCTGGGAGCTGAAAAAAAAAAAAAAAAAAAAGTATAAATGCTTTCTGAAGTCATTGAAAATTCCTTCGTTTTTCCTTTTGAACCTCTGTGAGGTTTTTTCTAGTTGGGAAAAATAAGAAAAGTTAACAGCAAGGTCAGCAGATGTACTGAAAATTTTAAACAGTGAGAATGGTAAACTACAATTTGAAAAGAAAAAAAAAAGGAAGAGAGACTGTGTTGAAAATTGAAGTTGAAATTAATTTTTGCTTTTGAATTTCTCCTTTACCAAAATGATAAATCAAGTCAGAGCCATTACTATTTCATGGAAAGAGCCAAAATTAACCATTACTCTTTGTCCAAATTCTAAATCCAGATTCTACTGAAATCAAACACACTGACTCAGCCAAGATGCTTTTATGATCTCTTACAATCTTTCTTAACAGCATCCATCTTCTGCTGACTTATCTGTTTAACACACTAATTTTAAATTTCTTTATCTCTGAGAGGTGGGGAACTTCAGCTTTCTCTCTCACAGAATATCGCATTTCAGAAATTTAATTATACCTACTGTCTAGTTCATTAATATAATTAGTAACTATTTCATCATCTTCAAGTTGAAAAAAGAAGCCTATCTAACACTCCATTTACAGAAACAAAGAATATCTGCCCCTGAAGTAGCATGGCCATCTGTAGGCTTGAATAGATGATGAAAAAAACATTCGACATTCTATTCTGAATTATTTTATGCAGAAATCTGCTACTTCTCTCTTAGACCTCATGTGTCTGAAAGTTTTCTTTTGTTTCCTAAGTATACCATCTAATCCTATAAATGCTAATATCTACTAATCCGAATTCTGCTTATACTGAAGTTGTCTCAAGAAAGTGCTTACTTGCTCACATTACTTGGTATAATTATCAGCCAACTGCAACTAAATTACTTGTTCTAATTAAAGACATAATCCTGTGCATAAACTTTGTCTTCTGTTTGTCCCTCGATCACAGCTAAAACACGTTCAGTGACAGAGCCATAATTCCCTTAAATATACAGTCTGCCATTATTTTGCAAAGAATTGCTGAAATTAACACTAAAGTCAGGATTTTGTAAAGCACTGTCATGATCTACAGTTGACCCTGTTGAAGTCTTTTAAAGGAATGAGAATAAGGCCAATACAAAAATTCTTTACCTATCTTTTCCTTCCCTACCTCCATTGAAATAAAAAAAGTTAGGCAGTAGAAGCTTTTCGAAGGTGAACCTGAGTATTTGTCATCTTCCTTCCTGCTGCTATATGTCACTGCCAAACAACAAATATGCCAGATTTGGCTCTCAAATCATATTTTCATAAGGGACTGTTTGACATGAACAGAAACATTGGCTACTTCTCTTACTGTGTTTGCTTTGTCAGTGTGAATGATGCATGACAGTTCTGTTCACAGAGTACTCCAACAGGATTAGGATATTGTATCTGTGTTTGTGAAGAACAGAAGAGAGTGACAGAAAAACAAGTTTGATTTTTCACCCTGCTGGTACTTGACATGCAGTAAAGTCATGTATGCAGACTCCCTTTCACTCTTTTCCTCCTTTTCTACACTGTTTGCAAAGCAGACTGTAACCAGCTTAAAACTTTACAAAATGATCTAAAAGCAAGATTAAGCATCAAAAGCACAGTTGCTGACATAATATGAGACAAAAGCAAGAGTAATCCAACAACATTCACTTGGGAAAATATGAAAGGCTTACTATGTAAGGTCCCAAAATATCCTTGGAGAAACCTAAACCCTTGAGTCCAGGTGTGATCAGGTCCCATGTAATTTTTGGTTTTTAACATTTCTGGATCCACTCCCCAAATAAGTAAATTATAAAAAAGAACGTATAATGTACATTCTACATGTAAATGTTTATTTTCAAGGTGTGCCCATAAAAAAATGACAGTTTGAATTGTTCCGTTTTTATGAGATGATAACTTCTTGTTGAAAATCATGTAGAGATATAAAACAGTTCAGTATGTGTCTACGCTAACTTACCAAGTCATATTTTCTTACACATAGAAAAGAATATGTACATATAGAAAAAATATTGCAGAAAAATAGTTGCAATGTTTTGTAAATATTGCATTCAGTCTCCAGAAAGTCAACAGAAGCTGCTCACGTATCTTATATCATTATCTCTAGCTGAACTCTGAGAAATAAAAGAAAGTTCAAACACAGTCAGTTTTGCTCATGAACGGAGACTGCAAAAGAAGTACGAAAATAAGAAGGATGAAGCAAAAAGTGTTCCATCTATTCTTGATTTCTTTTCTTTCAGAAACAATTTGTTTCAATAGCTGGACTAGTTCTAAAACACAGTAAATATTATGTGAAATGTATATCCCATCCACAAATATGTGACTACGCTACAGATAACTAAAACAAATTCCAAACTATTAACAGTATTTAAAGTGAAACCTGGTGGTTCTGGTGGATGAAAAGCTGCACATGAGCCAGCAGCACGTGCCTGCAGCCCAGAAGTCCCAGCAGTATGCTAGGCTGCATCAGAAGAGCCCAGCAGGGAGAGGGCAGTGATTGTTCTACTCTACTCTGCCCTTGTGAGCCCCATCTGGTCCTATTCCATGGCTCCCACCACCAGATAGATGTGGAACTGTTGGAGCAGGTCCAGAGAAGGAAGGATGATCAGAAAGCTGGAGCACTTCTCCTGCAAAGAAGGGCTGAGGGAATTGAGCTTGTTAAGCCTTGAGAAGAGAAGGCTCAGGGGAGACCTCATCATGTCCTTCCAGTACTTAGTGGAAGCTCATAAACCAAGAGAGACCAACTTTTTGTATTAGCAGATAGTAATAGGACAAAGGAGAATGCTTTCAAACAAAAAGAGGGGAGATGATAATTCTTTACTCAGAGGGTGGTAAGACTCTGACACAGGTTGCACAGAGAAGCTGCAGATGCTCAATCTGTGGAGGTGCTCAAGGCCAGGTTGGATGGGGCCCTGGGCAGCTTGAGCTGGTGGGTGGCAATCCTGCCCGTGGCAGAGGTGTTGGAACCAGATGATGTTTAATGTCTCCTTCCAACCCAATCCACTTTATGATTCTATGATCTGTATTTTAAAGACTCTAAACATACTGAGAAAATACCTTCCTGAGGAGTCCTAAAAGGATTCCATCTGCTGTGGGGAAGAGCAGAAAGGTTTTACTCTTTACTTCCTTGATTCAGTGTCTCCAGCTCAGAGATGTGACAGAAGAGTAAAAAGAAAGCAGGCTTGCCTGACTTCGCAAATCTGATTCTATGATGATACAGAGAGTATAGGAAAAAGTAGTAAGAAAGAATATAGAGACATTATGAGAAGTAAAAAGAAGAAGGCTAAAGTGTTCTCAAAAAAAAATACATTTTGAAAATTTTTCATGATAAGACAAGATCTGTAGTTGCCCTAAAGCTGGAGGAACCTAGTAAGGCATTTTCTTAGTAGTTCTTACAGACTGATCCAGCTACACGTAGCCTGCTCTCACAGGTATCCATTTAGTGAAAAGCAGCAACTGTTCATGGGCTTTGTAATAGTTTCTGTAGTTCTCTGTGGTTTTCTGATTACCAGGACATTGAAGATTGACTACTTTCTAGTTAACAAGAACATGAAATTTTGATAGCATTCATATTAGAATATATTTTATTGATGTCTGCAGATCCTTAGCTAAAATAGATCTTTGCATGTCTGTTGAGTTCAGTGAAGTTACTTCTATATCTTTTGAAGACATTCAATCACTATGTCATTGTAGTTTTAAGAGATAAGCATCAATGCTATCTTCAGAGATATATCCCACAAACTTCACTCAGTATAAGAACTCTTGCCAAAGTAAATTTTAACTCCTTTGTTGTCAGACTCTAATAAGAACTGATTCAACTTGTTTTTTCAATTCCTACACTTATAATTCTGAAAGGAGATCTACAAGACGAGCTGAAAATTAAATTCTTACCACAACTGTAGCAGTTGGAAATGTAGAGAATTGGCAACAGTAAAAAAAAAAAAAAGCAAGGATGCACCAGTTACAACCAGCTTCAGTGACAATTTCTCATAAATCCTAAAACTTCTCACAGCTCCTTTTTAAATTACATTTAACTTCAACATAAAACTTGAACTCTATGAGGTATAAGATAATGTAGTACACATTAAACAGTGTAGTACACATTAAACACATTAATCATTAAACAGTGAAAGCCTTTTAAAACTTTTGCAAAGATTTCTAACCACTCCGATTTTTACTATGGAGAGAGAAGTGTGAGAACATGAAATATTTCTGTCTGTACAAATCTTTCTGCTCTTATTTAAGACTAAATATAATCACTCAGGACAGAAGGGACCTCAGAAGGTCTTTTATCCAGCGTCCTACCCGAAGTAATTTCTACACTGAATGTAGACCAGTAATGCTCAGAGCTGTATTCAGTTACATTTTGGTTTTGGGTACCTAGTAAGCTGGAGGTGCCACAATATTTCAGGGTGAATTCTTTCACTTCTTTTTTAATCCTCATGATGACTTTTTTTCCCTATATATGATTGGAATCTGTTTTTGTTTACAGTCAATATATCTTGCTGTGCATCTCAGCAAAGAGTGCAATTGTCTCCTTGTTTAACTCACCCCAGGCATTGGAAGGCTGTCATTTGGTCCCCAGAACATTCCTCCTCACCAAGCTGATAATCTCCAGCTACCTCAGCCTCTCCTGGATTCTGTGGCCTGGCCCCGTGACCATCTTTATGGACCTTGCTGCATTTAAGTTTATGAATGTCCTTGTTATGCTGGGTGTTCACAACTGAATATAGTCATCCCAGATTATAATGTAGGCAGGATATAAAATATGACATTCTTAAAGTTCATTTCAGAACAGTATCATGAGGGGAAAGTCCTGCTTAACAAACTTATCTCTTTTTATGATTAGATCAAAATGGAGGATTGGGCAACCTCAAACCTCACGAAGTTTAACAAGTGCCAGATTCTGTACCTGGAATGGAATGGTCTTGTACATATGCACAGCCCTGTCGATAAGAGGCTGGAGAGCAGCCCCATGGAAAGTGTCTGGGAGTTCTGGTTGATGTTTCACGGAAACCCAAAAGGCCACCTGGGTCCCAGGGTGTACTAGCCTCAGCACTGCCAGTGAGTGAGGAAACAGTTTGTCTCGCTCTGCTCTGCTGTGTGTAATCTCACCTCTAGCGCTTTTGTGTGCAGTTTTGGGCACTACAATGTAAGGACACAAAACTACTAGAGTACCCAAAGGAGAGCAACAAAGAGAGTGAAGAGCCTAAAGAGCAAGACATATGAGGAGCAGCTGAGGGTCTTTGGCTTGTTCAGCCCAGAGCAGAGAAGGCTGAAGTAAGGCCTTATGGCAGACCACAGGTCTTCATAAGGGAAGAGGAGGCTCATATGATATGATATGATAATGATACAATATGATATGATGTGACATGATACGATAATGATATGATGTGATGTGATATGATGAGAATGGCATGGGGCTGTAACAGAGGTGGGTCAGGTGTGCGTTAAGCAAATGTTCTTCACCAGGAGGTGCTGAGGTGCTGAAACGGTCTCCACAGGGCAGCAGTCACGGCCCCAACCTGCCAAAGTTCAATAAACCTTTGGCTAATGGTCTCAGACATAGGATTTTAATTTTGGGTGGTTCTGTGTAGAGCAAGGAGTTGGACATGAAAATCCTTGTGTGCCTCTTACAACTTCAGACATTCTGTGATTCTACTTCCATTAACAAGTATGATGAACTTCTGATAAGGAAGTCAGTGTTTTAAGAAAGTTACCCTTTTCATTTATCAATCTCCTCAGGCAATTTTCTTTTCATAGGGCCACAGAATCACAGAATGGCTGAAGTTGGAAAGTACCTCTGGAGGTCATCTTGTTCAATTCCCTGCTCAAGTAAGGGCCACTTAGTGCAGGTTGCCCATCACCATTCCCAGGCTGCCCTGGTTTTTGAAGATCTCAAAAGAGGGAGAATCAACAACATCTCTGGGCAACCTCAGCCACAGAAAATTATATCATGATGTTTGGGTGGAACCTCTTGTGTTCCAATTTCTGCCCATTCCTTCTTGTCCTGTAACATAGCACCTTTAAAAAGAACCTAGTTCCATACTCTTTACAGCCTCCTGTCAGGTATTTATGTATACATATAAGATCTCCCCTGAGCTTTCCCTTCTCCAGGCTAAGGAGTCTCAACTCAATCAGCCTTTCCTTAACGGAGAGCTGTCCCAGCTCTTTATTACATTTATGGCCCTTCCCTGGACTCTGTCCAGTTCTGTTTCTCCCTTGCACTGGGGAATCCAGAAGCGGACCCAGTACTCCAGATGTGGATTCAAAACATTATATCAAGCTTTAAAAATTTGATTCTTTCTTAATAAGGCAGTGCACAAATAAATTTGAATGCTTAGGTCAAGATAGTGCAAAACCTTTTCCACTTAGGCTTTCAAATGAACACCAGTGTTTGCTGGGCCTCAGAACATGGAGTGCTTTTATTTAGACATAAATGCAATTGTGTGGGTAGAATATGTTTGTATTGCATAAGAATGCAGTGCAGGAGAAACTTCCTCCCATCCTCACACATACCAGATAAAATTCTCAGTGTTATTTAATGGATTAGTTTCCTCTCTTGCACGTTCTCTTGCAAGGTGTAGAAGGTTTGATTTATCCTCATTTAATTACACATAGGTTTGGTATTGCTTTTCTGTTTTTAGTTTGACAGTTAGCTTATTACAAGATGATGAAACCTGCAAAAATAAAATGCTCAAATAGGTCATTGAAAAAAGATTTAGTTAGTAAGAAAGTTCCTTTGGGATACTGCTGAAGACAAGGTCAAGTATTTGACCTTCTTAATTAGTATCAGACTTTGCTTCTGGTGGCATTAGGCCAGTAAAACGTATTTACAACCATCTGTTGTACCAGAAGGAACCGCTTTAAACAAGAGTATGCAACAGCCTGGACGTTATCAGTCCTGCAAGCTTCCTCTTACATCCTGAGTTTTAAATATAATTTCAGACATGCTTAAAAATATTCTCCAACATTCACCTATTGAAAACTTGCACAGTAGAGGACAAGAGGGACACAGTTCTTATTTTCAATGACACTGTGAATCACCAGTCATTTATTTCTTTATACACACTGGAATCATTATAATCACACAGTACCTGTTTCATTATAAATATAAAAAAATCTGAACAGTAATTGTATTTACAAAAGATTATTTTAATTTCTGTTTCCCAACCAGAGAGATGATCTGGTTAATGAACTGTGTGGAAACAGATTGCCAACGGAAGATTTATTGCAAACACTCAGAAAAAGTCCCGTAGGACTGGGAGAACTGCAGTTTCTCCATTTCTGTAGCTGAGCACTGGATTTATTAGCCATTGCTACTCACCTGGAAATTAATGATGATGTTAAACTGATAGAGTATAAACAAGATGATCCAGTTTTCTATGCCTGTGGGAAATCAGGTGGTGATGAGTCTTTTTGATTTGCTACAGACTTTGGGGACATTTAACTACTTGTTACTAAAAAAAATAGTATGCTTTTTGCCCAAATCACCCTTCTTTCTGACTCACTGTATCACTATTTGTATTAGGATAGGATGATGTTCAATAATTAATTTATTTTTGGGAAAGTTGTCTGCACTGCATTTATTGGAAGTAAACTAGCAAGACTCTTCCTTAGAAAGCATAGTTCATTTTCATAAGCAATCTTCAGTGTTTTTTTGGAAGAGAAATCACATTGACATACAATATCAAGATGAATTTGAGCTATTAACTACCTAGTTTCCTTGTTAGATTTCTTAAAGAATTCACTGTTTGAAGGTGACTGAGAGGTAGGATAGGAAAGAAGAGGTAAGAACGATGTACAGTGCTAGAGGTAATTAAGCAACACAGCATTAGCCACTACTAGGGAGATGAAAGACTGTTTAAGGTAGACATCTGACCCATGCAGAATAGAGTTTCAACACAAAATCCATTCAAAACCCTGTATATTGAGTTAATCTTTTATATTGAGAACCACCTCAATGACTCATTTTGATGATAAGTATGTAGTTTAATTTACAAGTTAGCAGTGCTTTAAAGAGGTGTATGCTACCTGCTTCACCGATAGCAGCAAGTTACAGCCCTGCACACAAATGGTGTTATGTGAGTAAGGAAGGTAGTGGCTTAAACAGAGGTAGTAGTTTTAAGTTTTGCTTGGGGATGTTCAGGTTGGGTATTAGGAAAAATTGCTTCTCAGAAAGAGTGGTGGAACACTGGAACAGGATACCCCAGGGAAGGGGTGGAATCACTGTCCCTGGAGGTATTCAAGAAAATGCTAGATGTGGCAGTGAGGGACACGGTTTAGAGATGTCACAGGCATGAGCTAACGGTTGGACTAGATGATCTTAGTTGTATTTTCAAACTCAATGATCCTATGATCACACATTGGGTGACTCTGCTTTCAAAAGTGGGATATACCGCATCATGACAAAATGATCAGAAATGACCTTTCTGTACATTGTGATCTAAAAAATATAATAAAAAGTAATAATAATCTCAGAGCATAACTGATTACTTCTCCAGATTTAAAGTACATGCATACCTTTTATTTAAAAATTTAAATGATCCAACATGCCAAATACCACAGAACAAGTTAGAAATCCCAGACTTTCTACAAGGTGTTAGTTTTGCCACTGACAGTAGTTACTCCAAATCTAAGATAGTGTTTTCAGACTTCAAGATAGCAGTATTAATTTCAATTATCATTACATTTTAATTTACGTTTGCTTTATACTGCTTTAGTTATACATAGCAGTGTCTTTTTTACCTTTAGGCCAGCACAAGTATTTGTCAGTATCATATTCAGTCACAGAGACATATTCCAGTATTATATTCAGTCAATAGGTTTAGACATTCAAGATGCTATGCAAAGAGAACACTGACAGCTATTCACCAAAATGGAATATATTGTTTGAAAGCAAAGAAGAAAAATGAAACTCACTTTTATTTGTAAAGCACTATAAAGTACTAAGATATTTCCAACAAGAGTTGCACTAGATCAGCTGACTGGTGAAGCCCAGTTATGAAATTCGAGTTATGCTCACACTCCATCTGCAGAAGCAGATTGAAAGTGGATGTAACAAAGGAATGAACTAAGCACACTGACCTCTTCTCTACAAGCTATATTTTGTGCTCTAGTATAGAAGTTTTCAGTTTAACTACTCTTCGGTATTTTACCTATGCTCATTAGCATACAAATTTGGAGGAAACAGTTTGGAGATCAGCATATTTTTACTTCTTTTTTCCAGTGCTGGAAGTGAAACTTATACAATAGATAACCAAAATTAAAAAGCAGTTCTATGTTGAACATTATTGTAACCTTTGCTTTTATTTAGTGCTGGGTATCTTCTACCATAAAGATCTTTAGTGCCCTTTACCTGAAGGGAGGAAAATAAAAAATTATGAATATTTGAAAGTGATTGTGATGACACCATAAGAATAGAACTGCAGGCTCTATTGTCTCCCTGAGTTATGAGCAATAAAGTATTAGTGCACCCTCTTGTGTCTGAGTACAGACTTAAGCATGTTCAGAAATGATTCTGTTACAATCATTCTTAGTTTAAGTAATTTTGGAGCAGCCACAGCTAGCATCAAAATGTTATTAAAAACTTAAGAAGCGATAGCACTTACTACCATAAAATCCTTTTTAGTTTTTACTTTTCTCACAACTGTATTAAAATAGCATCTAGCACTTCCACTGTATGATCTAAGTTTTGAGTGACTGTATGTGAAAATAAGCACAGTGGAGCCACTAAGAAAACCACAAATCCACAACAGAATCATGCACAAGTCCAAAAAAGATTGAAAAAAGTGATTAATATCTAAGATACATTAGTTTTCTCCAGCTGTAGTAAGATCTGCTGCCCCTAGTGGAGCATAGACACACAGTGTCTTCTTCACTTTTAGAAATGGAATTTAACAGAAACAAAATGCAGCATACATGCTATCTCCGTTTGAGCTGGAGCTGAGCAACCTTTAATCTCTTTCTTCTGGAAAGAATACTAAATACTCTTTCCACAAGTCGAATGATTTGAAATGAAATTGAGCACTGTCTAACCTATCTGAGAAATGAAAGCAGAACAGCTGTCCCCCCATCTCAGTTAAAGACAAAACAAGAGCTCTTTCATAACATTTTACTACCCCATATGCTCTCAAACATATTTTCTTAGCACAAAGGAGTAGTAAGATGAGGAACACCATTGTCTGAATTTAATCAACTGATATTTGATATTTCAGATGAATAAGCTGAGATAAGACTAATATAATTCCATATTCATGTGGATGCTAGTCTTCATCAAAGAGTGGTAGTGGTGCTACATCAGTACAGAGTGATTCTGAGCTTGTGTTGTTTGTTATTTTAAGCATCCATTTAAAGTACTTCTTTTTTTAAGTGTGAAATTCTTCACATCAAGTAACAGTGTTTTCATTCAACCTCATGCAAATCAAATATGGAATCAGATACTTTGAACTTTTATGTCTATTGCATTTACTGATGTTCTTTATATTTACTGAACTACTATTTTATGTACACATTTGAGATGAATATAAGAAAGACAACTACATGTAGTCACATTACTGTAAAAAAACAAACAGGTAAGGTCCTATTTTCTCCTGTAGTTGAATTTAGTTGGAATTCATGTGAGTGCAAATGATTTCTACTGACAAGGTGGAGGAAGGAATTTAAAACCCACATACTGGTTATGTGGAACTGTAATCTGTTCTCTTTGATTCTAATCTGAAGATGTTTGTTTGTTTGGCAGAAAAAGCTTCAGAAATTGTCCAAGCCTGATCTTTGTTATGTTAACATGTTTCAAATATTAGATAATACAACTTTGTAGACAACTGAACAATGATAGCCAGTTTATTTAAAGATGCCTAACAAAAACATACAATGTTTGGTTGATGGTATGGAATTAAAAAAGATCTTATTTCACACACAGTGTGCTGAAATATTTTAGTTTCACTATTAAAGGGGTAAATTATTGCATTGTTCCAGCTTTTAACCTTTAGTTCCTTAAGCTTAGGTGATCAACAAAACCAGGAGCTAATCTCAAGCATTTGTTGTCTTGGAAACTGCAGCTCACCACCCACAGTTTCTTGGAGATTCATTCCTATATCAATACTTTTTTTGTAATTAATAAAGTGTTCAAGCAGATTATGTTTCATTTCTCTCCATATTATATCCTCTGAATAAAGAAATCTGTTTGGACAGCATAGTCCTATTCCTCACTTTATTCTACCAACAATTACATCTTTCAGCAGGTTCAATTCAGAAAGTATACAACAGTGTGTGCTGTATTTGAAAAACTTTGGTTTTTGTACATATCACATTATTATTCACAGCTTGAATATATGTTTGGCCTTGCATGCAAAGAGGAAAAGCTACATAGTGGAATGAAAGTGAATCTGCATTCAACATTTTCAACAGAAACTGAAAATTAAAATGCTGCGTCTGATGAAAAAAAACAAACCTAAAGACCATGAAAATGCACATTTCTTTAATCAAAGTTGCAGTCTGGGCTCACAGATGTTTGAATTTCTGAGCAATAGCAAAAGAGAAGGAATTACTTGTCTGTATTTCCTTGCATTAAATAAGAATACCAGCACAAATTCCACGAATCCAAAGGAATCTCATTTATATCCCACTCTTTGGGATCAGTCTCTTAGTCCCTAAAAAAAAAAGAAAAAATCAAACAAATAAATAATAAAGGTTCCAACAACAGTTCCCACGTAGCCCTTCAGTATGCACACACAGGAAACTGTAAGAAAACATGCACAGAGGAGAAAGTTAAAAATACTGAATGAAGAAAAATAGGACAGACTGTGGTGATCTGGCATAGGACAAACAGACAAACTCACTGACCATCCTGTTCTTCACATGACCATCCCTTTCATGCCCTTTTCTACCTATCTCACCTTGTTCTTCCTGCTGTCCTTCTGCCCTGTGCATGTCCTCGTGGGTTTTCAGAATTCTGCAGATTCTGCAGGGTACCTTCCTGGTTCAGGGTTTTATCAGTTGTAAAGTTGAGATTGGTCTTTCTAGAATGGCATTTGTTAGCCCATCAACTAGCGAGACCGGGAAGTTTGTTTCTTGCCATTGTCCCCATTTTAGTTTCGTCTGATCTGTGTCTCAGAATTTCGCTAATGATTCTCCCTTCTTTTCTTATTATTAGCTACCTCCAGAACAACTCACTCAAACAACTGAGTCAACTTGCTTGAGTCAACATTCCCACACTCTTTCCTTGTCAATTAGAACAAGTGACCAGCTGTGCATCTGGTCATTCCACCTTAGAAGTCTTCAGTAAGATCCCCCTGTTGGAATAAACCTTTCCTCATAGAATCACAGAATGGCCTGGGTTGAAAGGGACCATAATGATTATTTAAGTTTCAACCCCCCAGCCACGTGCAGGGCCACCAACCACTACAGCAGGCTGCCCAGCACCACTTCCAGCCTGGCCTTGATTGCCTCCAGGGATGGGGCATCCACAACCTCCCTGGGCAACCTGTTTCAGTGTGCCACCAATTCCTGTGTGAAAAACTTCCTCTTAATCTCTAACCTAAACCTCCCCTGTTTCAATTTAAAACCATTCCCCTTTGCCCTATCTCTATCCACCCTCGTAAACAGGTGTTCCCCCTCCTGTTTATATGCTCCCTTCAAGTACTGGAAGACCTCAATGATGTCTCCCCAGAGCCTTCTCTTCCCTAAGTTGAACAAGCCCAGTTTCCTCAACCTTTCCTCATAGAAGAGGTGCTCCAGCCCTCTGATCATCTCAGTGGCCCTCCTCTGGATCTGCTCCAAGAGCTCCATGTCCTTCCTCTACTGGGGCCCCCAGGCCTGGACACAGTACTCCAGATGGGTCTTCACAAGAGCTGAGTAGAGGGTGACAATCCCCTCCCTCTCCCTGCTGGCGACCCCTTTTTTAATGCAGCTCAGAACACAGTTGGCCTCCCAGGCTGCAAGCGTACACTACCAGCTCATGTCCAGCTTCTCATCCATCAGGACCCCCAAGTCCTTCTCTTCAGGGCTGCTCTCAAGGAGATCTTCCCTCAGTTTGTAGAAAAACCTGGGGTACATACACTGACCAAATAAAAAGGTATAAGAGCCAGGAATGGAAGATGATGCAAAGTTGCAGATTTAAATTTCAGAAATCCTGTGCAGCTAAGAACAGCAGTACCCAATAGCTAGATGCAGTGTAACCTCAGTGAATATTGTTCCTCCCATCAAATAGTAAGCTATTAATCTTTCTGGGGGGTATGGGGGGCAAAGCAAGAGAGAGAAATCAGAGACCAGATTGTATATACATGCAGAGTTTTCAAAGAATTTATATGGGTTCAGTGGAAGACTTCAGGGCTTTTTAATGAAATCTTAGGAGAGTTACTAATAAAACAAACAACAGACTTTTGATTTCCCTTGAGGTGAAAAATGGTCAGAAGCCAAGAGGGGAAAAAAACAGAGGAGAGCATTATGTGTACAAACTCCTTTCTTAGCTTTCCCTGGACATCCATTTGTATTGTCTGGCCAGTGACAGATCACTGGACCTAATCTGAACCAGTACACTTTTACTAATGTCTTGAAAAGTTCTAGCTATGCAGGCAAAAGCCTGATTTTGTCTTATTGATGAGGAGGTTCAAGTAATTCAGCTTTGTGCTTATGACCCACAACAACTCCAGAACATGTAGAACAGGTAAACAATTTCTGAGAGCAGCTGATTTTATCATAGTTGTACTTCAATTGTTGGAGGAGGAGACTGGTTCATGAACTATAGTTTTAAGACAAAAGTATCACACAGCTTTCCAGCACATTCTCCAGAGCCATTAATCACCTCCAAAATCTCAGCTTAATCAGCAATGTGACCCTGGGCAGAGAAGCAATGTAATCATCTTGTCATTTTAAGCACTACAGGAATAAAACAGAAGAGATACTCACAGGTGCGTTTGAAATCTATCTCTGAAGCTTGAGTTTGCTAACAACATTCTTGCAGAATTTTCATTTTATTAAAGCCAGAAAACAACCTTATCACTGCTTTCAACATCTGCAGTCGTTGTGCTTGAGCAAGGGTTTCCGGAAAAGCATTTTGGTGTCTGCCAATATTAACTGAGAAGAACTCACTGACAGGAAGTATTTCAGTTTAAGAAGCACAGTGACTGCCTTCTTGCTTGCCAGGGCTCCCTAGGTAACCCTAAAGGTATTCAGCCATTAAATTAAATTTAGGAACAGAAAAACACTGAAGAAACAAAGCAGGGTATTATGTTCAGAAGTTCAAGGAAATCCTTATTCTATTAATAACTCGTTTTTCAGAAATGTTTTAACAAGCAAGGTTCCCAATCTGATATAGAAGCCATCATATTGTAAGCTGGAAAAAAAAATAATGTTGTTGTCTACAGACTATTGAGCTGAACTGACATTAAAAAGGAGCAAAAAAATGATTTTCACTTATAGTCAGAACATAGATATTTATTCTTGGTAGGATAAATGGCTATGCTATGAAATACTGATGGTCAGACAGTGATATTAGGCCAAAATGCAATGTAAAACAATACTAAGAAACAGAACAATGAAGGCAATGTTGTGTCTTTAGTGTCACCTTCCCATGCCCTCGAACATAATGTCATCTCTAAGCAGCTGGAAGAAAAAAAAGGTTACGAGAAATAGTCAGTATGGATTAACCAAGAGGAAATATGTTTAACCAACCTGGTAGCCATGTATGATCTCATCACCAGCTGGGTAGAGGAGGGGAGAGCAGCGGATGTTGTGTACCTTGACTTCAGAAGGCCTTCTGACACTGTCTCACATAACAGATATGTTATAGAGTGAACAGTGAGGTGGAACAGTTTGGCAGAGCACTGGGGGCTGTGGTCAGCAGTGCAGAGTCTCATTGGAGGCCTGTAACTAGCAGTGTTCCCCAGGGGTCAGTGGTAGGCCTGGTCTCATTCAGTACTGTCATCAATCTGGATAAAGAGTTCACTCTCAGCAAGTTTGCTGATGATACAAAGTTGGGAGGAGCAGCTGACGAAGGCTGAAGAAGGTTGTGCTGCCATTCAGGGAGACCTGGACAGACTGGAGAGCTGGGCAGAGATTAACCTCTCTGTAGAGATAGGACTAGGTGCACCAAGGCACAGATGGAATTGAACTTCGCAATGCATGTTGAAAAACAAGAGATTCTTTAGATACATTGGGCAGAAGAGCCAGGGAAAGGAGAGTGCACTTCCTCTGATAAATGATAAAGAAGAGCTGGCCACATCAGACATAGAGAAGCCTGAGATACTTAGCAATTTCTTTGCCTCAGTCTTCGTGGCCAGCCAGGCTTCTCACACCTCCCATCTCCTGGAACTTCCAAAGAGGAGCTGAGACAGCCAAATCCTTCCCAGCGTAAGAGCAGATCAAGTGTGAGACCACCTCATGAGGCTAAAAGTATACAAGTCTATAGGACCAGATTACATGTGTTACAGTGTTTTGAAGGAGCTGGCTGATGTTGTTGCCAAGACACTCTTCAACTTATCTGAAAAATCATGGCTGTCAGGTGAAGTTCCCAGTGACTGGAAAAAAGGGAAACATCACTCCCATATTCAAGAAAGGGAGAGAGGAAGACTCAGGGAACTAAAGGCTTGTGAATCTCACATGCCTCTGTGCCTGGAAAAATCATGGACTGGATACTCCTGGAAGAGATGTTAACGCACATATGAGATGTGGAGGTGATTCAAGGCTTCACCAAGGGCAGATCTTTCCTGACAAATTTGATAGTTTTTATGATTGAGTGATGGCATTGGTGCACCAAGGAAAAGCAACTGATGTCATCTATCAGGACTTGTGTGAGGCCTGGAAAGGTATGGATTTGAAGGCTGGGCTGTCAGTGGATTGAGGAATTGTATGGATGGTGATAAACAGAGGGTTGTTGTCAGTAGCTCTATGTTCAGATAGAGGCTGGTCACAAGTGGTTTGCCATGTGACAAGCACTCTTCAACATCTTTATCAATAACATAGGCAGTGAGATAACCTGACCAAGTTTGCTGAAGACGCCAGGCTGAGTGGTGTAGCTGTCAAAATAGAAGGGTGGCACACAATCCAGAGGGACTTGGACATTTTCAAAAAGTGGGCACATGAGAATCTAATGAGATTTAACAAGGCCAAGTGCAAGGTATTGCACTTGGAATGAGGCAATCTGAGATGAGTACAGACTGGGAGAAGAACTCACTGAGAGCAGCCCAGCCAAGAAGAACTTCTGGGTCCTGATGGATGAAAAGCTGAACAAGAGCTAGCAGTGTGCACCTGCAGCCCAGAAAGCCAAAAGTATCCTTGTTTGCATCAAAAGATGGATGGTCAGCAGGGCAAGGGATATGATTGCCCCCCTCTACTTTGCCCAAATAAGGCTCCAACTGGAGTACTGTGTCCAAGCCTCGAGTCCCCTGCACAGGAAGGAGCTGTTGGAGCAGGACTCTAGGAGGACCACAAAGAGCTGGAGCACCTCAAAGATGATCTAAGAGCTGGAGCATCTCTCCCATGAAGAAAGGATGAGGGAGTTGGGTTTATTTAGCTCGGAAAGGAAAAGGCTCTGGGAAGAGATCACTGCAGCCTTCCAGCACTTGAAAACTTACAAGCAGGAGAGGGAACAACTTTTTACGTGGTCTGATAGTGATAGAACAAGGAGGAGCAGCTTTAACTAAAGGAAGATAGATTTAGTTTGATGTTAGGAAGAAATTTTTCCCTCGGAGCATGGTGAGACGCTGGCACAGGCTGTCCAGAGAAGCTGTGGATGCCCCAATCCCTGAAGGTGTCCAAGGCCAGGTTGGATGAGGCCCTGGGCAGACTGAGTTAGTGGGTGGCAAATGCTGCTATTAGTTTCACTTGCACCTTGAGGTCACTGGCAGCAATTAAAGGTTAAGGCTCTAACTAGCGTTTGAGTTCATATAGTAAGGGCACAGTCGTGCTGGTTCAGAGGAAGGTCAGAGACATAATCTGCGTTACAGATTGTGCTAGATGAAGACTGTTAACCAGATTTTTCAGTCACTACTGTAACATAAGTGAGCGATAGCAACAGAATTCAGAAGGCATTGACATATGATATTGAGCACCTCTGTAAGTACCAGTGCATGAAGCTAAATATAAACATGGTGTAGAGAAGGCTCATGTTAGGGCTAGGAGTCAGTTCAAATCAAAGAGCTGATGAAAGAGAGAGTCAAGAAAATCTGAGTAACAAGGAGACTAGCACAAACACTGAAAAAATACTAAAAACAAAAATGTCACTGGTCTAAAACTTGTGGCAGCACCTATGTTATGTCTAGGAAGGCTGGCAGGGCCCTTTAGATCACCTGGTCCCACTCCAGCTCCAGCAGAAATATCCAGAGCAGGCTGCCCAGGCCCACATCCAGGTGGTTTCTAAATATCTCTGAGGTGACTCCACCACCTCTGGGCAGCGCATGCCTGAGTTCCATCACCCACACAGTTTCCTGAAGTTTAGATGGAGCCTCTTGTGTTCCAGTTTGTGCCTGTAGCCTCTTGTCCTTGCACAAGGCACTGCTGAAGAGAGCATGGCCCTGTCCTTTTCGCACCAAGTGTGAATCTCAGTGTGAACGTGGGTACTGATCTAGCTCACTGTACTGGATGTGAACAGTAGCTGGGGATAAATGAAACCTGAAGAAGAGCATTAAGGTTGGAATTGGGACTACAGTAATTAACTAGCAGAGAGCAAACAGAAGAGCAATGTTGAGAACTGGCAGGATAGAGTAATTCCTTTAAACGGAAGTAGAGAGCAGACTTTGGATACAACCACTGGCAGAACTGGTGTATCAAGTGCCACTGGAAAAAAAATCAAGACTTCAGGCAACTTGGAAACATTATTTGATGTGTAATAGACAAACAGAAATAAGTTCTGAAATAACATGATACCTACAGTCCCAAAATGTCAGCTATACTTAGCAGACTGATAAATTCCAAAACAGAGTTTTAATGATAGGTTTTTAGAAGAGAAAAAGATATTAACAATCACAATAACAAAAAGTAGATGTTACTATTTAGTATCTTTAGAATTTGAAAAAAAGTATTTGTTGCAATCATTTGAAGGTACATTTGTGAGAAAGCATCCCTGCTGTCTTTCCCTTCACACCTCAAGTTCTCAGTCTGAAGTCAAGGTGTTCATGATGATATCAGCTACTTTGTGCTCAGAATCCTAGCATCAGTTAAAAAAAGGAAAAGAAAAGGAAAAAAGGCAAGCACTTCTTCTGCAGTACTTATGCCTAGAGGGATTGCATTAACATGAGCTGAATGCATTATAGACTTGTATCACAAGAAGCAGCACGTAAGAGAAGAGTACAAATGTACTTTGCTTGGGGAGAAAACAGTACACGAGAGGGTTAGAGCTTCATCCAAGCAGACCCTTCCAACTCTTGTACATGTGCTTCACCTCACCTGCAAACACCTGAGCTTCACCTTATCCTGTGTTGTCAGCAGCCCTTTGTGCACAACCAGTGATATATGATTGATTTTTAGGGGGAACAAAGATATGTACACCCAGTTATGCTCCGCTTTCCTCCTTTAGAGAGTCTCAGTGATTTCTTCTGTTCACTCGACCCCAGAAGCTGTAAGCAAGGCAAAAAGCTTGCCCTAATTTTCCAGGCATTAGCAATGCTTTGGACATAGATTTGCAAAAACAAGTATATTCGATGAGCCACTCAAGCACCCTCAACCTTAACACATTCCCCAGCCACTCTCCCAGCACAAGCAAGCCCTATGAATGCAAAAGAAGCCAGGGCATCCTGTATGTAGCACAGCTGTAGCACTGCTGCCCTTGCAGCTAGTGGCTGCAACTCTCCTGCCTGCTGTGGAAGGCTGCAGTCCCACAACTGCCTGGGAGCCACACTGGAAGCCCCTCTCAGCACAAAGGAAAATCCTATCATCTGGCACAGCACAGTGCTGGAACATAAACACAGCCGGAGCTAGCACAAAATAGGGAAGTATGACATTTCCTAAGTATCTCTGGATGAAATCTATAAAAACAACTGATATTTTTTTTCTTGATCACTCCAATGCAGCTGAGAGTCACCTTGATTTTATTTTTGAGCATAACAGGACTTCCATCATCAACTCTGAAGGGCAAATGATCACCTTCCCTGTCTCACTGCTGTGAGTGGCAGGTACCATTCTCCCATGGCAACTGGGAAGCATCAGCCATGTAATAAGATCCCCTAAGCTAAACACCTGGAGAGATACCTTACATAAAGAATATTCTACTTCCTTCTGGTTTTCCTCCTTTCTTGCATTTGGTCTGAAGTGGTAACAAGCCAAAAAAAAAAAAAAAAAAAAAAAAAAAAAAAGTGGCATAAACTTACTGGGTAGCATAAACTGCTTGGGTAAAGCTATAAATACACAGTACAATTTGATCTCTAGAGAAGAATGACACTTTCTGTCATTAAGTTATCATCTCTGTTTTCAGAATTAAATTACACTTTTTAAATGTACCCATAAACTTTTTTAACAGTATGAATATTGCAAGCCTCAGTTAAACTGCTGTGAGGACAGTTTTAAGTTTTCTTGCAACTTCTGTATGTTTGTAAACTTTTACAAATGACTGAAGTCAGCAGCTCAATTACAGCACTTCATAATTACTATATATTACAGTAATATATAATATAATATAATTACTATATATAATTCTGAACCTTTCATAAAACAGAGGTTAGCATTTACAGAGAAATCAACAGATTAAGTACTAACAGCATTTCAAATAACTTCAGACACTATTCTTTTTGGCAAATTGCTTTTTTCTTTCAGTTAAAATGGAACTTAAGCTTCACAGAACTACATGAAGAATCTGCAGTGACGCTGCTAAATTCTGCTATTCTCAGTACCGTAAGAAAGGTGCCCTGGCCAGCAGCACTAGTTATGCAGTACAAGCAATTGCAGGATTCCTTGTTTTTTTTTTATTTTATTTTTCTAATTATAATTAAATACTGTATGAATGTGTTCTATTAGCATAAAATATGCTATATATACTTGAATAGTATGCACAATACTATATTTATAACACAAAGGAAAAATTATACCAAGAACGCACAATAGCACTTTAATCAGAAAGTAGCTTCAAACATTCCAAAACATTTCTCACAGTCAAACATTAATACACCCTGCGTACATATGAGTGTTATACACAACAAAGAATAATTAGAAAGTTCATTAATATGCCACTTTTCCCCAATTTTTAGTGTTTCCATTAATACAGAATATCACCTCCTCCTCTCCCTGCAACAGGAGCAAGAGTTGAACAACTCTTACAGAACAAAACGCTACTGTCGGTAATTATAGTAAGATTTCTGGAGGTCTTAGATGATGGAGAAATCTATTGTAGTAGAAGCTTTGCACTGGCAGATAAAATTTTGAGTCAATACATTAGGATAATTTTTTCATATAGATTAGTTTCCTTGCAACAAAACAAGAAGTAAATGTCAATATCTGAGTACTACAGTAACACAGTTAGAATCTTTGCTTGCTTGCCTGAAAAACAAACCTGTGCATAACTACTAGGCATAAACTATGCATAGATCACATTTTTTGACATTAGGAAAATTGCTGAGAAATCTGAAGATGGATGACTTTCTGTTGCATTCTGAAAAAAAACGTGCTCTGACTTCTGCGTGGCTATCAAATTTTGAAATCATCAGTGTAATAAAAGCAAAGCAAGGACAGGGTTGATGCAATTGTTTTCCTATTGGCTAAGCAACATGATCTACATAGAATAATCATCTTAAGTAATGGAACATCACTAAGATTAATGTACTCATTTTTTTCCTGTGCACTTGTGTTCTGTCTCTCAAAACAGAATTAGTATCAACTGTGAGGGGTTTTAATGCAAAATATTATACTTCAATTTGCATTAATGCTATTGATTTATGCAGTGGATACAACAGAATTAAGAGACTCCATCCAAAGGGACATGGACGAGCTGTAGATGTAGGTCCTTGAAAGAAATGAAGCTCAATAAGGCCAAGTGCAAGATGCCCTGGCTGAAGCAATCAGAGATGTGAGTACCGTCAGGCAGAAGAATTCACTGAGAACAGATGTGAGTACCGTCAGGTAGAAGAATTCACTGAGATCAGATGTGAATACCGTCAGGTAGAAGGATTCACTGAGATCAGCCCCCAGCCTTGGGGGTCTCGGTAGATGAAAAGCTGTGGTGAGTCAGTGGTATGCGTTTGCAGCCCTGAATGCCAACTGCATCCTGGGCTGCATCAAAAGATGGGTGGCCAGCAAGGCAAAAGAGGGGACTGTCCCCCTCAGCTTTTCCCCTGTGAGGTCCCATCTGGAGTACTGCATCCAGCTGTGGGAACCCCAGCACAACAAAGGCACAGAGCTATTGGAATGGGTCCAGGAAATAATCAGAGAGTAGGTGGACATCTACATGGGGGGGCCATTTTAAACTAAATGAGGGGAGATTTAGATTAGATATTAGAAGGAAATTCTTCACTGAAGGCATTAGCACAAACTGCTCAGAGAAGCTGTGGATGCTTCGTCTCAGCAGATGTTCAAGGTCAGGTTGGACAGAGTCCTGGGCAGCCTGATCTGGTGGGTGGCAATCCTGCCCATGGCAAGGGGGTTGGAAATGGATGATCTTTAAGGTCCTGTCCAAGACATTCCATGATTTAACTTGCTTATAAAGCTATAACAAGTTACAATAGTTGAGGGTCACAGAAATGAACCAGGATCATCAGGCATATTCTGCAAAGCTGAATACGAAGATCTTAGTTTCATTTAACACCTGGTTAATTGCATCTCAGTTGAAATTGTATGGTGTTTAGTCATTCATGCAAGCTTTATAGAACAGGTTTGTTATATCACTTCAGATAGCTACAGGAACATGTTACTCAGTTCTCATCATAGAAACATTACCTCAATCAAATTGTTTCCAAAATTTTTGACACCTTGCCCAATATCATAGTCACATAATGTAATCTATATCCCTGAACTATCCAAGGAAATTTCTTCGCTTTGGAAAAGGTACATAAACTTCTACATTATCTCATAACTGCATAATTTCTACAGCTTACTAATATGCCCTACATCAAACTTAGCAAGACTGAAATAATTTCTGAAATCGTTTATTACAATTGGATCAAGTATGCTTCACTTTCAACTCAGTGAACACTCCTGAAAGCTACTGTGTACAATTGTATGCAAAATTAATACCCAAATCTGCCTTATAAACTTTGACAATGTGTATAAGCACCTACATTACATAATTAAAATACATTTCATTGTGATATTTGAATAAGAGTAACATTTCAATATTCAATCCTCTTCAAAAAGTATGGTCACCTACTGTATATTGCCAGTTGACTGCATTATCCTAAATAGCTACTCTTGACAGCTGTAAGTGCATCAATAACTTTAGAACAATTTTCAGGATGTTGAGAAGATTGCTTTGCACTGATGTGCACGACATGAATGCGTAGCCAATGTGTAACATGGTACACCATTTCAGTTAGTTGCTGTTCAAGTAATCAGTTACATTGGGATTAAAAAGAATAATTAAGCATCATGCACATGTGTAGATTTGAGGTTTTCCATGTAGCTGTATTAATACACATTTAAATTTAAGTTCTGAGAGCACACCTACATAGCTGATTTTACATTATTCTGCTGGCCTTCAAGAGTTTCTCTGTGGGCATGAAACACTTCACTAGAGCCTTAAATATCAAAGATTCTGCAAGATTTAGAGCTGATTCGTTTGCATGGAATGAAGACACTTATAGCTCACTACAAAATCATCAGAGTAATATAACAGACTAAATAACACACTACTAAATGA
Organism: Callipepla californica brunnescens; assembly: GCA_023055505.1. Classification (NCBI taxonomy): domain Eukaryota; kingdom Metazoa; phylum Chordata; class Aves; order Galliformes; family Odontophoridae; genus Callipepla; species Callipepla californica. Next base: position 11,743,333 of record JALIRH010000023.1, on the reverse strand, counting down.
TACACAAAAACAATATTTTAGAACGCATTAAATATCAATCAAATGCTTCAGTCATTGCTGGGAAAGTTTTGCTTGCTTGATTATCTCTATTCCCCAAAAGACATAGCCTTTAGCTTTCTTTATTCAAATAAAGGGAGAGTCCACTGGGACTTACCCCTGAGGAGTGTCTCCAAGTATTGGACTTTGCACACTCCCTTTTATCTTAACTTCCTGATTGCACTGTCCCCTCCTCCTTTCCTCACTGGTTGAGGTACTCAGAGATTACAGAGTTCCCAGTCCACCTAAAATATGTTTCCCCTAGAATGTGACCTGTTAGGGCTGCAGTAAGTCCAAAGTTCCTAAGTTCAAGTTGTCAATAGACCTTTGTAAGACGGGAGTGTACATAAATCAAGTGGAAAGGAAATTGCAAGCTTCTGCACCACAACCTGCAAGCAAGGGCATCTTGTTCACAAGTCTCTATGTAAACGATGCTATTAGCAAGGGCATCTTTGTGAGCCTCTGTGTAAATGATCTGATTTGCAAGAGCACCCTCAAGCTACTTTTATCTGTCACAGTTCAGAATCAGATAACAGCATCTACCTCTCTTGAAAGTCGAGGAAAGATACATGTGCGTGTGTCCTCTGGCCTTTGAAGCTAAGAGGCTTAACATCCAGCATAAATATTGCAATAATGCACATTAAAAAAAAATGCTACTTTCATATATAAATTGAGAGTTGCTATGGCTGTTGTCTGTTTGCCTATCAAATATGGAAAGGACGGAAGGGAGATCAGTATAACCAGCAGATAGGAACCATGACAGCCTTCCTCACAACCCCCCTGAAGACATTCACCCATGATACCCTTACTGAAAACTATAACCAAGAAAACTCTCCAAACCAAATGATAGTTCAGAAAGCCAACCGTGGTTTATTACAGCTCTGTGCACACGGGGATCTCGCTAGAAAGCATCCATAGCTCAGAGCCAAATCATCCTCATTATATATATTTAACATATGAATATTCATACTGTTTCTACAAAGTTCCCGCCTAGTTCATGCATACTAAATCTAATGGTGCACCTGCATTTGTCAGTTGAAGGATTCTTGCAAGAGGCCTTTCATTTTGTTCATAGATGGTAGTGATAAGGAGGTACACAGATAGCTCTTTGTCACCTCCTAATCTTGTAGACTGTCATTTGGCACTCCTTTGTCTCTTAGGTCTTCGGCACTTAGATCTCTTATATCTCTTAGGTGCCTTCCCACAGTCTCAACACATAAGGTCATTGAATATAGAATCATAGAATGGCTTAGGTTGGAAGGGACCCCAGGGATCATCAGGTTCCAACTCCCCTGCCACAGGCAGGGCCACCAGCCCCCAGATCTGGTACTAAACCTGGTTGCTCAGTGTTTTGTCTGGAACATCAGGGGATCTATTCTTTAAATGCTAACTAAACTGTTTAAGCCTTTTGTATCAGCACAGCTCACATTGTGAAACAAACAACTGTGGTTATGATATATGTTGGCTTGCTCAGCAATAGGGATTAGTACATTAGTTTAAGAACCAGTATATTAGTTTAGCAAAAGGAGTCCATTAGCGATAGTGGTAAAACTTTCAATTTCAGCTTCAGTGGGCAAATAGTTTTGATTTTCTCAGAAATTCTGCACTGAGAACAATCGTTGGCCTCAGTGATTTTGCCTTACTGGAGTCACAACAGAACGCTTTTACCTCTTGCCCCAAAACATGAAAGGATATTTTTCTCAGATTCCACACACACCGTTTTTAATAAGCGGCTCTCTATGGCCTAATAAGCAGTGGAAATATTCCCAACTGGGGAAAAGTGGATGAAAGAGGGTCTAGCATTTCAGTGGCGGAGCTGATGGTGGAAAACAGGGAAGCAGTAGGTGGGCTGCAACCCTAGCTACCACTGAAATGAGTATGCACGCGGCAGCACTGCTATGCACGTTCTAACTGTTCATACGTAGAACCCGAACTCAGCGCGCGTGCTTGTCAAGTCGCCCGGTAGGCACCGTGAGGCATAAAGGACTGCCGCTTTCTAACCACACCGGAGCCAGACACTCTTCTTCCCGGATTTCGGAAGACGAGTGCCCCCCCCCCTCCCCCTCCCCCTCCCCCTCCCCCCTCCCCCTCCCCCTCCCCCTCCCCCTCCCCCTCCCCCTCCCCCTCCCCCTCAGGAGGCCGCACGGCTCCCGCCGGCCGAGCCCGCGCCGCCCCGGCCGTTGCCGCTGCCGTTGCCGCTGCCGCCCCGCTCCGCTCCGGCGGCGCCATCCCCGCGGCGCCGCTGACCCGGAAGCGCTCTGCCCGCCTGGCGCGGCGCGGCGCGGCACGGCACGGCTGCGGAAGATGGCCGAGTCGCCGGAGGAGGTGGCGGTGCTGGTGCAGCGGGTGGTGAAGGACATCCGCAACGCCTTCAAGCGGAACCCCCACATGTGAGCGGGGCGGGCGGGGGCTTGGGGCTTGGGGCCGCGCGTCTGGGCCAAGGTCAGCGAGCGCGGGGAGCTCGCAGCCCGGCGGTGCCCGGCGTTTCGCCGTGCGGGAGCGGAGCCGCTCCTGCTGGCTCAGGTGCCGCGGCGACGAGGTCCAGCTGGTGTAAGCAGCACCCGCTGAGCGTGCTCCGCGCGAGTCCGGGCTTGGGCGCTGCACCGTGCGGCCGACGTGCGGTGAGGCGGGAACGGAGCCCGCGCGTGTTCGTAGCGCGGTGCGAGAGCAGCGCTGGGCCGGTCCCTCACGTTGGACGGCGACAGACGCGATGGCTGTGTAGTACACGCGCGGTCTTCCGAGAGCCAGGTTTGTCTGCGCACTTCAGAAGGTCCACGTTTCGTTTTCAGTCCTGTCGCTTGTCCGGTTCTGTCTGCTGTCCTTTGTTGCGTTAAGGTGTTGAGGGAAGCAACTTGCTATCGATCCGGACTCCATATTAGTTGCAACAACTGGGGCGGCGGATAATGGGTGAGAACTTTGAAACGTAAGTGCAGCGCTTCTGTGTCAGGTAGAAGAGCTGCGGTCTCCAAGGCAATGGCCTATTAATCTGTTACAGAAAGCAGCATGTTAAGCAGTTATTCAGGAAGGCTGTACGTACCGTTTAATTTGTCGTTTTGCTTGAAGGAGAGGATTAGAATGAGCGCCCTCATGTTTCCCTAAATCTAGCTAACTGCTTGGGTAGGTGGCCAGGTTTTTAAATGCAGCGTATGGGTGCTTTCTAAAAAAGAACAGCGTTTTGCCACAAAGTTTCAATTTTAGGCTCTGAGGCATAATGTGCTGTAGACAGCCAGTATTTGTGAATGAATCTGCTGGATCCTTTTGGTTCCTACTCATCCTCCGAAGCTGTTCCCAGATAGCAAACTTGGAGCCTGTGTTTTGAGGAATGTGTGGCTGGTGTAGTTTTCTTTCATTCAGTCTAGGCGAAAGTAGGTTGCAAAAGTGGGATGCCCTGAAACTGTTGCACTATATCATGCTTAGTATGAGAAACCATGACCTGCTGGCTTACCTCCTGAGGTAGGCAAGATGGGAATTCTGCCTGCTGCCTTTCTGAACTCCATGGCTAGGATAGGCTGTAGGCCACTGGCTACCATGCCTGTCTGCATCTGGAGCAGCGGGCTGCAGCCCTTACATCCTGGTGTTCTGGTCTATCTGAGGTATCTGGTCTTCCTGCTGTTGACCAAGACAGCTGTGGTCAGTTGCAGTCCCTGACAAATGCTGTCCTCTTCAATTGTGTGGCCTACTTGTGTATCCAGATTTGAATTCTTTTACGTGACATTTGACTTCAGTGAAAATACGGGGTTTGCCCGGTGCTGGATGTTCATTTAAAAGTCTCATACGTCTGTTCTCTATTCTAATGGCTCTCCTGCATTTGTTGTCCCATGTCTTCGATTCTTTGTTCACTTGCTCCTGTTGCATCTGTCAGAGTGGATGCTTTGTTCTTGCAGATTTCCAGCTTTTTAGGGTTTAAAAGGGATACTGTCTCAGGTCAACGCTAAAAACCATGTAAAAATACAGTTTTAGGCTAGCTGGGATGTTGGACCATTCTTTCTTGCTTTGGTTTTATTTATTTATTTTTGTTTGTTTGATTGGTTGTTGTTCTGTTGGGTTTATTTTATTTATTTATTTTTTCTCTTCAAATTAGGTTTGGAGCAAGATTGTGCATGTTTTTAAGGCAAGTGTACTTCTAATTAAATGCACAATGCAAATCTAATTTTACCTCATCTGTCTGATTGCTCCATTTTCTTCCATGGGATAACTGTGTCAACTTGCTTGTTCTCATTTTTTCCAAGGCTGTGAAATGTATTGGTGCTTTTGCCCAGTCCTGCCAATGCAGATCTGATTGAAGCATTTGCATGAGGAACTGAATGGATTGTAAACACAGGATACATCACCGCACACATTCTTTTTGAACTTTGTTTTTCTTTTGCTTATGAGGTCAGTGAGAATAAAAGACACACTTGTCAAAAAAGTGCATAAATTTAATGGGCATAATTGGAAAGGGTAACCCAGCGTTTGTGAGTGAAATCTGAGGATACTTCTTCTGGTTTGCCAGTATCACTTTAGCTCAGATCAGTTCTTTTCTCTCAATTCACAGAGTTCTTAATATATTAAAAAACACACTTCATTTTGTTACATAAGTTGCTCTGAAAGTAATGCCTCCTCTTTATTTCCATGGAAACCACAACAGATATAAAAAGCACAATAACACAATTTAGTAAAGCACATTCTTAGCTACAAAACACTTATTTTTAGTCATAGTCACCACTGTGAGCTCTGCATTTTCACCAGCAATGAACAAGAGGCTGCATGCTGTTCTCATAAAAATCTGTGCCAGCAGAGGTGACCCACTGCCACCACTACAGAAACATATCACCCACTGTGCTCACATCCACTGTTTGGTCCCCAAAAATGATCAGCAAGCACAGATAAATATCATTGGGTTCAATTTTTTCCACATGGTGTAGTTCAGTGACACATTGTTTCATATGCACTTTCAGGTCAGGTGCCATTGTGTCAGACTGCCCCTCTGCTGCCATCTGTAACAAAGCAACAACATGTAATCATAGAATCATACATTCATAGAATGGTTTGGGTCGGAAGGGACCTTTAAGATCATCTACTTCCAACTCCTCTGCTATGTCTGTAGTCGCCTCCCTCTAGATCTGGTTGCTTAAAGCCCCATCCAGCCTGGCCTTGCGTGCATCAACAACCTTACTAGGTAACCTGTTCCAGTGTCTCACCACCCTCATACTAAGAATTTATTGCTAATATGTATTGTAAATCTACACTCTTCCAGTTTAAAACCATTTCCCTTGTTCTGTCGCTACACACCCTTATAAAAAGTCTCTTCCCAGCTTTCCTGTAGGAAAGCTTTTCCTTCAAGTACTGAAATGCCTCCATAAAGTACCCCCAAGGCATTCTCTTCTCCAGGCTTAAGAGTCCCAGATCTCTCATCGTGTCCTCATAGGGGAGTTGCTCCAGCCCTCTGATTATCTTCATGTCCCTCCTCTGGACCCGCTGCTGCAGCTCCATGACCTTCTTGTGTTGGGGCCTCCAGAACTGGATGCAGTAATGCAGGTGCAGTCTCATATCGGCCTGCTGGTCACACTTCCCTTAATGTAACCCAGGATATGGTTGTCCTTATAGCCTGCAAGTGCATGTTCCTGGCTCATGCTGAGTCTTTCATCAACTGACACTTCCAAATCCTTCTCCTCAGGGCTGCTCTCAAGCCATTCACCACCCAAACTGTATCTGTGCTTGGAATTCCTCTGACCCAAGTGCAGGAACCTTGCACTTGGCCTTGTTGAACTTAACGATGGGCCCACATCTCCAGCCTGTCCAGATTCCTCTGGATGGCATCCCTTCCCTCTAATGTGTCAGCGGCACCACTTAGCTTGGTGTCATCTTCAAACTTGCTGAGGGTGCACTCAATCCCACTGTCCATGTTGCCTATAAAGATGTTAAATAGCTCCGGTCTCAACACTGATCTCTGATGACTGCTGCTCATCACCAGTCTCCACCTGGACACTGAGCTGTTGACCACAACTCTCTGAGTGAGACCATTCAGCCAGTTCTCTATATGGCAAGTGATTTGTTCATCAAAACCATTTTTTTCCAGTTTGGTGACTAGGATGTCGTGCAGGACAGTGTTAAATGCTTTGCACAAGTCCAGGTAGATGATGTCAGCTGCTTTTCCTTTATCCACTGATGCTGTAATTCCATTATAAAAGGCCTGCAAGTTTGTCAGGGGTGACTTACCCCTTGGTGAAGCCATGTTGGTTACTACCAATCACCTCATCTTTATTTTATATGTGCCTTAGTAGGGCCTTCAGGAGGGCTGGCTTCATGATCTTGCCAGGGACAGAGCTGAAACTGACTCGCCTATAGTTCCCTGGATCTTCTATTTTTCCTTTCTTGGAAACGGGGCTTATGTTTCCCATCAGTAGGAACTCCACTGCCGGGACCTTTCGTATATGATGTATATTGGCTTGGCAACTTCATCTCCCCTTTTTCCTCAGAACCCATTAATGAATCTCATTGTGTCCCATGACTTGTACACCTTCAAATTCTTCAGATGATCTTGAACCTGATCTTCATTTACAGCAGGCAGATCTCCTTCAAGTTCTTAACTTTGCTTTCTGCAGCTTGGGAGGTGTGGCTAGAGCCCTTGCTGGTGGAGACTGAGGTAAAGAAGTCATTGAGCACCACAGCTTTCTCCATATCCCTCAAGAGCAGGTCTCCAGTTTCCTTCTGGAGAGGGCTCACATCTTCTCTAGACTTCTTTTTATCACTGATGTACTTGCAGACATTCTTGTTGCCTTTTATGTCCCTGGTGAATTTTAATTCTATCTGGGTTTCAGCGTTCCTCCCCAGGTCTCTGGCTGCTTCTGAAGAGTTAACTGGGAGGATTAACTTCTTTGTAGTCCTCCCACTTAACTTGTTCATGCTTCCACTCCCTATAGACTTTCTTTTTGTGCTTGGGTAAGTCCAGGAGCTCCTTGTTGATCCACAGAGGCCTCCTGGCATGAAGTGTTGGTGGGAAGGTTCAGCCTTCACTGCCATACAACCACATCTGCCTCTGAAGTCATGGAACAACATAATAAAATAGAAAGCATTACTTTCTGAACAGCCCTTCTAGATCTGAAACTCAGTCAAGATTTCTTTTGGTGTGATCACAAATTTCTCCTCTGGGAACCCAAAATATAACACACTTCATTAAGTCATTCCTTTAGCTAAATATGAAAGTTTGTTTTGCCAATATTTTTCCCTTTAAATTGTTAAATAACTTGTTCATCATTGATACTTACGCATTTGCCATCTGTAGTAAATATAATTTGTTTGCAGTACTTAGTGAGAAGGTTAATCAGTGCAGAACTTTGAAGTAAAGATTAATGTGAGAAAAGGAAACTCCTAGATAATGTTAGTCTAGTATTTATTGCTTCTTTAGAAACAAATGTTGGCTAGAAATACTTTGGATTTCAGTAGTATCTTACTGCTCTTCATTGATGAAAGATTTTGGTTGCACCAATAAGTTAATGACTAATTAACTACTAACTAATGGTATTGATTTATTATTTGAAATTCTGAAATAGAACCATATGTTTATGGTGCACACGTGATGATGCAAGAAAAGTTTTCATTTTTTGTATTTGAAGTCCCTTTTCCGCACTTTTCAAAAGTCCTAAGTCAATTAGTCATGTAGTCATTTCATTAGATTTGGTTTAAACTAAAAAATACACAAATCCCAAATGTCCATGCTGTGAATTGATATCCAGTATTAAAAGCTTTTTATAATTGCATAAATATATTAATAAGTTATAATGTTCTGGGCTGCTTTGCTCCAGACTTTGTTATAACTGTAGTTGAACAGTATCCTTTGATTGTGCATCATTCCAGTTTCCAAACCGTTAATATCCTTTGTCTAATTCTTTGTGAGAGAGGTTGGGTTATTTGAAAGGCAATATTCTAAAAGAAAACAGAAGCATATTCTGCAGCTACCTGTCAGTGTTGCTCTGCCAGGGCTGAGATTTTGACTGTACACAGAATGTGTAGGGTGAAGCTCTATGCTCCATAGGGTCTTATTCTTACACAGCTTCTTTAATCTCAGAACAAGATGAAGAAGCTTTGGTGATAACCTAGATGATGTCATCTGCTATGTTCTAGCAGCTTCTGCGTTGTATGTCATGACTGTGAATTACTGTGGTAGGTTGATCTGTCAATCGAAAGATAATTTATGCACTTTTTGATTCTTGTTTTTTCCACAATAGTGGAATCTAAGGAGTGAAATTAAACATTAGTGTAACAGTAGGTAGTGCTTCTGCAAATGGGAGATAGCAAAGAAAAGCAGCTTTCAGTTGCCATTACCTTCAGTACTGTGAGCAACTTGTACCTAAATATGTGCACCCTACATCTTGCAATTGGCTTGCACAGCCATATGCTGGATTGCTGGGCAGTGGAGAGTTACATGACACACAACAACCATTAAGTGCCAGATCCTACCTTTGGGTCATATCAAGCTACTGCAGTGATACAGGTTTGAGGAAGAGTGGCTGGAAAGTTGCCTGGCAGGGAAGGGCCTCAAAGTGCTGGTTAACAGCCAGCAGTATGCCCAGATAGCCAGGAAGGCCAATGGCAGCCTGGCCTGTACCAGAATTAGTGTGGCCAGCAGGAGCAGGGAAGTGATGACTGTTCCCCTGTAGTCTCTGCTGAGACTACGTTTCAAATGTGCATTCAGTTTGCAGCCTCTCACTAAAAGAAGAATTGCACTCAAAGTTGCTCAGGTGTGTGCAGAGAAGAGCAACAAAGCAGGTGTAGAGGCTGGAAGAAAAGTTACAAAGAGCGAGGCTGTTTAATCTGAAGAAGAGGCTGACTGGAGAGCTCATCTCTGTAGCTATGGGAAGAAAAGACTGCAGGAAAGGAGGGTGTAGATTTATTTTCTTCAGTGACAGGTAATAGTCAGAGAAACTGGCTCAAGTTGCACCAGGGAAGGTTTAGATTGGATGTTTGGAAGAATTTCTTCACAGAGGGGATGATCAAGCATTGGGTTGGATTGCCCAGTGACATGCTAGAGTTCCCATCTTGTAGAGGTACTTAAGATATATGTGGACATGGCACTGAGAGCCGCTGGGGACTCAGTTGGTCAAGTGGATGGTTGGACTTGATCTTGACGGTCTTTTTTAACCTACACGACTCTATGACCAGAGGCTATTGTCACAAGATTTAGGGTACTAAAGTAATTTAATTTTACAAGGACTAATAGAGTGGTTGATGGTGCCTGCATATGAGTCCTGCTGTGGAAATTTTTGGGATATGTGATGATGCAGAGGCTGCAAGTATTCTCAAGCAGGATCTACTGGGCTGACAATGAAAGACCTACCCCATTACTTGCTCCTTCTGTGGACTCAAGAGGCCTTCAGAGCAATGGTGGTTTGCATGAATTGTTTAGAACACAAGGTAGGCACCCTTCTCTTCTAGTGTATTGAATCATAAATGCTATTCCTTCCCAGATACTGAATGCCATATAATGTTTATGAACCACCCAAGACATCAGAATGTGTGAACCAAAACCAAAGTGTTGTTTCTACCGCATGACAAGTGCTGATTTGCATCTTGGGGAAGATGAGCACATTTACCAAATAAACCTTTCTAGTTTATCTTCATGATTCTCATTAGTGGTGTAGCTCTCTGCCTCTTATGGCTCACTGAGCAAGTCCTAGAGTTGGGGTGTTTGACTTGTCTGCTCCGTGCAAACCTTACCTATCCATCATCATGGTATGTTTAGGGCTGTGTTGTGAAATTTCGCTCTCCCAAGTCAAGCTTCTTTCATTTGGTAAGAAATGAAGGTGTGGGTGTAGGATTGTTTTTATTTGCTTTCTCTTGCTGTCTACCTTTGCTGTATTGTCTGTAAGCATCAGCTGGTAAATTTTTGTGGTAATTCACAGAATCAATTAGCAAAGCTGTATGCTCATTGCCTCTGAGGCCCTATGTGTCACAGCATGCAGGAGACAAAAGTTTGGACATGGACTAGGTTTAGCATTTGTGAAGGAAATGAAGTCAGCAGGAAGCACAAACTTCAGGCTATAGGGCACCATGTTGAAAGCATCAGAGCATCAGTCTGGACTGTCATTATAAATCTAACCTGAATGCCTTTGTAAAAAGTTTATTATTTTATTTTATTAATATTATTATTATTTTTTGAGTGGAGCAGCAGGGGTGGAAATCAACTACTGCTTGCGGTTTGGTGGGTGGTAAAATTGAGAGTTTCCGTGTTTTTTTTCTTTTTTCTTTTCTCAGATGAGAGATGAGAAGAGATGGGTAAAGGACCTGGGTGTGTGTTTAGAGACAGAGCCAAGTAATTTGCAAGTATCTTACCTCAGGTTATCTGTGCTCTTCTGAAGTCTGACATATTAAATCAGTTTTCTGAATAAGCAGATATACTCGTTCTTAAAAAAACACGTGGTATCGTTTTCAATTGCTTTAGTAATAGCCTACTGAGAACACTGAACTGAATCAGTACATTCAGAATATCCAGTAGCAAAATTAATGTGTGGTAACTGGGTTGAGATTATGAGGTTGATACTTGAAACATATCTATAGGTCTTGTATTGAAAAAAACAAGGTTTGTTATCATTCTGAGTTTTTTTCCATTAAACAGAATCTGATGGTGAAATCATGCATGGTAGAAAGTATAGAATTGAACTGCTTTTTGTCCAAGTGAGCGTGAGTATTGACAATTGTTTGTTTCTAAGAAGATGTCAGAGCCACTCTTTCACCATCCATGTATGCTAAAAGATAAGGAAAAAAATAATATGGCCCCTTGAAACTTAAAAGTTGAGACACTTCTGCTTTGTTAGCTGGTATGATTTTTTTGTCACCATCCTTTATTTCTAGGTGCTTGATTAAAGGTGTACTATAATAAATACATAAAAAGGACCTTTCCTTGGGGAAAGATAATAAAACTTTTCTGAGTAAGTTGAGAAAAGTGCATTTCTTTCTGTTATTTTTTTTAAGAGACGAAATTGGATTAATACCCTGTCCTGAAGCAAGATACAACCGGAGCCCAATAGTCCTGGTAGAAAACAAACTTGGTGTGGAGAGCTGGTGTGTCAAGTTTCTTTTGCCGTACGTCCACAACAAACTCCTACTCTACAGACAGAGAAAGCAATGGCTGAACAAAGATGGTAAGTTACCCATTTGGAAAATAGTAATTGATCCTTAGTGTATGTTCTTTATTTATCTTTTTTTTTTTTTTTAACATTACTTTGGCCTTTTATAAATACAGTTCAACCTATTCTGAAATACATGAGGTAAAGCTGGCTTTGTGTTGGGCACTGCATGAGATAGTTATATTGTTTCTTGGTAGGAAATGCAAACAGATCCCTTCTCTTGCCCAGGCTGGAAGAGTTGGAGGGATTTAGGAAAGTAGTGTTACGTTTGCAGAATAAATTATGTCCAGTGACAGAAAGGCAGCAGTGGTAACGTGGGTCTGAAGTAAAAAAGAAGTGCAGTGGGTTTTTTATGGTTTTATTTGGACTTAGGGGCACCATAAATCATTTTTTGAAACAGTTTGTTAATTGTAAAACTGTATTCTATTTTTTATTATTCTGTTGTTGTATTTTTTTTTTACTCGAATGAAAAATATTTTAGTAAGCATTTTTTTATTTTAAGAATTATATACAAGCCTGGTCCTGGAGATTCTTGTTCCCAAAGTAACAGTTAAAACTGAGAATGAAAAAGGGCAATTGTAGTTTAATAAACTATTTTTTTTTTTGCTCGTGGCTTCAGGTATCTTCTCAATGGCAGTCAGCTTAGAGACTTTTCTTATTGTAGTCTTCTCATTAGGAATCTAATTTGATGACACGCTGACCCTTTTAGGCAGGTTTGTGTGTTTTTTCTTGGTAGCACTGTCCGTCACATTCCTGTCTATTCAGCAGGAGTGTCAAGGGTGTTACGGCTGCTTGGAAAGTTTTTCTGCTTCCCTCCCAGATGAAGCATTTCAGATCCTCCCTTCTGAAAACATAGGTCATAGGAAATAATGGGAGTGGTGTGAAGCTCAGATAAGTGCCTACTTGTTGACTGAATCTCACTTGATTTTCTTCCTTTGGAGAGAAACTGTCTTCTCCTTTGTCTCTTTAATTATTGAAAGCCAATGAAATGTGCTTGTGAAAAGATGACCTACAGTATTTCCATGTCTACTAAGTTTTTGTTTAACTACTGTAAAACATGATTAGGACCCCACCATATTAGTAGCATGTTTGGAAGCGCTGTGCAGCTTACGACCTTATTATGCTTTACCATTAAATTGTAGCACAAACCGAGCAGCAGTGGAGGAGGGAATAAAGAGAGAATTTCCAGATTGACCTACAGAATTGCTTTTAATGTAGTTTAAGCTCTGTACATTTGAAATATAATCTCCTCAAGTATTTTCCTTTGAATCATTTTTCCTTTAGAGAAAACTTCATACTGAGTGTTTAGCAAGGTGGTTTTCTTCTGAAAGTAGAGAAAGTACAGATTTATAGCTGCTGCAAAACTCAATTGCACATTCTGTTGAGGCTTGTTAATAAACAGTGATCAGAAATACAGTCTCCTGTTACTTTCTATTGTTTGAATTACGAGAAGCCACTTTAGTTCAAATACAAAAGAAGGGTCCTGATTAAGATGTTATGATTTAATCTGATATTTCAGCAGGATCTGGAAAAAGTGATTCTTTACAGTCAGTTATTGGCAGTGTATTTGAACAGATGCTTAATTATTTAATGGTTCCTTTGGGAAGTTTGAATGTTTCTTGGAATCCAGAATCATGACTTTTGTTGTTGTGCTAGTTTAGATTTTTTTCTCCTTTCTTCAGATTAATTTATTCATGCAAACTATTTGTAATAACACAAGGTAGTTGTCTGAAATTGCTACAAATGTCTTCTCTTTGTATGCAAAATATTGTTCTGCACAGTCTCAGAAAGTCATTACTTCCTTGAAACCTGTAGTTCCACATTTAAAACAGCCTTCTGAAAAGCATGATAATAAATAAAAAAGTAAAAATTTGGATACAGTATCTTTGGGGAGAAAAAAGTAAAAGAAGCAGAAACCTGGTTGTACTTGCCCTCCTTCATCTGAAGAGATTTCTTGTGTTCAAAATATTGTAAGCGTCTAGGATGCTCTATTTTGCTTAAAATTCAGCAGAAAGTGCTTTTGAAATTTAAATGAAGTACATGTTGAGATTTATTATTGATGAAGAACTCTCTGGCAACTGCTGACATTATGTGCTGGATCTGTCATACGACTTTCTGTGGAAAAAGACTTCGAGCATCTCTGGCTCAGAAATTCAAGCTTAGTGAAATCTACATCTGCTGTTAGTTACACAAAACAACAAAGAAAACTGAACTAAGGGAGATAGATATTTCTTTGAGGTTTTCCTCTTGTCTGCTTTTTTCCTTTGATAGTATTCATGGTACAGGATTTTATTTATTCATTCATTCCTCTCCAAGAATTTACATAAAATGAGGTGGTAGATAAGCTTCTGCTTAGATTGGGCGTGATTCTGTGCTGTTCCAAACCTTTGGCATTACCAGAATAGTCACATCAATGGACAATCATGAGTTGGTAGGACGAACTACATTCTTCTATATAGAGTCCTATAGTTTCTGAAAACTTTCTGAAAAATATTTGAAAGGCTGAACTGCGCTGTGATATAAGCTTTTGCTATAGTGTATCCTGTCTGCCCTAGATTATGCAGTCACGGTACCCAATGATTACTGACACCGTTATTAAAATCAAACAGTATGTCTTAATTCAGAACCTCTGTGCTGTCTGTAATGCTATTCTTTGTCACAGCACTTTGTTGTTTCTTTATTTCTTATCCAGCATTTTGCAGTTTACCTTTAATTCATGCAGGAAATGGGAGTATAACAACATGAGTATACTGACTTCATATAATACCATAACGTAGTCCTCGTGGGCAGGAACATCACAAGAAACACAACATTATTTTGTCAGGCATAAATGAACAACCAAGCATGCAGTAATAGACAAAGGTGTTCTACTTTTTCATGCAGTAAAGTATGAACATTACTGTCAGAGAAATTTCTTGGTTAAAAGATAAGTAAAATCAAGCTCCTGTGCTTTCTGAAGTAATATGCGCCTTTATTGTTAAATGTCATGGGTAGGTTTTATAAATATTATTTTGCAGCCTGAGAACCAGGCAGAGATTATTGATTTCCACAAGACCATCTGTTTCCCTTTTTCCTTTCTCTGAGAAGTGTGTCATTTGCTGGAAATCACCTGGAGTACAATTTATTTAGTATCTTAAATACAGAGGGACGGGAAGAGAACGTAGCCAAACTTTCTTGGCAGTAAAAGCCTGTATAGTTGTGGCTACAGTTACAGGGTAACTGATCTGAAGCCTTCTCCTTAGAGTAGAGGTTAAGGGAAAGCAATGCAGTGGCAGCCCTTAGCATCTCAGGGTTAGGTGGAGATGCCTTTAGGATCCCCATTGTTAACCCTGGTGGAACCCAAACTGCTTGGTAGTTGTGGTTTAGCCCAGCAGGCAGCTGAGCCCCACACAGCTATTTACTCCCTCTTCCATGAAGGCAGGGCTGATGGTGTATAACAGCTTTTTGGGAAGATAAACACCATCACTCTGAATGTATCCTCTTACCTTGTCCTTTAATGCTGAGAATTACTTTATATGGTATGCAGTATTCATAGTACCCAAGCCTGAAGCAAGGCCGTCAGTTTAGAATGAACTCAGAACTGTATTCTGTTACATATATGTGAAGATGGATAGCTAAGTAATGTTGTGATCCTAAATCTTCTTTTTTTTTTTTCTAGGTTTTCCTAGATATAATTTGCTACTGTATATGGTTTTGTTTGTTTGCTTTGTAACTGCACATTATGTAGTATAAAAGTAGCATATATCTGCAGCTCAGGGTTGTACTGAAATAATAAGAGCATACTTCTAATGTTACTATCTAATTTCAAAATGGTTGGATTTTCTTTTGGATTTTCTCTTTAATACATACAGTATGTCTGCAGTTTAAATCATTGTATGCTCAAGGATTCAGTGTAGTCACTGTCCATCTCTGAGGGTATACAGTACATGTGACTCTATCTAACTCAACAGATGTATGTCTGTATAGATGTATCTATCTATACATGTAGATAGACAGCTTTGTAGGTATATCTGGATGGCTAATTAATTGGGCATACAGGCAGTGTCTGAAATTCCCAGCTGCAGACTTCTTACTAAGTTGTTAGCAAGAAAGAAGTCTTCCAAAATGAGATATAGCAGTGCCTGTGGAGATGGACATACATGTTGCAACCAGGCACGAATAGACTTTAATGAGGGATGGTACTAAGGGGTGCAGAGGCTGCTAGGACATGTGAACCACTGCTAATCTTTGTATGTTTTTGTTCACTCATTTTAGAACTGATAGATACCACGTGTACGCTGCTACTACTGAATCCAGACTTCACCACTGCTTGGAACGTGAGGTGAGTTGCACTCAGTAAGTGACATCAGAAAGACTTGGGCCTTAATGTGCAAGTCAGCCATAAGTTCTACGCTAAGTGGTAACTCATGACACAGGAGCAGCTTCTCAGCTACAGAGCAACAAAGGAATGTCAAACATCTCTTCTATTCTGTATGCACTACGGATAATTTTAAATTGGCTTTTTGTTTGTGTTTTTGTTTGTAGTGCAGGCTAAAGCTTACATTACTGCATGTGAATGCATGTTAGGTCCTTACTTTGTTTTGGAGGAAGTGTCACTTTCTTTGCCTCCGTCTGCTGAGGCAGACCATTTATAACCTCCAGGTGGGTGTATCGTTTCAGTATCTAACTAATGCCTACTCTGTTTTCACTGTTCTTGTTTTATCCCTCATTGAATGTTCTATCTGAATCCTTTTGAGATAACTGATCAATTTAGTGCTGTTATCAGTACAGTTCATGAAAGCTGAATAGCAACCAGTTGATACAGTGCAAAATGGAGAGGAAGCAGCTGTATTTACAGGGTTGTGAAGCTGATAATTTTTGTGTAGATCTCTCCAGTTGGGGAGTATTCTGCTTCCAAGGTAAGATGTGAGACAGTCTTAAAGGAGTAGTAGGGCGTTAAAAGTCCTACTGAAACTGCTTAATATCTAGGAGGACTCATGTAAAAAAAGAATTTAAGGCTTTTTGAAGTTAAGGTTCATTATTTCTGTAGGGAAAATGAATGAAATGGGCTAGAAAGATGATGGCTGTGGATAGCTGTCAGCCGAGACTGCAAATTCAGTTTTTTCTCTTTCATTGCTGATATAATGCTGAAGGCTTCTGCCAGGTTTTGTATCTTCCAGTGTCTTGCGCCTAAGAGAGGCAGGTGAAAGTGGTAGCAAAGGGCTTACTATCTTGAAAACATATATCCCTGAGTAGCTTTCCAGTAATAGAAAGGAATTTGCATGAATGAACACTAGAGCTCCTAGAGTAAAATAGTCCTGTGGTACCTAAAACTGAATTCAGTTCTTTTTTGTTTGTATAAACATAAATGCATCCATGCTTAACAGTCTGTGCTTTTTTTTTTTGTGCCTAACAACTGAAAGAGCTTGCTCACTGCTTGTTCTTATACGTGCAGTTTATGTATGCAGTTTAAATTGCAAACTGAATAAAAATGTTGAGAAACATAGATGAAGATTGTCTCATGATTTGGCAGTGTGCGAATGACTGCAGAGAATGGCTGTGTCCCCTTGTCCTTGACAAGGTGGATTGGTTGGTAATGTGTCTTTGTAGCATTCAGGGTCGAAGGTGATGCCATTAAGAAGTTGGGGAACGTATCCCTGTGTTTTACTTAAGCTGAGGAACTGATGTCCTGAACCTAGATGTGCTGATTTAGGCTGCTGCTGGGTGGTGGCTGTTTCAGAGGTTGGATCCATACTAAATGGCACAGCTTACTCTAAAGAGCCACACTTCAGCCTCCCTTAAGTACACTGCAGGTCAAGGTAGCCAAACAAGGATGGTGTGTAGAGACACAGCACAGAGGGGAGGCTATGTTCAGCACGTTAGCAATTGGAGAGAAATTTGTTCTGTAAGTTACTCTAAGCTGGGAACTAATTCTTGGCAACTGTCACTCTGCTTGCAGAACATGATGGATCAGTCGTGGGATGATTGTTTTCATCTTGCACAGAGGATGTTTGTTGTGCCAGATTCATCTTATGTTCTTGGCACTTAAATTCCCTGTTTTATTTGCAAGGGAAAAAATTAGCATAGATTTATAGCCTAAAAATAAAAAGATTAATAGTTATTTACTGAACAGCAACAGCCCTTCTCATAGAGTGCTTCCTATAATCTAATAACTGCATCATTTTAGGTTGAGATAATCCATGATTTCTGTGTTGAATTCTCTACTGAGAGCTTTGCAGGTAGTGATTGATCAACAGTATTGAACCTGGATAGTCAGGAAGAGAGTTTTAAAGTAGAAAGAGGAAAGCTCTTCCTAGGAGAGGAGAGGAGACAGAACTTGGCAGAGCATGACTGGAGTGGTGGTGGGGAAGGCTAATGAGCATTTGAGCTGAACTGACCATCGTAGAAAGTTGTGTGTGGTTAGTGAAAAACAGGAGAATGTAAAACTTGAAATGCATTACTGGCTAGGAGCCAATAATCTGTCTTCCCTTTGGAGCTATTATAAATACTGTAATATGCCCACAGAGGTAGGTGTTTATTTATTTTAATTAGAAGGAACTGGGAAGCTGCAGAAGGGCAGAAGCCAAGCTGGGAGAACTGAGCAAGAGCTAATTGTGTGGTGCAGGAAAGCATGCTAAGAAATTGGAGACATAGCTGTTGTTTCTTGAACTGAGATAGAAATTCATGTTATACAGACTGTGCAACAAGATGTTTGTGGTCACTGGTCATGATTTATCACAGAATCACAGAACTGCCTGGGTTGGAAGGGACCACAAGGATCGTGAATCTCCAACCCCCCTGTCACAGGCAGGGCCACCAACCTCCCCATTTCATACTAGACCAGGCTGCCCAGGACCCCATTCAATCTGACACTGACATGTCCAGTGACGGGGCATCCACAACCTCTCTGGACAGCCCATTCCAGCACCTCACCACTCTCATAGCAAAGAACTTCCCCTGACATCCAACCTAAATCTTCCCTTCCTTAACTTAAAACCATTTCCCCTTGTCCTGCTGTTATCTACCCTTTCAAAGAGTTGACTCCCCTCCTGTTTATAGGCTCCCCTTAGGTACTGAAAAGCTGCAGTTAGGTCACCCCGCTGCCTTCTTTTCTCCAGGCTGAACAAGCCCAGCTCCCTCAGCCTGTCTTCGTAGAGGAGGTGCTCCAGACCTGTGATCATCTTCATGGCTCTCCTCTGGACCCTCTCCAACAGTTCTCTCTCTTTCTTGTACTGGGGCTCCAGACCTGGACGCAGTAGTCCAGATGGGGCCTCACAAGAGCAAAGAGGGACAATCACCTCCCTGTCCCTGCTGGCCACCCCTCTCTCCTGATGGAGCCCAGGATACCATTTGCTTTTCAAGCTGCAAGAGCACACTGCTTGTTCATGTTAAGCTTTTCATCCATCAGGACCCCCAGGTCCTTCTCTGTAGGGCTGCTCTCAAGGACTGCTCCTCCAGTCTGTATAAATGCCTGGGATTCCTCCAGCCTAAGTGCAAAACCTTGCACTTTGCTGTGTTGAACCTCATTAGGTTCACCTGGGCCCACCTTTCAAGTCTGTTGAGGTCCCTCTGAATGGCATCCCTTCCTTCCACCATGTCAACTGCACCACTCAGCTTGGTGTCATCAGCAAACTTAAAAATTTTGTGTGGAAAAGTTAATTGTGTGGGGAGGGGATGTCTGGAGGAGTAAATGAATTTTCAAATATGGGGAGTGTTCTGAAAGCTGAATTTCAGGAAGGATGTTTAAATATGGATGTAACTCTCTTAGGTGTCCTTGTGTCAATGAAAAGAGAAGGAATTTGTGCTACTAAGATTTTTCTAAAGTGTTTGGTAAAAAAAACGTTATTGTTAGTGGGCATAATATGTAGCCCAAAATCTGTGGCTTTTGTGTTAGTAACAGAAGATGTGATAGAGAGCCACACTCAAAATACTGATAATAAAACTGACTTAGTGATTTTTCACTGTTGTTAGATTTGAGTAACAACAGGTTGAATGTACAAGATAAAGTTATGTAATTGGGATTTATTTTGCTGAGCCTGGTTCAGTATCAGTGCCTGCATACAGCTGGGTGCCACGGGTTAATCCGCCAAATTCTGTTATATTGAAAAATGTGCGATTTGTGGTTTGTTTTCAGATTATATCCTTTATTCATACAAATTTATTTTATCTTTTGTAGGAAAGAGTTAATACTTTCTGGCACTTTAAGTCCACTTAAAGATTTGCATCTTGGAAAACTGGCGTTAACCAAGTTTCCAAAGAGTCCAGAAACATGGATTCATAGGTTTGTTTCCCTTGCCTTACTTTGCTTCCCCAAAGTTAAACATTTTTCCTAGTGTGTTTTTTTGTTTGTTGGTTTGGTTTGGTTTGGTTTGGTTTTTTTTCCCTGTGTTTGAGTTAGGGAGAATGCTAGATAGAAGAGGACACCTAGAAATACAGCAGGTCACTAATAAATTCAGTCCTTTGCCTTCTGAAGATACCTTTCTGTGTTCTACACTTAGGATTAAAATTATATGCACCTCTTTGTGGAATCTTTATTTTTTCAATAAACTTTGGATGTGGGATAAATTTTCCTAAGGATTTATCATATCTTGTAGCACTTAAAGATCTCATCCTGAGATTTCTGATTTCATCAGTAGCAAGTATTAGAGCAGTGTGCTCTCTGCTCTCCCCTCCCCCCCCAACTTACTGATGTATTGTTTGTTTATAGACATTTCAGAAAGACAAGAATCTGTAGAAGGTAAATTTTTATAACCTGAAGTGACATTGATTTCTTTTCCATTTCTTTGCTTATCTTTTTGGTTTGGTAATTTTTTTTATAATTTCTAACTTACTCAGCCATTAAATTACCAACACTAAATATTAAGACAATACTTAAAAAAAAATTAACTCCAAAATTACTCAAACACACACAGCTAACTATCTTAGTCGTGACTGAGTGTATGTAAACAGGCCTGTACCACAGCTGAGTGAAGCATAGATATATTGTTCAATTTTGTGATAAAATTTCTTAGTACGTGCATGACTTTTCTTGCTATGTTTTTATTTTATTATTCGTCATTTTACAGACAGCCTTCAAAATGTTTGAATGGAGCACATTGGAAGGCAGTTCACAGTATCTGCATCTCATACATCCAATATTGAGACAACCATAAAACTGATATCCTGTTGGGGGATACATTTTCTATCATAAAAGTAAAGTTTCAGTCTTGCTAAGTAACACATGAATTTTTGGACAAAGGAGAGTAAACTCTTCTTTTTGAATGAATGGGCTTAATATTCTTGCAGTTTACATAAAATGCCATAAATGAAATACTGCTAGGTGTTACCTACCTTATAGATCATTTTAACTTTTGTTTACAATAATTTCCATCTTGGTAGTATTGATTCAGCAACAACATTAGAGTGGTGCAATTAAAAAATGTGTCGAGCATATCCAACTTCTTACACATGGTGAATGCGCTCACTGAAGACATGAAAATATCTGCCATATGTTTTGCCACTTTTTGGGGAGTTTCAGATTGATCTTGTGGATATAAAGTTAGTGTACCTGTTGATTGCACAGTTATCACTGAATAGTATTGCATTCATTTTTTTTGTAATTCTGGGAACTGGAATAGTGATAGTACCAGGACATGAGCCAATAAACCAGATTTATTTTGACCAGATTTATTGGAGAATTTATGTAACTTCTGTGAGTTTCCACGATATTCAGCAGGTATCAAACACATATTTTAAAACTTCTCTGAGGTTGTGCTTTTCTTCTTTCCTTCCATGAATAAAAGTCAAGAAAATAGCTCAGATTTCATTTTCTCTTTATTTTTAGCCACAGGACTGTGAAGTCATTTTTCTGAATTCATTATTTTATAAATATTCTTCATTTTAAGAATGAGAAAAAATAACAACATAAATACGACTTGTCTTTTGTTTTTCATTTCTGGTGGTGATGTACAGAAACTAATTTTGCTTATAGTATTGAGAAGTGTAAAAATGTACAATAAGTACAGTTCATACCTTTCTTGTCATTCTTTTTCTGCCTATTTTTTAAACATTATTTTAGTACTGTACAAACCTCTAAAATAAGAGCTCATAAGAAATCACAGGCAGACTTTGCACTGTTTTCATAAATTTGCTTTTTTTTCTTCTAGTATGATGTAAGTAGCCATGACTACTAATAGTGCACAATAAAGAAATACAACAGAAGTTAAATTATTTTTATATGTGATCAAAAAGTCACAGTATGGGAACAGTCCAGATGCTTATTTTTCCAACTTATTCAGCCTCTAGTTACAGCATAGTTCAGATAAAGGAAATCTAAGAAAAGCTTGATTTTTTTTTTTAACACAATTAAAAAACAGTATTTTTCTCTAAAAATCGGTCACTCTGCATTGTTTAACTCTAACCAGACGATGGGTGCTGCAGCAGCTAATTCAGGAAAACTCCTTGCCCGCTCTTGCAAATAAAGGAAATCTGGGAGCAGCACCTGTGGAGAGAATTCACCGACTAGTGCAGGAGGAAATGAATGTCTGCTCTGAAGCTGCTGGGAGATACCCAAGCAACTACAATGCCTGGTCCCATCGCATCTGGGTTTTACAGCATGTGGGAAAGCTGACTGTCAAGGTAAAATACCTTAATGAAAAAAGTCTTCCATTTTCCTTGTCTTAAAAAAAAAATAAAGAAGAAAAAAGTACTAAAAAAAAAAAAAAAAAGCCAGTCTGATTTGCCAAACAGATTCTCTGACACGGATGGATTGCTGTTATTCTGTCTTATTAGGTGAGTGCAGGCAGCTAAAGTGTGCTTTTTAAAGATGACAAAATATTGCAATGTATATGTGTATATTGGTTTAGTTTTTTTTCCTAAGTATAGGCAGGTTTTACTTTGCAGGAAGGAAAGAAATCTTTCTTGTCCGTCTACAGTTAAGTTCTGCATCTATCAGTACACAGTGGTGGAGTGCAGATAAAACTATGTGAGATGGAACAAAGAAGGAATAAAAAACTATTTCATAGCAATAATTTTGAATTTCCTAATGAAAGGATAAAACATGACAGGTATTATATTATTTTGATACTGTAACGTGATATCTTGTTTTCCTATTTGTTTACTTATTCTGCTTTTCCATCGTGTCAGGATATTGAAGTATTAAGACAGCAGGAATTACAGTGAAAGCATGGTAGTGCTTATAAACAGTTTCTTCAGCTCCAGCAGCATCTTTGATCAGACTACTGCTGCCAATGCAATTTAGCTCTAGCTGTCTTGGATAGTATATATTATTATGTGAATATTACATACATAATGTTTAATGTATGTAAAAGTTACATGAAATAGAGTATTTCATAGGACATGGTAGTATCCAAAGCAAGACTGTGAAAAATCAAATAAGCTTGCTGTGAGATGATCTAAAATTATATGGGCAGTTTAATATCGTGGTTTCTAAGCTGATGGGTGAATTCATTGTGAATATTAAGTTGATAACATTTTTATCAGCCCTGACAGTATTTTGTGGTGAATCTTCAGCAGAGGTAAGGGACGAATAGAAGAGACTGAGTCTGTAAAGCTCTTATTGTTAAGTTTTATGGGCCGGCTACTGCTGGCAACTGGATATTTCCTGTTGATTTTTACCTGAGAAATTTAAAGAGTATATATATGTATCATGCTGATAGTAAGTAGCAAGTATGTTCCAGACTTGCTGAGTGAGACAACCCTGCATTCAGATTGTCTGCTAAGTAATAAGATACAAAAACACAATTATGGAAAACTTAGTGTTATGGGATTAGGATAGCTTTGAGGGCAGAATTTAAAGATCTATTAATAAGAAAAAGAGATATTTACATAAATTTTTGATAAGTTTATTAAAAATGTGAGGGAGGAGAGGGCAAAAAATTCTGAAACTTTTAATTAAGACTCAGTAGTTTTATGCTCGAGTTGACAGTAGCTGGAAGTTTGTGATAACACCACGACTGTTTTCTGTATTTGCTGTTCCTTAGTAATTAAAGAAAACAAATAGTTGTATCTTGGTAGGAACAACTTCTCAAAGTTGGAATTTATCTGGTGGTTTAATTCACTGGCACTTGCCTATGCTTGTCAAGTCACAAACTTATCTGTGGAGAAATGTCTGAAATTTGTTGCATCATTCCCAACTCTGCCTGCCTTGGTGGCTGCCACATATTTCCTGTTGTCTTTACCTTCGTTTCCACGGAGGAACCAAGTTGCTCTGATGTTGTCCATCTGGCTTCTGTATTGATTCTAGAATTCTAAAATATCCATAGTGATTTTAGATTTTTTTTTTTCATGACATCACTGACGTACCTATTCAAATGACTTTGCATTAGTTGTTTTGGATGACGGAAAATTAGGAAAATAAGGAACATGAAAGATATAATGGGGATATTATATATATAATTTGGGGATAAAATGTGTGCCTAAGTAACTTTAAAGTCAGAGTTACAAAGTGGGTTTTTTTTGCAAGAAAGATGTGCTTTTCTACAACAGGTTTTCTGAATCAGATAAGGAATGATGCTGTGAATCATTCTGTTTACTTTGCTTTATGCAAGGAGTAAAAATATCCAGTTATGTTCCCCTCTAAGTTTGTATCTTACAAACCTGTCACTTAAATGAATCAGATTATCCAGAGATCTAAGTTGGACATAATGTGCGTAGTACCAGTTCCTGCTGATTAAAGGATGGTCTGATTTTTCTGATGTCACTCTTGAGCCTTATGTTGTTTTTAATAGAATCTTAAAATTTTAATGTTCAGAAATCTAAAATAGTAAATTAAGTTCTCCTGAGAATAGAGAAATAGCAACTGGGAATGAGGTATTTTAGCACCCTTAAGAATGCTGCTTGTGAAATCACAGGCTGTCCCAAGTTGGAAAGGACGCGCAGGAATCATCATGTCCAACTCATGGCTTCACACAGGGCCACCCAAAAGTCAGACTCTGTGACCAAGAGTGTTGGCCAAATGCTCCTTGAACTCTGTCAGCTTGGTGTGGTGACCACTGCCCTGAG
The DNA here is from genome assembly GCA_023055505.1 of Callipepla californica brunnescens. Lineage (NCBI taxonomy): Eukaryota > Metazoa > Chordata > Aves > Galliformes > Odontophoridae > Callipepla > Callipepla californica. The sequence continues at coordinate 11,719,211 of JALIRH010000023.1, read as the reverse complement.
CAGCCTGTTCCTGTGCCTCACCACCCTAAGGTGAAAACGTTTCCCTGTCCCCCAGCCTGACGCTCCCCTGACAGCTCCATGCAGTTCCCTCGTATCATATCAGTGCCACAGAGAGCAGAGCTCTCAGCACTGCCCCTCCGCTCCATGTGAGGAGCTGCAGTGGCCATGAGGCCTCCCCTCAGTTCCTCTGCTCTGCGCTGAGCACACTGAGGAAACTCAGTTTGTATATATACTCAGGACTGCTGTCCCAGATAAAAGAATCTAGCACTTCCTAAATTTCATGCAGTTGATGACTGCCTAGCCATCCAGTTTGTCAGGATCTCTCTGCAAGGCTTCCCTACCCCAGAGAAAGTCAGTGTAGAATCGCAGTCAACACAGAATCATAGAACAGCTCTCCTTAATTCAGTATCACCTGTACACTTAGTTAGCACGCACTGAAGTCCTGTAGCAAGATCATTTATAAAAACATGTAAGAAAATGGAGCCACCAGGAATCACAAGTGTCTGGCTGCATCCAGCTCAACCAGCAAACAGTACACAAGTTTGGGGTTGGCTGGGAATTGATCCATTACAGCACTTGCAGTCCTCCACCTTGGGACTGGTGTCCCAAGGCCCATGATGGGTGTTGAAGACACAGGCAACAATGGTATGAAACCTCTTATTTTTCTACCTTCCTGTTTATTAAGTGATCAACTTTATCTCCTCTTGTGGAAGACAGCCTGTGAAAGTTGCTTTCCATCACTCAGTCCTGTTAAATGATGGAGGTAACTTTAAGCAACTTTAAAGATGTTAAAGCAAGAATATACTAATACGGTTATATACAGTCTTTAAAAGCAAGTGAAAAAGATACAGCTTTAAACTTCCTGAGAGTTTAAATTCCACAGAATGAGCAATGCAATGTAAGTGTATAACTATTACTTCTAATGCAAGAAACTAGAGCAAAAGGTTTGTGCATTACTGAAACTCCCCTTCCTGACTAGAAATGAAGGTTCAAAAATGTTTACAGTTAATATTTAGGTGCCAGCTATGTTATAAATACATCTGCAGTCAGTAACAGAAGTATTTATCATGCTTCTTTGATAGCATTTTATGGAGTTCACCTATTATCTATTTTGAGTGGAGCATCTTAATTATAGACAAACACTGCTGTATCCCACAGTCTGCAGGACTTAGAATGTGTTATGGTCAGCATTCTATCCTGGAAAATTAAAGTATGAATTACTGTAAATTTTTTTTCCTTTTTCGATCTCCTAATGTGCCATGCTCTAGACAAAAATTAAAGTATTTGTAATTAATAACACCCGTGTAGTTTGGTTTACTTTCTACCTCTCACTCCTCTAGTCTTCACACTGAGCCATTTTGAGGTTTTGACCATTTGTTTGTTTGCTTCTGTGACACCTACCTTTTCAAAATGTGAAATACATATAGTTTCTTTAGTTCATGGGTGCCAAGATACTTGCCACACAGTGGAAAATGTGCAGTGTTTCTTTCATTTTGCTTTGTTTCTTCTTAAATACTGACTGAAAGCTTTGAAAACCCCAGAGGAGAGGTGAGCCCAAAAAAACAAAAAACAAAAATGGTGATAGATTTCTCCTTTACTCTGGTTGATAACTGTTGCTGCTTTTTGTTTCAGGTTCTTCTTGATGAACTTTCTTCCACTAAATATTGGGTTTCCATGCATGTCTCAGACCACAGTGGATTTCATTACCGCCAGTTCTTACTCAAGTCCTTGATAGGCAGAACTGTGAATGACGATAATACACTGGTACAAAATCAAATGGGAAATGAACAAAACTCTAGCCTTCAAACTGAGGAGGAATGTGAAGGAGCAGAAGCTGCTTGTGTGAAGGAGCAGGGTGTGGATATCCCCCGATATTTAGAGGAGGAGTTGGATTTTTGCACTGATCTGATCAACACTTACCCAGGGCATGAAACCTTGTGGTGTCATAGGTAAGAGGACTTTGTCATAAGAACATCTTTCTGGTTATTGGGTTATTCTTTGCCCGGTGTTTCCAAATTAAGTTATTTTTCTGATCTTAAAAGGTAACACTCAGTTCAATTTCTAAGCAACTGTTGGAAAACATTTCAAGAATAGTCAGAGCTTTTTGAATAGAAAACTTGATTTGGTTAAGTATCTTGTTGGCGTCAGCTCCACTTGTCCCTATGGTTTGTGCAAGTGTTTCCTCACTCTTAAGATATTTAAAGGGAAAAGGATATAGCAAGAGACATGAAGAAGAAGGATCAGCTGTAGAAAAATTCTGCTTTGCCAGCTGTATATATGTACCTGACGAGGTAACAGTGAGTTTGCCAAAGTCAGTGAGAATTTTTTTTTCTTTTGCTACGGAAACATTTGAATATATATGTACGATTTTGGCTGTGATCTACTCTGTGTTGGCTAGCAGGCTTGGCTCACTTAGAAAGCACAGTGGCAATGCGGAACAGGACGGATGTGTGCTGTTAAAGTAGTCAGAACTAAAACATGTTTCATGAGGTGCAGCACTTTTTCCAGTAACAAAATCTGTCCTTTTTCTTAAAATCCAAGACTTTGGTTACAGGATTGCATTCCTACTGTTTTTGTAGTTGTAGAAGATATCTTTGGGGATTGCAGGGGTGCAGCTTTTATAAGCCTGAAAGCATATACATGCAAAAGTTGCTTTCCGTAATTAAATTTTTGCTGTCTTCTTCAACAAATCTTGTCTAGGCTGAACAGAGGGGCTTGTTTTATGGAGTGTGAGCTGTGACAGTAGATTTCGCACAGTGATACTTGTTTGCTAGTGGAAGAGGTGAATTTTACATTTTATTTAACAGTGTATAAGGAATAATTTGCTGGATGGTAATACAAATTTTATTACTGGGATGAATGCATTTGTGCAGTCAGTACAATGGTTTATTTCCAGTTGTTCATCTTGAGGTTATCACATTCACTCTGTCTGCATTCAGTTAAATGTTTTGCTGCGTACTGAGTGTGCGGTGGCAAATTCTGCTTTTCAGCAGCAACAACAGATTATTATCAGCTTACGTTTTTTTGTTTTTTCTTCCTTTCCTTCTGAAGGAGGCGTGTGTTTTACCTTCAGCACCACTTAATCAACAGACTTCCTCTTGTGAGTGTGGTGGTTGCATCTGTGGACAGCAGTGATGAAACTTTGCATAATTCACACCCCAGTGCTGCGACAAGCCACATGGCACAAGCTATGGATGTTGATGGTGTGAATGAATCCAGCAGCAAACAAGGTTACACCCAAGAAACAAAACGCCTGAAGCGTACTCCTATGCAGGACTCTTTTGGCCCAGAAAAGGAATACAGGTTCATAGATAAAGTTTTGTCAACCTGTAGAGATGTGGACCAAACCAGGTTTGCTACTGCTTACAGGAAATGGTTAGTTACTTTTCTAGGTCAGTGAAGGAAGAATTTAAGGCCTCGAGAGTTCTTCTTTTAGTGCAATATTCTTTTTTCAGACACAAGCGCGCATGTCTTGGTTGCAAGTGTTAGCTAACTACGTGTTTCTCACTCTTCTACTGGTCAGTCCTAAAACTTACACTCAAGAGAAGAAGTCTGTCACTTTATTTACTAAAGAACTGGCATATCTTTTTGTTAAGCAAATGACATTTGTTGTTCTTTCATCTTTTTAAGCAGTCATTGGTTTTCTACCTGTTCCAGCTTTCTACCATACCGTTGTCTTACTTTTTAACTTCTGCATTCAGGTTGACTCTGAATGGTGTGGCTTTTAAGAGAAAGAAGGGAAAAAAAAAAAGTTGTCTGCTTTTGAAACAGTGTCTGGAAAAAGAATGAGAGGATCTGTTGGTACCGGCTTAGCCTGGTTCCAGGTAGTTCCTGTTTACTCTACTAGACCTTGCTCATACCTTAATGGATTCAGACTGTTGACTGACGGTGACTACTATTACTTTTGTATTAGCTGGTAGAACATCAGGCTGCAGAGTTTCTTCCTTAAAAAAGCAACAGCATTGGAGTCCTGCCCTTTATTATCGTAACTAGCTTTTTGTTTCCTTATTAGTTGTTAAGTGAGTTTGATACGAAAGTCTCTGAAGCTGAAATTCTGAAAAGGAGATGTAGGAAAATGAAGTATTTTCTGTCACAGACACACAAACACGGTCAGAGCTATATTTGGAAATATTTTTCATAGGGCAGACTTCTTTAATTTCTTAATTTGTATTTATTTATTTATTTTACCTCAACAATTCAGGCTTAATGACACTTTGATACACATTTCTGAATGTATTATGAGCACTATGGAATTTCACCCTGCTGTGTCACACACGTTGGTAACATAAGCTTAACCGAGGCCATACAGACCCAACAGACAGTTAAAAAATAATTCTGCTGACTGGTTGTTGAGACTGTACAGCTCAAAAAAAAGCACAGCAGCAGGACGGGGCTCTCTCTTTGCTTTTATTCTTCTGCAGGGCTTCTGTGACTCCTTTCTTCATTGCACTTCTCCAACCGTAGGACCTCTCTTTATGTAACTGTAGAGTTAAAGGGGATTTGATACAGATTTCTATTCCAGTGAAAATGGGAATGGTTTGTTTTGTCATTTCCTTAGGAGCTGTCTTTATAAGGAACTTTTAAGGGAGGAAATGTTATATACAACTGTAGAGGTGTCTACAATGGCAACCATTACCTCTGTTCCTAACAGAGAATATTAACTAAGGGGATTCGATTTTCAAGCTAGAACCTTCACCAAAATTGCTATTTCTTTCTCCTGCCCAAAGTGCCTCCTTACTACGATGAGTTTCAAGCATCTGTTTGGGTTGGGCGGAGAGTGAGAACAAGTGGAATTACAAGACACACAGCCTGCTCATAAACTTACCACTTGAAAAGAAGAAAGGCACGTGAGACGTGTGGAATTCCAGCAGTGCTGAATAATTTGGTGGATAAAGATTACTCTTGCATTTCAATATGAAAATTGACCATCTCTTGTCTTAGAGAATTTCAATTCATTTCAGCCACAGAGCAGCAAACAGACATTTCTAAATATATGCTCTTGTGTTTATAATACCTAGATAAGACTGATTCAGGCTGAAGGATCTTCCTGGCAAGGTTTTGACTCCATCAACAACTGCAGCTGCCCCTCTAGCTGTGTATGTATCACTTGGCTTCTTGACTTGCATCTAAAGGTTGCCGGTTTTGATTGCAGAAGAGTGCAACTGGTGTGTGAAACAGGTGTGGGAATGGCTTAGAAGAATTATTATGCCGAAAGGTGGTTTCTGTGTGATCACTGAAAAATGAGTAGGTCCGGGTGCGAGCTGGAGTCTACAACTCAACAACAAAAAATAAAAATTTACACCCATCCCAGAGAACGCACTGTGTTTTGTGCATTAAAGTTATGTTAAGGCATGTGCAGTAGCCTGGGTCAGCTTGATTACAGACACCCCATTAATGACTAGTACAAACTTGGAAAGAGTGACATCAGGTGGCAGTCCAGTAAGGGCCATGTTCATGGTCACTGAGCAGTTAGACAGTAACTTAACTGCGCTTTGTTTACCTTTGCAAAAATTACCTCTTGGTAAGAAAAATAGATTCATAGATTCATTAGGTTAGAAAGGACCTACAAGATCATCTAGTCCAATCATATAAGATAATAGAATAGAAGCAGGCAGCTGAAGACTGGGATGTGGGAGCAGGATACGAAATACTTCTTCAACTGTGGAAGAAATAGTCTCTTATTGTACTGGTCTAACTGATATTTTTAAAGGAACTTCCAAGATTTCTGCTAGAATCCAACGTAAAACCCATTATATAGTTCTTCCAGACTGTAATCTGGAGGCTTCGTTGGCTTTTTTAGAGCTATGTCATGGAAATACCGTGCTACTGAATTTGATGATCTTTCTGACATAAACACTTAAGTTCTAACGTGTGTGTGCAGTTCCTGCTTTTGTCAGCAGCAACAGGGTTTGGTCCTACATAAACAAACAGGGTTGTGTTGTGCATTCATACTTGGAAAATGTTCTGCGAATGCTGACTGTAGATGTCGCTGGTATTTTTATTGCACAAAAAACACCAGTGGATATAGTATAAATCAAGAGTTATAAAACCTGATGGAAATGCTCTGAATTTTTTTTTAATCCAGTGAATTGGTGCTTTTAGAGGTGTTTTCAGACCAGACCCTACTGCACAAAGAACTAGATAATAAACATGAATTTGACTGAAACAAGTAATATTTTCCACTTTGAAAGGCATGCAAACAGTGAGCTGTCAAAAGAAGGCTTTGTTTTTCATCTTTAATGTAAGTTATATTGAAGAAGAAAATAGATGACTAAATTATTTCATGCTGACAGTGTCCTGAAGCCTCTTACATGAGATGATTGAAAAGATACTTTTAGCAATTTGTATTACACTCAGAATTGTGGGATGTGCCAGAACTGTGATGTTTGGAACATACTGATTCAGAATTAGTTCAGAGTCTTTCATGGACACGACGTAAAAGAAAGAAGAGTGTTTCAGGACATTGGTGGTTAACATACACAGATGCTGCTGGGTACAGACACTTTGAGTAAAGTATTTCATTCACTTTGTACTTCAGAGGTTAGAGTATTTTCATGTAGTCAGTGAACATTCTCATGGAGAAAATGTCCAACAGAAGCCGCGTTGTGTAAGGCTTTAACTCTGTTAAGTTCCTTCAGAAATGTGTATAGTCTGTAAGCATCTTCTTACAAAGTTCAGCGTCTTTACTGATTTTTTTTCCCACTGTAATATGTTCTTTGCATTGATTGAAATTCTTTCTGTTCACTGGATTAACTCTTGTAGAAATTTATTTCTGCTAGGGGAAAAAAAAAGGTTTTGAGGAACAAATGTAATTTGAAACTACAGAAATTAGAATGGATGTAGTAATGGATTGAATTCTTTGCTGCTACTACATTAGATATTATTTCACTGGCATTTGTTATCTCCTGTGTTACAGTCACTGGAACAACATGTGCAGCATTAGATACAACTTCAGTAAAGCTGTATGAAGTTAATGTCAGAACACATCACCATAGCTGCTCAGATAAGTGTTTGTTAATCTCCTCCTACCAGATTATTAGTGTTTTGTTGACTTACTGTGCATTCTTTATACAAATTCTTGTGACATTTAAATATGGAGAAAAGTACACTGTTAATTTATACTGCTTAATTAACTTGTTTTAAGGCAAATAAGCAATGAGCTAACACAGTAAAGAAGCTCAGAATCTGTTTTACAATTAATTTCAGCATTTCCAGTTTTGTGCTAGTCCTACTTTATTAGAATACGTAGCTAGAATCTGTGGGCAGGAGTGGACTTTTTACTAAGTAAGTAGATAATTAATTTTTAGAAAGTATTGTATAATACAGATGAGAGATAGAGAGCTTGTCTGCATAGGCAGACTCAGCAAGCATACTTTTTCAGAATAACAAATCATACAATGAAGAAAATGTGACTACCACAGAATAATTTAAGCAGTGAGTCTTCAGAGATGTGATAATTGAGTTTTTGTACAAGATTTTATGTTTGTGTTTTTTTTTCTCTATCTTGCCTTCTGTGAGGGAATAATGTTCTTTAGGTTTTTTTGTTTGTTTGTTTGGTTTGTTTTTTGTATTTGTGGGAAGTGAATCGTTGCACTGCAGTGTGGGGATGAAAAAAAAACAACTGTTGGGCAGTTTTGGAAAACAAGCAGTGAAGTGGAATGTAGATGTGATTTTTTATTTTTGTCTTGTTCATCTGGGGATAAGAGTTCTTCACAATCAGAACTTGTTTTTTTTAATGTTGTACAAAAGGAAGAGGATAAATCATCTGTTCTAAAATGCACTTAACATTCGGGTTAGCTTCAGAGGAAGGTCAGTGTCCTGGCTTAGATGATTTTTCTTCTTTTTTTTCCCATATGTTCAGAATGTGTTTCCCTCTGAACTTACTGTCTGTTCTTCCAACCAGCAAAAGAAGAATGTAGCAAAGGAGTAGTGAGGTGGCCTCATTTCATGTTTAGATAACTCTGACTACCTCCTAAAAAGTTCTGCTGTTACTGTCCTCACGAGGAGTTTGTCACACTCAGTTGTTTTTGAAGCCTCATGCTAGGCCTAGATCCTCATTGAGAGCTGAAAAGCAAGAGCTTTACCTACAAAGCCATCCAGTTTCCTAGAAGAGTTTAAAGCAGGACAGGTTTAAAGAAAACAAAAGGCAAAAAAAAAAAATGGCAAAAAAAAAGCTTCAAGCTGTAGTTAAAAGTCGGGAAAACTAGAATCACCATAAACTTTTGTTAATCTCTTCCTCTGAAAAAGCAATGTGTTGCTACAAAATGGGGGAAATGTGTGCTTCCAAGAAATTCCCTGTAGACAGTTTATGTTTTTGAAGTATAAACCTAACCCTTTCAGTGGCTTTTAGTTAGTGTTGAGTAACATTAACGTTACTTCTCAGGGCATAGCAATCATAGTGAATTAGGGTACAATTTTACAGTTTATAATTATTGATTTAAAAATAAAACGTAATTGCTAAATATGTAATAACTGACTTTTGACGTATTTTGTCTATCATAGCGTTTTGTATCTACCCACACTCTAATACTGTACCCTAGCATCTCATCTGCATTATGTTTTTATTCTGTATCTTTAATTACTGTTGCAGTCTTGCAGGCAGCTCCTGGCAGTTGCTGGGTTTCGTCTCTATGCCTCCGAGTACAATTCAGTAAGCTACTCAGTATCTCACAAGGACATAGTTGAAATAACGGGGATGCTTTTTTTACTCTTATCTGTGCTGGCACGCAACGTGGCTCTGATTTTTATTTATTTATTTATTAACTTTTGTTAGGAGTCCGTACTAGGATTAACAAAGCTTTTAGTTATTGACAGCATACGCTTTTTGCATGGTGTAACTGTTCTGGAGAGCGCAACTGCTGCCTGAAGTTTGTTAAGCATCTTTATCTGCACCATCTCAAACCTGCTGCTAATCCCACCATAGGTGGGGGTGGGGGTGAGCCCACAGCAAACAGGACGGTGCCTTTATCTGTTCACAGGACATTTTCTGACTAGAACATAGTGGCGGTGAAACAAAGAGGCTTTCTTGGATGAGGTATCCCTGCGTGTTACTTATGAAACTGGCACATCACTACTTCAGTAAGATCCCCTGAACAGCTGTGTAGAATGAATATATTTTTTCATTAAAAGCAATAAACAACAGAGTATAGAATATGCTTTTACATATAGAAGAGTCACATAAATTACACAAGGTACCAAAACTTGGTTTTATGAGACAAAATAGGTTTATGTCTAACATGCTCATTTCCTCTTGTTCCAGTTTTTCTTTTTTTGAAATGTCTGCGTTTAAAACTGGGTAGCCATCTTGTAAAATGTGATTGGGAATGTCGTCTTAACTTCATGCAACAAAAATAATGGATGTCTTAAATGGTTTTAAGTAGCATTAAGGTTCAGGATAGTGATAGCACTATAGTATGTAAGTACGCTGTTAAACACTAATTTTGTAGCACTCTTATGTACATCAAAATACTATTCTATGTAGGGCAAAATGTTTATTTTATCAAAATATGTGAACAAATATTTAATTCTCATAGCTTTCATATTAGGAAAAAAACAGTTTTAAAACAATATTTTGCAATATCTTTTTCGATGGAATATTCTCAGATACACGGTTGTGACCGTTGTAAAATGTATGGAGATTTCCGAAGTTGGTAAATTAGATGAATACAAAGTTTTGTAGCAGAAAGGATAAGAGAACAGTAAAACACTGGAGAATAATGTGATAATTGACTGGTGTTGTACAGGATAGTGACTTTGAAGCACTAAGTTCGTGTTTCAGTGGTCCTATTTTGGCATAGTTTTGTTGTTTTGTTTTTTGTCATCAGTAAAGATAAATTGTCTATATTTATTTTCCCACAATGAGCATGCGTATGCACAGGTGGGTAAGTGGAGGAACTGTGTTCATGTTATGCTTGGGTGGGAATGCAAAATGTTCCACATACGGCTATTTTTGTGTAAGACTGGTGATCTGTGAACAGAACTCTTCAGTGGAGGATCTGTCCTAAGTCTCTGAATCGAGAAAGATCATTGCCATTGTCAGAGTTTACTGAAAGCAGCTTCCCTTCTGTGGCAGTTTGCCTTCCTTTCACAATTGTTGGGCAAATGTGTGCATATACGGACCAAATGATTTGTGGTGGTGTTTTTTCCAACTGCTTGTAGGTGATTTTTGAGACAGTGAAAGAGCTGGACATGTCCAGCAAGCTGGGAGAAATGGGCAGTGTTCATTCAGTCGATGTCTTACTTGCCAGATAACTTTCATGAGTCTCTCAGGAAGGAGCAGAGATGGGCACAATTTTGATGAATCACTTTAGCCTCAGAGAAGACTAGGAAGACATGTAGGTCACAGGCCAGCAACCAGTATTTGAATCTGATCATCAAATAGTTCTCTTGGTATGCTATTTTTGGTATTTTCATGTTATTCTTTTCATAAAAATAAATTATTATTTTTTGTTGAAGGCATTCATCCTTTTTAATGCTTTTGTGTTTTGATTTACTAAACTTGGAGGGTTAATTAGATAGGGTTAGTATGAGCAAGTAATAAATTTTAGACTCCTTCCACAGAAACAGTTTGCAGGGTCTGGATTTTAGTTTGTTACTGTTTTGAGTGTGTGATTTTAGAACAAAATGAAATAGTTCAGTTGGAAAGGATCTTCAGAGATCATGTAGTCCAACTGCCTGATTATGTTTAGAGTAACCAGAAGTTAGAGCATGTTGTTGAAGGCACTTGCCTGAATGCCTCTTGAACTCTAGCAAGCCTGTTCCAGTGTTTGTCCACCCTCACAGTGAAGAAATGTTTCTGAATGTCCATTCTGAGCCTCCTCTTCGTGCTGTTCCCATGCATCCTGTCATCGGTTACCAGGGAGAAGTGGTTGTTTTAAGTTCTGTTGAAGTGAGCGATTAAATTCCTGCTGACTTTCTTGACAAAGGATCAGCCCTTACTTAAGGAAGGATATCAGTAACTGTATGGCAGCTCTGAAGTATATACTGTGATGGATTGTAAGTGACTTCTGTGTCTCAGGCATACGGTCAGCTTCATGAAAAAAAGCTGATAGGATGACGTGTATTTATTAACACTGTGGTTGAAAAACTGTTAAGGTTCTGGAGCATGACACATTTTAAAGAGCAGCTGGAGCCAAACTTGGGTACTATGCAGGTATCAAGAGCTAAGAAAGCTTTCTGGTTTTTTCTTTGTTTGGAAAAACAGAGAGTTTGGGAGGTATTACATACAAGGACTTGTGTGTAGGTCAGTGACGGAGTTTCACACAAGATACCTAGGGAGGAATGGTAAGCTTTAAGGTGCTGCGTGAAAACTGGTCTAACACTGAAGGAAGAAAGTTATAAGTATTGAATGGCTTAAGTTTTACTGTTCTCAAAGCGTGCTGTATACATTCATGGTGCAACAGTAAACTGCACATTTGTCACTCTGTCATCTCACAAGTTTATTAAGTAGATAACACCTAATTTACTTTTTAAAATGCATCTACTTAATGTTGATTTGAGATGTTCTAGAATTGTTTGTTGTTTTTGTTTCCTCCACTCTTGAATCCTGTAGTGGAACCCAGCTGTAAACTTAACTTGGCTGTAAAGGGACGTTCAAACCTTGCCATATAAAATGTTCAGTTCTCTGATGTCTAGTTAAAAACATAGGAGGGCATCCTAACAGTGCTTTCCATTTGTGCACACTGAGTTCTACCTTGCTTATCTCAAATATTTTGTATTGCATGTTGATTATATTTTTACACATTATAGTAGTACAAAATATGTTAAAAAAATAAAAAATAAGAATACCCCTAGAGTCCTACCCATTCTACGCAGATGTCTTCCAAAATTTACAGGTACAATTTTAGTGGTGGTGGTTGGTGATTTTTTTTTCCACTTATTTATCTGCAGACTTGTTTTTATATGTATTAGTGATAAGTATACTAAGCACAGCTGTAAGTTATTGTATTTCTGTAGAAAATGGAAAATAGTGTAAAATGGTTTTTGTTAAATGTTGCCAGTTTTTAAATAAACTTTACATCTCCTAAGAACTGTTTTCTGTGGCAGTGTATTTACCCTGGAGTCAAATTTCATTGTTAACTGATATCCTTACTAATTGTTCCTAATCTCTTTTTGTTGGTAAGCTTCTTTTAACAAGAACTGTGGCATTTCATATGAATTTAGGAGATGTCGGCAGATATGTTAATGCACATGCAAGATGAGGAGGTGATCCAAGACAGCCAGCATGGCTTCTGTGAGAGCAGATTGTGCCTGAGCAATCTGATGTGGCTGCCTGCGATCAAGAGATAACATCAGCGGGCAAAGGAAGAGTACTGCTGTAGTCAAGACTGACTTCTGAAAGGCCTTTGACATGGTCCCACACCACATCCTTGTCTCTTAAGAGGGAGAGAGATGGATTTGAAGAGTAGGCTATTCAGTGGGTAAAGAATTGGATGGATAGTCATGGATGGAGAGTTGTGGTCAACGGCTCTCTGTCCTGGTGGAGGTCAGTGATAAGTGGTATCCCCAGAGGTCCATCTTGGTACCAGTACTCTCTAACGTCTTTATCAGTGACCAGGTGTGTCCAGCCCATGGCCCATAGGCCCCCAGGCCCATAGCCCTGGACAGATAATAATGTGCCCTCCTCCCCCCACGATCATACACTTTTAACATTATCAAGTGGGGTTCTTTTTGCGATATTTTTCATGAGTTGACACATAAGACTTGGCCTTATATAGTAATAAAATAATAAGTTAACGTATTCACTGCAGAAGAAATACACAGAATACTTGCGTGGTGCTGACAAATTGTAATTTTCAACATCTGAAAGAGCTCACAGAAAGTATAAGTAACTTGTGATGCGATTTTTGATTGATTTGACTGCTCATTTAAATGGTTTAAGTGTGTGTCTTCAATGTGCAAATCAACAGATCATGGCTATGTTTCTGTCAGGGGTTTGTGGGCCGGTTCGGCCCGGCCCCGCAACAACCGAGGAAGGAGACCCACAGGCCCACACCCCGGGCAGGGGAACGGGGAAAAGGAAAAAAAAAAAAGAAATAAGCCCCAAAACAAAACAGCGGCAACGATCTGAGGGGGAAAAGCTAATTTACTAAATAAGACATCAGGAAGTAAATAACACAATATAATGCAATACAATTTGGAATTAAGCCTAATTAATCTAACAAAACGAGTGAGAGAGAGAGAGAGAGAGAGAGAGAGGGAGAGAGAGAGAGTGAGTGCCCGATAAACCGAAGGCCTTACGCTAACGCTGAAGGCGGACGGCAGCGAGCACCCACTCCTAAGTGATCCTAGAGGAAAGAGAGAGAGCGTCCCGTGACCGCAGAGGGTTTTTATCTGTTCCCTCTGAGGGGAAAACACGTGAAAAAAAAACAAAGCATTGCAAAGTCCTCTGGGGAATGCAGTTCTCCCTGACTCCCAATGCACTACATGATGCCATGATGTGGAATACCAGTACCAAAAAATCATAAAACCACGACATTCCACCCCTTATTCCACATCACTGTATCATGCTTGATACATACAGAAGAACAATGATTAACGTGCATTAGATACACGCACACAATATATATACAAGTATATACATAGAATTACTGAGGGCGGTCTCCAGACATCAAATTCCCTTGTGGTATACATTGAACATCCCCATTCTTTTGCATCACCCACCAGGTAGACCCAGGTCCCTGAGCAAAGACAGTTCCACGGAGAGGTTTGCCCTTTCCAGAAGCTGGAAGTATCCAAACTGCTTTGCCCAACATGTTCTTTACATGTACTACAGGGACCTTATCTCCCTCTACAGTAGGCAGAGAGCTGGATTGGGCAGGACCATTGCGATTGATGGATCCTCGGGTGTTGACCAACCAGGTGGCTTCTGACAAATTTTTTTCCCAGTGCTTAAATGTTCCACCACCCATTGCTTTCAACATTGTTTTTAACAATCCATTGTACCTTTCAATTTTACCAGAAGCTGGTGCGTGATAGGGGATATGATAAATCCACTCAATGCCATGATCTTTGGCCCAAGTATCTACAAGAGAATTTTTAAAATGACTTCCATTATCAGACTCAATTCTTTCTGGAGTACCATGTCGCCACAGGACTTGTTTCTCCAGACCTAGAATGGTGTTTCGGGTGGTAGCATGGGGTACTGCGTATGTTTCAAGCCACCCAGTGGTCGCCTCCACCATGGTGAGCACATAACGCTTACCACTGCGAGACCGTGGCAAGGTGATATAATCAACCTGCCACGCCTCCCCATATTTATATTTTTGCCATCGCCCTTCCTCCCAAAGAGGTTTCATCCTCTTGGCTTGTTTAATTGCGGCGCATGTATCACAGTCATGGATCACCTGTGCGATGGCATCCATAGTTAAGTCCACCCCTCGGTCTCTAGCCCACTTATAGGTCGCGTCCCTTCCTTGATGGCCCGAGGTCTCATGGGCCCACCGAGCTAGAAATAATTCACTCTTATGTTGCCAGTCCAAGTCTACTTGAGTCACCTTAACTTTGGCAGCTCGATCTACCTGGTGGTTGTTTTGCTGTTCTTCAGTTGCCCGGCTCTTAGGAACATGAGCATCTACATGGCGCACCTTTACAACCATGTTCTTTATTCGGGCAGCAATATCCTTCCACAGTTCAGCGGCCCAAATAGGTTTACCCTTCCGTTGCCAACCATTTTGTTCCCACTGCTGTAACCACCCCCACAAAGCATTTGCCACCATCCATGAGTCAGTATAAAGATAAAGCATTGGCCACCTCTCACGTTCAGCAATATTTAAGGCTAATTGGACAGCCTTTACCTCTGCAAATTGACTTGATTCTCCTTCTCCTTCAGTGGCCTCTGCAACTTGTTGCATGGGACTCCACACAGCAGATTTCCATTTGCGGTGCTTTCCCACAAAGCGACACGATCCATCTGTGAACAGGGCGTATCTCTTTTCATCTTCTGTTAGTTCATTATATGGTGGGGCTTCTTTGGCACGTGACACCTCCTTTGCTGGTGTTGTTCCAAACTTTTTACCTTCAGGCCAGTCCATGATCACCTCCAGGATTCCTGGACGGTTGAGGTTCCCCATCCGAGCTCGCTGTGTAATCAGCGCAATCCACTTACTCCAAGTGGCATCAGTAGCATGATGGGTAGAGGGAACTGTTCCTTTAAACATCCAGTTCAGTACTGGCAGTCGAGGTGCCAGAAGGAGCTGCGTTTCGGTACCGATTACTTCGGAAGCAGCTCGAACCCCCTCGTACGCGGCTAAGATCTCCTTCTCAGTTGGAGTGTAGCGCTCCTCAGACCCCCTGTATGCTCGACTCCAGAAACCAAGGGGTCGGCCTCGGGTCTCTCCAGAAGCTCTTTGCCACAAACTCCAAGTGGGACCTTCCTTTCCAGCAGCAGTGTAGAGGATGTTCTTTACATCCTGTCCCGTCCGCACTGGCCCCAGGGCCACGGCACGGGCTATCTCCTGCTTAATTTGCTCAAAAGCCTGCTGCTGCTCAGGGCCCCATACAAAATCATTCTTCTTCCGCGTCACCTGATAAAGGGGGCTCACAATGAGGCTGTAGTTTGGAACATGCAGTCTCCAAAATCCCACTACACCCAGAAAAGCTTGGGTCTCTGTCTTATTGGTGGGTGGAGACATGGCAGTAATTTTGTCAATCACATCTGTTGGGATGTGACGACGTCCATCTTGCCACTTTATGCCTAGGAACTGAATTTCTTGTGCAGGCCCTTTTACTTTGCTTCGCTTAATAGCGAAGCCAGCTCGCAGGAGGATCTGTATTATTGTCTCTCCTTTCTTAAAAACTTCCTCTGCTGTATTGCCCCATACAACAATATCATCGATGTACTGCAGATGCTCAGGAGCGCCGCCCTGTTCCAATGCAGTTTGGATCAACCCATGGCAAATGGTTGGGCTGTGCTTCCACCCCTGGGGCAAACGGTTCCAGGTGTACTGAACGCCTCTCCAGGTGAAGGCAAACTGTAGCCTGCATTCTGTGGCCAAGGGAATTGAAAAGAAGGCGTTAGCAATGTCAATCGTGGCATACCACTTGGCTGCTTTTGACTCCAGTTCATACTGGAGTTGAAGCATGTCTGGCACAGCAGCACTCAGTGGAGGTGTGACTTCATTCAGGCCACGGTAATCTACCGTCAACCTCCATTCTCCATTGGCTTTACGCACCGGCCATATGGGGCTGTTAAACGGGGAGTGAGTTTTGCTGATCACTCCCTGGCTCTCTAGCTGACGAATCAGATTATGAATAGGGAGCAAGGAATCCCTGTTGGTGCGGTACTGCCGTCTGTGCACGGTTTTCGTAGCAATTGGTACTTGTTGCTCCTCCACTTGTAGCAACCCCACAACAGATGGATCTTCTGACAGGCCAGGTAAAACAGATAGTTGCTTAATGCTATCTGTGTCCACAGTAGCTATTCCAAAAGCCCATCGATACCCCTTGGGGTCCTTAAAGTGCCCCCTTCTGAGATAGTCTATACCAAGTATGCATGGGGCCCCCTGTCCGGTCACTATAGGATGCTTCTGCCAGTCTTTACCCGTGAGGCTTATTTCTGCCTCCAGCACAGACAATTCCTGAAAGCCCCCAGTCACTCCAGAGATATGAATCAATTCTGCCCCTTTATAACTTGAAGGCATTAGAGTACATTGTGCACCAGTATCCACCAGTGCCTCATATTTCTGTGGGTTTGATGTGCCAGGCCACCGAATCCACACAGTCCAATACACTCTATTATCCCTCTCCCTCCTCTGGCTGAGGGCAGGGCCCCTCTATTCATTACCTGTAGTGACAGGAACAACTTCGCTGGTAGTTGGTCTGTGTTGTAATTCTCTCACCCGTGCTCGCAGTGCAGGGGTGGGTTTTTGATGCCATTCCTTCATATCTTCTCCATTTGCACGTAAGTAACTCCACAAAGCCGCGCGCGACATGAAGTTAGTAAAGTTAGTGTTGTCATTTGCTCGAGCAGGACGGCGTTTGCTTCTGATAGTTGCAACCGATTCAACCCTATCAATCAGTTGGGATAATTTTCCCAATATATCTACCATTTGTCCTTCTAACTTTGATATGGCTGAAATGGACGCGTATGGCGGTGGAAATTTTTGTTCGAAGTTTTGAAGTGTAAGAATTAGTTCAAAAACTGGGGGTTTCCTGTCTTGGTCCTCGTATCTGTTGAA
This sequence comes from Callipepla californica brunnescens, assembly GCA_023055505.1. Taxonomy (NCBI): domain Eukaryota; kingdom Metazoa; phylum Chordata; class Aves; order Galliformes; family Odontophoridae; genus Callipepla; species Callipepla californica. The sequence goes on along the minus strand of JALIRH010000023.1, from coordinate 11,702,034 downwards.
CGTTGTCACTAGTGTACCGGCGTACCTTTCTGGTGCTGACTTTGAAAGCTTCTGACATATTTCAGGTGTACTCCTTACTTTCTCTGGATCATGGTCCCGATCGTCAGGATCAAACGTGGGATCATACAGCATTTCCGCCACAGCTGTTTCTCTCAAATACTGGATGCCTTCCTCAATAGTTTTCCATCTTTTCACTTTAGGTGCCAGGTCACTCTTGTAGGGATATCTTTCCCTCACAGCTACTAGCATTCGTTGCCAGAGGCTGGCGATTCCATCCATATACCTGCTGATTCCTCTGTCGACAGCCGGATCTCGGGCAATGTTTCCCAGTTGGCGAGCTTCGTTACTATCAAGGGACACACTGTTGGCCCCGTTGTCCCAACACCGAAGCAACCAAGTGACAATACTCTCATCCGGACGTCGAACAAACTCCTTTCTTGAGCCTTGGATCTCAGACATTTTCATGGGCCGACGAAACGTCGTAACTTTAACTTTCTCTTCACCTTCATCATCACTTTCTTCTACATGTCTCTCACTTTTCTTTGTTGCCTTTCTCGATGGTGGTGGGGTTGTGGCCACCCCCTCACCTATATCTTCCTCTTCTTTCGGCACCTCTTCTTTGCGTTCTAGGCGCGAGGACACACGTTTCCATTTCTTGCCTTCCACAGGGGCAACTGACTTTGATACTGGTGCTTCCTTTGGCTGGTCAAGTGTGACCGGGAGGTTTTCCTCTTTGGTTTGGGCCTCAGTTTGGACACTCTCTTTTTTCATAATAGTATATAAACCTCGGTAAGCATAAGCCAAGCCCCAAATAAGCTGTTCCACCTCAGATCTTTCTGAGCCGCAACACCCTTTACTCAGATACAGGCCTAGCTCCTCAGGATCCTGCAATTGTTCAGGAGAAAAATCCCATGACACCGGGTGTCCCCATGCTTCTAATTTCTTTCCTAAAACTCTCCACTCTCCCTGCCATTCAACATTCTCTGTTTCTGGGAGAAGCTTCCTGCACATGATGTAAAGTGCTACTACATGCAGGAGGACTAATATCCCAATTATTAACACCATCCCTAAGCTGTGATCTTGAAAATTCATAAAAAACTGAGAGGGGAACCTGGATACCCATTCAAACATCACATGGTTCGTTAACATGCTATCGTTTGTTCCATTAGCTGGGGTGCCCTGGTATCTGGTAGGTGCCTCTATCATTGCTTTTAATTTATCATATAGGGACCAGAACCAATGGAACAGAATGGCAAACTTAACCAAGTTCCAGTACGTTTTGAGCATTAAGAGGGAAAAAGCGGTGAAGTACAATCCCTGTAAGGGCAGTTTTAACAGAAACAGAAAAGACATTTTTATTATTTTTTTTTTTTTCTTGTACTAAAACAATCTGGCAGTACCCAAAAGAAGTTTACAGATATCCCAGAACAACTGGCAGTACGCCCGGACTTCAAGGTCGTGTTTTGCTGTACAGCACTTGCAGTACAGATAAGCTTGTTAACAACAGACAGAGATTCACTCTAAAAGTTTGTCTCTGCCCGGCTAAGGCAGCTGGTCGTGCCCCACGTTGGGCGCCAAAAATGTCAGGGGTTTGTGGGCCGGTTCGGCCCGGCCCCGCAACAACCGAGGAAGGAGACCCACAGGCCCACACCCCGGGCAGGGGAACGGGGAAAAGGAAAAAAAAAAAAGAAATAAGCCCCAAAACAAAACAGCGGCAACGATCTGAGGGGGAAAAGCTAATTTACTAAATAAGACATCAGGAAGTAAATAACACAATATAATGCAATACAATTTGGAATTAAGCCTAATTAATCTAACAAAACGAGTGAGAGAGAGAGAGAGAGAGAGAGAGAGAGAGAGAGAGAGAGTGAGTGCCCGATAAACCGAAGGCCTTACGCTAACGCTGAAGGCGGACGGCAGCGAGCACCCACTCCTAAGTGATCCTAGAGGAAAGAGAGAGAGCGTCCCGTGACCGCAGAGGGTTTTTATCTGTTCCCTCTGAGCGGAAAACACGTGAAAAAAAAAAAACAAAGCATTGCAAAGTCCTCTGGGGAATGTAGTTCTCCCTGACTCCCAATGCACTACATGATGCCATGATGTGGAATACCAGTACCAAAAAATCATAAAACCACGACAGTTTCAAACCATTACAGCATATGAAATGAAACTTACAGCAAGCTGAGGTGATGACAAATAATTTTAGGCACTGTGGTAAATTGTCTGAGCACAGTCCTGTGAACAGTGAAAAATACTCAGCGTTGCTTTCTGTTGTGATACTGTCAACGGTTTACCGGGCTGGATCGGCCCGGTTCCGTGACGATTGGTGCGGGGGACCAACGGACCCACGCCCCAGGAAAGGGGAAGGGAAAAAGGAAAAGGGAAAAGGGAGATGGGCCTAGAAACAAAACAGCGGCAACGATCTGAGGATCTAAATAAGATATCAGAAAACAAAATAACACAATATAATACAATATAATTGGAATTGAGGCTAATGAATCAAATAAAATGAGCAAGAGAGAGTGTCCGATAAACCGAAGGCCTTACGCTAACGCTGAAGGCGATACGGCAGCGAGCACCCACTGCTGAGACGATCCCGAAGGAAAGAGAGTGTCCCGTGACCGCTGAGGGTTTTTATCTGTTCCCTCTGAGCGGAAAACACGTAAAAATACAAAGCATCGCAAAGTCCTCTGGGGAATGTAGTTCTTCTTCTCTTCTGAGACAGGTATACCTGGAATTATCAATGATCTATGGAGCTGGAGTATTAGCTCTTTAACTCTTAATGCAATACATGATGTTATGATGTGGAATACCAGTACCAAAAATCATAAAACCATGACAGATACAGGAATTCTAGAAGGTTTCGAGATTTCCCAAAGTATCATCTTTTTATTCAGTGTATCGGCAACTCTATTTTCAATTGACATAAATAAATTGCCTGCAAATTTTCAACGTGTAGAGTTGCAATCAGATATTGAACTCAGGGAAGAATCTAATCACATCTCTTTACCAGGCTTCTGTAAGCTGTATGTAATAGAGAAAATCATCCCTCGCTTCACAATCACACCTTATTCCTGTCATTACTTATTGGCAGCACGTACATTTGTGAACAACTTTTTTCAAGGGTGAAGCGTGGGAGGAGTAAAATAAGATAATCTCTGATGAGCACCTTAAGAAATCTCACTAAGATTTGCAGCCACCTCCATCAAAACAGACTGATGCATTAACTGAATGAAAGCAAGGTCAGATGTCCCACCAATTTTATGCTTTTGTTGCCTCTTCTGTTGTTGCTGTTGCTTTTGTTTTGATAAATAGTTGGTTTTATGTTTGTTTAAGTTATTTTCTTGATTACGTACATTAAATATTTCACAAGTTTTACATGGGGCCCGGGACAGTTCCACATTTAATGCACCCCAGGCACTCTGAAGGATGTAGTCCAACCATCCCTGTAGTGCCCTCTGTGTTTCTCAGTACTGTTTGTCCACATCTCTTGAACGCTTCCAGGGATAGTGGCTCTATCACCTCCTTGGACAGCCAGTGCCAAATGCCTCACCATTCTTTAAGAGAAGAAATTTTTCCTGATGTCCATCTATCGGATGAGTGCTCAGATGATCCATAATCTGAACTGTATGAAAAGTTGCATGAGGTATACTTATTATTTTTGTAAAATTTCAAATTATTTTAAATAGACAAGCATTAAGACATTGTGAGTATTTAGATCCACAATAGTAATCTTCACTTACTTACAAATGGTACTTACATTATGTTTAGTTTTGAGCTTTAATTTATCAAAAATTGTTAATATCAAAACTGAATTCCATGTTAAAATATACTTAACAGAATTCAGTTAACACTGCAGTAGATTAATTCTACTCCTTGTATTTCAGGGCAATTAATAGTTCTATGAAGAATTTTCATTCCAGGCTGTTAACCAAATAACCGAGACTCATGCTATTTAAACATATTAGAACTGGAATGCTGTGGATAAATAGGTTAGATGGACAGAATACTTGCTGGCTAAGGAACTGGCTGAATGCTTGCACTAAGAGAGTTGTGGTCAGTGGTTCATTGTCCAATTGAAGACTGGTGAGAAGTGGCATTCCTCAGGGATCAGTGTTGGAACTGGTGCTGTTTAACATCTTTGTAGGCAACATGAGTGCACCCAGGACAAGGGGAAGTCACTTTAAACTGGAAGAGGGTAGTTTTAGATTACATAATAGGGAGAAATTCTTAATGTGAGGGTGGTGGGACACTGGAACATGTTACCCAGAGAAGTTGTGAATGCCCCTACACTGGAAGCATACAAGGCCAGGCTGGATGGGGCTCGGAGCAACCTGGGCTAGAGGGAGATGTCCTGCCCACAGCAGGGGGCTGGGACCAGATGATCTTAAAGGTCCTTTCCAACCCAAACCATTCTGTGATTCTTTTCTCAAAATTTTCCCCACTTTTTCTCCGTTTCTTCTCTCCCTTTTTGCCTATTGGTTCCCTGTTTGTTTTTCCCCTTTTGTTTCAAAAAAGTGCTTGACCAGATATCCTTAAAAGAGCAGAACTTCTCTCTTTCTATTAACCCCTGCGTGAACAAGTTTGTATGTTCTCAAAGAAGATGAAAATCTTGCTTTGGTGTAGTTTATTGCATCCTATGACAGCTTTATTCTTCATACTCCGCAAGCTTCTTAATTTGAGTGGAAACATTAAAGTTTTCAAAAAGCCATCAAAAGATTGCTTGGCTTTTATGGTCCTGGCAGTTTAGCAGTGCTTCACTTGAACGCTGAAATTAAAAATGCTTCCAGCTGCTCCATCTGTGATTGCACCATCTTAAACAGATACTGTAACTACAGCTCTAATTGACAAATCAGTGAAGACAGTGGGTACTAAGATGTCAGAAGTGGTTTCTCAGGGGCTGGAATGGGGCAAGGAACTGAAAAATATGAAGTATAAATAATTTAATACCCTTTCTGTCTTAATAGACTGGGCTTTTTCAGTCAGCAGTTGGTCTTCAGTTGTAATAGCCCAAATCATCTCTTCTCTGAAGAGAAAGAAAGTGAATATTATTCCATTAATAAAGTAGATGCTACTTGGCTAAAAAACAAAACAAAACAAAAATATACAGAGTTTAAATGCTAATTTCTACTCTGGTCATAAAGAAGAGAGAAATGAAGCAGTTTATTATAGAATGGCATGGGTTGGAAAGGACATTAAATGTGATCTAGCTTTAACTCCACTATTATGGACAGGATTACCACTAGAACTGGGCAGCCCAGAGCCCCATCCAGCCTGGCCTTCAATACCTTCTGACATGGGGAAGCCACAGCTTCTCCTAGCAGCCTGTGCCAGTGCCTCACTATGCTCTTGAGTAAAGATTTTCCTCCTCATATCTAATCTAAATCTCCACTCTTTTAGTTTAAAACCATTGCCCCTTGTCATGTCACCTCTTCCCTTGTAAAAAGTCTGTCACCATCTTATTGATGAGATCTCCCCAAAGTCTTCTCCAGGCTGGACAAGCCCAGCTCCCTCAACTTTTCTTCATAGGAGAGGTTCTCCATCCCTCTGATCATTTTTGTAACCCTCCCCTGGACTTGTTTCATTACCTCCACATCTTCCATGTGTTGGAGACCCCAAACCTGGACACAGTACTCCAGATGGGGCCTTACAAGGCCAGAGCAGAGGGGGACAATCAATTCCCTGTCCCTGCTGGCCACCCCTCTTCTGATGGAGCCCAGGATGCAATTGGTCTTCTGGGCTGCAAACGCACACTGCTGGCACATGTCCAGCCTTTTGTCCACCACGACCCCCAAGTTCTCTGCAGGGCTTCAAATTCTTCACCCAGTGATATATCTCTGGGACTACTCAGGTGCAGCACCTTGTTTTTGGCCTTGCTGAATCTCATTAGGTTACCATGGGCCTCCTTCTCCAGCTTGTCCAGCTGGATGACATCCAGCTCTGGATGACATCCATTCCTTCTATTCTATCAACTGTACCACTCAGCTTAGTGGTGCTTGCTGAGGGCACACTAAATCCCACTGTCTGTGCCATTGATAAAGATGCTGAAGTATACTGGTCCCAAGACAGACCTCTGGGGGACACCAGTCATCAACACACTCAAGCCATTGATCACAAACCCCTGTCTGTCACTACTGAACCAATTCCTTACCCACAAAATATTCCATCCTTCAAATCTGCCTCTCTGCAATTTAGAGATAATTATGTGATGTGGGGCCATGTCAAAGTCCAGGTTGATGACAGCAGTTGCACTTTCTTTGTCTACTGATGCCATCGTTCCAGCATGGAAGGCCACCACCAGCTTGGTGAGGTACAGTCTGCCCTTGGTGACGCCACGCTTGGGTGTTTCAGATCACCTGTTTGTCCCTCATGTACCTTGCCATCTCTTCCAAAAGGATATATTCCAAGATCTTCTCAGGCACAGACATGAGAGTCACTGGCCTGTAGTTCCCCTTGTCTTCCTTTCTCCCTTACCTAGATTGGGAGTGACATTTCCCTTTTTCCAGTCACAGGGGACCTGACCTTACATCCATGACTTTTCAAATATGTCTTGGCAATTGCATCAGGCAGCTTCTTCAAAACCCTGGAATGCATGTCATCAGGCCCCATAGACTTGTACGTGTTCAGTCTCATCAGTATCTCCATCCCTCTTCTAGTCAGAAGTTTCCATAAGGGAAGCAGAAATACAAGTTTATTTTTTCCTTAAACCTGGAGGGCAAATGAGGAGATGAGAAACTTACTGGATTATTTAGGTTTTCTATGTCACACCAAATGTAAGGTAGTTTCACAGCTTCAAAGAAGAGCAATCGTGCAGCAAGAGAAACCTGCATGACCACTGTCCATAAGCTGGGAGGGGAGCTGAAGGACCTGAAAAGATCTCAAGCTCATTTAGTCCCACTGGTGAACAGTCAAAGCTAATTTAAGCATTGTCTCATTAGAGTGTGGTGGTGTCAGTAAGAGGACTTGCCTTTTCGGGTCTTCCACAGGATCAGACATCAAAAGCCTGACTGTTCCTAGAATAAAACGGCACAAGTTTTTTTATACCTTCCTGGGTGACAGTGTGGCCTATAAGACAAGGGCATTTTCTCAATGTCTTTGTTACAGATTTTTAGAAGAATAGACACTTTTTGATTTATTCGACAGTTCTATATAGAGCACCAGCATCAACTTGATGATCTTGTTCATGTCGCAGAAAAACAAAAAAAGCCAAAACTGGAGAAAATAACAACTAATTTACCAGTAAAGGTGAAGAGTGAAGCAAAACTCTCTGCACTGTATGTATAAAAATAAATAGTAAGTTGAGGATGACCTTCAAGTAGATCACATTCCTTAAATGCTTTTCCAAATGTTCAGAATTGGCAATGAGGTGTTGCTAAATTCCCCCAATATATCATATTAACCATACTGACTGATTCCTGATTTGTTCTTTTATTATTTGTCATTTTAAAAAATATATTTTTTATTTTTTATTTATTATTAAAATATATTTTATTATTTTTTAGGTCTGCCGCCTAATGTTCCAGAAGGCACAGCTGTTCTTCTCTACTATACTCTGAAGAGTTTTCTCCTTGCAAGCTGTCTCTTTAAAGTCCTCTTCATTCATTTTAATTTAAATTAATTAAATATTTACGCATATGGCCCCTCGGGCGAAATGAATGCTTCAAAGCATAACTCGTGCTATACTGGTTCCTCGGTGTGTTCAAATATTAGAAAAGGGACAACCTGTTCCAGCAGGTTATAGGTGGTCAGGCTACAGTAACTGCAGGCCAATGGAAGCCCATCTTTCTTTTCTGTCAAGTGCAATGCCCGCTCCAATGGGACGATGGGCATCATCAGAAGACAAGATCTTCAGAAATTTCCATTGAGCTTTTTGGGGGCAAACTGAGAATCTTCAAGTGAAGTGAATCCCAGTTAATGCACAGGATATTTTGGTAAGTTATAACATATAAGAAGCGGGGGAAGAAGGGCTGAGAGAACAAAATCTCTTGATGTCTTTCAGGACCACCTTAGATTCCACCTATACAAGTGACACAGAAAGTGTCAGGCACCCTCTTTGTGCCACTGTCTGACGTAAAGGATTTCTTCAAGATGTAAGCATTAAGAATTCATGAAGGAAAATGTCCATGGAACCAGAACGTTCCAGTTCTGCAGATTAATGACTGGTTTGATACAGACACAACTGGGCAAAATGTTACCCGCATGTTATAAAGGAATTTACAGTAAACGATGACACTGCTAAATCCCAGCCTTGAACACAACTCTGAACTCCTGATAGCCCTTTTAGAACAAAGAGGACTGGATGTGTAGAAGATTTTATTAATACAATTCGTTTTCTCATTAACTGGACCTGGATATTGCAAAGGGGAAGGAGTTAATCTGATGGTTTCTCTTTCCAGGAAAAAGTAAAAATAAAAATGCCAATCACTGGTCCAATGTCAGAATTTGGAAATCAAGTTTCCAGTTCTGAAAGCCATTTACTTTAACATCAGGAGCACCTCTGAGACAGCCTCTGCTGTTCTAGCAGCAGATACTCCACAGATACTCTTTGGAGATTAATGCTTTTTGACATATGAAAGCTGCAACTCCAAGCTTTCAGATGGTAAAAAGCACTCATTTATGTCCCCAGCGGATCTTGAGCTATTTGACCTTAAAACTATGTCAAGTTTCCACTGGTCTTTTCAGTATGGGAGAGCTGTTTTGTCTTTGGCCCAGGGCTGAAAGTAGCAAGCCACAGACCTCTGAGCAGTGCAATTTCCAGATCCTGAAAATACATTCAGGCTGAGCAGATTACTAGAGCAATGTAGCAAAAAAATGTCTGAGCTATCACAGCCAAGGTTTTTATCTAGGCCAATGGATATATATATACAGACGTAGAGTGTAAACATGCTGAATCCAATTAATGCACCTTACAGAGTGCAGTTTTGTTTCTGAAAAGAGAAGCATCCAGCACGACTTCCTCTCTTTGAAGTATCCAGGATCAGTTAATGAGATGTGTGTGTGAAAGCTGGGCCAGGTTCTTCCCCGTGAAATAGATGCTTTGCTGGCACTCACACAGAGGCTTGTATCTAATGAGTCTTAAAAGACACTGACACGCAGGATGATGTTAAGTGTTTGTCTCTAAATTAAAATACAAGGTGTGTGTGTGTGGAGGGGGGGGGGGGGGGGGGGGAAGAAGTGCTTACAATGAAAAATTTCAGCATAAATAGCACTGCTTACACCACAAGAGTGTCTGAATATTTCTAAATCTGGCTGCTTTGCTTTTGTGACAGATTACCGCTGTGACTTAGTAAACAGAACCTATTGAAAATGCAGACATCTCAAGTTGGACATGAAGTTATAACATTCTGAGTTTTCTGTGCTTAAATGTGGTCTGGATGGTTCTAAAAGGGCAGTTTACATCTGACCAGGAGATTAATTCCATGTAAGGGTGGCTTTACAGAACCCAACAAGTGTTCCTACATTTTCAAAAAGAGCAAAACTGTGTTGCATAAACCAAAGCCTCACCTCTAAAATAAACAGATCACAACTTCCAGCATTTTAACTGAAAAAAAAAAAAAAAAGAAAGAAGGAAATATTGACATACTTAATGACTATTGGATCAATAACATGTAGGAGGTAGAAGGCCAATGCTAATGCAAGCACACTAATAGCTTCTTTCCAAGTTCACAGGTAACTTGTGCCCACAAACACCTGTCACTGGTGACAGTGGGACAAATGGGCGAATAATTAAACGTTAGCAGATTTATAAAATACATCTATTTTTTTCTTGAGCATAACTGAATAGTGATTAGCCTTTAATAGCTGTAAGACTTCAATGGAGTCACCTAGGTTGGAAGGGAGCTCAAGGGGTCATTTGGCCAAAGTGACCTCTTCCAGGAGGGCAAACTTAGATCACAATTCTTAGTGCTTGATTACTGTGAGGGAGGGCAGGAAGGAAGAAGTCAACCTCAAGCAAAGTGCTTTATGTAATGCAATGATTCAGGAATGAACAGCTTTGAAAGCCTCTCAAATCTACACCTGCTAAATTGTAACCTGGGGCTGTAGAAGGGCCATACACCAGGGCCATAAAAAAAAAAAAAAGAAGCACAGAGCAGAAATCTCCTTCTGGTTTTGTTATTTTCACGTCAAAAACCATCAGGCAGAGAGATGTCTCCAGGATAAGAAAGAAATCAATAAATAAAGACTATCATCAAAGGAGAAAAAAATGAGGTGTTGCAGTGAAATGAAAATAGAGGAAAGGGCAGCAGTTGTATAAACAGCAGCAGCCACTTACGATTTTTTTCCCTTCTTTAGCAATATATTTTTTGTACTCTCATTTTCAGAGTGTGCACTGGCGGAGTACTGCAGTATTTTGAGTAAGATACAAAAGAATGGTCGTGTTTACAGGGTGGCCAAGGCATATCACAGGCCCTGCGATCGTACAAAGAACCTGGAAGCCTCTTTGGGGTATGTTTTTGGAAGGCAGTGAATATTCCAAATGAACACAGTTATCATAGTAACTAATTGCAAGCCCGCATATAGCATCACTAAGGTTGGCAAAGAACTCTACGATCAATCACCTGTTCCACGTCTTGTGCAATGAACAGGAACACAAACAGCTCAATCAGGTAGCTCAGAGCGCCGTCCAGCCTGGCCCTGAATGTCTCCAGGGATGGAGAATCGTCCACCTCACCAGGCAACCTGTTCCTATGCCTCACCACTCCTATTTTAAAAACCTTCTTCGTTATATCTCTACCTCCTCCCAGTTTGAAACTATCTCCCGTTTTCCTGTCACCACAGACCCTGCTAAAAGTCTGCCCCTTTCCTTCTTACAGCTGCCAGCAGGTCTCCCTGGAGCCTTCTCGTCTCCACGATAAACAGCACCAGCTCCCTCAGCTTGTCTTCATAGGGGAATTTATTTTAGTCATTACCATCTAGCCATATTGCTTTGAACACCACACACGTGAGACATCACCTCAGGGACTTCAGTGCTCTCTCTGTGTTAAGTGCAATCACTGTAAAGCACGGGTGCAGTGACTTGCGGAAGCAGTTACAGCTGCTGCTTACAGCCGGCACAACAGACGTGGTGTCTGGCTGAGTACTCGACTCCATCAAGTGTATAGTGACCTTGTAGAGATCTAGACAAAAGAGAGAGCTGCGTAGCCGTGAGCTGCATGAACTCTGGGGTCCTTCGGTGCGCTCACAGCACAGAGCACAGCAGCTCCGGGGAGGCCCGGCCCGGCGGCCGCCATCTCCTCGCCTCTCACCGGCGCGGTCCGTGATGGCGGCACCGCCCCGCAACGCCGCGGGACCTGGAGGGCGGCGGCGGCCGCGCTGACGCGAAGGGCGGCGCGGAGCGGAGCGGCGGGAGGGGCCGTGCCGTGCGGCGCTGGCGGCGGGGGCGGCGGCCGGAGGAAGATGGTGGCGGGAGGAGAGGCTGCCTGCCGGGCTGTCCGCCCCGCGCCGCGCCGCCAGCTCCGCCGGAGCCGCCCCGCGTGGTGAGGAGGCGGCGCGGACCCGCACCAGGTGCGGAGGGGCCGGACCGGCGGGGCGAGGAGCGGCGGGAGAGGTGCGGCGCGGCGCGGCGCGGCGCGGGGCGGGCGAGCGCGGGCCGGCTGCTGCTACTGCCGCTCGGGCCGAGCCGCGGAGCCGGCCCCGCGGCCGGCGGCGGGGAGATGCGGGCGGGCTGCGGCGGCCGCGGGGACGCGGTGGGCCCGGACATGGCGGGGCTGCGGTGGCCCCGTGCGCTGCGGCTCCTTCTGGAAGGATCAGTGTTAGTAGGGTCGGTCCGGGAAGGGCTGTGCTGCCGCCGTCGTAGATGAAGCTGCCTCGTAAGAGATGCGGGAGCCTCGGGGCTCGGTGAGCTGCAGCGGTTTTTTTTTTTGCCGTCCCCGCTGCGGGGCCGTAGGATGGCGGTCGGTTTGTGAGCGGCTGTGGCTGTAGGGCAGGCCGGGCTGCAGCGCTGCTGCTCCCTGCTGCGCGCCCACCGCGGGCTGCCCGACGTCGGGAGCTCGCCCGGGGCCGCTGCGGTTTCGCCGATGCGGCCTGCGGGTCCCCAGCAGCGTGCCCTGCACAATATCCCCGTCACTGTACCTCAGCTTCTGCTGCATTGCTGTCAAAGCCGAGCCGGCTGCACCTGCCTCTGCGGCCCCGTGGCTCAAACAGGCTGCGGCGCCCCGTTTTCCTAGATGAGGGCACTGACAGGGAACGTGCTCGTCCTCCAGCTGTGTTACACGTTAGTGATAAGCAGGGAACCAAAAAACAGGCACACGTTTACCTTTCGCTGTATCGGGATGGGGAGGAGCTGCCCGGCAGCTCAGTGCGTGAAGGTGATGGGTGGCAGAAGGTTCTGCAGTGCATCAGTGCGTGTTTATACGCAGAAATTGAGCATCGTGCAAGCTGTAGTGGGAGACCACAGAAGAGACAAGAGCACAAAATGCATCATCCTGATGCGCTTTGGGAAGAGCACTTTGCACGTTCAGTGGCTGAAATGTGTAACGGTGCAAAAAGCAGCTTCCCGCCCATGGAACAGTATGACCCAAGATTGGGTGATCTGCGAGCCTGGAGGCTAAACTGATTTTCATCAAGTAATGGCAGCTCAAGGTCGGCTGTGTTGTACAGGTTGTGCAGTTTATTGGCCTAAGTTTTTCTTAGGCACTTGCACCTTGAGGCATTTGTCTCGCATTAAAGTATAAATGCTTTTCAGTTAGACACAGGGCTGTCTTCTTATAAGCCTGAGAAGATAAAGCACAGATTGGCCCTTTGGTTATAAATGCATTTTCGTTGGGCAAGGAATTGGCTTCTGATTACGTTGGTACCATTTTGAGTCACAGTCATGTAAGTGTTCACGTTCTTTAAGTCAGGAAGCCTGCATCATGACAGCTGTGCCCACCTTTAAGGCACAGTTACCTTTTACTTCTTACGAGTGGTGCCTGCCAGCTCTGGAACCACGTGAAAGACATGCAGATACAAACAGATGCAATATTTGCTCAGCTTCTTGTTTTGTGTTTTTCATAGGTCAGTGTGAGTGCTCATGTGCAGTATTTTAGTTATATGGTTTGAGGTTGTCTCAGAGTGCGTTAGTATTTGTGGCAAACAAGACAGGGAAACGGTGCAGTAAATGTTGTCTGGGAAGGTTGGCCTTGGGGTGTTGCTGCATCTGTATCCTTTAAGCATTAGAATCCAAACTAGCAGTCCCTTAAAAAAAATATGGTAAGCTTTGGAGTCATCAAGCAGACAGGATGAAGGAACACTGAAGCATAATGCTCATACTTTCTGCTTCTGTTTGCTTCAACATCCGAAGATCATATTCGGCATATCTTTGCTCAGCACGTGCATTGATGCCTATTGGCAGTGGCTGTTCTGGATTTATACTAGATTATGAATTAGAAGAATCAGATCTTTTCTGTTCCCCTCTCCTTCACCCCCCCAAAAATTAAAATAGAGGCATTTCAGATGGTGTAATAAACATTGTCCATAGGCAATGCAGCTTGATTAACCGAGGCTTAACTTTGTACGAGATCCTATTACTGTTGATTTAAGTCAAGCATTGATGTTCTGGTAATGCATTTTTAAATGTGGTTTCCACATTTTACTGAAGATGAAGAATTTCTACTTTGTCAGAGATCGTGCAAGCAATCCTCTACTCATTATTTCTAACAGATTGTATGTATTACATATTGTATAAGGGTTTGAGGTTTTTGAAGAACAGATTGATTGTTTTGCTTCATGCTATTGACTGATTTGATGAGCCAGCTGCTCAGAGAAGTGTGATGGTGTTTTTCTGTTTCCACTGCATGAGACTGTGTTATTAACCAGTAAACAAAACAAACAAACAAAAAAAAGTCATATGTTTGTTGTTTTACTTGAAGAGTCTGAGATACAATTTTTATTTGCTGCTTTCACTAAGACAGCCATTTTAGTGATCTCTGTCCTAATTCCAATCAGAACTTGCCATATTTACGGGAACTGAAACAAGGAGCAGTTGCAGGTGGCAGAGGATGTGCTCAGGGTGCTCCAGGGCTGCAGGCCAGACTCCTTTTTTTGGGGAAGGGTTCATCCTGATGTAAGCAATGAGGAAATGGGAGTCTGGTTTCCAAGGAGCCTGTAGGGAGATGCTGTTGGGAAACAGGGTGCAGCTGTGTTATATTCACCTAGTCCATCTCATTTAGTATCCTAAAAGGTATTCCCTAGATGGAGGTCTGTGTAATTTCAGACACTACAGTTAAGAATTTTTCATCATCTAGTAGGACTGTATGAAGAACTGTTTGCTGATAAGCAGTGGGATTTCCTACATCAGAAAGGAAACTAGTGAAAGAAATGGGTTACGGGTATTTAAAGCAATGAAAACTGTAGGTGAGGTAGACCACAGTAGGAAATTCTGGTTTTCCTGTAGCCCAGCAAGAGATGATCTGTGAACTCTGTGCAATTCAGAATGTTTAAAATATATGAAATGTTGTCTTTTTTAGATCCGTGCCCTTGCTCCATACTGTTGTATGTTCTTAGATGATCTGTTTGGTCTATCAAGTCTTGCTCATAAACCAGCAATTAAGTATTGTTTGTATTATATTTTTAATGAACAACTCAATAAAATTTACTCTCTGTAAGCTGATGGCCACCTCATCATATGTGCGAAGAAAAGTTCTGAGTGAGAGGCATCGTAGAAAATCTGTTGGTAAACTTGGCAGATTCCAAGGATGCCACAGCACATCCTTGGATTTTTTGGCCGAATGCTTGTGGAGCTAATTTATTTTTCCAACTTAACTAATGTTTTCTGAACCTCTGTGGCATCCTTTTTGCCACAGAGGCATCCTTCATGCTGCATCCCTGCAGCATGTGATATTCAGACTTACAAGACTAAATGATAGGCACAGATCGAGAAAATATCAGGATAGCAGAACCATGGAGTCAATAAAACTTGGCCATCTGCTGCCAAGATCAATTGAGCAATTACCCTAAATTAACTCTCTTTTACTTATTTTTCCCGTGCTCATAATGTACACAAAGGGAAAGAAATACTTTCTGTGTAGATTTGTACCTAGGAGAGAAAGAAAATACGGCCTGAATTGACTTGGATAAATTATTTTCTTTGCTGTTATTTTTGTTTTTGCAGATAAGACAAAAGGTTTCTGATTCTCCACTTTTGATGGTGGCCATTCAGGTTTTTTTTCCTGACAGACATTGCACTCAAAGAACGGTGGGTGTTAGGGTGAGCAGGAGCTTAGGCACTGGGTAGCATAGGGTGTTTGTAAATGAGGAGGAGGAGAAATCATCAGGACATAATGGAAAATTTAAAAGGCATACAAATGGGATTTTTTTTTTTTTAATATCTCTAGGTTTTATTCATGGTTGTTGTTTTTTTTGTAACTCATTCTGATCTATGAGTGGCAATTTGAGATAACAGCATTACTATCACTGTGCATTTGTGTAATGTATATTCTGATGGGACTTTGATGAGGTTTGAAATTGTGCTGCTTCTGTGGTCTTAAACAGAATCACATACAATCACAGAATCGTGAGGGTTGGAAAGGACCTCAAGAGATCATCAAGCCCAACCCTCCAAATGAACTTAAATTAGAAAAGCATTTGTGAAAAATGAACTGACAGACATGTCGTAAAAATATCTGGCCACTGATGGGTGAGGAAGAAGCAAGCAAAGGTCTAGGTCTGGGTCTTCCCTGGGCTAAAATAATGCTTCCAGTAACACACTTTAGATCCAGTAAGTGGACAGAACCAGTTGTGTTCAGTACATTGCCTGACACAATGGGTTTGGGGAGAGTGGGTGCTGTCTCCACTGCTGGGATGGGAAGTTGGCGCTGTCTATGGGATGTGTGTGGGGATCTGTGGGTTTCTTGTTCTTTTCTTAACAGCTTTCTTGTGCCAGCTCTTTTATGATCATAGGAGTAATACAAGCTGGAAAGGATCCCTGAACGTCATCTGATCTAAACTCTGCTCAAACCGGGTGACTGAGACAGAAGGTGCGCACACATTCTGTGTAGGGCTTGGCTTGCTCATGTCTGAAATTTAAATTGAGGTGCTGCTTCTCTCGGGGATTCAGAAATAACAGCAGTGTGCAGAAGGGTTAGCTTGCAGCCAGTGAGCAGGAGGCTGTGCTGCTGAGTTCAGGCTTTCTCTGAGCAGGCCCTGCGGCATGCTGCTGGCTCAGCTGCTGCTGTTGGGCACTGGGCTGCTGCAGAGAATGCTCACTTCGTTTAGGAAACAGAGATCACCTTGCCTTGGCACTGTTTTCCAGGTCCATCCTATTGCATTTGTTCTGTGTGGGCTGTCACTCAGGTATATTTCCTGTCTTACCTTGTCTGGTCATGTGAAAGTCACCTGCTTTTTTAAAATTGGACTTAAAAGACTACGAGAGGCGAGGAAATAACCTCCCAAAGTTCAGGAAACATTTTTGTTTTCAGTTATGTTGTAATGTGTTGAAAATTTGTTCTTTTTTTTTTTTTTTTAATTAAAGACTTATGTTTTCCTCTTAATTGTGTGTTTTGCAGTTACCTTTTAGCCAGTTAAGAGAAGTCCTATAATAGTTTGTGTTAAATAGAAGATCCTGTGTAAAAAGAATCTGTGGCTGTGTGATTTCAAGTACATCTAAGTGGACATTTTAAAAATCCTCTTCATGCACGTTATTTGTGTTTCTGATATTCTCTGCTGTTGTAGCCTTTGTCTTGGAGTGATAAGTAAGGATAAACTCCAGGTTCTGCTCTCGCTCAGTTATTATCTTGCCTTGCTGATAAATGATTAACGTAATCCACTTACAAGATTGCCATGACATCATTCAGATTTTGACATGCTTAATTTCATTTCATAAGAATGTAACAATAAGCAAATCCCATAGTCCTTGACAGGTTCTTCCTAACAAAAAGGTGCTCAGGCTGCAAGGGGAACAGGAAAGGTGGCTGAGACACCTGCCTGCCCTCAGAGCAGGTCGGGAGCTGCTCTGTGCCTAGTGGTGGTGGTTTGCTCAGCTCCAGCATCTGGGCTTTCTAGACGTCAGCATAACATTGTCTGGTCTGGCAGTGTCTGGGTGATTTAGGTTTTGTTTGAAATGTCACACCGGTCACACAGTTTTCACCTGTTGCAGTGAGCAGCCAGCCTCTTTGGGTGGTGCTGGCTTTAGGTTCAGCAGTTTCATCTGTAGATGAAAGCAGTCTGAGAGAGTTCACTCTTCTTTCCTTCCTCACTGGGAGGAAATACTTGAGCAGTTAATTAGCTTAACACACACTTGGATGACTTTTTATTTCTTTATTTAAGAAAACTATGAAGGCTGAATGACAGTATTTCAAATCAGGCCAAACTGGTTTTAAATGTAAATGTAGCTGTAATTAAGACTACAGAAGGCACGTGTGTGTGTCAGCAGTTAGATGCATTTAATACTAAAGTGTGCAGTTCATCAGAATGTTCTGGTTACAAATCAACTACTTCATTGAAAATAACTATTATTTCTAGTCAACTATTGATCTCATTATTTTGGCCAGTGGTTTGCAGCCAAGATACCAATTGAACAAAATTTTTGGCTCAAGGAAATAAACAAGTTGATCTTCCTAAAAATAATTACGGAATATACTGTCAGTGAGTGCTTCAGTGCTTATACTGGGTCTGAGGGTGGCACTGGTGAACGAAGTGCCTCTGAGTTACCTCAGTGATGTGGGACGTTGTGTCATGTCTGCTGGTGCACTGGCGGTGAGACTGCAGATGTTTCTGGAATCTTGTTCTTAATAATAGTCCTTAGCCGGTGAATAACAGAACATTTCTCAGAGGAGGTCTGTCTAAACACCAGTAGGAAGGATTGTCCTTTGAGGTGGACAGAAGCATTTTGAACTGAATAGCAATGTGGAAAAAGTACATATTAAAAGATTATCGAAGCACTGAAGAGTTATGTGTTGTTCTTTTGAAGGTCTCTTACATCTGGAATCAAAGGAAAGGAGTTCACAGGGTTATGATCAGGATTTTTTGTGATACGAGAAAGAGGAAGATATGTTTTCATTCTGTTGGCATTTAAATGGACAGCAAGGTGAAAGTGCGTGGAAAAAAAAAAAAACTTATTATTTTGTTTTGTAATGTTCTATGTCTCTCTTATTAAGGCTCTGGGCATAAAAGCCCCATATACACCCCTGAAAGATGGAGCTTCTGCATCTGGGTGCACTTTTGCAGTCCCTTTGCTTACACCACCTATTGAGGACTTCACCTTTCTGTGATTCTTGATGGAAATCTGCTTTAAGGCTTTTTGCGATATCTAACATTGTTATTATGGTGTAGGATCACACAAGCCTCAGGGACTGCTTTTCTGGGTTGGGTTTTTAGCCATAATAGGGTGCTGAATAGTGGTCACGCTGGATAATCCAGATAAAATGCAGTGTTTTAGTGAATCCAAGTCAGTATTCAATGAAATCCACTTTGTCTGTGTGTGAATGTCATGGCACGAAGACACGTTTGTAAACAGGCTGTCATCAGGTCTTCTAAATCTCTAGGAGGTGACATGCAGTCAAGTTGTTTGAAACACTGGTGGGTTTGAGTAGAGGGACTCTGTAGTAAAGAGTCTGCATGCAAAACAGGGATTTATGTCTGCAGTTTCATTGGAAGCTGGGAGGAAGCCCAGTTGCACAAGGGTTTTCCACTGATGCCACCAACTGAACCACAGGCCTTGTCGTGCAGTGTAAACAGGGTCAGGTTTTGTGGTCTGTCAGTCTAGCTGCAGAGCTTGAAAGATGAGGTGGGAAGTAATGTGGTGTGGGAGAGAACAAGGGGAAGGGAGGGGTCTAGTTAATTTTATTTTTCCCTAAGAGGAGAGATTGGGGTGCTGACAATGCAGAGAAGCACAGGTCCAGTTCCTTTCAGAGGAGCTTGTGTCAGCTCGGTGACAGGGAGAGGTTATTCAGAAAAAAGAGTGTGAAACTTTCAGTTGTGTGTAATTCTGTCTTCACCATGGTAAAACTAGCTCTTTCCAAAGCCTCGCGAGTACTGCCATGGTACAGTTTTGTAAATGGTTTCACAGAATTGTAGAATCACCAAGGATGGAAAAAGCCTACAAGATCATCCAGTACAACTGTCCACCAATAGTTCTCTCTTCAGAATCAACAGCAAATTTTACCATTATTATTGACTTAAGTAATTGGAGTAGTGATTATGCTCAGGTAGGTAATTATCTACACATGATTTTCACTGCTGGCATCTGTAGTTGCTCTTTAAAATTTACACTGTATTTGGAGGAGGGAAATGGGGTAGTGACAGTGTGTAATTGCATCTGATACATTGTGATGATGCAGCATGCCAGTGATTTGAATTTTCTCATATTTGCTGTGATATTTACAAATGCTGAATACATAAAGAGGGCTTGGCATACAGTATAAAAAATACCTGTTCTTGTACTTTGTATATTCAGATTGTCATCGTTTCTGAAGTCTTTATCTTTTTTTACTGTATCCTCTAAGGGCAGCCTGAGATCCTGTGGCTGCAGCCATTAAAGAAAATAATTATGGAAGGTGAACTTCTTTTTTAATCAGCCACGTTTTTATTGTGCAAGTAGTAAGTCTTCTGAAAGTACTACTATGTGATGTGCTTTCTTCACAGGCAGTGGTTTCTGAATTCTCCTTTTAATGGTTCCCAGATCTTTTCTTATTGATGTTCGTAGCTTACTAAGCACTGACACAGAACTGATGAGATTCTCGACACCGTCACTTGTAAGGGAGCATTTGAATGCCTGAAGCAAGACTGCAGTGAAGATTACTGATGTCACCTTGCTTTTTATGAGATGGCAGCAGTATTGTTTCCAGTTTTGTTTAGGGACTTGGTGGTAGAAGTGCTTTCATTTGTATTTCCAGTATTATCTTTAATCTAGGTTCTTTCAGTCTCTGTCCCAGATAGCTGAGAGGAAGCCTTCCTGTGTGCCTGTAATGTTTTTATTTTCCTGTCGTCAAGTGTAGCATGTTCATATTGAATTTCTTCTTGTAAGGAGTGATGGGATTGTCATCTTTCAGACTCACCTGCACATGGGACATGATTGTGGCAAGGTTCATAGATTCATAGATTCATTAGGTTGGAAAGGACCTACAAGATCATCTAGTCCAACCAAGGTGTGTAAGGTGGTCTCGTATATACATTTCATACTGTGTCTGGTGTACCTGTTCATGCTTTGCTGTGTGTACTGTATGTTTTCAGTGCGTTTGGGTTGTATGTGATGGGGATCTAATCCTCTTTTTTATATTTCCTTTTCATCCATCAGTGTCTGGCTTGTAAGTTTCATCATCATTATGTCCACTTGTTCCTTTTTGTCCTTAGGAGGCTAAATCTTCCACTTACTAAATGAAGCTCTGTTCACGAATTCCCAGTGCATGTGACACATTCCACAAGAAAAAGCAGTGATATAATGGTGGATGTTATCTGTGACAGTTTGCCATTAGCATGTACTGCTTTGAGCAGGGTCTGCTGAACCTGTGGTGGAGACATGGAAAGAACATTTGTGAGTTCACATGTCCGGATGTGCATTTCATCTAGAAATATTTGTTTCAGGAAAAAAATAATAATAAACCACCAAATAAAAACAGCCTTTTTGCAGTTGTTGAAGAATCATGGACTGGATTATTGGGAAAACCTAGGAGCTTTAAAATTAGCAGGTACTTCACCATTGTGACAGGAACTGCTTCACAGTCCACAGTCAGAAACCAGTCACAGACTCATATAATGGCCTGGGTTGAAAAGGACCTCAAAGATCATGTAGTTTCAACCACCTTACCATGGGCAGGGTTCCAGCCAGTGGACCAGGCTGCCCAGAGCTACATCCAGCCTGGCCTTGAATGCCTCCAGGGATGGGGCATCCACAACCTCTCCAGGCAGTCTGTTCCCGTGCATCACCACCCTGTGAGTTAGCTTCCTCCTAATAATCTAAATCTCCCCTGTCTTAGTTAAAAACTATCCCCCCCTCCTTGTCCTGTCGCTGTCAACCCTTGTAAACAGTTGTTAGCCCTCTTGTTTATACGCTTCCCTTCAAGAATTGGAAGGCCACAATCTCTGGAGCCTTCTCTTCTCCACACTAAATGAGCCCAGTTCCCTCAACCTTTCCTCATAGGGTAGATGCTCCAGCCCTCTGATCATTTTAGTGACCCTCCTCTGGACCTATTCCAAGAGCTCTGTGTCTTTCTTGTGCAGGCCTGGATGAAGAACTCCAGATGGGGCCTCCGAAAATCTGAGTTGAGGGGGACAATCACCTCTCTCTCCCTGCTGGCCACCCATTTTTTAATGCAGCCCAGCATGTAGTTGGCCCTCAGGGCTGCAAGCGCGCACTGCTCACTCATGTCCAGCTTCTCATCCACCTGAACCTCCAATCCTTCTCTGCAGTGCTGCTGTCTGGGAGTTCTTCCTCCAGTCTGTATGAATACCCAGGATTGCCCTGGCCTAGTTGAACCTCATTAGGTTCACATGGACCCTCTTCTCCATCCTGCCCAGGTCCCTCTGGATGGCTTCTCTTCCCTCCAAGGTATCAGCTGTGCCACTCAGCTTGGTGTTGTCTGCAAACTTGCCGAGGGTGCATTTGATTCCGTTATCCAGGTCATTGTTGAAGAAATGGAAGAGCACCGGTCCCAAGACTGACCCTTATGGGACACCACTCATGACCGGCCTCCACTCAGACACAGAACTGCTGATCACAGCCCTTTGGCTGCGACCAGACAACCAGTTCTTAATAAGTAGCCCAGTGTATCTAAACTAATCTCTGTCTTCTCATGCTGAAGACTTGGCAGTGTGTGGTTACTGTTCTATTTTGCTTTGGTACTCTAATATAGGGGAAGTGTCTTTCAATTATGTTTACTATACTGAATTTACTATCAAAGAAAATAAAGCAGTTATATATATATATATAAATTTTTAATAATGCTGAGTCGTATTCATTGGGATGGTATCTATACATACTTACATGTTGCATGAATAAGGCAATGTTTTCTTTTTTTCCTACCACAAATAACGATACTCGTTGACTTGCAGGAATGGAAGACCTCATTGTGAGAGATTTGGACACATATTCTCTTGTTAAGAACTACATGTTAAGTGCATGGCACTTTTGTGTGTTTGGTTAGCAGAGGAAGTTCCTCTGTTGTTGTGGCTGTGATTGTGCACTGATTTGTACAAAAACTTGTGCAGTTTTGTTGATTCGTTAGGGACAGATGTTCTTGGATTGCAGGAACAAGCTTTATCCCTTTTTTTTTTTTTTTGTTAGCCTTTGTAAACTGACAAGAAAAGAAGATACTAATTTTGACCAGAAATTGGGTTATCAGTCTTCCTTTGAAAATTTAGTTTTAACACCGGTAAAACCATTTTTTATTTTCTTTGAAATGAAATGCGTCAGAAGTCTGCGTTTGGTGGTTTTGAATGGCCCTTGTCGGAAAAATAACTTCTGCCAAATTTTGACCGAAGAGAGGCAGCCAAATTCAGGGTGAGATGTTAGAAGGTGATGTTAGAATCTCACTAGCAAGTTTCCGATCTTGGAGCATAACTTTTCATTAAGACTTCTGGATTTTTAATATTACGGCCATACCACCAGCATTTGTCACTGATGTCATGAGTTGAAAAAAATGAAATGGGAGGCATTTCTTTCAGAGCAGTCCTTATCATTCTTTTCTAAAGAGATGGAGTTGTTGATGATTGCAAAGCATTTTGACTTAGCTGTTTTGGTCATCTCCTTATTTCCCTGTAGGTGGTTCAAGCAGTGCTGTGTTAGCTCTGAGGCTCCTCATTGCCTTATTTCAGTCTTAAAGTCTGTCTATGCGACAAATGCTCATTATTAATTGAAGAGTGATTATTATTATTTCTGTTGATGTGGCTGTCTCATTAATCATCCTGGATTTCATGATATTCTTTGTAATAAACCTCCATTTACTCATTTTACCCATCACCTTTAAACCCTCAGCATGCAGAGAGGACAGCGTGGCCAATTAAGCTGTCACAGTTTATACTGCACAGAGAATAATCAGGCATCAGGCCTGACTGCTGAATAGTAAGAGTTGCAAATTGTAAATGGTGCTATTGCGTCTGCTTAGAACTGGTATTGTAGCTTCAGTACTGCTCAGCACTGGGGAAATTATTTTACAGTATCTCACTGAATTGGCTAATTTCCTGAATGTTCTAAAAATGGAACCATTTATTTCTTTTTGAGCATTTAACAGTTTAACAGATTTAAAATACCATTCCTTTCCTCCCTCAAATTTATAAATTCGTTTTTTTTTAACCAAGGAAGAGCCTAAGCTTTGAGTCAGAGCCACCATCTCGTGCAGCAGTATGCAGCAGATTCTGTTACATTTTGAGATCTTTAGATTTCATCCCACTTTTTAAAGCAGTGCGAAATCCATTACTTGCCAACTTTTGCAGACTTTTTGGACTGGAAGAACAGTGAAGTGGGAACAAGAAGACAGCATGGTCTCAGTAGGTATGTACTGTGTGGGTTGCTCACTCTGTCGAGGTAACTCCAAAGCTGTTGCTTGATGGTGTCTGATGTGGAAGCCTGCTTGTGGAAACAGGGAATTTTTCTGCTGTGCTGGTGATGCGCCTGTCTGCTGTGCTTCGTGATGGCTCTGCTTCTTCTGCCTCGTGTTAGTAGTTGGAGGCATTTGAACACACACTGCTGCTTCATGGCTTGAAGTTCAGTGGCAACATCCTGGAAATCTGCACATTAAACTCTGCAGAATACAATATGAAAATGGCCATTTTTCTACATGAAGTTTAATTGTGATTGGAAGAGGAGACAGAACTGTCACTATTTTTTTGTTGTTGTTCTCTAAAACTGATAATTGCTAATGTTGCTGCAGCACAGCTCAGACAATGTGGGGAGGTGCATTTGCAGTTTATGTTGAATGAGCAGGCAGCTCATCAAGGAGAATTTCCATCCTTTACTTGATGCAGGGGGAATGTGACCAATCATGAGAAGGAGAAGGCTGAGGTCCTCAACACCTTCTTTACATCTGCCTTTAATAAGCAGATCAGTTATCCTCAGGGCACTTTATGCCCTGATCTGGAAGTATGGGGTGCTTTGCAGAATACACTCCTGGTGATTCACGTGGAGACAGGTGGAGAGCTCCTCCTCCATCTGGACTGACACAAGTCCGTGGGACCAGACGGGCTCCATCCTCTGGTACTGAGGGAGCTGGCATGGGTGATTGCTGAGCTGCTTTCAGCCATCTACCAGCACTCCTGGTTATCTGGAGAGGTCTCGAAGGATTGGAGGCTTGCTGATGCGACTCCCATCTACAAGAAGGGCTGTAAGGAGGATCTGCAGAAATACAGGCCTGTCAGCTTGACCTCGGTGCCAGGGAAAGTTATGGAGCAAATCATCTTGGGTGAGACCACATGGCATGTGTGTGGCATCTGGGGGATCGGGTCCAACTAGCATGGGTTCATGAAAGGCAGGTCATGCTTGACCAACCTTATCTCTTCTATGACTGGGTGACCAGACTGGTAGACAAGGGAAAGGCTGTTGATGTAATCTGCGTAGACTTCAGCAAAGCCTTTGACACTCTCTCTCACTGGGGAAACTGACTGCCTGTGGCCTGGACGGGTATACCCTTCTTTGGGTAAGGAACTGGCTAGAGGGTTGTGCCCTGCGGGTAGTGGTTAATGGAGTTAAGCCCAGCTGTTGACCCGTTATAAGTGGTGTCCCCCAGGGGTTGGCACTGGGGCCCATTTTGCTTAATATCTTTATTGATGACCTGGATGAGGGTACTGAGTGTACCCTCAGTAAGTTTGCAGATGACACCAAGTTGGGAGGATGTGTTGATCTGCCTGAGGGTAGGGAGGCCCTCCAGAGGGATCTCGATAAGCTGGATCTCTGGCTGAGGTAAACGGGATGAGGTTCAGCGCCAAGTGCCGGGTCTTGCACTTTGGCCACAATAACCCCATGGAGTGCTTTAGGCTTGAGGATGAGAGGCTGGATGACTGTGAAGAGGAAAAGTACCTGGGGGTGTTGGTTGGTGCTGGGATGAACGTGAGATAACAGTGGTGGCCATCCTGGCCTGCATCAGAAATAGTGCGGCCAGCAGGAGCAGGGAGGTAATCTTCCCCCTGTACTTAGTTAGCACTGGTGCGGCCGCACCTCGAGTATTGTGTTCAGTTCTGGGCCCCTCACTACAGGAAAGGCATTGAGGTCCTGGGGCATTTCCAGGGAAGGGCAATGAAACTGGTGATGAGTCTGGAGCACGGGCCTTATGAGGAGCAGCTGAGGGAGCTGGGATTGTTCAGTCTGGAGAAGAGGAGGATCAGGGGAGACATCATCGCACTCTACCACTTCCTGAAGGGAGGTTGTGATGAGGAGGGGTTCGGCCTCTTCTTCCAGGCAACAAACAAGACCTGAGGAAATGGACACAAGTTGTACCACAGCAGGTTCAGATGGGACATAAGGAAAAACTTTCCATCTCAGCAAGTGGTCAGGCTCTGGAAATGCCTGCCCTGGCAGTGTTCAAGAGGCATCTGGATGAGGAGCTACAAGAAATGGTTTAGTAGCTTCTGGTAGTAATGGTAATGGGTAGATGGTTGGACAAGATGATCTAGTAGGTCATTTCCAACCTTGTGATTCTATGAGCTCAGGTGTAGAGTTTATGTATTTTGGAAACCCACTAAGTTTAATGTAATGTTAACATTGTCTTTTCAATAAATAAAAAGCGTGAAATAAAAGGACAATTGGCAGATGCCTAGAGCCTGTTTTTAAAGAATACATGGTCTTCTGTGACTTCTGGCTAAATCCACTGAAACTTGTGCAAAGACTTAGCTTCCTTGTGTGCTGTGTGCAGAGTGCTATGAATATCTGGAAGTTGGTAATAGAAAACATTTCTGAATGTCCTTCTACTTGTTTCCTTCTACATGAAATGACCAAAAAGATTAAAGTGCTGCTTTGCTGGTGGGAGTAAGGGTAGAAATAATGAACTGATAATCCTCTCAACATGTAGGAGATTACCTTTTCTGTTTAAAGCAGCTCTTAGTATGTTTTGATAGTAATGATCATGCTGCATGTTTCTGTTTACACTACCACTAATTGCTCCCAGAAGTGCCCCATAGAAGAGCACAGTGCACTGGCATTTTCAGAGCAATGAATAGGCTGGCAGAGGGTGACATTAGAAAGCCCTGAATAGCAGCTGAAGCTATTTTGAGCAGTGACATCCAAATCTATGAGATGGAAATTAGTGAAAGTGAAAGGTATTATCAGTGACATTCTTTCTGAGTTTAACTGTAGCTTCCTTAAGTGGGATTTTCTTCCAGAATATCCCAGGATTACAAATCTGTGGGAATTTGGAGCAGTACATGAGTAGGAAATAGCATCTGAAGGGCTGATCTGTTTCTGGGGTAACTAGCCAAGTTCCAAACAGAGATTTTCAATTGAATTTAGAAAAAGGGAATAATTCTAGTGAGGAAAAAAAAAAAAGGACAGCTGGTTTATGTCTTTGTAGTTATGCTATAATCATATGAGTGATGCAAAGCTATATTCGGTTTTGTGGAGTTACATATATTTAGAGTCGTCTGTGTGTCTATCCCTAGTATTTAATCATGTGTTTGCTACTGTTGAAAGGCTTACTTGGGGGCTAAATTGAGATGTCATTGTGGCTTTGTGGACATCCCTAATGGATATGCCTATATTTTGTTTTGAAGCTGTTTTGAGAGCAAGTTTCCACTTTTCCTTTTTGGAACTGCTCTCAAAATCTGAGTAACTGTTTCTTCCTGTTGGAGACCGTATACCACACTCTTCTCATACTTACGTGCTTATAAATTCAAAATGGCTCAGTTGATGCGTAGCATTTTCAACTCAGTATCTGCACTGATGTAGCTAAGAACAAAATGCAGCCTGTATCCATGGATGACTTGTGGTTAATTTTGTATTCTAATTTATTATTTGTTTGAAGGTGTGATGTAGGATGTGGAAAATAAGTTCCAGAAGCTGATGAGCTCAATAGCAAGGATAGCCTTTTAAAATTCCCTATATTTGCTTTGTAGCTCAGGAAAAACATTCACCCAGAGAAAGCTGAATAGATCTCAAGAGACTGTTTCCTTGATAGCATTCATATCCAAGTCTTCAGGCATCAGGCAGCAAAGTGACTTTATTACTGTTACGCTTTCTCTTTTTAATGTAGGTAGATTTTATTACAGTCTTGCTGGAAGAATTTGCTGTCAGTTTTGTTTTGTTTCGTTTTTTATAAATTTTTACCAGATAGTGTGTATTACAAACCAAACCCAGCAATAACAACAACAAAAAAACAGTGCTCTCACACTTCAGAAACTAGTCAGCTGGCACTCTGTGCAGCTTTTTTTAGGCAATTTTGGTATTATTAAGGAATCTTTTGTTGTTTTTGGGATGGAAGAGTGAACACTTTGGGTTAATTTGGACCATTCTGTAGAGTCCCTTATAAAAAAACAGTAATCAGTAAGATTGCAATATCCAGATGGAATGTGGATATATGACTGGCTCTTTGTGGTACCCATGTTGCGTTGCATCCTCTACTGCCCAGCATCTACGTTTGTCAGCAAAGGTGGGCCAAATGGAACCTGATTTTTGCAAGATTTCAGGTGTATGCCTTTCTTTTACAGCTTCATTTCTTTGTTATCCCACTTTTTGTATGCTATCCGTATGTATTCCATGAAAGCCACAAAATTGGTTAAGAAACAGAATAGGGATAATATAAAGCTGAATGCTTGGGTAATTGTGGGCCAGTTTGTTTCTGCAGCTTGCTCCACTGACTGCTACCAAACTTGTGCTTGCCTTTCTCTTAGTAGGAGAAAATTGCGATTGTCCATGAAGCTTAAAGAGAATGCACTGACTTTGAAACTCCTGCTTCTATAGAATAAATTTAAAAGTGACTAGTGGTTAAAAAGGTTGAGGAACATGTATCTATTTCATCCCTTTAACATATTGTTTATTATAAACCCATAAAAGGGTATTTAATCATAGGGATTTTTTTTCACTGTAATATTCTGCATAACATGTAAATCTTAGTGCTTCTTTGTTATCTTTTTGGTAAATAGTAATTGAAAACCAACAGTGAAACATATAAAGTCTTGAATGAAGCTTTTATTATGCCTGTGCATTTCTGTTTGAATAGTTTCAAGTTATATGAAAACATTAGGTGTTCTTCGCAGATTTGATAGCCTATCCACAAAATGGTTTACATACGGATGTTTTTTCTCACAGTTTTTTACAAATGAGTGAGCACTTCAGGATGGTATTTTTGATCACCTTGGAAGAGATGTAGAGCTTAGCGGTAACCAGATTTTTGCACATTTTAAGTATTTTGTTCTAATGTTTTTCAACAGAAATTTGGTCTAATTTGGAATCCCTGCAGTCTGTAGCACTTGTGCGTCTACCAGTTGGTACACAGTGAAAAACAGCATATTACAAAAAGCAAAACCCATCTTCTCAGTTATAAATAAGTTTGCTAGGCAGTTGAAGTGATTCCATGTGTAACCTTTTCAGTGCTATGAGTGATAACATAAATCATCAAAACAATTGTATTAGCGTGACTTATTAGAAAAGAGATACAATTCAGACTTTTAATTTTTTGTTTATATATTTTATCTAAATGTCTTGGATGTTATCTGAATTAACGTATGAAAATGTAATGGACAATTTTTATGATCAGAATCAAAATGATAAAATGGTGCATCTCTCACCAGTGTTTTTATCTCCCTTTTAACGATAAACAAACACAGCTTCTCCACTGTTATCCTTACTCTGAACTGTTATCATATTTTCAGCCTACTTTGCAGGTATAGGTAGCAACCTACTTTCAGAACTATAGCGTCATGTGTTACAATTTCCTAACCCCACATACAAGTATGTAGTCCAGATATGTGCAGTTGATGACCTGCGTGCTGCATGTAGCCCAGCACAGCCAGTCCTGTGGCTGCTTGCTCTCATGGGCTTTCATGGCAGCAGCTCTTATGCTGAGCAGGCCGTCCCAACCCTGGGCACACTTATCACTCAGTAACTACTAGACATTGGTGTTCTGTTAGTGCTTTTGAGCTGAAGCAGGATAAGGGGAGGGTGCAGTGCAGCACTAGCTCAAGTGATGGCAGATATTAGTATGCATTATCATACCTTGGCTAAACAGTCTTGTGAACAGCAAAAAATACACAGGTGTGCTTTGATAAAGTGATTTGAGAACAGAATTCAGGATTGCTGAAAAAATCTTTTTTTTTTTTTTTTTTTATACTTGTCACTCAGTTTTAAGCTGATATAAACAAATAACCTGCAGATTTTTTGAATGGAATATATTGAATTGATATTAGACATTCAACTCAATAACAATCTTGATCATGTCTCCTTACCAGACCTTTATAAACTCTCTTTTACCAGTGAAAAATATCCCTTGCTTCATAAATACGTGTTATTCATGCCACAACTTTTTTGGGCAGTATTTACATTTCTGAACAGCTGTTCTCAATAAGTACAGGAAGAGCAGAACTTCATCAGGAGTCTCTGATGGACACCTTGAAAGCTCATAAAGAATTGCAGCCACTGCCATCAAACAAGATTGATTCATAGTTCCATGAAAATGAGGTCAGATATCCCACCAGTTTTATGTTTTTGTTGTCTTTTTTTTTTTTTCTTTTGAATAAAAAATGCTAAAGATGTACACAGTTTTGTTACTTATATACATTAACTATGCTATACATTTTATGAGGTCCACTCCGGAAGTAATGCCTCCTATTTTGTTATGTTGACTCACAATGTCAGTGGCAGATGTTGATGGTACGGCAGTAGAGGCTGAACCTTCTATACCAGTACCTTCTTACAGTTTTGTTGATTTTGGAATACCTTTGAATTTGGCTTTAAGTTGCATTAACAGTTATTGGAGGTATTTGTATTCTGCATAAGATTTCTACCAGACTTCTCTAAGTGAGCAGTGTGTGTTCTTACAATGAGTTGTGAGTTACTCAGGCAAGCAGCTTTCTCAGCTGTCCCTACGGTCACACCAGGGGAGGTGTTTCAGAGGAAGTTAGTGAAATAAGAGTGAGCGCATACTGGTAACTCAGTGCTGAAATGGAAGGCTACATCAGGGGATGTGGGAACTGTGAGGATTGTTTCTGTCACAGATACATGCAGGACACTGGAAACAGCTGTGGTAAAGAGAAGGCTTGCAGTCTGTGCTTGAGCTGACAGGATATAACAAACCATCTTCTACTGAAGCAGTACAAAATCACGTTAGATCTTGGAGATACTTTACTGATAGTAAGGATATCACAGAATAGTAGGGGTTGAAAAAGACCTCTAGAGACCAATGAGTCCAACCCCAAACATACTGGAACACTCGAGCCCAACCAGGTCATTGTGGATGCCTTCAAAAATCGGTAAATGCTTTGAAAAATTGGAAATGTGATTCTGACTTCAGGAACAGGTACCTTGGTATAGTTATACCAAAAACCACCTCACAGTTTTTGATATGCTACCACAAAACTGAGGTTTGGTTTGGGATTTGTTTTTAGTCGTGGGATTAGAATAAAGAGGTGGGAGAGGGCATAAGCACCCCCAAGCTCCCTTATTTATTTATGTGTTTGTTTGTTTATTTTTTGTAGCCAAGTATTGTAAAGAAAATTAATTTTATATGTGCCTCCCTTTTCCATTTGTATCCAGGCAGTACCCTTGCTGGTTAGTTTCAGCCAGAATTAGAAGAAAAGTTGTAAAAATAGATCGATGTGGATTTTGTGATGCTGATGATCAGATGATCAGAAGATGCACTGATTTTCTCCACTGAGAAACAAAGGAGCTGAATGCGTTTGTGTACAAATTTGTCAGTAGCCATTTGACTGGGCAGGTTGGTGTTACTGGACAACTGTTCCTTGTGTAGCTCTGGACTCATTATAGATTGTTCTGGTTTTTTGTCTGATAGGATTTTTACAAGTGTTAAAATTAACTTTGTTCTGATACTAATAGAAGGTTTTTTAGGAAGTACAAACCCAAACTTTTCCTGTGTTGTCCAAGTACCAAGGTTACTTTAATTCAAGAAAAAAATACCTTCTTTCTTTGCAGAAGGAACGCCTTCATCCTGTGCTTATATCTATTATTTTAGTATTATGGTTATGACTCTTGACTTCTTCCATAATTTTTTCATTTGGACTGATTAAATTTCAGCTGTACTCTGTAGTAGGCGCCATCAGAACCATGCCTCTGGGAGAAAACCAATTATCTTGTCAGATTTGTAATTGATGATTTCCAATAGCATAGTTCACATGCTGAAATCTTACAGCACATACCCAGGAGGCTTCTGAAAAGGGTGCTTGTATACAGTGCATGATTTTTAGTGAGGGCTGTAAACTCAGGGTAATGGCTGTTTGTTTGCTAGTACTTTAAACACGTTCATTTGTATTCTGTTCTAAAGCTGGATAGAATTTGTAATGTATCTGAGCATCCTGTATACACAGGTAGTCAGGATAGGGCAAAAGAAGAATAGTTTTTGTGCTTTTCAGGTAGCTTTGAAATTCCAGAAAACTCAGATTGGTTCTGCCTCCCTTTTTCACAGTCTAAAGCTTCCCTGCTTGTTTGTAGGGGTGAAGTATGGATACTGTGTTGCCTGTGGTCTGACAAGAATCTTTATTTTGGCAAAACGTGAACTGAGTAAGGAATGTTTTCTCTGTGAGCTGTGATGCAAAATGAAAGTAGGATGTTTGTGAATTAATAATGTCAAGGTGACAACTGGAACCTGGAGTAATCAATTTTACAGGCTGATATTGCTCAGTTTTCCTGGGTGTTGTCACCCAGACTGTCCCTACTCTTTCTTTCTACCTGCTGAGTGATTTTACTATAAGGAAGACGTCCAAGAGGAAATGAAGAAAATTGTGGAGGAGATCCATTTGGTGCAAAATACTTTCATATCTGTAAGTAACTGAGAATAGAAATATAATTTGGTTCATGTCACAAATAGAACACTATGCCTAAGAAAACATAAATGGAAATTGCTTATGCAGTAGAAGAGTGAACTGCATTATACCGGGTACTGTTTTGCACGTATAATCTGAAAATCCATTGTGCTCAGATTCTTTTCCTTTGTCTCTGTACAATTACAGAAGGCCTCAGTATAAATGAATGGGCAGCATAATTAGTTTATCTCAGCATTTTTCAGTGTTGAATTGCAGTTCAAATTGTACCATAGCACATTTTGTTGACCATGATGGTCAAAAGTTTCTAGAGCTTTCAGAGGGAACAGTATAGTTAGTGTAGTATAGTATAGTACACTTAAATTTATGAAAATATAGTGTAAAAGCAAGACAGTAATAAGACAGATAAGTGAAATAAAAACAAGAGTAAATGAATTTTGAAAATATGTAACTATGAATTATTCTGTATAATAGTTTTCTGTGGTTGTTGTTTGGTTGGTTGGTTTTGCTTTGGGTGGTTAGCGATTACACAAAGGTAATTTCTACTATAAGTATTCCAGAAATCATGTATTAATCTGGAAGCATTTTCAAGATCATTTGCTGACATCTTTGGAAGACTGTACACATTGGGGAAGTTTGTCCTCAATTTGTGAAAAGCAAGTGTTGTACCCATCTTCAGAAGAAAAGTACAGTTCTGAAAACGAGTGTGATTTGCCTAACTTCTGCCCCTGGAAAAATCTTGGAGGCCTGTTGGAATGTATTTCTGAGCATGTGATAGAGAAGGCAGTGTGACTGGTAGCAGGCAGCTAGCACTGACCAAGGCTACGCACCTGATCATGTTGTGTGATGAAGTACCCTGCTACAATTTCTTTTTGTGCTTTCACAAAAAGTTTCTGATGTCTTGGGTAGTCCCTTACGTAAAATTGTGGTGCTTTAAGAACAGTGAAGCTTCAGTCTTTTTTTTGTTCCCTCCACCAGTGCCCCAAGTTGCAGAGCTGTTGCAAAAACAACTTATTTTCTGACTGGACTGAAGTCTTTTCATTCTTTTACAATCATCAGCCTTCAGTTAAAAAAAAAGAAAAAAAAAATCATTCATGTTCTCAATTTTTTATTTTGTTAAAATCAGGTTTAGTTCTTCTAGACTCTTCTAGGAGACTTGAAAGGTTGTCCTAATTATCTTTGTCAGTGACTTCAGCACCTGTTCCAATTTCTGACCTGTTAATTGTTTCCAACTGTGAGATTCCTGCTGAGTTCTGAATGAGATCTTGTGTTTTTGGTTGAGAATTTGTTTGGTGTGCTGCTTAAATTCTGATTTTGATTCCTGGGAATTCTGAAGAGAAGCAATTCTGGGCTCTTCAGGCAGAATGAGGCCATTGTATTGAATATTTGTGACTCTTTCCCTTTGAAAAATGTGTGAAGGAGGTGTCCAAAGAAGGGAGTGCCCCTTCAGCCTCTGGAGAAGTGTTTACGTTAATTAAAACTGATGCCTTGTTTTCAAGCACACCTTAGAAATATTTTGTAATATGGAAAAAGTAGGCAGTCTAAAGGATGAAATTAACACAATTTGATATTTTATTGATCTAAATTATGTCTTTACCTTGATTATCTTGGTCTTAAAGGTCCAAGTTGTTTTCACTTTTAATTAGTTGTTTTTTTATTTATTTTGTTTAATTTGTTTTCTTCTTCTCTTTGCATTCAGTGACATTACCTGAAGTTTAAACTTTGATCTTTAGAGTTGTTTTTGTTTCTGTTTTTTTTTTCCAATAGTGAACAAGTTCCTAAAATTACATGGCAGAAGGGCAAATCAGTGTTTACATTAAAATGTTTCTGAAGTGATGAGGAAGAGAAAGAAAAATCTAGACAGTGTTTTTCACTGTGCTAGATTTAAACTGCTTTACATTAAAAGTATTTCGGAGTAAAATCCTGATATTAAAGTATCCAGCCTTCCAGGAAACATTGGAAATGTATATTGTCAACTTGTACTTAAAGTGAACCAAAATTACTTAGAATTTGTTTTTGATGTTATGTATAGAATTGCCTTGTGTATAGCTAAATGTTGTGCAGGTTCATAGCACTTTGAATCAGTGGGAAGATTAGAGAAACAGATCCTTCTGTGCTTTCTCTGGTCCTTTTAAACTCACTTGTGTAGCACATACCTAGGTGTCCACCTGCAGGAGTGCTGTAATTGGAGCTGGAATTTGTGAAACTGAGATTACTTCTGTCAATCAGGTGGTTTTCAGCGTAGTGTTTGTGGAATGTGACTGAACAGCCTTGGCCTTGTAAGCTTTTTCAGCATAGTGCGCGTGCTTGTCTGTCCCTAGCGCCATTCTGTAAACTTTCCTCATTCAACCTACAAGTGTGCTTGCAAGTTTTGATCCTAGCTAATTAAAATATAGGCTGTTTTCCATATCTCTGTATGCAGTCAGGTCTGGAGATGTCTGCTGGGAAAGCAAGTATACAGATGACAAGCTGCTGTTCGCATCTTGTGTAGATGCATCAATGAATACAGTTCACTAAGTTTGCCTTGTGAAAAAACAGTCTGTTTTTGAGGAAGAAAATTTAGTTCACGTTTGTATGCTGCCTGTTTTGATTCCACTTAAGTCCATACCCTTTGGATTACCTAGTTAGCTGCAAAGGTAGGATTAATGTCTGTGATTACTGCTTGGAAAGAAAGATCCAATCCTTGTTTCCAGGAAGAAACTCTTTTAAGCTTGCCTCCCCTACTGTACTAGGAATTGGAAAATAGATTGATTAAAGCAGGTAACATTAATCTCTGGTAAAGTTCAACAGATTTAATTTGGACCATTATTTTTATGGCATTGTGTGTGTCTGTGAGATTATGGGTTTTATATTTCTTTACATTTCTTCATAGGTTCAAGGATAACATTGTTAATGCAGAACTTATGTTCATGAAATTTTTCAGCCTCCTCTCTGCCCTTGTCACCCCACAGTTGAGTTGAGTATGATTAATAAAGAACTATTACTGAATCCTTCCAAAGAAGAATTTTGTGTTTTTCTGCCATTGTCTGAAGCGATTATTTTAAGGAAAAATTACAGGAATTTTACAGAAGAGGTAAGAAAGCTTTTGGCCACACTTGGAGCTCATTTTGAAAGCACTGACAGTTCTTCCTGTGAACTAGTTCAAGATTAAATAGACAACATACGTGGATTAAGAGGATCAGTCAGTGACTTGGCCTATGAAGAGAATCTGGGTCTGCCCTGCGGTTGTGCTGTGAAAATGTTGAATTGCTCTCTGCCTTTAAAAGCATTTCCCATAATATATAAAGACATTTACAAGGGATCTTCAGACTTCTTCATAATGCCCACTTGCTTCAGTGAGTCTACAGCAAGCAGGACTGCCAAAGTTAACTTGAACCCCATAAACTGAGAAATTCTGTGGTTTTCCTGAAAAAATATAACATCAGTTTTAAAGAAAAAGACATAGCACTTTAGCTTGCCACCACCTACTTAGTACTTGGAAGACTTTCAGTCTTGTATCTTGAAGAGTAATTCAGCACACTGTGATGTCTCTTTGCTGTTCTACAAGCACACCTGATTTTAAGTGCTCTTGGATTTGATTTAAAGGAAATAATATATTCTTCAACTCCTGAATCTTCATAAAGGAGTGCAGTGAGTTTAGTGGCATATTTTACAGTTAAGTTTACAGTCTTTATTTTTAGATATTTAAATCTGTCTGCTGCAGTAAGCCTCTTTTAACTTCCAATGAAAAATTTACATCATATATAATTGATGTGCTTCAGATGTGTTTGATTTAATTACTGCTGTTGCATGTGCTTATGTACCAAGTATGCATTTAACATAAGTTCTCCTGGGTGATTATCTTCAAAAGATGCATGTTTCAGAATGACACTATTTTTGTATTTATAAACTGCATGTTTAAGGAGACCGACCTTGTTTTAGGCTTTTATTTTTGACCCTGCGACAAAAATAAAACAGGTGAAAGAGGTAGCGCAGGGAACAGTCACAACATTGTAGATGTTGTAGTTTCTCCTTCCCACTGTATTTCACATTACCAGAACATTTTAGGATTAGCTGATAGAAATTTTCTGAGTTCACTACAAATATTCATTGATAGTTTTCAGTGCAGTCTAAAAGTGATTTTGTCCCATGCGATTTGATAGAGAAGCTAAAGGAGAGATTTTATATGACTTGTCCCCTGCCAAGAAGGGTTTAGGTAGAAATCAAGAATTGCTGGCTGCTACATTATTGGAGAACCTCTTTCTGTCTCAATATAAAAATAATCAAAATGTTAAAAACTTGGAGGGATGGCATAGAAATTATTTAAGCATTGCAGCTGACTATGTTAGGTTTGGTGGAGAAGATTTGACTCCTGCTGTGTTTCTTCAAAAACACTTTTCTAGTGGTGATTTACAGAAATACTTGTAAATACCATTTTTATTTAATAATATTTTAACCTGTAGGTACATTAGTCAAAGTGATTTTGATTTAGCTTGGTAGGATTACAGTGCATTGCTAGCATGTCAGTTTTATAGAGCAGTGAGTGTTCTGAGTCTAGTTTAATGCTATACTGCTAGAGCAAAATAAATCATGCCAGACCCGACAGCTCAGCGGAACTGAGGCAGCTGCTGCTGCTGGTGACTCATCTCAGTTGTTCTCCATGGCTGCACGCAGGAGTTGAGGCTTGAGAGAATGCCAGTGCTTGTTCCACAAAGATAGTGTAGTGTGGGTTCCTGTCTTCCTCTGTGCTTGTGGAGATGAGCCTTTAATGGGCCAGTGACAACTCCATCCAAAAGAGTTTGGATTTGGTTGACTTTTTTCAATTGCTAGATATAATGATTCTGCTTCAGCCTCGGCTCTCTGTATTTTCAGCTCATCGTAATCAGGTTCTTTCTGCATGTGCTGCTCTGCACACCAGAGCAGCAGAATAATCTGCTGTGGGCTGCCATGGTTCACTACTGGGGCCAGAGCTCTTGTGATGCCTTGTGCTCCAGTTTCAGATCTCACAACTTCCTTTATGTAGAATCCATTTCTGACTTAAGTTTTTCTGTCTTGCAGAATCTCACAGAATCTTAGGAGTAGAAAGAGCCCTCTGCATGTCGTTTAACTTCAAACTAAATGTGGACCTTGGTGAAAGGTCTAGAATCTCTTGATTTTCCAGCCTTAAAGAAGCATGGAGATGTTTTTAAACGTAAGAAAAGCTTCCTGCTATAGAATTATGTATCACTGATGTGGAATTATACAGTTAGCTATGAACCTGAGTAATTCCTGCAGGAACTAATTATGGCGTTTTATATCATCTTTGATTACATATTTTTCTAGCCTCTTTTTAGTCCTTCAGATAAGGAGAAGAGAGATTTCATAGCCTCCAAAATTAATCAGATCTAGGGCTCCATTGACCTTCAAAGTTACAAGTGTGTATTTACTTTTTTGTTTTGTTGACTTTCGTTTTGTTTTCCCTATGACCTGATCTCAAGTGTTCAGTTATCTTCTAAAGCTGTTTTTGTTTTTTGTTGTTGTTGGTGGTGGTGTTCTTCTTATTTCTGTTTTTCCTAGGGAATACAAAAAGTCATTTCCTTCAGTTTTTCTCAGAGGCCTTATATTCCAGGTATCCTGTATTTATTTGTACTTGGCTGGCACTTCTCCCCAAACTATTCCTCTCATCTTGTCATTCACAGAATGCTGCTTTTCTTACAAGCTTCTGCTGTGTTGTTTTGTGATGCAGTTAACTTACCACATCTCATTTTTCAATGCTAATACCTCTGTATTTAGCAATTTCTGAAGCAACGAAGTTCTTTGTATTCTTCGAGAATTAGAACACTTCAGTTGTAAGGGACAACTTTTCTTTAGTCTTTTGAAGTATTCAGAATATTGTGGGCAAAACAAGTAGCAAAAAATAAGCATCAAAGAGTTAAAGCTACAGCTGCATTTTCTGTAACAGGTCTCAGGTGTGGAAGGCTTGGCTATGATGTTATGGCAGACCTCTCTAGGGTCTGTGGTGAATGTATGTGGAAGGGATTTAACTGCACCTAGAAGGACTTGCAGCCAAGGTAGCCAGCCTTGAGTCCTTTGTCTGTGTTATTTTGCAGTCACTTAAATTCTTCTGTGCCCTCTCATCTCCAGCATTTCCCTCATATTTGTTTTCCTTTGGTGCATTTCTGCAATATGCAAGGACTATTGATTTGAGCTTGTTAACTAGCGAATCTGTTGCACCTTGAAATGATCTGATGGCTTTCTTGATACTTTTTTCTCTTTCCTATTTTATGTATTATCCAGGTTTCCTGGATGAACCTTTTAAAATGCTTGTCTTACTTTTACAGGCTGCAAATGAAATCCATATTTCAGCTTCTCAGCATGTTTACTTACCTGAATTGTGATTTGTATTATTATTCCCTAACAATGCAGTTAAATAACATAGTATGAAGAATTAGTTGTATATTTTCTGAATCTTAAGGAAGGAAGCATGTGTTTTGCACCATTGTTTTCCATTTCATAAAGCAGTTATTCTGTCAGTGCAGTTTTCCTGTGCTGATTTTTGCTGTTTGGTTAGGTTTGTCTGCTTTGCATTTTCATCATTGCTAGAGCAAGTATTTGTGTGAAATTCATCTTGCTTTGTGCATGCAGGGCAGTGCTTGCATTTATTCCAGTGTGCTTGGAGGTTTATGGAGAGTTGGGAATCTTGCTGCAGTGTCATTATTTCTGTACTTGATGAAAGAATTTAGGACACAGTTTGTCTGCCCAGTTTTCTATTGCTGACTTTTGTTTGTTTGTTTTGTGTTAGTGTTTCCATTTACAGTTGAACCGTTCCCTTGAGAGAATAACTGTGTGCACATTTGCCTTCTCCTCAGTGTCTTTGCACATCAGTATAATTCTGATTCAGAATTTTGCTGCTTGCTTCCAAACTCTCTGCCTTAATGCTGGGTATTTTTTTTATGTGCTACAGCATCATGCCCAGGGATGCAAAAATGTATCACTAAACTCTCAGAACTAACCTGTGCTATGCAAGGAAAAGCTTTTTTTGCCCTTTGTTTTTTCTGTAGCCTGCTCTGAAGCGGAATGTTGTGTGCTTGCCTCTGCGTTAGAGCTTGGAGGTAGCGTGTCTGCTTCTGCTGGTTTTCTTATGTTCATGGTGTACATGGCTGTGAGTAGTTAGCAGTTGTATTATTTAGGTACACGAAGACATGCCCAAAGAGCAGCATGGCAGGACGTCATGAGATTCCTTCCCTTGTGGATGTTAGAGCTCTTGTGATGTTGTTTCACCTGTGCTCCAGGAAACACAAAGCAAAGAATTTTGCAGAGAAATCTGAAAGTTGTTTCCTCTCAAAGTAGAACTACTTTCAGGGAGCCAGGACATGACATCATTTGATCCACTCCGGCCCTCTGATCCATGGTGTTCTGCAGCTCTTCCTGTGAGTGTTGGGATTTGTCACTCATTTGATTAAAACAACCTTCTGATATTAAGAATGTTGACTGTGCCTTACAAAATTCAAGCGCTTGTTGTACATAGGTTGCTCTGAAAGTAATGCCTCCTAGTTGTTTCAGTGAAAACTACAGCAGATACGTGGAGCACAATTTGATACAAAGAACGCTATTTGATTAGAGCAAATTCTGTTTTTCAGCCTAGTCACTGTTTTAGCTATGAACAAAATGAACAATAGCCTGTGTGCTGTGCTCATAATAATCTGAACCGGAGAAGAGGACCCTCTGTTTCACAGCTGTGATGACAGCATCACTGCTGAAACTCACCTCCCACTGCCTCACTGTGCTCACATCCACTGTTTGGTCCCTGCAAATACTGAGCATCAGTGAAAGTAAGTGGGTGATTCCAGCTTCCAGCATATTGGGCTTCCAGCCTGATCTGAGATTTGCAGGTGTTCAGTTAACATGGATTTGTGACCCACTTCTTATTTTTTTGGGGGATGATAATCTCTTACAGTATGTGAAGTGGTTGTAATGTAGACATTTGAGCAAAATCTCATACTTCAAAATAACTGAGTGTTAGTAAGTCAAAGACTAAAAAATTTAGTTCTATATGAAAAAGATCTTTTTTTTTCTTGACTGGAGATAATTCTGAAAAGAAAGTAGGCCACAAGTTTTGGATTTTTTTTTTTTTTCAACCAATTGATTCATTAAACAGGCTACATAAGAATTTCATTTGCAGTGGTAATTTCTAGGTGTTGGCTGAGATTACAGGCAGATCTCTATTTGTCTGTTCTTAATCTGAATAAAATGTCACGTTTTCTCCATTTTTCCCGAAAAAGATTTATATACTTAGTAGTCCCTCTTGTAATCCAGCTGGTTATAAAAAATGCAGTTCCAGTGGTTAAAGAAGTCAGTCAGCAATGTTGAAAAGAGGATTTTTATGAGATAAAAGATCTTTCTTCTGCATCTCTGTCTTTTAGGTTTGTTTTAACTTTTTTTTTTTTTTTTCAAATGTTCCTCCATGTGTCAAATAGCACAGGTACTTGACATGTAGGCAGTGTTAGCTTGTTCATATTGCATGATGACATACTACCATAATCCTTGCTGATAAGTAAGATCTGTTTGGCTAAAAAGCTATCTTTGTTGGTTTCTTAGCACTGCATATGGAAAAGGAAAAGGATTCTCACGATACTTGAAAAGAGTAAGTGCTAGTAAAAGGCAAATTAGGCATAGTATGGAAAGGAAAGTACTGGTATTATCCCTAGTCTGCTTCACAGACAAGTCTTCTCTACTTTTTTGATCTTCTGTAGAGGTCCTTTGGATATCTCTTGTGGAAAACAAGTATTTTACTTTTGAGCATTCATCTAATGCTCTATATTTCTTTCTTGCAAAAATGCAGTCTCTTTGATATCGTGTTTGATGACTTTGTGTACAAAGTGGCAGGAACTTCAGCTGAAGTGAAATATTGGAAAAAGTGAAGGAAGTAAGATATGATTGGGGCCTGTCTAACTGCAGAAGTACCAGGGAATGATAAGAGAGAAAATTTTAACTCACAGGAAAACTTTATTGTGTTTGAAACTTTTTTCAGTCCATCAGTGATTGTTAAGCCAGTACAAGACAGACAGATAAAATTAAGAGAGTTTTGAGGAGCTTTGGGTGGTAGTGTTTTTTAATGGTGAAGTATGACAAATTGATTCAATTTTGCATGACTAGCAGTGCTCCGTAGTTCTGGCTAAAATTGTATGCAGATGTGAAGGAGAGAGAGCAATTGGTGTAGATAATAGAGTTGTGGGACGGTTTTGTTTTGTTTATTGAGAATTCTACCAAGGTTTCTCTGAAGGCCTAAATTTGGGATTTGTGCAGTTGTGAAGTTGTTAGACTGTGCTGCAGCCTCATCTTGCCAACAGAATTAGTCATTATATGGACTGGTCCGTCTGAGCAGTGAGAGTGTGCTTTGGAGCCTTTAAACAAATACGTAGACAGAGTACCTGTAGAATTACAGGATGGAAGTCTGTGGCCTGTATTATGTAAAAGGTCATGCAAGATGGTTTTGATCTCACAACAGTCCGTGTGTGTGTGTGCAGGTTAGTGCCTACCTTTCAGGTAAGAGTGAGAGATACTTCACTCCAGGAACGTTTATTCAAGTAAATGGTGAAATTGCCTTCTTAACCGTAACAGAGTTGGTGCACTGCTACAACTGGTACTCTGTAACCATAACTAAAATGTTATGCTCAGGTACCCTGATAGGTAAAGGAACAATCTCCTAATAAGTTCTTTGATTATGGTTACATCAAAGTTATGGTCTTATGACTAGAAAACTTTGAACACAGAGGTACTGGAAGTATGGAGTTTCTCTTAACAATTC
Organism: Callipepla californica brunnescens; assembly: GCA_023055505.1. Taxonomy (NCBI): domain Eukaryota; kingdom Metazoa; phylum Chordata; class Aves; order Galliformes; family Odontophoridae; genus Callipepla; species Callipepla californica. The sequence goes on along the minus strand of JALIRH010000023.1, from coordinate 11,660,444 downwards.
TGATCTAAATTAACTGAATCACAAGTCTGTTTTAACTGAAGTAGGCTGTTGTAATTCCTTGAATTTTTTTGCTGCTACCATGTAAATCTTAGACAGTGTTTAATGATCCCAGAAGATGAATCGCAATACATTCAGGATTGAAAGGTGAAATTTCTAAGTACACTTTAAAAAAGTTAGGAGGTTAAGTACCTGTTTTACCCCTTTTTTCAACTTCTGTTTTTTGTAAACAACTTACCTAATTTTGTTTTGATTCTTTATGAATTCTTGAAATATTTTTAAAAGGTTGTTGTTTTTTTTTTTAATGTTGGCATGTATACAAAGAAAATGAATGTAATGGCTTAAATAAAAAATATCCCTGAATCTCATGTCTTGTCTTAAGAGTTCAAACACAAATGTGGAGTATGAAGAAACATTTCAACTCAAGAATCAAAAAATGTGTCACTGACAGAGGTATAGATCTAGATCTTTAGCTGTAATACTTGTATCCACTTGAATTGCAGAGGACTTTCATACGAAGCGATTCTTGCCTCGTTAATTTACCTTGCGTGTAACATGCCACTTCTTTTCCACTAGGCCTTCACCCTACCCTTCTTCTCTTAGTTCCTCTAAGAAACATCCTGGTCCTCTGGACATTTCTTTTCAGGCACATATTTACTCATATGAACAGGTACTGTACACAGACACAATGTTAAACCGATACAGAGTTTTCTCAGTAACAGACATTAGGTAGGACATCATGGAAGGTTCTTCTGTGCAGGGTCATTGCATAGCCAGAACAGATTGATTGCCCAGAGAGGTGCTGGATTATTCTGTCTAGAGAGAGTTTCAGGGTTTGGCCTGAAAAAGTGGCAGCCAGCCTAGGAGCAAAGGACCCATTATGTGATCTTTGTGCCTGCTCCACAGAGTGAACTGGACTTTGTAGTGTATTTGTGGTCCTTTTCCTCTTTGTTTGTTTGTTTTTGTTCCCCCTCCCCCCCCCCCATATTCTTCATATTCTTTCCCTTGGCATTATTGAGAGACAGAAATTCAGAGGCTTTCAGAAAAGGCAAAATCTAGTCACAGAGCTGGAAGAGCAAACAGTTCTTTGTCCCATTGCTGACTGTGATTATTAACCTTGTGCCTGCTGGAATCAGATTTGTGAAACAATGCTTTAATTTCAGGCCTGGGCTGTTAACGCATTTGAGCTCAGAATCTGCATGAACAATTGTGGAAACTTGTCTGCTCAATAGTAACAAAACTCAACCTGGTGAAGTTCCTACTGTCAGCCTATTATTTTTGTATGTATATTATTTTTGTATGTCTATGTATCTATGAATCTATCTATGTTGTTCTGTCTAGGTAACTGACTTAAAATCTTACAGAATACAGCAGGACATCCACACCCTTCTGGGAATCTTAGTTTGCAGTACATATGATAACAATGCCAGAGTCTCAGAAAACTGAAAGGAATCCTCATGTTGTGCTAATATTTTAGAAGGTAAAACATACTGCTGGAGCCAGAGGTTTCATAATGGTTTGTGCCTTTTCAGATATCAGATTTACTTGCTACCATGGGCTTCTTCAACTTTATATGCGTAAAGGCTTTGTTCCTTCGGACATGCCCATGTAACTTGACAGTAGCCACCTGCCTGACTGATTGGAAACAGTGTTGAACTCTGTGGTGAAGTGGTGATACTAATGCAGCACTATATCACCCTTCAGATCTGTGGGAAATATGTAACTCTGTAAAGCTTTTGTAGTTTCTTCTAATCCACTTCAATATTTAAAATTAATAATTCATTGGCATTGTGCCTTCATTTTAAAAACCTTTCTGTGAGATAGGCCATATCCTCAGTCCTGACTTTAAGAAATTAAAACCAAAGGAAGTTTAACTAATAGAAAAGAAATGTGAAATTAATATGTGCATGTTTGTAGTAAGGTCAATTATGGAAAAATCTAATGCTTTGCAAGATGTCCAGACTGCTCATTTGCATGATGCAGAGTGGAAACCAGACTGGCATGGCTTTTAATGTTAGTGAAATACCACCGGAGAATAATGGCATTTAGGCTTAGACGTCAGAAGAGAAAGACAGGATTGTAGGAGGTATGGTCCTTCACTGAAAAGGAACAAAATGATAACGGAGAGTAACTTTAAATCCCTGAGATTGTAGAATTCCTCTTATCAAGGTGTCATGGAACATTTAAAATGCATCATGTTTTCTGATTTAAAACATAATAAAGCAAAATAATTAGGACTTAATTTCTTGTAAAGAAATGGCCATATATTTGTACATTTTCTTTCTACAAACTTCTGCCAATAAATAAAATGAGCCATTGACTCTCATTTTGTCTGCAACCTGTTTTGAAGTAATTGTTATTTGGAAGGCAGTTAGAAGCACTGGGCAGTGAGGGAGGAGCAGTAATTTTGAAGGAAGACAACTGCTGCCCTACCTGTATTTAGAGACTGTCTTGTTTGTATTCTGTCTTCCTTATGACTCTTAATATTCTACTCTTTTTTTCTGCTGTTATATGTATTTCTTGACTTGACTTGTTGGAGGTTCTAGCTGTAAACTTTGCATAGAGAAGTGTATTTGGGTGATAGCCTTCAATTTTCCTTCCTTATTTATTTATTTGTTTCCTTGGAACTGTGTTGTATATAATGGTGTTCTGATAAGCTTGTTTCCTTAGTGGATAGAAACCGAGGAGTGTGGAAAGTTTTATGTTTTCAGCATAATGTATCTTGTTTGAGTTTTCCTAGATCTGGCAATACTGTGTGATCTGGTTAACTTGATTAGCATCACCAGGGTTATTTTTTTCATTACCTGAGGGGTTCAAGCTGCTGTAACTAGGCTCAGTCCTCCTTCCCACCCCACCCTGAATCTCCCTTGCTCAGGCTGTGCCTGTCACTGTGAGATATATCTGAGGACATGCTGAGGACAGTGTAATTACAAAGACTCTTCGAGTTCTGTTCTGAGCTGCAGATGTGGAGAAATGCCAGCCTTCATTAGGGTTTAATTATGTCTGGGAACAGATTTAATGTGTAGTTGCCTTGGAGCGACTAGTTCCACTATCAGAAATGTGTTTGTGCAGAAAGTAGGTTTCGGTCAAGGTCTTCCCCCGTATGGGGGAATGAGAGCCATCCTGGACGCACTTCTGGGACAAGTGACCTTTCTCACATCATCCCCCAGGGAGGAACACAGGGGCACATGCTTCCTGAGTGGAGGTGCAGAAGCTGTTCCCATGCCAGGCTAGGTAAAAATTGCCTTAGTGCAGTCTGGGACTGGTCAAATGCAGGTAGGTACTGGTCTAGTCAGACCAGCCTTTGGCAGCCAGAAGTCTAGTAATATCTTGTGGTGCATCTGCTCTGGTGCTGAGAAGTTGTCACAGCATTTCAGGGAGCTTGTAGCAGTGGAAGACACACTTGAGTAATATCCTATTTGGCCATTTTTTTTCTCTGATAGCTTGGGACATAAGTGTATGGCATCTTTACAAGTGGTACTTGAGAGGACGGTGGGGCTGCCTTTATGGTATAGCACTGTGACACAGTTGCAAGTCTGTGAGAAGATGGAAGTGACAGATTGGCTTTCTTTCAAGCCTTTGGAGCTATTCTCTGCAACTTTGTAGGTTTTTTGTTGTTGCTTTGTTTTGATTTGTTGGCAGTGGTGGGTTTTGTTTTGTTTTAATGGGGACTAAATCATCACTTTATCCTCAGAATAGAAGAAAACTGAAAGGAACCGTGGTGCTGTTGCAACTCAACGTCTGGAAATAAGATCGGGCTAAAATGATAACAGAAAATGCTTGGGGGTGATAAAGAACTTAATTTTAACTTCTGTAACCTATGTTATACATTCCCACTTTCTCCCCCTTTGCACCTGTGTTCTTATTCCATAGTTATTTTTGTTTTTTGTATTTTTTTTACTGAATATAAAAGTTGTGTAGCTACAAGCTCAAACCTTTTGAAGTTGCAGTCAGATTTATTAGCTAGTTAGTTAGTTAATTTTGGCTAGCCTAGACCTTTGAATAAAGTCTGTTAGTGGGGTTTTGCTGTTTCTCCACTAGGGTTTTATAGCTTGTAGCTCCTGCTTGCTCTTTCATTTTGCTGAACAAAAGAAGACAGGGACTCCGAAACTCTTAACCATTTTGAAAGGAGAGACAAGCTATCCAGTACTTACAAGCAGCTTCTTAATAATGTGGCTGAAGTATATATCATGTCTCGAAAAGGAGCCTCAGGTTATCAGCAAAAAAGTATTAATTCAGTTGTTCTTGAAATGTGAGAAGGGGATGGAAAAGATCCGGTGTGCCACTATAGTCAGATGGGTACTTTGTGGGTAGCACATCCATCCATCCTCATTATTCTTCCCCGTTCTGAATAACATCTCTGTATCCCTCTGTGCCCTTTTCAAGCACTTCTAGGCACAGAGTTAGCCAGAAAAAACACAGGTGCTTAAGTGTAGGTCCAATCAGAATAACAGTAACAACCAAAAAAAAAAAAAAAAAAAAAAGCAATTTTGAGTCTTTATTTTTCTGAGGTGGAGGGGGAGGTGTACTGTAAAATCTTGTGTTTTCTGTAGCTGGTGTTATGGTTGCCAGGCAGCGGTACATTTTTAACTCCCTGTTGCATGATGAAAGGTAAGCACATTCTCTATCCCATCTTTCCCATTGGCTTTCAGCTTAACTTAGATGCAGCTCCTTTGATAGAAGTGAAATAAAATAGTTGCTTTCCATGAGGGTGTATCCTTAGTTTGAAGCTCTGAGGCAATGATGAGCTCCTCTGAACAAACCCTTATGCAGATCAGATCATACAGAATCTAGGCAGTTACTGAAGTTTCAGTGGTTTTGTCATACGGTTTTGATAAGGCTTGGTTTTGGGAAGATAGGAAACACATTTTTACCTAAAGAAATTTTGCTCTGTTGTCTTGGTAACTGCTAGGTTTGTTACATATGCCTTTAAGAAGTTGAAAATGTATTACTTAACTGTCCTACAGACTTTTTATTCCTATTACTCTAGCCTTTTTTGTTTGAAACAGTCCCTCTTGGAAACATGGTTCTTCATGCTTCTCTCAGCTGAAGGACACCAATTAGCTAAGGTGGTTGCTGCATAGGCTTTCCCCTCCATTGTTTCACTTCCTTCCCCTGAGCCCGAATATTTTCTCAAGAACCTTCACTAGAGTTCTAGCAGATCAGATCCTTCTTTCATTGAGATCATCTCAACACTGTCAAAATGTTTCTGAGTATCTGACACAACCTGTGGCTTGTTCACATTAAAGAATTAAAAAATCTGGTGTATAATAAGTCACTGTAAAATTTGGTTATCCACAACAAAATCGAGAAGATTTTCCCCTCACACTGTAATTTCACGTTATTAAATCAGAAGGACTAAATGACTCAGAATTTTTAACAGATGCAGAGTGTTTTGAATCTTAATTCCAGGCTGGTATGTTTTCTGTCTCCATTGCATCAAAGAATAGTTGCACATGGTAGATATTTACATCAAGAGTGCAGCAGCAACCAAGAGCTGAGTAAGACTGTCTTAACCAGAAAGGTAAGATTAAGCATCTTTGAAGAGAGAAGGAAAGGTTTTATTGTTTATCTTAGTTTTTAATCTCATGACACAAGCATGGGACATAGATACTCACCATGAGAATTGTCATTCTCTGCTGTTTACTGTTTTCATTGTTATAAAAATGTCTCTACTGTGAAGATAGCATCATTTAATCTCTGAGGAGTTGGTGTTTTCCACTGTGCTTTCTGAATCAGTTTTGCCCTTTTTACACAGAGAAGAAAATATTGTAGATTACAAATAACGATATGCTCAGATTCAGTAAATGTTCATTTTTAATAACTACCTCTAACGCAGACTGAAATTAGTCTCCCATTCTGATGTTGACCTTAGATGTCAGTATGCTTTTACACTGTTTACATACATGTTTAACTTCTCTTTCTTATTTGAAAATCGATGTAATAAATAACTTAAATTAAAAAGCTGGAAAGATGTAATCCATCGTACACCCAGAAATAAAGGTAGCAATTACCTGTCAGAGAATTGCAGCAAAGTGGAAGAGTAAGCTACATTTCCTTAGCTTAGCTTTTAGAATAGCACTTCTACTTATCATGCTTTGTTGTTCTGGTTGGTGAGAGCAGTCAGATTTATTCCCTCCACCAATATCCCTCCACTGGGATTTGTGATTTCTTTTCTTTTAAGCATCTTTGGTCTACTGTGTATAATCTTTGTTCTTCTGTGCAGAGGTTGCCTGTGGGTTCTTTTCACAATTTTTCTGTAGTGCTTTTGGGCCATAATATCAGTTAACCTTTCTCTGTCAGCATATGGATGATTTCACATAATCCCAGCATCCATTGTCTCTGTTTCTTCTATAAGCAGAACTTCAGTAACAAAAAATGATGGTAAGAATCTCTTTCATGAGCAGAACACTCTCTCCAGTGCCCTAAAGCTTTACTAGGGCAATGTTTATGACCTCTGGTGTTTCTGCTTTGAAGACTCCTTGCACAGATTTAAAGTTAAGTTTTGAATGGCGTGGTCGTAGTAGTCTGGTTGTGTGTCTGTCAGGGATTTAGGGCATTTCCAAACTCTACAAGACAGCTGCATACAGATTTCTTTGATTACAATATCAATTCAAATTAAAAGATATGTAAGAACTGTGGTAAATGATGTGGAAATTGAAAGCATAAGTTTAAATTAATTCCCTGTATTCAAGCAGATTATACTATCTGGGTCTTCTGCTGACACATAATCGCCCTTTCCACTACAGTTTTATTCCCTGAGTAGAACCAAAGTAGATTTAGACATAGTGGCAAAATGAAATCCAATGAGTGATGGGCCTTCCAGTCAGCTAGGTGCATACTGCAGCTAAATGCAGTATGCTCCTGTCCCTGTATGGGTGTTATGCTTGGTTCCTTATTGTTTCATGTGCATCCTTGGGGTTAAGAATGTTTACTGCCTTATAATATACTTCATATTATATACGAAGGAAAAATGATACTTCATAGTATCTAAATGGTAGTTGTAACTACGCATCCCAGATTGACTTACTCCCAGTTTACTTATATCTGCCGCAAGACTTAAATCCTTCATGGTTCTGTTCAAGTAGTGTAGCGTTCCCTTTGCCATGAGTTTATGGTTTTGAATTTTTTTCTTATGTTACATCCAAAGCTCAACTTCTTCTGTGCTTTTAGCTGTGGGGAGACCTGAGTGGTAAGTCACTGAGTCTTGTGCCACAGTGCCTGGTATTTGGCAGGCTCCAGTTCTCATTTAGGCAATGGATTTTTTAGGTGCCATGGCTGCACAGCGTGGCTTATTGCCTTTCTGTCTTCTAAGAATCTGCATATTCTTTTAGACTAGTTGTGATTAGAAAAAACCTCTGCAATAAGAAATCTTAGGTTTGAAATTTGCATAGCTGATTTTAATTGGTAAATATGTCAAGGAAGGAAAGTATTGAATGCATCCTCTCCTGTCTTAATGAGCACAAGTTACATGTTTGTTGACTAAGACTTATGGGTAACAAACACATACTAAAGTGTATAGTCTGTTTCTGCATAGAGATAACTAGACCTGCAGTTTCAGTTTTGTTTATTTTAGAGAAAGAGATCATATTTGGAGGTGGGTATTTTTCAGTGCCTTGTCTTGAGCAGGGATAATCCTCTCCTAATCCCTTACACATTTTTTGCAGGAAAGAAGTTTGGAAGTCATGCACAACTGATGCAGCCCTTGGAACAGTTTATCATATTGAAGCAACTGGAGACATAAAATAGATTCAGTAACATAATTTAAATATGAATAGCATGCTGAAAACATTTTTTACGGTGGCATTGTGACTAACTGAAGATTACTGTATGTTTTTCATTTCAAAGCTTCCTCTGCTGAGTAGAGCGAAACGTGTGTGCTACCAAGTAATGTGGTTCTGAAGGGACTGAAGGAATCAGGCTGTATTTAAATAAACTCTGTTTGACCTTATGCTAAAACATTGTATGTTCTCAGAAGCCTTTTTTTTTTTTTAATGACTTCTTAATTTGTATTTTTCCCTTCACTATATAACCTGCAGTCTTTGTGTTTTTACAAAATAATATGTGTGTGTGTGTGTGTATTGTTTTATTTTATTTTTTCTTATTGCAGCATTACAAGGGTTCCACTAGAGCTTGTTGAAGAATCTTTGTGCTGAATGGGTCTTCATGGTGTTGTTTGTGCTTTACACTTTTAATGTTGTGAGGGTTTATACTTATTCAATCTTATCAGTGTAAAACTGTGTGTGCGCATAATGTGGTGTGTTAGTGTGAATTTCCAGGTGCTGCTTTCACTAAATGGCAAGAAACATACATTCCATAAAGCTTTTTGCCTAAAGCTGTTTTGGTTGAGCTTACTTAGCACATGGAAGTGAAATCAGGCAGATTTCATCAACAAGCTACTGTTCAGAAAAGAGTTTTCTGTTACCGGGTTGGTGGGGAATTCTGTCTAAGGAGTCACTGCCTACCTCTTCAATTCTCAGCCATTTTATACCAAAGAGCGTCTCAAAAAGAGAAGACATATGTTTGCTAAAATAACACATAGACTTTGTAAAGGTAACATGGATCTATGTGCCTTCTGTTATGATCTGTACTGTGCAAGTTAAATGTTGGTGCATTGCTGAAGTGCTTTTTTTTCTACAGAGAGTGTGCTGAGGCAGCTTGCACTCAGTGTGATGACTTCGCAAATTCAGCCCAAGGTCTGTCTGCTTCTAGTGTGACTTGTCGTTGTGGGTAAATATGTTCAAGGAATAGCTGACTTCTAGGGCAGACAAAGCTCTTCTTGCTTTTCAACTCTCCACACTTACTAATTTTTCTCTTAAAAACATTGTGTGAATTAAGAGGAGACTTTTTTTTTTTTAATATATATTAGAAGATTGATTAAAATTTGTGTGCACAAATAATCTGTTTCTGTGATGCAGACTGGACCAGGTGGGGCTGGGGTGCGACTCGGGGTGGCCCCAGATGCTAGTGGCATGGAGCTGAGTTGGGGCAGCGCCGTGTCTGGTTGGCAGGGACAGTGGGAGTGGGATGTGGTTGCTCAGCCAGGGAGGGCAGGGGTTGCACTCACACCATGAGACACCCAAAATGAGCAGGAGGGAGGCCCTGGGACGGTGGGGCTGGAGGCTGTGCCCTGAGAGGGGTGGCTGCTGTGTGGGGCTGGTTCGGATCAAAGAAGGGTCTGCTTTGGGGCTATCGTGAGGTACTCTTATGAACTAAACACTGACAGACATACCTGGAATAAAAAAAAATCTCAAGCAGTTTCATACTGTTGCTTGAAAAATATGTGGAGATGTTTAATTTTTCATTTTTACAGACAATGAGGTGGTTTAACCTTCAGCAAAGAGCTGGTTGCGCTAGTAATCAACCTCTGTTCTGGAGACAGATTCATCCATCAAGTCTTGAGTGCAATGCTGAGAGTGCTCAGAGAGCACTTTCCTGTATATATGTGATTACTGGAGCACAACTGCTGTTCCAGGCAATTAATGGGAGAGTATAATGCATTTCAGATGGGTGCTGTGTCTTTATTTCCCAGGTCAGATGACCTTTCTTGCTTATATTCTCTTCTGTCTATGGCATTTCATTTAGGATATTGATTTCTGTTTATTTGGAGGAGATGAAGTGCTCTTGGAAGGTCTAGTGAGAAAAATCAGGAAAACCTCATGTCTACACTAAGAAAATACTACTAAGAGTAGAAAAATAATATTTTAGTAGTCTTCAGTTTCCTCATATAAAGACAGATTAAGTTAAACATCCATTGTAGTATTTAAATCATTGTTTTAAAAACTGGTTGTTAAATAATCAAATGGATTTACCTGACTTGCTTCTCATTGGAGGTTATTGGGACATTTATGCAGATCCCCATTTTAGTGAATTGTTTTTTACTGACATCATGATTTCAATATTTTTTGAAATTTTCTTTTTTTTTTTTTTCCTGGAGTTAAAAAGTAAAATTTAATTCTCAGAGGATTTACAACCAGAATAGAATCTTCTGTGGTAGAAAGTGAGATGTCAGACAGTTTTCTCATCCCCTCAAAAGACACAGCCTTGAAATTTCAATGTATGAAATTAACCTGAGATCATTCTTTCATAAGTGGAAGAATTTTACTGTGGAATCATCCATTTTACATATAGAAACTGGAGAGGTTTTCAGGTGGTCTTCAGAATATTTTGTATGGTTTGTAATCCCCCTATAATTTGCTTCTTACAGGTCTGCTTGTCCACAGTGCTATCTATCTGTAGTAAGCTAGTGTGTTTTGTTCCTATTAAGATTTATAAAATTGAATCACATATTTTCAGGTACCGTTGGAAATTTGGTTGTCCTAAACATTATGGCATCTGGTAGCTTGTTTGACTTCCGGTATAGGTAGTCTTCATACAGTTGAACTTTTCTTTCTCTTATAACTTACTGTGTCATTCAGTTAAAGGTGTGTCAGGATGTGTGTGGTAAAGATTTCAGAAAGTGGTCATTGTGCTGTGTTTGTGCATAACTTCATTTCTTTCTGCAAGTACTGCCCTTTCTCTGTGAAGGATAATACTTAGAAATGAGTTTGAGTACAAGGTATTTAAATAAAATTATTAAGTGATCCTCTATTTTAACCTAATTTATCTCCATGACAGTTAAGGGAAAGGGAATCTTATTTGGGATCAGCTCTTCAAGGGGCTCTACGCATTAGCATCTTCACTGTTTTTATGGGCTTGAAATTGAAAGTTCTGGAGTACTGTTCTTGTTTCTGTAAAAAGTAGTTTCTTCTTCTGTGTTGGGGGCAGAGGAATGCTTGCTTAGGTAGTTTTGCCCATTCTTTCCAGCAAACATTAGATGGAAAAGACCTTACCTTGGCACTGAAAATTTCTTACTTGGATATCTTCCTTAGATGGAAATAAGCAAACAGAGTTTTCCTCACGGTTATTTTGAAACAAGGTTAATTTGTATAGAATATCTCTATTTGTTCAGTTAATGTGACACATTAACTGTTACTTTGAAAACTGAATTTTGAAATTAAGATATGCTGTACTTTTTTCTCCCTTGAGAAGAAGATAAAAAGTCAGTTTTTAGAGCTAAAACACACTATGCCAGATTTGCAAGAAATATGTACAGTTTCTGAAAATGAGAAGATTAGTCTGGAGCAAGGGCAGTGTTGTATCTTGCTTTCTTTCTTCCTTATTTATGTACGAATTCTTATGTTTTACACTAAAACATTAGGTGTGGCAAAGACAAGACAAGGAGCATTTGCTCATCTGGAAGCTGATCCCATTAGATATCCCCTGGGGCTGTAGTGTCAGTAGCTCCCATCTAGTCTGCCTGTCAGATTTCCTGACAGAAGGCAGCTGATATTACTGTTGTTTTCTAATTGCTATTTCCAATGCTCTGTTTCATGGAGCTTATTTATTTAGTGATTTGTCATTTAAACTTCTCTGTACTCAGAAGATTTACTTCAACTTCTATTTCATATGAATTTTAATTTTTTAATTAGTATTTAGTGCATGGTTTTATAGATCTTAGAAGTTGAAAGTCTTCCAGCAGGTACCTTTTCTCTTAATACTACCAATAAGACACAGGGTAAAGTTGTATTTTACCCATAGACATACAGTTTAACTTAGAATTCCAGAGATGTCCTTTTCATGACATTGCATTTGTAAATGTAGGGTGAGGTTCAAAATAGCTGAAGCTGTTAGATGCAAATGAAACCTTCTGAGGTAGATGAGCCTGCTTGCTCTAAGAAACTCTCATAGTTTAATCTGTATTCTTACGGGTTTTTCCTGTTTCTGTGGCCTGTATTGTTGGCAGACATCGCTAGTAATTGTATCATCTTTTGAGACTTTTACTAAGTCAGCAAGGCTGACGTGCCTTGGTAGTCTCACTGTGGTCGTGGTTATGAGAATTAGTAATGCTGATTCATGTTACAGGAAAGATGTTTGGTGCAGAAGTCATCTATCTTACATGATTTTAGATAGATTCCGTGAAGTCACCTGTGTTGAATCTAGCTGTCATATGCTTCCCTTGGTAAAGGAACAGGTTACTTCAGATGCGTGCTGGGGCACCCTTTTTGTCTCTGCTGATCTCAGAAGTGTGTGGGGTGACGAGCTCAGCCAGAGATAGCCCATAGAGAAATGTAGTTTGCATAGGTGTCATGTATCCTAGCAATTTCAGGTGGCAGTGATGGGACTAAATCTGTCATTTTATATTAATACATCCTTCCTTTGTGCTGAGATAGTGAGATATAGGTAAATGGTGGAATATTTCTTCCGTACCTCTACAATGTTGGAGCCCCTGTCAACATTTGTGTTTCTAATGCTTGCCTTACAGTGTCACTTAAATGCCACAGCAGACCATAGAAAGACCTCCAAGGAGCTTCTTGGAAATCATTCTTCCACAAAGAATTTGTTGATAAAAGTGAGAAGTGCATTACACAAGGAAATCATGGTTGGTTTGTGCTGTTGGAAAGTATTTGTACCGGAGGTTGTACTGTAGTTCTGGCTGTCCTCTGTCTTTGGAGCTGAAGAAATCAGAAGTTTTTCTGTTGGGAATTGAAGGATGCCTTTTGTTGCTTCTGTTTGTTGCCTCCACTTTTCTAAGAGTAACTTAAGAGTTAGTAACAAAGGTTTTTTTTCTTTTTTTTTTTTCTTTATTTGCAGTTGTGATTGACAAAATGTCAGTAGAGTAAGTGACCTACCCACCAGAACTTGCCATGAATCATTTGGTTGGACCACCTGATGGGGAGGTAAACGAAGAGCCAGCAAATGGAGCAGTGAATGAGTCAGTGGAGGCTGACTTGGAACACTCTGAGGTGGAAGAGGAGCACAGGTATGCAACCCACTATCCAAGGCATACAAACAGCAGCCAAGGAGGCCTATCTGGGCAGGAGGAGGAAGGGATGTTAGCTCGATCAGCCAGCACTGAGAGTGGCTTCCACAATCACACAGATACTGCAGAAGGGGATGTAATAGCCACAGTGGAGGATAGTTATGACACAGAGAGAGTTCAGGAAAATGAAGATGAGAGTGCATATGCAGTGCAGTATAGGCCTGAGTCTGAGGAATACACGGAGAATGCTGAGGCTGAGCATGGTGAGGCCATTCATAACCGAACACTGCCCAATCACTTGCACTTCCATTCCATCGAGCATGAGGAGGCCATGAATGCAGCATACTCGGGTTATGTCTACACGCATCGACTCTTCCACCGAGGGGAAGATGAGCAGTATGCTGAGCCTTATGCTGACTATGGACTGCAGGAGCATGTGTATGAGGAGATAGGGGATACACCAGACCTTGATGCTAGGGAGGGTATCCAGCTGTATGAGCGGGAAAGGGAGGAAGCTGACAATTACCGCAAGGAGGCCCTTGGTGCCCGCCTTCACCATTATGATGAGCGATCTGATGGAGAGTCTGACAGCCCAGAAAAGGAGGCAGAGTTTGCACCCTACCCAAGAATGGATAGTTACGAACAAGAGGAGGACATTGATCAGATTGTGGCAGAAGTGAAGCAGAGCATGAGCTCCCAGAGCTTGGACAAGGCAGCTGAAGACATGCCAGAAGCTGAGCAGAGTTTGGAGCATGCTCATGCTCTTGCTGGTGGGGGGCATGAAAACAACGGTCAGCTCCCTCCTGGTTCTCGAGTTATATCCGGCTCGGGAGAAACTGTGCAGAGGTACAGCAAGGAAAAGAGAGATGCGATTTCACTGGCCATTAAGGATATTAAAGAAGCTATAGAGGAAGTGAAGACCAGAACCATCCGTTCTCCATATACTCCCGATGAACCGAAGGAGCCTATCTGGGTGATGAGGCAGGACATCAGCCCAACCAGGGATTCTGACGACCAGAGGCCACTAGATGGAGATGTGAGTACACACAGCTTTCAGTTTGTTACATGTTTCTTGTTTCTTTAATGGTGGAATGGGTAGCAGGGGGAGAGGGTGGGCTTTGTTCATGTCCTGGGACATATTCTTCAGTAAATTATGTGGTGCTTGGCCTATTTAAAATCTGTATTGCAGGGGGCTTGTAAGAGGTAAACTTGTATGTGTGTATATATGTAGTAAGTGGACCAAAATTTTATTGTTGAAGCACTGCTGACCCCAAATAAGCTATTAAGGGATTTGACAAGCGAAGTTCTTTGCTTCTTTTTTTTTCCCCCTGCAGCAAATGCTGTTTTATTTTTCATTGCCATGGGATATTTAGAGTAGCTGCCAAACACTGTCTCATATAATTTAGCCTTTCGTTTTCCTGTTAATTCTAGGTTTCTAAGTCTCAGTAGCAATATTAACAGTTCAGTCAAAAATATGTTAATTTTATTTATGATGATATCACATATCCAGGTTGAGATTCCAGAAAAGCTTCACTGGCTTTGTCCACCTGCATTCTCTAGAAATGTGCTTTGATCTCCAGTATGTTAACATTGTAAAATGTATTTGATCTCCAGCAAAGTAAGTATCGAAGACCATTATTCGGATATACAGCATGAACATTTCTCAAATTCTTTATTTCTGACATTGAGGCTTAACTTGAATCAGAATTAGTTCACAGTTTGTGGCTCCAGATGCTTATGTAATTATATTTACTTGAAATTTTATGGGTTTTCTGTATTTCTAATAAAATAAACTCATGAACTGTGTTAAATTTATGCCTGATGGGAGTATAGTTGGGATACTAAACCTACCAGGCCAAAGCAATTTCTAAGGTGGTTCCATGCCATTGCTTCAAGGATAACTGCACTGCACTGCAAACATCTGCTCTATCCTCTTTATTGCAGTGGAGTGTTTTTTCTGACCTTTGTTGTTTTGGAAGAACTTTTTGTGTTGTTGTTTTTTTTGGCCTTCTGAACTAAATTATTCTGAACTTCTAGGAGTGTGTCAGAATTTTCCAGAACACCTCAGCCTCTGCAATGTGGAAATTCAGTTGGTGAAAAAAGATCACATGCCATGTAGATATATTACACGCTTCTGGTTTTGTCTTGATTTTTTTTTTTTTAAGTTGTCTTCCTAACTATGAATGCTCGTTTTCCAGAAATTGAAATAGATTTTGGGAGAATGGGACTGGAGTTGCTGAACAAATACACAAACTAGCAAAGCAACTTTTTAGATTTTATTTTTGTTAGAAAACTGTTAGAAACGCATAGTGATGAGTGTGTTTGAGTTTGTTTTTGTTTCTTCATGGTTTCACTGAAAGTTTTAATGAAACCGAAATAAATTATACTGCAAAAACAATTCCTGCTAATACTTTTTTTTTTTTTTTACATTGTCTGTTCCATAATTGATTGCAGTCTTGTGAAGGCTAAAGGAACATTCTCAGATTGTTCTGTAAAAGAGAACAGGTATCTTTAATGTCAGAAATTTCTAAGAGCTTTTCTTAATACTCTGCCATTGTTGGAATATGGATGACATTACTCTTCTACTGTACGTTTTGGTCCTTAGACCATATCTTCCAATGCTCTCTTTTTCTGAGAGGCAGAGAATGTTCTGTTGGTTCTTGACTGTATAGTTTGATAGTTTGATATAGTTAGGAAAGATATATGCAGTGAGTGTGACTGAAAGATACAGATCATTTGGGTAAAAGTCTTTGTTTTTGAGAATCCATGTTTCCGTGTTTACTCAATATTTAAACTGCCAGGAATTTCAGACACTCCTATGTATTTCTTCTCAGAACAAATGTGTTGTAAGTATACAAAGAATGCAAATTGCTCAACAGCTGTGAAAAGTTCTACTGTAGTGAACTGGTAGAGTGGTGATGTAGAAGGAAGATAGCAGACTTCTGTAAATAAATAAAGAGGGTGGCTAACTACGTGCTTAATATTTAATAATGGAGACTGTTTGCTGCAGTGGGTCACATTGTTTAGTGATGCTTTCTCTTAGGTATGAAATGTACAGGGTGGTTCATGGAAAGGTATAGTTGCTTTGTATTCAACGAAAGCCTAAAATTCTGTGTGTGCTTCTAATAAATACAGTTGTTTGTTTGTTTTTTGTAGTTTGACAGATGAGATAGGAAAATTCATTGTACATTTTGGAAATCTATTTGTCTGAGGTCATTTTAAAACTGAAGTAAAAAATCACATGGATATAACTTCACAAGTGTATCTTTTTCAAATAAGCAACAGAGCCACTCAGCTATGAGAAATGTGACATCGTGAAACTGATCCATGATGAAAAGGAGCTGTGGAGCTGCAGTTAGGTTTTGTCAGTGTGAAACTGGAGATACTCTATTCAAACTCTACTGCATAATGTTTATAGCTGGAGACCAACATGAAGCTTGTGGTATGCACTTCTGAGAGTAGTAGGTGGTTGGACTAGATGATCTTGTAGGTCCTTTCCAACCTAATGAATCTGTGAATCTATGAAACCCTAAGGAGATACTGTTCTCAACACCTACAGTAATTTCCATAGGAGAGGAGGCCTGTACTCCATTTAGTAGTTCATGCTTATTATTCTCTTCAGGTATTCCATTAGGAATGTGTTGTGGATGGACGTAGCCAAGCACAGGAACTGTTGTCCTTAAAGATCTAAGTAGAAGATGTTTGCAGTGCATGAATGCAGAGTGGAAAAGGGAATAATAGTTCTGTGTAGGAAATACCTCAGAATAAGGTAGGAAATTCTGGTATGGAAATTGTACAGGTGGTCCAAAAATCATCTTTACAATGCTGGAGAGCTATGAGAATAGTGGCTTCTGTGGTGTGGAAATAGAGGGACCTGCTGAGAAATGCACCAAAATGCACAACTACTCAGTAGATATCTTTTTTTGGCTGGGATTTAAGGAGTATTTCTATCTTCTCGTGACCAGAGAATAAAGTCAGACTACCTAGCCTGTCATAATCAGGAGAAAACAGTGGTTTTGAGGGGAAAAATTACCCTGTTTTCAAAACTATACGCCTTGACTTTACCCTGGGGTCCATTCAGTTATTTGTGGAGTTATAGATCTTAAACTGTTTTGTTGACCTGCAAGGAATGTTTTGTGACTGTGTTCCAAGACTTCAGTTTTGTAAAGATCTCTCAGCAGTGGCCACACTCTGTTTCTCTGCAGACACTTGAGGTGGAGGATAGAATAAAACCTAATACAGATTAGATGATTTAGATTTGTGAGGTGGAAATTCACAGGTTCCACATAGAACAGAACTGTGCTGCATTGTTTATGTCTCTGTTCTTTTTCGTTATGTGTATTTTATTTTAATCCTTGAGTTCTCAGCTGTAGGATTTTCTCAATTGTGATGAGTCCAGAAATTGAGTGTCTTTAAGGAGATGAAGTTGCTTCACTTTTTCCAGAACATGAGTGATGTTTTATTAACAAGGGAATAAAGAAGTCTGTTTTAAATAATTAACCAGGTTCACTAATAGATGAACCGAGAGAGTGAAAGAATAGAAGTGAAATACATATGAGTTTGTATTATTAAGATACTGTTTTCTTTCTCTGAGTGAACCTTTTAAAACTCTTTGTTGACCACAAAGAGTATAGGTCATCTTTCAGTCAGGACTACAGTTTTAAAAGTATATAGAAAGCCTAGTTTAAGGAAAGAAATATTAATATATGTTTTAATCCCTGGGGCAGAAAGTCTTATGGTGATTCAGCAGACACACAGAAGAAAGCCAGTCAGAGTTTCTTAGCAGTTGAGGGTACTGCTGAAAAGATAATGCAGTACTAGTCATGTAAAAAAAAACAAAAACACGGCTTTTCTGTAAAGAATGTCAGGAAGTGCACTATCATCTGCCTGAAAATATGCATGCAAGAAATGCACCATTATTTAGTATTCTCACTGTGTATGATACACATTTGTGGTCCTGTGACGTGTGCTTTTCTCAATGGAGTACCAGCTGAAGGTTGCCTATGTGTAAATCAAGATGCCTTTATCCTTAGTAGTATTTTCCTATACTGAATCACTGCGTCTTGCATTTAGTTCTCCAAAATTTATGACTATGAGTAAGTTTTCCTGTCATCCCCAATTGGCACTTGCTTGTGCCCTCACTTGCTTTCATTAGTCCTGCAAGTATGCTCTAGGTTGCCTTCTAGCTTTGAGTGCTCTGAGACACAGAGTTTGAATTTTGGAGCTGGAACTTGGATTTGATGATTGTTGTAGGTCTCTCCCAGTTCAGGGTGTTCTGCAATTCTGTGACGAGCTTATCAGTTAATGTACACGATGGCAAGTGCTTTCTAGATGACTCTTTAACCGGTTCACGGAACTGTGTTCAAACCATGAATTCAAATTAAAGTACAGCTGTGGAAGTCCATACTTTAGATGAAGAAGCAGTCAGCACTGAACCAGCTCCAGGAGTCCTGCTGTGCTGCTAGCCTTCCTTCCATTGTACATTCTGCTGGGTGGACCCTGCCCTCTTCACATGTGTGCTATCTCCTGGACAGTCAGAGTCTGTACAGACATAAGATTTTATTCAGAGAGGAGTCACCAGCCCGCAGAGCGTGGCTGTGTAGTACTGGATGTTTACTGCTCCTGATTCCTATGTCTGAGAGGTTCTTTGAAGTGGGCAAAGGACCATCTTCCCCTGGTAGATTCAGTTACGTTTATTGTAAGCTTACTTTGAATTTTCTGTGTCAAATCTGACATTGTTCTTATTCTTAGGTATATTTGTATTTTGTATCTAAGGTTTGGTAGTAAGAACAGTAACAGATTGGGATCTTTTCTGAAAGACTTTGATGTAGGTACGCAATTGTGGCTCAGATAAGAATTTCAGTTTATGCCCCACGCCGTGTGCCAAGAAATGTCAACAGTTTACGGGCTGGTTTGGCCTGGTTCTGTGACGATTGGGACAGGGGACCCACGGATCCATGCCTTGGGAAGGGGTAAGGGGAAAAGGGGAAAAAGGAAAAGGGAAAAGTGAAATAGGCCTAGAAACAAAACAGAAGCAATGGTCTGAGGAAGAAAGCTTATTTACTGTATAAGATATCAGAATGCAAAATAACACAGTATAATACAATATAATCGGAATTGAAGCTAATAAATCAAATAAAATGAGTGAGAGAGAGTGTCTGATATAGCAAAGGCCTTACGGTAACGCTGAAGGCGAGATGGCAGAAAACACCCACTGCTGGGTTGATCCCAAAGGGAAGAAGCTGTGTCTCATGACACTCCAAACAGTTTTTATCTTTCGCTCTGAGCAGAAAAAGTGAAAATACAGAGATGTGTAA
The DNA here is from genome assembly GCA_023055505.1 of Callipepla californica brunnescens. NCBI lineage: Eukaryota > Metazoa > Chordata > Aves > Galliformes > Odontophoridae > Callipepla > Callipepla californica. Next base: position 11,641,328 of record JALIRH010000023.1, on the reverse strand, counting down.
AGTCCTATGGGGTATGCAGTTCTTCTTCTCTTCTGAGGCAGGTATACCCGAAGCTGTTTATGATCTGTGGAGCTGGAGAATTAACTCTTTAGCTCCCAATACACTACCTGATGTTATGATGTGGAATATTAATAACAAAAATCATAAAACCATGACATTAGCCTCACTGAATTTTACTGGAGAATTATACATCTGTCTTGTTGTGCACACTATTTTAAAAGGCTTGTTTATTCAAAGTTTTAGCACTTGTGTAGACATTCATATCCCTCAGGGGACTTGTCAGTCATGGTTCTGAGTGGCAGAAGGCTTCATCATCAGCAGGCATCTTCCTGTGAGATCACCTCAAACTGATACAGCTCATTTGTGATCATAGATGACCTCTTCAGTACTTGCATGTCCTGTTGCTTCAGATCACTTTAATCTACGTAGAAAATGTAACCTGTCTTACCTGTGTTCACAGGACAGTTATTCATGACCTTATCTAAATCTTCAGGAAAAGTGTTCTGCTGACTCAAGTATCTTACCTGTGTTCTGTTTGGTCATTCTTTGCAGCAGAAGCTGCATCAGGGGGTTCAGGCGAAGTCCCTGCATAGGGCAGTGGTCTGCTCTTTGTAGCAGAGTGGTGTCTCTCAGCTGATGTATGTGCTGAAGGAGTCACCTGGGGTGCCTGGGATTTCTGTTCATTGAGGTCCAACATCCACTAAATGTTTTGTTCTCAGCTGAGCAGGTCAGTCAGTTATCTTCCCTCAAGTTGCTGTCATCTGCACAAATTAGCAGCATTAAAGAGGTTGTGAAAATGTACCTGCGAAAATGGTACGTGAGTGTGCTGTTTCTCCAGAGATGTGGTTGTGTCATATTGTTCAATAGAGGACAAACTGGAGTTTCATTCTTATGTCACAGGTAAAAAATGAATTCCACAGACTGTGCCACAGTATGCACGTACCTGTACGAAAGTTTTTTTTTTTTCCTTTTTTTTCCCAAACCCTTCATTTTAACACTACATTTAATGCAAATTTATGCAGAGTAAACTAGTAAGGAAATTTACATCTTAGCTCAATTCTTTATAGGTACTTGAGATCATTCAAAAGCTATGAATATATGTTGATGGTGTCAGTCTAGTTTTTAGCGAACAGAATTTGAACTGTTCAAGTCACAGCAGATACTCTACAACAACATAATAGGCAATTTTGGCCAAGAAATATCACTTTCTGGTAGCTAATTGAGTAGGTAGGAGTAGGTATTGTGTTTAACTATCTGAGAGAATTTTTTTCATATTTAGCACATGAAAATTAAAATTATTTTTTATGAATTGAGCTAGCAGCAAAGAAGTAACATGAAGTTTGTTTGTTTTTTCCGTTATGCTCTCATTTCCATACACTGATACAGCAGACACAGGTCACTAACTTGAATTCACAGAGCTCTTAGAACTACCTAAGTGCTTTTTTTCCTGCCAGACCTTCCCAGAGGAAATGTGAGAAAATGACCATGCTCCTAAGATCTAGAAATCTAATTTCCATTCTTTAGAATCAAAAATCGGATTTACGTAAGTCTTGTAAGGTCACACCTCAAGTATTGTGTTTCTCAGCCCCTTGCTACAAGAAAGACATCACCAGAGAATGACAGCTAAGTTGTGAAGGATCTGGGGCACAAGTCTTAAGGGGGACAGCTGAGGGAACTGGAATTGTTTGGTCTGGAGGTGATGTTACCACTCTCTACAACTACCTGAAGGGAGGTTGTGGTGCAGTGAGGGTTGGCCTCTTCTCCCATGTAACTAGAGATGGGACTAGAGGCCTCAAGTTGCTCCAGGTTAGGTTCAGGTTGGACGTTACTTCTCCATGAGAGTTGTTCAGCTGCTGGAATGGGCTGCCCAGGATGGTGATGGTGTGGCCATCCCTGGAGGTGTTCAGGAAATATTGAGGTGTTGTACTAAGGGACATGACTTAGTGGGAAATACTGGTGATCAGTGGACTGTTGGACTGGATGATCTCAGAGGTTTTTTCCAACCTTGGTGATTCTGTGATTCTAAATACTATCATGCTGCTACTTAAATGATCACACAGAATTTGTTTTATGTCTTTCAGAAGGAGAGTAGTGAATATGTATAACATCCTGATTAATTGGAGATTCTCTGGGTTGTAAGAGAGTTTCTGACAAACTCAAGATCCTAATCCAGCATCTGTTAAACTGATGGTATGACTCCTGTTGTCTTCTGTGAAGACAGCCATGGTGAATTGCTTATTAAAACCTTTAGCTGTGGAATTTAGGTGTATTTTCTTTCCTCTTTCTCATCTTGAAGGCAAGAAGAGCAACCAGCACTAGCTCATAACAATAATTAATGTGTAATGCTCATTAACATTATGTACAGTGTACAAGGAATGCAGTCATGGTCTGAAAGTCAGTTTTATACCAGTAACAAAAAATAATTTGATAAATTACAATGGGTAGACAATTAAAATGTCTGTGCGCTGCTTGCAGAGTTATAGATCTGACTATATTTGCATGCTGGTTCTGAAAATTTCATACTGCTTTGACCTTTGCTTAATATATGTGGATAACAATCGGGGGACTTTTTATCACTGAGGTCAATTAATTTTAAAGCCCTTGCTTTACCCAGTTATCTCCTAAGAGTTAGTGTACAGGAAGAGTTAATTTGCCATTCTTTGCCTGACAAGCCTGTGTGTGGATGTATGTCATTTGTTTTACTTCATCTTGCTGTGCTGAAGTATGATTTCTTCCTTTCTCTCCCTGTTTTGTTTGTGGGCCAAGGTAATACTTTTTTCAGATAATCTGCTACCATAAGCAGGTTAAACAGAATTGCTTTTATAAATCAAGAGCAGGTGGTTGTATTTAAGAAGTTTCAGTTATGTTTTTCTTCACAAGTTATTCAGCAGCCAGCTGGGCTGACCTGGGTAGGTTCCATGCAACACAAAGCTTCTTCGTCTCCAGTTACAAGTTCTGTTACTGAATTTCTGTGAGTAATAGCAGGGAAGGCTTCTCAAGTGCAGTGAGTTGTGTGTTAGTTAGGATCAAACAACACTGAAATTGAGATGGAGAATTTCTGGATGTACCAGGTTGAGTATCGTAAGAAAAATGTAAGTAGATATTCAAGTGGGCAACTTGTACTTTCTTGTTCCTGCACTTTAGAAAACACTTATTCCCCTGATGGACCTCTCTGTGTAGTAACAGCATGCTTCACATGCATCTACTTTGTTTGTTCAGAGAGCATTTTTGTTAGATTTCTAGAACTTGTTTTGTTATCAGACAATGAAGCAGTCACTGTGCATTTATTTTAGAATTCAGTTTGTACAGTATCTGTGCAAGTTGTCTGTCCACTGTGAATTGTCAATTTATTTCGTTATGGGTACAAAAGCCACTTCCAGGCTGTGACTGCATTCTTTTCTTGTGGATTGTAAGCGGTAGCTCTGAACAAGCATTATGATGTGAAAGAAAACTGACTGTTTCTTCTTCAAAGGCTGACCTTGCTGGTGCAGATCTTTTCATGAACAGTACTTGTTTCTTCTCATGTGGCAAACTTTGTAGGCAGTTTGATATTTGGTTTTGATAATTCTGGTCAAGGAAGCATTCTTTTTTTCTTTTCTCTTCTTTCTTTTTCTTTTTTTTCCCCTCAGAAAAAAAAAAAAAAAAAGCCTGAATACTCAGACAGCATATAGAAGGCTGTGTGGTCAGTTTTGTGGCTGCTTAATTTTGTAGATGAAGGTAGTTCATTGAAGGTATTTGCAGTACAACTGGAGTAACTGTTGTATGTCTTAAATGGTACAAAATGTTTAAATGTCAGCAACCAACTGGTTTAAATGAGATAGAGCTCTTGTTTATAATTGTTACTGTGCAAATATGAAAGTTTTCTGGCATTTTAAGGTGTTTTTTTGTTTTGTTTTCTTGTGGAAACAACTTTTGCTGAATGATTATGTGCGTTACTTTTCTATTTATTGCTTGAAGTTTAGTCTTACAAATATTAGGTTGATGGTAGTGTTCACTCATTGTATTTAATCCTAATACAAAAATATTATGCAGCTAGTGGGAATGGAAACTCAGTGAGGATGCATCCTTAAGGTAATAGTCACCAGTTGTGCAGTTGAGAGCCTGTGGTCCTGTAACTCTTGGATAGCTACATAGCAAATTGAGGGAGGTTTTGTCTTTCACAGCCCCTGTATGAATGCCGGTGTTATAAAGAAAAACGGCATTCAGTCTGACAGTGCAAGCACAGACAGTAGTCTTAGAGACCATTTCACAGCTGCATCCAGTCTGTCAGGTAGCCATCTCTTTCTTGCAGTTGTAATTGAAAATGCAGGGACATCCAGGGACTGCTCTTTCACTGCTGTTACAGAGACATCTGTAATCTTCATCACTTCCTGACTCTGTGGTAGCCTTTATTAATTGACTGTAATTCTGACATTTGCTAAGTATTCACATTGGGCTTTTTCAGGTAGGAGGATAAAGAGGAAGAGAGAATTTTACTTTATGGTTTCATCTGTGAAGATAAACTTGAAAAAGTTTTTTTTTGGTTTTTTTTTGGTTTTTTTTTTGTAGTTGTTGTACACTATTTCATAGAACTCAGTGCTTCAACCAGAGCGGAAGCATAGCAAGAGTTACCTGCCAGCTCACATAGTGAAGGTGTGGCCCTTGTCTGTTATGACTGATATGCCATCTCATTGTTTACAAAAACAGAACAGTAGTATTTGGCTATTTTCCTTTCAGTGATAAATTGTTGAGCTGGCCAAACTCCATGTGTCAAAGGAGGTTGTAGAAGTACAGCTCTGCTGAGTTAAAAACCCAGCTTGCATAACAAATGCTAAAGCTTCCTCAGAGGATTTATAGTTTGTCATGTGCAGACATGTTTTGCAAGCACCTTCTTCAAATCTGCCTTTAAAATGCATGCTGATTTGAAGCTTTGTACTCTCATTCATTTTGGTCACCATCATTAATGCCAGCTCAGTGTTCCTGTGTCACACTTGCATTCCTATCTGCCTCTCTGTGGTCTTTAGGTACCTCACTATTGCTTTTTAGCATTACCAGCATTCATCAGGGATAGCCTCTGATTAGAACAGTCATTCCTACAGTTGCCAAAGTACTCACTGACAGATCACATAGCCCTGGAAATCCCATGATACTGCTTTGTATGCTATTCCCTTTGTTTTTCTACAGTGATGTTCTATTATGATGATGCTAGATGACAAGGAAATGGTATGAGAGACAGTTTCTCCACAAAATTTATCAGTGGATTAAAGAAGAAAAGGAAATTAGGAAATCTGATGTGTGATATTTAGGTCATAGGATGAACTGTGCAATATTTTCTAAGTTTGTACAGTGTCTAGATCGACGAACCATTGATTACGCTGGTACTGTATAGCCCTTGAATATATAGAGAAGCCGATGAATATGTTAGTGTTACTTAGCAGATTAATAAAAGGTGTTTTTAAAGATGGTGGAATGACATTTATAGACAACTTTGGCAGCCTACTTCTGCTTAAAATAAATTAGTATATCACTTCAGGTTTGTCATACCTGAAAGTCTGTGTGCCACTAGGGGAGATGGCGGTCTTCTCTTCCATCTTCACAGTTTGACAATTAAGAATAAGTTCTTCAGCAAAATCCATTTCCTGATCACGATCAACTCATCACAGCTTACGTCTGTTTAATGATTTTGTATTTTCTTTCCTAGAATGTCAGAATTCTAGAACATGGGTCTGTGTTGATCACAGCTTTCAGTAAGCTCACAGAATCATTTGCCTGCATGTGACAGGGATGTTCTTGTGCAACTGACAGCCCTGTGACTGCAGCTTGGTTGAATGCTGACAGTAAATGTAAGCAGTTGGCCCATGCCACAGATAGTTCTCCGTTCACCCCACAAAAACATGGTGTTATGACACACTTTTTGGCTCGGTCTTTCTTGCCATTGTGTACAGAATTTCAAGTTTTCCACTTGTTTCATTTCATACATTACTGATAAGTAAATGTTTTTTTAAAAAGATAAGCTGTTCAGACCAAGTTTGGTGAGGTACTGAGTTACATGTGCTCATTGTAATAAAATCAAGGTTTACAACATCTCAAAAAAATGTTTGTCCTGTTTTGTTTTTTATTTTTCCTTTTTTTCACTCTCATTTCTTATTTCCTCTGCCACGTGAGAGGAAATTTTGAAAGAAGAATTTTCTACATTGGTCACTCAGATTATTATTTAATTTTATTTTCTTGCCATGTCTAGTCTTCATCTCCAGATTCTTCTTCACCTCGGGGTGCTGAGTCGTCAAGTAGGCAACATCACCAGGATGTCTGCAGTACAGCAGAGTCGTCCACTAATAAAGAGGTAGAGTGAAATCTTTTTAAAAGCCACAGTCTTACTCATGCTGCTCATGCCTTTTTGTTGTCATTCCCCTCTTATACCTGTGCAATCTCTTCTCTTCTGTCACTGTTGCAACAAACTAAAAAGCTGATTTGCAGCTTCTTTCTTTTGTGCTTGCCTGGCTGTCCAGCTGAATTTCTAACATACTTAAAAAGGGTTATCATGGCATTTCTGACTCTGTTTGGCTGCCAGAAAATTTACTTTACAGGCTGGAGGAAGAACAGAAGTCATTTTTTGTACTAGAGGCAAATGAAGGAGCCCCTTTCTTTTTTCCCATTCAGAATGTCTTCCAACAAAGAAAGTAATGCTTCTCAGCAAGATGAGTAATCCTCCTTAAATAAAATTAATTAAGTTGTAATTTTTTCTGCTTACTTTTATTAGCTAAATATAAGTAATAGTAGTGATATTACTACTATTTCTATATTAGCAGTTGGAGCTGTTGGAAGAGCTAAATGATCTGATGATTCACTGAGTCAGAATTTGGGAGTTCTTGACTCCATGCTTTGCATAATGAAGCTATTAACTTTTTATAGCATGCTAGTTCCACCTACCCAAAATTTGCTTTGTTTCCTTTTTTTCGATCAGTGGATTGCACGTTTCTAGCTGCAGTATTGTTAGCTTCTTCAAGCCTTTAGCTTTCTTCAGCTCATAGGTTTTGTAACTTCATGTACTTTCTATCTGTTAACTATTTTTAGATATTACTAAACTTACTCAGAAAAAAAACCAAGAAGATAACATACTGCTCATTTCAGTTTCTATAATGTGCTCACACATGGTGTCAGATAATTCTGGTAAACCTGAATCCACAGGAGGATATATCAGTCTGTTTGTTCCCCTCATATGAGCAATAATGCCTGCTTTACTACCTTTGTGCAAGAGCAGTGATAAAACAGACCACAGTCCTGGGGAATTTTTTTAAGATCTTAATAAAACCTTTTTTAAAAATACAATTTATATAATACTTTGCCAAAAGGCAGTAAAAATATTAACAAGTATAATTAAATATTGATGATCTCAGCATTTCATTATTCGTGGATAATTAAAATTAAAAGGTGTAGATTTCATTTTGACAGCATTTTTGCCTGTTGCTTTAGTATTCCTGTGGTCTTAGTGGAATATCCTTTGACCTGGGTTAAGAACAAAAACAAAAAAATGGTTTTTTTGGTAAGAGTTTTTCTTGTAAGAGCATGTATGATGACATTTTAATGGTCTTATCTTGAAAAGAAATTGCATCAGTTAGTCAGATTGCTGAACATTTGCAAGGTCTGTATTTATAAACTTTGGGCGCTCTGTATAAATCTTAAAAAAAATAAAATAAATGTGTTTTGGGAAAGACATTTCTTTGCATAAGCTGACTGTAGTGTGCAGTGAATTTGTCCTCTGGCTGCGGTCAGAGTCCATCTGTTGAATATCCCTCTTAGCTCCATGCAAGTAGCAACAGCAAATGATTGTTGAGTCTGTAAAGGTAGGTAGTGTGGTAAAAGCCATAGATCTGAAGAGACGGAAGAGCCACACAGCTGAAAAGGAATGTCTTTGTCTTCTCAGAAGCTGATACGCCTTGGCAGCAGATGGTGGTTTATTGACATCTTTATTTATGCTAGTACTATCTCTGATGGAGAGCCGTCTTAGTTTTGACAGCTTAGACATTTTTAGAAGGAGCAAGTACTTAAAGGTTGCACAGACTGTTGGCTGTCATACACCTTTTGTTTTTCTTTTCTCGAGCGGTTTTATTTTATAGCAAGACCAGTATCAGTGCTTGAAAAAAACAAACATATTTTCTGTCTTGTCACTTAACAGAGACCTTCCTGGTTTACCTATATTTTATCACTGTCATACAGAACCCTAATAAGTTGCCTTTGATTAAGGAGCCTAATTTTGAATTCTGTTATAAATATGAATATATTATATGTATATATGTATAAACACAGCTTGAAATTGTCTAAGATACTGTGTATTATTCTGACATTCATGGCCCTTCTTTTAATGCTGCTACACTGGGCAGTCATTGAAGGAGTTACTGCTGATACAGATCAGCTATAGGTTCATTAAAGTTTTGTAGTCCTTGGGCTATCCAGAATTCTTACCTGTGACACACATAATAACAGAATCTGTTCCCATGCATCTATTGTCATCTATGTATGGCACGCTGAATTTTCTTTGATGAGTTTTCCAACTTGAGTATGTTACTGAGCATGGTGAGTCTCACTGAATTTGTAGCTTTCAACTGTTTGAAGTGTCAGCCAGTGTCTTTCACATGGAAGGCTGCAGCTGGAAATACCGTCTTCCTTTGCACTGTGTATTTATGTATGCAAGATAGGGTTTTTTGAACCATTCACCATTTAGAAAACTGGAGCTAGCAAATATATTGTTATGCTTGATGCTGGTGTCAAAGTTCTAGTGACTTCTATTATACCATAGAATATGGTTTGCTGTCTGAACTGATAAAATTTGAAATGCTCTTCATAGGCTGTATTGACATGAGGGGTATATGTAAGGGCAGTCCTAACAAATAATAAAACTTGGTTAATGAGTAACTAACTGCTGATGGTTTCAGTCGCGAGTAATAAAAGCATAACATAATTTTGTATATTTCTACATGGCATCTGTTTGTGGTGGGAAAAGTCTGATATCACTGTGAGGTTTTTCTGCGTACCTTTTGATTAGTGAAAACAGAACCATTTGATAGATAGTTGATATTCTAACAAACACCAGAACATAACTGAAATCTGGGTCTAGCATTTTCCCTGATAGCTGAACACATAAATGGAATACACTGACATTACCTTAGGTGGCTAAAGTCTGAAACTACTAGATAGAATAGTAAATCTTAATAAGCAGTGGTCTACCTTTGGTATTTTTTTTTCTTTTTGGCACAGAGAACTTTTTAATCTGTATATGCACATGCTCTGTTCTTTGTCTTAATTACAGTCCAGAAAAAGCTTGGCTTCATTTCCAACCTATGTTGAAGGTAAGGTGGTTCTATAATTTCTAAATATTTTTGCATATCTTAAGAATTTCAGTATTTATAATGTATAACATTTTATTTTCATTTGATGAATAGAAAAGCTAGTAGAGCTGAGTGCACCAGTTTAGATCAAACTGTTTTCAATCTGGAGCCTGAGCTAAATCCTACCAGGCTCTGAAGTTCAGGAATATGCATATCTTTTATTTTTTAGTGTTTCATTCCAAATTTCTGTCTGATCTACGAGGCTTTTATAAGTATTGCGTAAAACACTGCTAAATTTTTTATGATGGGCAAAGAAAAGAGGTTAAGCAAGATGACTGTAGTACTCCATCTTGCAGTAATTTCAAGTGGCATGCTCATTCCAGTCTCAGTTGGATTAATTAGCAGGATTGAATTAATGGAACTAATTGGTAGGCCTGCCAGAGGAGATCTGCACTGCTTTACAGCTACTTGTCCTCCAAATTACACAGTGCTTCCTGTCTTAGAGTTCAGGTTGTACTAGTGAAAGGTTATTGAGAATGATGTGAGAAAGCAGACTGCCTACTACTTGAACTTACATTAACTTTTATGTGAATTTGTACTTCACACTCTAAAAGAAATCCAGTTATGTTGTTATGAGAGTGTGACAGAAGCCGAAAAATCAAAGTTTCATTTGTTGTTTTGCCCTACTAGCAGTTGCACTGCGTGTTTTACAAAGTGCTGAATTTAGATTTGGTCATTTGAACTGTCATGGAACTCCTTGGATTTCTTTTCAGCTTTCTGTATTTAAATGATTAGTAGGATTGTCAGTCATTCTCTTTAGACTACAAATTGATCATTGCACTAATCTCTTTGATTTTTCTTAAAAATGGCATGGATTTCTTTAGTGCTGTTAGTGGTTGTTAGTCTTTTGCATTATAGTTAAAACAGAATTGGCATTCTGAGTAACATTAAACTTTGAGCTCCACCACCTTATTTTTCAAGTAAAGCCTTGAGCTAATGCAAATGCCTTTCCAATATTATAGTATTTTTTTATTTGCTCCTAGAACAGAAAACTTAAACTAACAAAAAAGCCCTCAAGCCCAACTACTTTTAACAGTAGAATTCTTTAAGATGATTTATATTTTCACTTGTCTTGAACAGCAGTTGTTTTTTCTTCACTTGTAAGGAAACAAGAAACTCAACTAGACCAGATTTCCTTTGGGATCATGACAATTTTAACATGTAACAAGATTTTAAACTGCTACATCTTCAGATACACAGGTATTTTTTGTATGTTTGGCAGCTATACCTAGAAGTTGCAAATAATAAATGCTGCTTTATAATGATTTAAATTGCTAGGCATTGAACACTTCATCACCCTCTGACTTTCCAGAGAAGTTGATGGGAGTCAGATGATAATCTTTTGGGACTTAAGTGTTGCTTTTTCCCACTGGAACATCCTGTGTTCTGCATATGTAGCAACGTTTTTACTGGATGCTGTACTTTCCCTTAATACCCTTGTTGAGACTGAGAATGATTTTTAAAGGCCTCCTGTGGGAGGAACATAATTTGTTTAATTGGGTTATCAGTCTCCTTTATAAGGAGAGAGGTGTTGTACCTGTAAAGCATTGACAGGGAGATTCCTCTGCAGTATACTAACTGTGGCAAACACACAGGTGAGCAAGTGGCTGATGGCTATTCTTAAATTGCGCCCTTTCGCTTTTAGTTGTAGCTGTCTTAGAATTGCAAGGCAATTTTTCTTGAGTGAGGGGAGAGCTGAGTACCCATGTCTCTGTCTAACAGCAAAAGCTCTCAGAGATTATTTTGCCATAGGGTGATTCCTTTCACAAAAGTATGAGCTATTTTAAGAGACAGATTGGATAACTGATTTGTGCAAGAGAGATTTTGAGAGCATTTACTTGGTGTACTCTGGAAATACTGTTTACAGTGTCATCACAGTAAAGTGTAGTAATCCAGAGGAGCGCTTACAGCCACCAGGTGCAGACTCAAGTTGTCAGTGTTGCATTTTGCTTTGATTTGGTGTGATTTTCTGCAGTGACTTCTCTCCTCTGTTACAGTTCCTGGACCTTGCGATCCTGAAGACTTAATTGATGGAATCATTTTTGCTGCCAATTACCTTGGTTCAACTCAACTCTTGTCTGATAAAACTCCCTCCAAGAATGTGAGAATGATGCAGGCTCAGGAAGCTGTCAGCAGGATCAAGGTGAGAAATGATTCTGGCTACTTCTCATACTGTACTGTAAGACTGTGGGTTTGTAAATGCTGGTTTGCTTGTGCAGGATTGTCTGTGGTTTCAGGAAGGTGAAGTACATTCTTTTTCTGCGATGTAAATCACTTACGTAATGCTGCTTTTCAGTCATGAGTGATAAGGAAAAGTTAGTCGTGTCTTTATAAGTTGCTGTAGTGATACTAGTCCTTTGTTATCTAAGCCAGAATCTTAAATCATTGGTGATCTCAGTGACATTTTACCTGATTGCTGAGAGACAACAGGTTTAGGGGATAGCTAGTAAGTATTGCAGGTGTTTCTGGTTTGACACTTGAAGGAACCTGTGCTGTGGTAATGTCTGCAGTTATTTTTTGACTTTGCTGTGGCTGTTTTCTTGACATCATACTAGCTGTCACCTAATTTAAAAAGAAAGTCTAGTAACACGCACAGAAAACAAAAGGTAAGCTACAGAAAGGTGGGTAGTAAGGACTTCAGTGAGCCTGGATCTAGGAGGGACATATCCTGTAAGCTGAAAAGAAAGGTTGGCATCTGCTGTGTTCGGAAACTGTTAACAGGAGTTGAGAATAAGGCTGGACAGGAGGCCTGCACACACTACACAGTAGACAAGATGGAAGGGGTGTGTTAAAGAAATCTGAAATAGAGATTGATTTATTCAAAATGGGTTTATTCAGTAGAAGATACTAAACACTTTCCTAAGAAATTCAATAGCAGAATAAAGTTCTTTCTGAATTTTCTGTCGTGCCTCAGCACTACTGTGCTTCAACACAAAAGGAATCTCTTTAGCTTATTTCACTCATCAAATCCATAATTTGTATGTCCATCTAGATGAACAGGCATGTGTGTTCTTGGTTACAGCAAATTTGTCATAGAGCAGAGGTCCTAGTATTGCATGGTTGACCTGGTAAAAAAAGAAGCTTGTGCACATAATTTTCTGAAACTTAAGTGAATTTCAGAAAATTGTTTGCTTACTGCATGGCACACAATACCATCGTACAGTTCTTTGGCAGATACTGTTCTTCTTCTAGGTGATGGAAATGTAGATATGCCTCTCTGCCCCTTTGGATCTTTGCTGTTTGTTTTGACTGTTTTTGTTGGCAATTGCCATTGAATCCAAACATTTTAGTGGGACCTTATTATCACAGATACAGAGTTCCTGCTCCTAGATTAATCAGTACTCACAAGAGCCCTTAGGCCAAGCATGTAAAATATTGGTAGTGATATTTGTGCCTTATACATGCTTGTTTATGGAGTATGTTGGATGTTACATTTATCTGTAGGTAGAAAACGAAGTTTATGAATTAAGACAGATCTTGTAAAAATCTGTAAGAGTTTTGGAAAAGAGGAAACGGCTTTGCTTAAGGCCTGCTGTGTTCACATCCCTCCTAATCTGAGTGTGTTCTTTTTGAATTTAATAATTCCTCTCATGCTTCCTTTTCGCACAGCAGTTAGACTACATACTAATTCCTTCAAAATTAGGAACAAACTTTGGTAACAATTCTCTGTACTTTTTCTTTAAACAAGTACCTTAGCAGATAAAAGCAGAAGAGTTGAGGGTTTTGTTGCATGGGCACATAACTGTGTGAAGTTGACATAAATTATAACAGATACAATGCTCTTAGACTTAATTGATTTCATACTACTACCAAAAGGTACTTCAAGTATTAGGAATTGGTTTTTGTCTGTAGTCTTTTTCATTCAAATGGCTGGAAAGTGACATGGTTTACTTAAAATTGATCTGTTTAATACTTATAGCAGCATAGGAAAATTTAAAAAAGAGGATTTGAGTGATAAATGTATTGCATGAAATTATCGTAATTTTGTGAGGGTTATTTATTTTTGTGAACTGTAACTTTCTTGGCATTTCCGTGTAGTGTCAAATCACTTATTAAAATTGGTTGTTCTGTGTCATTACCTTAGTTCTATGAAATATTTGGAAGTCATTTTTCAAAAAGAATAGCACAGAGTAAATGCTCTTGTTGAAATGAAGAGCAGAATTTTGAATTGCTCATCTTTTCAGCCTGTGCTTTTCTACTTTTTTGAGATTGGTGATTATATACAGTCTGGAGACAGAGGGAGGGATAAGTGGTCCGGAAGGGAAGCTTCATTTTGGAGAACAGTTGAAGCACTTTATGTCATTAGTGTCTCCCCCTTGCCTGATGTATATATACCAGGACTGTGTTATTCAACGTATGGATAGTATTTTTCAGTACCAGTATAAATTAATATAATGCAGAGCCTGAAGCTTGAAGCTGTTCTATTTGCTTTTGCAATAGTTTGTAATCACCAGGCTATCCAATATTACTCCATCTGAAAAAGATGATAATATTTATTCATGTTTGCAATTAAAATGTATGTCTAAAATTTCAGTAGCTACATTCAGATTTGTTTATGCTAAACTTGACAGATTCAAGTTGTGAGCATCTATACTGCATAAAGTTTTTTTGTCTCTCGATGAGGCTTCCTGTTTGTTCTTCTTAAGAGCAGTTAGCTCTGAGTTTCTCTTTGTGAATCTTGCAATAATAAGCCTCCACAAAAACGCTTGTACATGTAATTAGTTAGCATTAATTGCTGAAAGTAAAAGGATATCCATGTGTTTAATGAATATTGCATTTCTTTAGTAAGCAGGCTTGTAAGTTCATTTCACCTTTGTTTGAATAATGATTCTAAAAAAGGTGATGTTTGTTTATGTAGCTGCTTCCTCGGTAATAGGGTGTAAATATGTTGCAGTGGGGTAGTGTATCTTTGACTATACATGAGTGAAATTAGCAACAAGGGATTGTTCTAGGAGGCTGTAGCTGTGAAGTACATGCTTTTCTTGAAAAAACAAAGTGATATGCAGTTGTCAGAGGAAATCTCTGTTCAGAAATGTAATGTGAATGCTCACATTGCACATGAGAAGGAGGAAAAGGAGCTGAAGGATAGCTTCTGTTGCTTCTGTCACTTTGTTTTTCCAAGAAAAATAACTGAACTGTTACAGTGGGCTTTTATTTTTATTTTTATTTTTTTGATGATTGGTTTCAAGATTGTGGTGTGGGGGTACTAGGCAGCTTGATTTTAAATTCCTTAGATCAGAAAGAATTTGAATGAAGTGGTTAAAACTCTTCTCTCACCTTGTATACGGGTGTTGCTTCAGAAACTGTACTCATGGCTTCTACTACTGCAGATGAGGAGGAGCTTCTTTTTTTTCCCTCGTACAAACAGGCAAATAATGAAAACCTGTTTGCTGAGAGCAGTATTTTGAATGGAAAAAAGAAATCCTTTCGTATATTTCTGAGTCCTTTGTGTGGTTTCTTTTCATTTTTTAAAGCTGTTACAATAAATATAAAAAGAAGTGAAGAAAAAAAGGAAAATTAATCTGAGTTGGAATTTAGAACAGCTAGAAGTTTGTGAGCCCTGGCATTAGCATGCAGATTCCTGCTTGACTTGGAGTCTTTGTAAATTCTTCTCTAACTGTTCTCCTGTCTCTGTTTATTCCATGCTAAGCAGATGGCCCAGAAATTAGCCAAAAGCAGGAAGAAGGTGCAGTACAAACTCCATCAGCTTGATTTTATGCCTGTTCTTTTGTTTTCTGGGAGGTTTTTCTGCCTTTCTTTTTATTTTGTGTCATTTTCTGCATCCAGCAAGTTTTTGTTTGTTTGTTTTTTTAAGATTATTTCTGAGCCACCATACGAGTTGACATTTCTCAGAAATCAGTTGCCTGGTTGGCCTTTTTTTGTTGCTTATCATTAGCCATTTCATGTTAGAAATAGAGTAAAAATTGGAATTACCAAATGGTTACAGGCAGTACCTGAAGTCCGTGCTAAAGAAACAGGACTAACATGGAAAAGGTTCTAACTCTGTAAAATGACAGATTAAAAATGAATCTATTTTTATTTTATCTTTTTACTAGACAAAGAATTATTTGCTTGATTCACAGATGTGTCAAGTTGCTGGATGCAAAAAAAGTTTACATATACATGGTAATATGTTGATAATGACTCACTTTAATAATAAGTTTTCTTTATGGAGTTTTTAAATACCTTTTAACAAATCTTAACTTGTAAAAAAAAATTACAAACATTGGCTTTCTGTTGACAAAGATCTAACTTCTGTGGTGGGGTTGGTTCTTGATTAGTATGTTGTCTGACTGTGAAGGCTTCCTTACCAGAACTGCACTATGAATTGCTTAGATTGTACCCACCTTTGGTATGTTGGTTTTTTTTTTTCCATTGGTCTAATCAGTCGCTGAAAACTTAAAAAGAAATTCCTCAGGCAAGAGATACTGTTAGGTGTTTCTGTGGCTGGTATGAAAAAAAAAAATCTTCCAAGTGGGATTGCTAATATGGCAAAAATGGGAGAATCATTCTAATTTGCATGAAATATTTGTACGATTCATGTTGCAGTCGCATATGACTTTATTGGATCAGTAAAGATTCCTGGGAAGTTTTTATGGGGTTAACAATTGTGTGAATAATATCTGATTCACTTTCATAAATCCGTATATAGTTTCCATATCTTTGTGTTTCTCTTTAGCTTCTGCAGCCTAATACTCTATCTTGCATCACTGTTCTGGTGACTGTGTTTTAGTACACCCCTGTTTGTGAGCTAACATTGTTAGTAGGGATGTTTCCTTGGGTGTGTATTTTACTCTAATCCATTTACTTGCAGGCTCCAGAAGGGGAATCTCAACCCATGACTGAAGTGGACCTCTTCATTTCTACACAAAGAATTAAAGTACTGAATGCAGATACACAGGTATAGACAAGGATGACTTTGTGACAGTAGTCTACTGAAATAGGCTTTCCCCTGCCTGCCAAAAGTTGTCTTTCAGAAAGTGCCAGCTCTTGTATTTCCCTGTAGGATTTTCTAGGAAGAAATCCATGCTCAAGAGCCATGTAGTTTAAGCAATTAACTGGTGTGTCTGTAGTAAATTATTAGAATTTTTGGGTAAACTAACTGCAGTCAGCTCACTTTTTATTAGCCGTCATGTGACAAGTATTGGTTGCGCCCAGAGTAGCCCAGAAAGATTAGTGATAATAATTTGAAAGCTGTATTGCTTTGTGCTTTAAACCGTACATCACTGGCATATTCAGGTTCTGCTATTGAGGTTTTTATGTGACTTTTAATTCATAAAACATGTTCTTTGCTTTACTCTTCTGAAAAGTGAAATGCCTGTATTCTATTGGCATTTTCCTTCGTGCATGACTCGTTGTATGGGCTTCACTTAACCGAGATCTTAGATTGACATTTGCGGGTTTTTATAGTACCCAAAATCCAGTAAAAACTTCACTGGAACAGCTTCTCATATTGTTGTTTGTTTTTTTTTTTCCTACTCCCTAGGAAACCATGATGGATCATCCCCTGCGGACCATTTCTTACATTGCAGATATAGGGAACATAGTTGTTCTCATGGCCCGCAGGAGAATGCCACGGTCTAACTCCCAGGATAATGTAGAAGCATCTCACCCTTCCCAGGATGGAAAGAGACAGTACAAAATGATTTGCCATGTCTTTGAGTCTGAGGATGTAAGGAATTACCTGTCTCATAATTTTCTGGGGTTGGAAAAGTAGGCACATCTTAGTAGGCCTGAAGCCTGTTGGAAAATGGTCCTGTTTATTCATTAATCACAACAAGATATTTCATCTTGCTTTTTATTGGAATGTTTGGATCTGACATTTTAATCACAAAATTGATGTTCATCAATTGTAATTGATGAAAAGCTTCCATATTTGAGTTTCTACAGTATGTTTCTGTAGCACTGATAAGAAGGTTCTGTCACCACAGTTTACTTACACAAGCTCATAATCTGCTGGTGAGGGTGAATGCCTATTAAAGATGCTTGTTTTTCCAGGGAATTTCTGATCTAAATGTCACCTGAAAGATTATTGCATATCAGAAACACCTTATTTATTTATTTGTTTAATTCCGAAGGGGGGTTGTTTGTTTGTTTGTTTGTTTGTTTTTTAGTTGAGTTGAAGAGTAGTTGCAGCTATTGTGTTGAAAGGCAGCTAGGAAAACTGTTAATTCTGGTGCCCCTAAAGTACACTGACAACAATGTGAATGTGGTGTAGGTTTTCTAAGTTTAATTTACCTGTTATCATCCTTGATATCCTGTCTAAACAGGCAGTGTGCATAGAATGGTGGCTTTATGCACTTCGTAAAGCTTGGTTACTGACTAGTAAAATCAAGCACAGGCTGAAGTGGGTAGAAATATAGTTGCCAGTTTCATAATCAGGTTACCTCTGTACATAATGTTTCAAATGGGAAGACAAAAGCTATAAGCCTCCAAGTAAAAAAGAATATATTAAGTGTTTCTGTGGCAGCTGTCATATTAATACCAGTTAAATGGTTCACATAGCAGGAGGTGGAAGAAGAATGCAACTGTGTGTAAATTACATACAGAAGTGGTGCCAGTTGCAGAAGTCATCCTGCCCAAATTAGAGAGGCTGAGGTTATAGCTTACTTCTTGTTGTCATAGCTTGCACATCACTTAGTAGAAGGAAGACTTTCAAGTACAATTTGGTCTGTACTGAAATAGCTAACAAGTGGAAATACCAGGTTTTTTAAAATTCTCTTGAACTTTCTACTCCGTGATGTATCAGCAAGAACTTTGATGTGGAGAAGTTTCCTTGAGTGAGCAGCTGATTAAATGTAATGATGAACCTAGTACAAGCGTAATAAATTACGTAGCTGCAGGTGAATGTACGTATGTCACCCCCATACTGAGGTTAATAAGTAAAGACAAAAGCATCGGTAGAAGTAGTCTGTCAATACTTTGTCTGAGAACATAAAAAAATCTGTAGATTTCTTTTCTGAAATAATGTAAGCCATTTTTGCACAGCTTTTCACGAAACTGGTGCAAAAATGAAAAGAATAGCCAATTTGTTTATTATTATTTGAGATGTTGCCCACTATGAGGCTGCTGTTGCTGTATTTCCAGCTTAATTTTCAACACTAGTAATTCTTGCACTGACCTTCTATTGTCATGCCATCTTCTTCTTCCCATTGAACCGAGCACTGGCAAATAATGCTAGTCTAAATATTTGCCTTTTCAACACTAGCAATCATGCTATGCCCATCAGCAGGTTTAGTGCTATCTTGAGTTGCTTTACAATACAATCACTTCTAGAGGGGGGATTGAGAACTTTTATGCTCTTTAAACTGAACTTTAGAATACGGTTAACCTTAAAAGTTTTCACAGCAAGCCCTCCCCAAGGGCTGGTTAGTGCTTTGTGCTTTCTTCCCTTCCACCCACACCCCCATTCAACACTCTGCTCAAGGGACAGTTTCTGTGTAGATTGTAGCCAGCTTCTGTGCCCTACACAATGATACGTACACTTACAACTCCCATTACACACAGCAGTACTGCACACTCTGTGTGCTGCTTTCTTCTCCTGACTTGTACCTGTCTTTTTTTAAATAACTTAACCTTGATTACTGTTTCAGAGGGTAGTAATCCTAGTTATCTTCTGTTTCCAGTTCCATTCCCTACATTGCATGACACAGAACTTCCCCTTTGTGCCTTATTTCTCTCACAGCTCCAAGTGTAGAACAGCTCCTAGTGCAGTTTAGTGTGTGGTGCCTCTGTTGGCTTGAGATGCAGTGAAGGCTGTGGGAAGCTGCAGGTGCAAGAGAAGGCACACGTAGGATGGACTGGGAAGGAAAGGTGTGGGGAGCTGCCAGAGTCATTGGAGTTAGGAAGAGACAGAGGGAAATGATGTCGTGGGGAGAGATTGAAGGAGGTAGCAGGGTGGAGTTGTGTGTGACCATTCGCTGTCGCTTCAGAGGCTGTATTCAGCCTCCTAGGTGAGTCAGCAGTTTCATCTGTTAGTATGAAAATGAAAATTTCATGAGTTAGTAGCTACCAGTACAGATAGGGTGATTGTAAAAGGGGGAGAAAAAGTGGACGAAATGAAAAGAGGAGGAAATTCTTAAATGTTATTGTGTTTTTTCCAGTAGGCATTTTCATTTTCCCTGCTGGTTTGTCAGAGAGTGGCATTGCCTCTACTAGAAGGGAGAGCTACCTAGGAGCTGCAAGGTTGAGAAAAACTGTAGGTGGGAGGTAGAGTTGTTTTTTGCCTTCTGTTTTTCAGTCACTGCAGCAGATACTGCCTTTACATTTATGCTAGCAGCTCCTAGCTGTGACAGGATTTCCTTTTCCCAGGTGAACATATTGACATTTTGCGAACCTTTAATTTTTAATGCACAAGTATTTTTTTAATTGTAACTTTACTGTGTAGGATTAAACCATTTTGCAGTGTGATTGTACAGTGTACCATCGGAATGTTTGACTTGTTTTTTCTTCTCTCTGGGAATTGCTGCAGGCACAGCTGATTGCGCAGTCTATAGGTCAAGCCTTTAGCGTAGCATACCAGGAGTTTCTGAGGGCGAATGGAATCAATCCAGAAGACCTTAGCCAGAAGGAATATAGTGACTTGCTCAACACCCAGGACATGTACAACGATGACCTCATTCATTTCTCCAAATCTGAAAACTGCAAAGATGTATGTCTCATTTTTCTTCCTAACAGCATTCAGATTCTCTGTACCAGTTGCAGGGCCATACTGGCACAAATCAGAAAAGCATTAATGTTTCTTATAAATGACCTAAATGAGTCTAGAATATCCTCCCCAGTAGGACAGCCTGTCATCGTTCTCTGTCAAAGGTGAACAGTGAAACCCAAGTCTGTCAACTGTGAAACATGCATCTGTTTGCATTCTTTTTATCTAACGATTTTTAAATGTTTGATATTGTATGTTAATGAAATGAATGTAAAGCAGATTGACAATTAATACAGTTTAAAGATTACCGTAAACAACATAAAATTTGTGGAGGCACTAATGTTAGAGTGACTGATTCTGTCATAGAATCACCAAGGTTGGAACAGACCTACAAGATCATCCAGTCCAGCTGTCCACCTACCACCAGTAATTCTCACTAAATCATATCCCACAACACAACATCTAAATGTTCCTTGAATATCTCCGGAGTCAGTGACTTTACCACCTCCCTGGGCAGCCCATTCCAGCACCTGAACACACTTTCAGAGAAGTATTTCCTAACATCCACTCTGAATCTCCCCTTGCACAACTTGAAGCCATTCCCTCTAGTCCTATCAGGATTACATTAGAGAAAGGCTAAGAGAGAGAGCAATAACGCCTCCCCTGAGCCTTCTCTTCTCCAGACTGAACAATCCCAGTTCCTTCAGCTGCACCTCATAAGGCCTGTGCTTCCTTGCCCTTCTCTGGCTCCAGGGCCTTGTCTTTATTGCAGTGAGGGGCCTGAAACTGAACAAACTGAGCTGCAGCCTCACCAGTGCTGAGTACAGGGTGACAGTTGTTTTGCTGTTCTGTTGGGAACAGTATTTCTGATAGAAGCCAGGATGCCGTTGGCTTTCTTGGCCACCTGGGCACACTGCTGGCTCATGTTCAGCCAAGCATCATACAGTACCCCCAGGTCTGTATCCTCTGTTCAGTTTTCCAACCACACTGCCCCAAGCCTCTGGCATCACCTGGGTTGTTGTGGACGAAGTGCAGGACCTTGCACTTGGTCTTGTTGAACCTCATCCCATTGGCTTCAGCCTAGCTCTCCATCCTGTCCTGATCCCTCTGTAGGGTCTCGCTGCCCCCAGGCAGTTCAGCACTTCCAGCCAACGTTGTGTTATCTGCAGACTGACAGGATGCACTCAGTCTGCTCATCCAGTTCATCAGTAAGGATATTGAAGAGGGCAGGCCCCAATACCCCTGGGGAGCACCACTTGTGACTGGTTGCCAGGTGGATTGAACTCAACTCACCACCACTCTCTGGGCCCAGCCCTCCAGCCAGCTCCTTACCCAGCAAAGAGTGTACCTGTCCAAGCCGTGGGCTGCCAGCTTCTGCAGAATACTGTGAGAGACAGCATTAAAGGCTGTGCTGAAGTCTAGCTGAACAGCCTTTCCCTCATCCACCAGATGGGTCAGAAGGTCATAGAAGGAGGTAAATCACGACTTGCCCTTCATGAACCCATGCTGTCTGGGCCTGATCCCCAAGTTGTTCTGCACATGCTGCGTGATCTCCCTTAGTACAGTCTGCTCCATAACCTTCCCTGACACTGAGGAAAGGCTAACAGACCTGTGGATCCCCAGATCCTCCTTACAACCCTCCTTGTAGATGGGAGTCAAACTGGCAAGCCTCATGTCTTCTGGGGCCTCACTGGTCAGCCAGAAGTGCTGCTGATAGATGATGGAAGCACCTCAGCTATCACCTCTGCCAGTTCCCTCAGTACTTTCAGATGAATCTCTGCTGGCCTCATGGACTTTGGTAGTCCGGGTGGAGTAGTAGCTCTATGACTGTTTTCCTTCTCCGCAGCTGAGACTTACTGGTCAGAGAGTGGAGTAGCCTGAGAATAGCTGGTCTGACTTTTAAAGACACATAGAGAAGGCAGTGAGAACCTTAGCTTTTTCTTTATCCTCAGTGATCATATTCCCAGCCTCATCCAGTAATGAATGGAGGTTCCCCCTGCTCCTCCTGTTACTGTTGATGTATTTGTAAAAGAGTTTCTTGTTCCCCCTCACCCCAGCAGTCAAGTTTCACCTGGGCTTTTGCCTTTCAAATTTTCTCTCTGCACATCTTAATAACTTCTTTGTACTCTTTCTGAGTTGCCCGTCCCTTCTTCCACAGGAGTTAGATTCTCTTTTTCTCCTGGAGCCTCAAGGAAAGCTCCCTGTTCATCCATGCCAGTCTTCTTCCCCACCGGCTCATTTTGCAGCTTAGGGGGACAGCCTGCCTCTGCACCTTTAAGACTTCCTTCTTGAAGAGCAGCCAGCTGTCCTGGACCCCTTTATCCTCCAAGGTTGAATCCCAGGGGACCCTGCACAATTCAGAGTCCACCCTCCGGAAGTCCAAGGTAGCAGTTTTGCTGTCCTACTCCTGGCTCCACCAAGAATCAAGAACTCTACCATTTCATGGTCACTCCATCCAAGACGGATTCTAGATTATAAAGAATTGTTTTTGCTGGAAGGATGCACTGCTTCATTCTTTTAATAAATGTGAACCTGTGTACTGCTGCAACAGATAGCAAGTGGTTTTCCAGTGTGCAGTCATAAGCTCTTGTAAATTCCTCCTGTTAGTATTGTCCTGTGAAGCATGTGATAACCAGGGTTTCTTCCCCTACAGTTCCTTCTGCTCATGTGCAGAAAAAAATTGTGTGAGGACTGTTCAGCATATTGTATATCATCGAATATTTAGTGCTTGGATAAAACATTTCCGTTTGCCTTTGAATTAGGAAGGCAGGCTGCAAATAGTGAAGAGTTTCATGTTTGTTATTTAATGAAATATGTGGGGGAGTTATACGTGTATTTATTTATTTATTAATTTTATGAAAGGGAGGGGTGGGTTGTCAGTTCCGTATCTGAGAAGAAGCTTCTGTTTGATGCACTTTTTCTTATGATACAGGTTTATATCGAAAAGCAAAAAGGAGAGATCCTAGGTGTAGTGATTGTGGAGTCTGGCTGGGGATCCATTTTGCCTACAGTTATCATAGCCAATATGATGCATGGGGGACCAGCAGAGAAGTCTGGAAAGCTGAATATAGGAGACCAGATCATGTCAATCAACGGGACCAGTCTGGTTGGCTTACCTCTCTCAACATGTCAGAGCATTATAAAGGTATGGAGAATGTTTCTGGAAGTTTTCAAAAGGTTACATAGTAGGAAAGCAGAAAATATAGAACTGTAAGTGTTAATTCTTCTTGAGTATTTGTATAGCACTTTCCATTTGGTGATCTACAAAGTGGAATGCAAATTCTGCTCCACCAATTTCATGACTCTCAGGAAGTGATCTGTGACATACGTAACTTAACACCAGAACTTAACATCATCAGAACATTTTGCTGGAAAAGTAGCTGCTGCCAGATGCCTGTCTAAAAGCTGTTAACATTTTGTGTGACAAATGGAGAAACAGTTGCCTGATATTGTTATAAGCTGTACTAACTGTTTTATTGCCTTCCAGTGTCTGGCTGAAGTGGAGCTGAGGCTTTTTGTTTGTTCTGTCTTTAAGTATTTTTAAATTTGAATTAAAGGAACATGTTTATCCTCTGTAGAAACTCCGCCTGGATAAAAAGTTTGACATGAGCAAGCAATGAGCTCTTGCAGCTTGGGAGATCATTCAGCCTGGAGAAGAGAAGACTTCAGGGAGACCTCATTGCTGCTTTCAGATACTTAAAGGGAGCTTATAAATAGGAGGGTGACCAATATTTTTGCATGGTCTTATAGTGGTAAGATAAGAGAGAGGGTTTTAGACTAAAACGGAGGAGATTTAGATTAGACATTAGCGGGACGTTCTTTAGTCAGTGCAGTGATGCACTGGCACAGGTTGCCCAGAGATGCTGTGGATGCCCCATCCCTGGAGGTACATAAGTCCAAGCTGGATGGAGCTCTGGGCAACCTGATCTAGTGGGAGGTGTCCCTGCCATAGCATGGGCGTTGGAACTACACTTCCCATTCTGGTTGCCAAAAACATGAATGCTGTGCTGTAGTGAGAAATAGATGCACAGATTTCTGAGCCAGCCATTTTAGATCTGCAAGTGAAAATGAAAGCCTGGAAGTGTTGCATAAAAAAAAAAAAAAAAAAAAAACAAGCCAAAATGAAAATTAAAAAAAAAAAAAAAAAAAAAAAGAAGAAGACAGAAGCAGTCTTGTATTTGTGAAGTACAGAAAAACAGAGTCATGTTACTTACCTCTCATAAGGCTTCTGTGGAGCTAAGTCAGCTACAGATTCAGGCTTTTCGTGGAAGCCATACTTGTTTCCTAACCTACATTAGTTTTTCTAAAACTGTGATGACTTTTGCTTCTTTGATTCCGACCCTTTTCAGGTGGAGTTTCATTTTGATGAAGCTCATTTGTACTTTCTCAAAAGAGAAACAGCCAGCTTATCTTCTCTTATTCTCTTATGATAGCTGGTACTTAACAGTTGTACTCATAAAAAACTGCTACCCATTTATTTTGTCTTCCTAAAGAAAATAAAAGTCTGTGGGTTTTCATGTCTTCATAACCATTCGTCTGGAGCTGTTCATATAGCACTTCTTGTGTCAAGTATATAAACTACTGAATGATCTAAGCACGCATTTAAATGTAGTAGAAAAATCTCAGGATTTCAGATTTAGTTAGCACACTAAGGACTCCTGTGAAAATATGAATATCATGTGGATTTGAAGAATGTTTTGCGAGCTCTTCAGTAAGATAATTTTAGTATTATAGATGTAAGCTCTGCTATTAATCATCCTTAAACCAATTACAGAATGACAGAGCTGGGGAGAAGCTGCTGGTGGTTATTCCCTGATTGTATTAATGTATCTGTCTCTTTTTCAAAAGCCTCTGGTACTGTCTATTATCAGAAACAGACCCAGGAACTGCAGAAGGAGATAAATTGGTCAAGTTATGCATCTGTTTTTTTCTCATCAGCATTTATCACCGTTTTGCGTAGTACTAGGAATTAGTCATTTTAAAAATAAACATGTTTTGTAAAGTTAGTAACTATTATTTGTTGGCAACCACATTCGTTCTTTTTGAAGGAACAGGTGTAAATAACTTGTGCATACCTCAGGGAAACTAGGAGAGCATTCATATCAACTCTGTTGAAGGCGTGTAACCTGAATGAACTCATGTGTCTGAAGTTAGGTACCTGAATTCCTCGTAGAAATCATCATCTCTGTGTGATTCCTACCCTTATGAGTTTAGAATCATAGAATCAGGCAGAGGGAGAAGCCCATCAGACTAAGCGCGATACCTACAGCTTAGTACATGTTAAGCAGCTCCTGTCTTCTACTCTGTATTTGTTTGGGAGGCCCTTGAGCACATACAGCGTGCAGATAAACCCAGGGAGGAGTTGGACACTGTCATGGAAGAATTGGAGTTGGAATGTTCTTTCTGCAGAGAGTGGAGCAAAGGCAGTTCCCATAATCGTGTGCAGACCTAGAGTTCATACAGTCATTCCCTTGAAGCCTCCTGAATAATGAGCCAGGCTGAGCTCAAGATTGTGTTGAAGTGAGGCCAGCTGTTGCCCATGCGCTGACTGCATCCAGACAGTGTAAGGCATTGGCAAGAAAAAAGATGTAAAGCAGTTCACCCTGGATGCTAGTCTGATTATTCAGGTCACTGCTGAATTCAGGGTTCCGCTTAACACAGTCACCAACAGTAAACTGGATAGAGAAACTTCACTGTTCTACCTTGGCTACAGTGGAAATTATTTTTCAGACTTAACCTTCCGTTAATGCCAGGTGCCCCTTAGTTGCAGTGGGACCCAGATTTTAGCAGTACATATAAAAGGAATTCAGAAATAGATACTGGGATTGGTATGTGTTGTGTAAGAGAAGGTGGAAGCTACTGTATTCTTTATGAAGCTTTTCTTTGTTGATACGGATTTATTTATATATTGAAGGCTACTTTCTTTGTGTGAATGAAACTTTTAAGAGTAGAAAAACATGTATCTGCTTCTGTGTTGGAAAGAAGATCTTGACAGAGATGCGAGCACTTGAAATTGTGTAGAGTGTCAGATTGCAGCTACCTGCTTTTCAGCGTTTTAGTTTTCGTGGGGCTGTACAACCACACCCCTGGTTCTCTGTGGCTTGCAGGCACCTTGGTTCAAAGTAGGGTCTACTAGAGAAGATTCCTTAGGGATGTTTATACTGGGGTTTAAATAACTCTGGGGATCGGACAAGCCAGTCTAGGCAACCTGTTGTTTTAGTGTTTCACCACCGTCACAGAAAAAAAGAAAATCCTCTTTCATTTTTCTCCTAATATCAAGGAGTTCATGATGAATGTGTTATACCAAGAAGGAAGGAGGAATAGGGGTAGAGACTTCCAGAATCCCGCTGGGGAAACCAATTATTTGTTACTATCTTAGCTACGTATTTGGAATTTTGTTTCCCAGCTAAGGGTGGCTTTTTTGGTGTGCTTGATACACCAGTTTCTTGTTCTTCTGATACGTTGTGTTATGAGATGAAGAAATTGCCAATAGGAAGCTACATTCCTTAGAACAGCTGTTTCAGCTTCCTAACAAGAAACATTTAATATTATGTTGCTGATTTCACTGAATATTTGCTTGTTTATTTCTGGTACTCAGTGACCCAGTTCTCTACAGTGCACGCAGAGAGCTCTTTATTCAGGGCTGTTCCCGACTGAGAATGTCAACACGTTTTTACCCCCAAGTGCTCCTGTTAAATATTTCACTGTCTCTGCCACTTTTCATGATGATTTATTTTTGCAGGGTTTGAAAAACCAAGCTCGGGTTAAACTGAACATAGTCAGGTGTCCTCCAGTGACCACTGTTTTGATCAGGAGACCGGACCTCAGATATCAGTTGGGCTTCAGTGTGCAAAATGGGATTGTAAGTAGCTTTCAGACTCCCTGGTGAAACATATGTGATAGTGTGGGAAGAGGGAAACTGCCCTTTTCTCCTTCACAGCACATAGGATGTTGCTCACATATTGAGTCTGAAGATGTAAACGTTTAGTTAATCAGAGTTATTTTTGTCTTTGACTCTGCTTAATCCACAACTTCAGAGTTAGGGGAAGCAGAAAGGCTCTCATAAGAAAAAAAAATCTGTATCTCAGGCTGTTTTCAGTCTGCCTCATTTCTGTCTCTGCCCAAGACATTGCACATTCTCAAAAGAAAAAGACTGTTTTTCATACTCTTTTGCAGCAAGGCATCTGCTTCCTTAACATCGCTAAACTGTGGTCCTTCATACACTTTTAAATTCCCAGACTATAGCACATCTGACATGCAACACAAATAGCCTTTTCTGACTTTTATTTGTGGAGGAGAATATACAGCAGCTGACAGAATTATTTTGAATCGGTGATAAATTACGTTTT
This sequence comes from Callipepla californica brunnescens, assembly GCA_023055505.1. Taxonomy (NCBI): domain Eukaryota; kingdom Metazoa; phylum Chordata; class Aves; order Galliformes; family Odontophoridae; genus Callipepla; species Callipepla californica. Next base: position 11,613,966 of record JALIRH010000023.1, on the reverse strand, counting down.
AGAATTTGTTGCAAGCCTGTATTGAATTACAATTCACAGGCGAAAAGGGGCAACTCAGAGCCTCTCTTCCATACCTAGGCACTGATAAATTTTTCCCTTCCAGATTTGCAGCCTGATGAGAGGTGGTATAGCAGAGCGAGGAGGTGTGCGTGTTGGCCATCGCATCATTGAAATCAACGGACAGAGTGTGGTAGCAACACCCCATGAGAAAATTGTTCACATTCTCTCAAACGCTGTCGGTGAGGTAAGAGCAGTGCGGCCAGGCAGCAGTGTGTTTCATCACTGTTACCTCTTTTAGGCTGTTGCTACTGAAATATGAGCAGTGGAAGGGAGGGTAAGGATAATCCACCATTTCTTGTTGTTAATGTGCCTGTAGTCCTTATATGTGTTAGATGAACTGTAAGGAGAGCATATCAAGTGTCCGCAACTTTAGGTGGTCAGCTGATGCTAATCACAGTGCTTCATAAAATCACTACCTGCTGTACTCAGTAAGGGTGCAGAAGTTCTCAGACTTTACTTTTCCCTTCTGTCCTGTATGACCTTAGGTCCTTTACCAAAGTAGCATGCACATTAGGAACATTGAGTAACTTGTCTTATTTCCTCTAGATTCATATGAAGACTATGCCAGCTGCCATGTACAGACTGCTGACTGCACAAGAGCAACCGGTTTACATCTAAAGCTGACACCTCACCACCACAATGTGCATGGAGGATGTTTTTCCTCAATAGTGCTTGTCACTCTAGTGCTGCATTTATGTGTCTGTGGAGACGTTTCTTTCTTTCTCTCACTCACTTCTGTCTCTCTCTCCTCCCTTCTCCCTACCATTTTCCTGTATTTAGGGAAGGGGCAAACTATATCTGTAGGACTGTTTTGATTGCATCTCTTTTCAGGTGGAACTAAATGCAGTTCCACATCCAAAACAGGAAAATAACAGCAGCATTCTTCACAGAAAAAGAGTGGCTCTGATTTGTTTGATCAGTTCCAATAACTAGGATTTTTTGTGATTGTAATTTGACAAATTAAATAAGCTAGATGTTGCTAAATGGCAGATGTCATTACGAGACAGGCAGAAGAGTAGGAAGCAAAGTGCTCTCTTAGACATCCTGCATGTGACTTTGGTTTTCTTCCCTTTTTCCATAGGCGCTGAAACTCTGTTTATAAAGGTTTACATCTGTAGGAAAATACAGTGCCAGGGATATTTCTGCCCTCCAGAAGAACGAGTAAATGCTGCTGTGGTAAAATGGACTGTCCAAATACACACTTCTAAATTACTCCCCCATCAGCAGTTTGTCATGACTCTAGGAGTCCAAGAAGTTCTCTCTGAGATGCCTAAACATGTTACAGTTCCATTACTTATACCAAGTAACTGGAGAGGCGTTTTTTTTTTTTTACAGCTGCCTTCCCCTCTCTGCCCCCAGGTTTCCAACTCTTTCTTTTGTTCTACTTTGTTTTTAAACGTAATGTGTCTTTTATAGTCCCTTACCTGTTTTAGATGTTAAAGGAATAGGGGGGCGGGGGGGAAGATCTTTAAATATCTACAAGAGAAATAGTGAGGGGCTTTCCTGAATAGCTACACTTTTTCTAGGCTCTTATTTCTGCATTCAGTGCGCACAGCAATGTGTGCCAGTGTATATAGATGTTTTTAAAATCGTGCTTGCTATTTATGAAGTTTGAATATAAGAGATCTGCATACTATTCCAAGTAATTTTGTTCTCTGAGCCAATTTTAACATCTATTTTTGTCCAAAGACTTGTCTAATTTTATTGACTTTCTCTTTAGTTCATGACATAGATAATAATCGGAGCGGTAAAGTGGGGATAAACATATTTATTTTAAGTTAAGTTGTGATATATTTTTTTTTCCATTCGTATGGCACCTTTAGGATATATATGTGTACTATATGCACTTGTATGAAGATATATTGTAGGGATGTATGAAATATAGGATTTGAGTGGCCTGTAACTTGCATGCTAGAGATAAAAGGGGGGAAATGGGTTGGGTTGCTTTGTCGTCGTCGTCGTTTTTTTTTTAAATAATAATAAATAAAAGCAGTGGCTTTTCTTCCTAGTGATAGGAAGATTTTCCATTGTTTGTAGTTACTTTTACCAGGGCTGTATACTGGTGTTTACACTGAAATTGTACCATGCATTTAGTCCAGGCTAATCAGCTGGTTTTCTTTTAAGGAAATGGTTTTTTTGCTATGTCTTAGTGTGGTAGAAAGGCTCGGTGAGGTGAAGACAAGGGCAGGTCGCACACATGGACACGTCTGTTCTGTTTTGAATGTGTTCTCGTGGTCATAGTCACCTGTTTCCCAGTGAGTGTGCAGTGGACTGTGCAAAAGAAGCATTATTTGCAGTCAGGTCACCTTGGAATGTCTCCGGGAAGGGATGGGAGTGGGTCTGTGCGTGTGTGCATAGGCACACCTGGTGTGCGCGCTGCTGGGAGCCGTGGAGTACAGACTCCGTGCTCAGTTTTGGCTTTTAGAAATCACAGACATCCGTGGGCTGATCAGAGGTAGAAAACAAAACTGGCTGTTTCAGTGGGCAGTAAATACTTAAGGAAGGTAATGGAGTGCTGCATAAATGGGTATCACCAGAGAAAGTGTTTCAGTGTTGAGGCTGATGTACAGTGACTTTACTGCAGTTCCCACTGTCATATAGCTTAGTCCTATTCTCTGGGATAACAGACTGCACAAGACATGCACTGACTGCCGTGTTGGTGCTCCAGTTGACGCTTACCTCTGCTACCAGGCTGATGCACCTAGGGAACGGATGGCTTGTGGCTATCTTGTTTACCTGTAAACATCTGGCTTATGGTGATCATTTGAATTTTTTTTCAGAACTTTCCATATATATAGTAACATATGTAAATACAATATATATCTGTGTACAATTCAGAGGATTATATACAGTGCAGCCTTCCCGTAAGTGGCCTGAGGAAGCTCAGTGAACTCTCAAAGACACAAATACCGTGCTCCTGGGTCCTGCTGTGTTTACACTCAGCATTGCTTGTTTCTGTGCTTCTGTACCGCTCCTGTGGCGGGGTCCTTACCTGACTTCACTGCAAAACGATGAAGACCTGAAAGTACAGAGGGATGAAGCAACTGCTTTCTGAAAGTCTCACATCCAAAATTCTGCCGAGTTCTTGGCACTCGAGCGCTTTCATGGTATTCAGTACATAGGCACTTAACATTAAGCAAGTGAGTGCTTGTAGGATCAGAGTCTAGCAAAAGATACATCCTTACAGTAGCAGTGTGTGTGTGAGGTTTCTGAACTGGCAGGTCCGTGGTTGGTACCTGTCCTACAGCAATCCTGTCAGAAATGTGGAGGGAAGGAGTTTCAGAAAACACACTCAGAGCAGAAAGCTGGCAGTTCTCTGGACTGTTGTGGCAGTTTGTCAGATGACATGAATTGTTAGCAGGTATGATGGAACAAACTGCTGCTTTACATTCCTTCTTCAGTGACAGACCTGAATTTGATCTCTTTTCTCGCTGCTTTGTGCAGTCTAGTTAACTCTTTCTTCAGTGTTTACATTGAGGGTGAAACATCCCTGCTGTTTTTTTATTGGCAAGTTTCTCACGTTTGTTTTGAACCTGGCTCAAATTGGGGATTCCGAGTTTGCTTGTTTTCCTTGTTTTTTTAAATAAAATACATTTCTGAAGACAGCAATGTGGTTGAGATATCTTGTACATATTTAGCGCAGTACCTAGGCTATGAAGTTATATTATTGTTCTGTAAAGAGGGTGAATAGAAATTATTGTAAAGCGTTGGGAAAAGTATAGTATTGTATTTGTAACAATATTGTTCTTTGTAAACATTTAATGATCTCTCTATATAAATATAAATATATATATAAATCTATGTGAGCCTGGAATGTTGATACTGCACATCTACTGAATGTAATTCCTCTGATGTTTTTTTGCCACAGGTTTATGACCTCTGTAATGAAGCTGCAGTGGTTTGATTTGGGGTGGGGGGAGGGGGCAGAAGAGGAGTGATTTTATTTGGGGTGGTTGGGGTGGGGGGGCCCTGGCCAGCTGTTCTGTTGTGATGTATGTACTGTGCTACATTCCTTTATTTAACAGAGCACTAATGTCTGTAAGATTTGCAACAATAAAATACAAAACAAAAATACCTCAGACAAGGCTGAGAGTTTGCTCATGCTAATTTTAGGGGCTGGCTTGACAATGCTGAGCGCATGAGTGCTTGGAAGGTAACTGAGATTCTTTTTAGTTACTGAGTTTGGAGTAATAGTGCGCGTATTCTGCAGGTGTGAACCAATACTGTCAGTTTTGTTTTTAGAGCAGCATTATTTTCGGTTAATAAATGACACTAGTGCTTCTAAACAAAACTGATTTCTTACCTAACATTGCATCACGGTCTTTGCCATATGAGTTGTCGCTATGTTTGAGCCTTCTACCAGGAGGTTATTTCAAGATGCCTTTTATATCACAGAAGTATCACTCCAGCGTCTGAATAACTGAATCCAGGGAGAGGGGGGAGCTCACGAACAAGATTTTACTAAACATTCTTTTTGCTTATTGCAGTTTCTGAAACCACTGTTCTTTCTGCTCAGGTCACAGGCCAGTTAGTTACATCAGCACTGCACAGCTTGGATTCCCAAGCCCTCGGGGTGATAGGATCATCAGCACTACCCTCGTTCTTCATAGTGTTTGTCACAGTCATGGTGCATGAGGAAAACTGCTGACTTGGGGACCGGGATGTTGATGAGATTGACCTACTCAAATTAGAAGATGATTGATATATAACAGTATTTAACAGATGTGCTTCTGTATACAGGGATTATCCCTGTATCTGCATGCTGACCTTTTTTTTTTTTTTTTTTTTTTTTGAGGGAAGGCAGCAGCAATTCCTAGGAAGCAAAAGAAACCCAACAGTTGTTAGGAGAGGTGGTTCACGGACCCCAGTGCATAGCAAATAACTGCAGCACACAGATTAATGGAGCTGTGGGTATTGCTTAAAGAGGTTGGCTGCTGCTGTACCCATAAAACAACCTAGATGCGACCTTCTCTGCTTTCTCCGTGTGCTTTTGGATATTCTCATTTTCTCTGCCTCTAGCCTGGCATGAATGCTCCCCTGAAGTCCCCACACCTCAGCATTCCAGACTTCAGTTTGCAGCACGGAAACCTGGTGATTATTTTATGTTTGCTTGTACTCCAGCTCAGCCAAACAATGCATCGGTGGCTTTTGCTTTCACAGGAGCAGTTTGGGTGATGCAGGTAACAAAAAAAAAGGGCATTTTACGTGTAGCACCTGAGGTAAATACTAACATTCTTGTGATGTCTTCTTTCTTCTACAAGACAAAACCTCTCAGCTGTTACTTTCTTTGCTCCCAATTCTGAGTGCAAAATGTACCGATATGACAGTGCATTTCCTTTACCAGGCCACAATGAAATGAGTCAGGTGTAGAGATGAGCATTTTATTTTACTCATCTTTCATAAGTGAAACTGCAGTTTCCCCTTCTGAAAGAGCTTAATTAAAACTCATTGTAGAGCTTTTTGGTTTTCAGTACGAGAGCTGCTTAGTAATTGTTCAATGAAGCTTTATCATTAAAATAGCAGCAGGAGTCATCCTACAGAGACATAGAAGGCTGCAATTAGCCTTGCATGTCAGAACTGTGTGCCTGATCCCAGCCTCTGGAAGTACTTAGTGTATTCCCAGTTAGCAGCATAGATACAGAACAGAGCTTGACAAACTACCTGCAGCCAACAGCTTGAGCCAAATGGCTTATATATATATATATATATATATATATATATATATATATATTACCTAGAGACTGTAAACTCGTGGGTCACCATTGCCTAGTGGTTAGGGTTGACAAAATAATACTAAGTAATCCCCCTGCACATCTGCAGAAAATTTGAGGTGGCTGTATAAATGCTTTCAACATGGATGGCAGTTGATGTTAGCAGAGGTGTTTTTTGTGTTAAGGTGGGACAAGCCAGCTAAAAATCAATACAACTACAGTAGTATACACCAGGTCAACATAGGCTTCAGCTCAGGCACTGTTCGTCCATGAGATATAAAGTGCATGCATGAATTAACTGTGCTTGCCTGAGTGCAGATGAGCCAAGGCAGAGCCCTTCTGCCATAACTCTTGTAAATTGAGTAAAAAAGCCAACCCTGTTCTGAGTGGCAGTACACTACAGCGGTGCAACAGAGCAGCAGCATGTCAGTCACAGAGACACTAGCTGCACCTGGACAGCCTAATTTGAAGGACTGCTTGCAATCTGCTTTAAAGGGTTTGTAGAATGAGCTTCCCATTGGGAGTCTGAACATGAGGGTATAAAAGACGGATTAGCAACACAACCGTCAGTACTTGGCAGAGACTGTTGTCTTGTGCAGCGTGTATGCCTGACAGAGATGCTATACTGGAGAACAGAAACCAACTCAAAGTACAGTTTCCCTGACGACTCCAATAAGACTGTGAGGCCGTTCGTGTTCTGTCCTCTGGGTCCTCCTCTCTGCTGGCTGATCTCCACCTGTAGTGAAGGTGCTCAGGTCACCGCAGCTTTCCAGGTGCAGCAGTCCAGGCTGCCGTCTGAAAGGTAACACGTGGGCCCTCAGACCCACATCTTGCTGGGCAGGCGCCATCACCTTTAACAAGCAAGCACAGATAAAATTTGTTTTCAACCTCTTGTTCCATTAAAACTATTTCTCAGCCAAGCAACAAGAACCTAGCTGTAGCATTACTCATTTTCTAAACGAGTACGTATTTGAGAGTAAAGCTGATATTTGCCTGAGAATTGATGTCCTGTAGAGAAAAGGGGTGAGTGCTGTTGTTCTTCAGCTTCTCATTTTCTTGGTGAAAGCTGCACAAATTAGTCCACCCCAAACCATGTAATGCCAGGTATTGTTTAAAGGAATGTCTTATTCCTGCAGAAGCCACTGAACTAACAAGCTGTGGGCCGGTGTGAAAACCAGAATTCTCATAGGTGTCTTTCAGCAGTTCTTGTCAAATTTGTAGAGGGTTCTGCCGTTGGAAATCCCACTACTTCCACGGCCTAAATTAATTTTTTAATGTGTTCTGCATGACTATTTAAACCAAAGACTGTGTGTACAGTCTTCTGATCTACCCTTCTTTGTCAGCCACAGGGCCAGAACATCCCACATGTCACTGCCTCCTATGCATTCCCTATACTAAGCTGAAATAAAGCTTTGGTGCATTAAACAGAGTTGCCAAACCAAGGCCAGCCTACAAATGTAAGTAATGCAACTACCTGCTCAAGGAAGGTAGCACTGGTGATAGCTTCTGCCATATGTTGCTCATCTGATTTTAAAACGCACTTGATATTTTCCACCAACTCGTGTATGTCAGGGGTCATGCTGCAGGAGGACTGCTCCAGAAACCGTGCCACGAGCAGCTTGGTGTCTATGTAAGACTTGTAGTCTATCAAAGACCGGGGTCTTGACCTCAAAGCTCTTGCTCTCAAACTGCTCCGCAGTGTGACACTGTTGAGCTGTGGTTTTATTTCAGTCTGAGTTGCAGCTTCACAGCTGAGCACTGGACCTGAAGACAAAGATCAACAAAGCAAACAATTTACGTGGTTCACATACTGTTCAACAAATATCCAGTGAGACTTCAATACTAATTCAAGGATCAGACACTGCACAGTTCAACCAAGTGAAACTTAACAGTCTGGCACAGTAAGTGTATTGTTCAAGGCTCTCCTCATTACTGTTTCTATTGACATTGCAGAGAGCACTTGTAAAATGAGAGTACACATGCCCTATAGCTGAGGGCACATCATGGGGACGAATGCTTCTGTGAATGCTGTTGTTTCCATTTTGTGTCCATCAGTTCCTTCTGCTTCTGTTCTGACTGATTAGAGCTGGAGTGGGCATCCAGCGTGAACGCTGACACGCAAAGTGGGCTAAACACAGATTGTGAGTTTTATGATCCTCCCTGGGCTTTCTCTAACTTTCTGCTATTAACAGAAGACTTCACAAAACACCTACATGTAATTGTTCCTCAAACTGGGAGATAGTAATACTGCAAAGCAGAAATTTCATGAAAAAAAAAAAGCCATTCAAAATGACCTTGCAAGGATTAAACAAGAACCCACCACCTTTGATCTAAGTAATACTAATTTTTGGCCCTGTTGAAACAATAGGAACACCCACAGGTTGTTCACATAGCTCTTCCAAGATGACGTTATTCCAAATAAAGCACCACCAGGAGCAGGTCCAAAATTTCCCAGCAAGAAGAACACAAGCTAACTTGAAGCAGCTTCTACTACTAAAGAGCTGCGTCTTCAGCTTACACATCCAATGAGAACAGGCCTAACCCCTTACACATCAGCACAAGCACTTCTGGCTGACAGCTTGCCTCTCCGGCAGAAACACACTGCTCTGCTTTCTCTGCTCTGAACAGGCACTGTGTCATTTAACTACTGCTTCAGCAGCAGATTCTCTGGGGTGCTGTGGTGGAAGCTGATAGGCAGAAAAGTGAAAACAGATGATGCAGCGGAGGCATGAACACGTTCCACAAAGTACTTAATCCAGTGTTCAAAACAAATGTTACAAACACTGCCCCATTTCCATTTTGTGCGCACCCATACACATCAGCAGCTATTACAGAGATTCCAACACGCTGTAGTAAAAACTGCAAGACTCTGGGCTACTGGATTTTAACTGTGCAGCCACACTAGCAGTTCTTCCACAGCAGCTGCAGACCCCTGCCTGCTGGAGGTGCAGTTCCTAGAGGTGAAAGCCCGCAGAGAAAGCAAAACTGAGGTGTTGGCACAGCACATGTGACAAAGCACAGACTGCTTGCTGTGATATAGGCACAGCTGGGAGACAAAAGCTGGTATCTGTAGGCAGTGGGTTCAGGGTGACAGCCCTCTCTGGCAAATGTCTTCCTAAGTGTTCATCATTTAAGCACGGACAGAGAAAGTCAAAGTCACCTTGTGGCAACTGGCAGTGTAGCACGGGGTCACTTTTGGACCGTTTCTGCAAGGGTCTGAAGGCTCTCTTGTGAACTTCTGCAGGTGTGGGGCTGGCAGCTGAAGGTGGAAGGCTTGCTCTGCTGGAAGACTTGGGAATTTCTTCACCTGAGTAATCAAGGACAGCAAAGGTGAAGGAAAGGTGTTAGAACAAAGCAGATCGTAGGGCATAATCATTTCAGATTATTACTGATGTTTTTCTTTTTGCTCCCCAAATAACTGCAGTGATTGGACACAAGCTTAGAGGTGCTTGTGCCTTCACTCACCAGAAACACTCATCTGAAGTCTGCTTGAACATTCACAAAAACCCATTCACCTTATCCAAATGGAGTAACAGCAAATATAGCGTTGCCTCACAGAAATCTCTGCTTAATTGGAGAGAAGGGTGGCTTCCCAGAGAGAAAGCTAAACCTCACAGTGCCTAGAATTCTCCTGCATGCGAGCAGAAGTACCAAGACAAAACAGAATCCAGCCACAGAGGTCAGTCACTGCTTGCAGTTACACAGTTCATGAATCAAAGACCTTGATTTCTGACAGTGAATGAAGCACTTGGAAAAATTAGGTTTCGCTGAGGATAGCACCTTTTCTTCTACAGAAATGTGATCTAGAGTCTCCTAAAAAGAAGACAGGGGCACAGCCTGGAAAGCCAAGAAGCAGGACCTAGCAACAAACTATGGCAGATGAAGAGCCAGGTGGATTGAAGAACCCATTGCCAGTGTAAACTCTAACTGTAGAGGAACTGTGCTAGCAGTCACTTATTACAACACAGTGGTCATGGTGTTCTGGTGAAGGTTTTTTTGTTTGTTTTTGGTGTTTTGTGTTTGTTTGTTTGTTTTTTAATACTATACAGAAGACTAAACTGATCTCATGGCCTTAATGAAAATCCATATTAACATTAGAGGTGCTAAGAGGAGTAAATTGGCTTAAAGCTGAGTTGTGTACTGAAATACCCAGTTTGCTATGACAAAGGGCAGCTGCCGAGCATCCTCAGCCTCATGAAGTAGTCTTTCTATTATGACTGACTGGGAAACTGCTATTTGGCTTGGCAGGGTCCCTCCTGAAGCTGGAATGCACTTAGCTAACATGCAGCCTTCATTTCCAGTGGGAGCTACACCTTGCCCACCCTCCCCAGTGGTGGCATCCAACACAAACGGCTGGCACAGCAGACTGCCAGCGTAAGCCATGACTTCACTTTTTATTTATAGACTGTTACTCGACATCAGCTGAGACAGCGAGTGGAGTTCCTCTGCCCTGGCTGCAGCATGGCTCTTTGCTCTGCCCCTCCCTGCCCCAGGGCACCCGCACTGTGCCAGCCATGCTCTGGACTCCTCAGGGCAGATGCTCTGCCTGGAAGCACTGCCAACCATTCTCAGGGCAGCAGTGCTATTCTGGCCATGGTCCAGAGCACAGCACCCTTCAGGCTGCTATGAAGAAAATGAACCAGTACAGACCTGGTACACACCCACTGATTATATTCATAAAGGGGGAGACACTGCTCAGTTTATTTTCTTTTCTTCAGTTCACTGCCCCTGCAAAATTGAGGCACACAGAAGAAATAGGGCTCATTATTTCTACCAGGAGCAGATCCGAAATTTCCCAGCAAGAAGAGCACAAGCTAACTTGAAGCAGCTTCCACTACTCAAGCAGCTGCGTCTTCAGCTTACACATCCAATGAGAACAGGCCTAACCCCTTACACATCGGCACAAGCACTTCTGGCTGACAGCTTGCCTCTCCAGCTGAAACATGGTGCTTTCTCTGCTCTGAATAGGTGCTGTGTCATTTAACATCTTGCACCTCAAACAGTGCCTTATCATGGCTCTTTTTTTTTTCTTTTCATAAACTTTACTGACTCTCCTTCACAGCAAGTTGCCTCTCCTATAATTTTCCTGTTCTTGCAGATTTAAGCAGGAACTGTGCAGTCTCATGTTTGCTATCCTGTATCATCTTGTATATCCTGTAATTTCTAAGAGCCCAGAGAAAGAAAACAATCACTTTGTCTACAAGAAGGCCTACAGAACCAAGCTTTGTGCTACCAATTATGTGAATTTCTTTCTGGCCATCACAACTGATAAAATTCCAGAAGCATGTGTCGATTTTCAGCAGTTTCAGTTAGACTGCTGGATTGTAAGGGAAGCCAGAAAGAGCTGTTGTTCAATTAAAGCGCGGTTTTATGGAAATACAGAAAATAAATTCTAAACCTTTTCTTTTTCATCTGCCGATTTCCTGGGGAAACTACAGAAAAACCTTGGTGTGAAGCTAAATGGTTTCAATTGTCCATAGTACACAGTGGCAGGAGAAAAAAAAGTTTTAAGTGTCTTTTTTCTCAATGTTCTTGTGGTGCAATCGTTGTGCAGATAAAATAAACAGCCATTTGTTGCACTAAAGACAACCTGTACAGCAGTGGCAACTTAAAATGAAAGGTAAAATTGATTTTTACCAGGCCTGCAGTGGAAAAGCTGCCTGTTGCTTACCTGGGAGCCAGCAGTATTTTAAGAGCAATTGCACACAGCAACAAATAGAAAACCTAGGCTGAGAATAGCTTGGAGCTGAAACAGTGCTGAACAAAGCTTGACATAGCATCCACTTGTGGTGCAGCCACAGTGGTAAGGCAGGAGAGGCTGAACGTCCCCATCAGTATCCCATTATGAGTGGATGCTGTGTGAGGGCCAGGCAGATGAATCAAAGGTGTGGCACTGAATTCCTCCATACCCACTGACATGCATCAACACCTGCTGAACGTCTCTGGATCCCAACCTGCAGATGTGAGCACAGTGAGGTGGGGGGTGGTGTGTTTCAGCAGTGGTGACAGCAACAGTGGGAGACCTCTGCTGGTGCAGATTGCTATGAGCGTGGCATGCAGGCTCTTGTTCAGTACTGGTGGAAATGCACAGCTAATGGTGGTGACTACACTGAAAAAAGATAGTATTTTGTAGGTGAGAATGTGCTCTATCAAATAGCTTTATTGTGCTCTTTCTAGCTATTATAATTGCCACGGAAATAAATGGAGGCATTACTTTAGGAGCAACTGGAATAATCTCTCTTTTTGTCATTTGCTGTTAATGCAGTTTTCTTGTACTTCAAGAGTCAATCCGTTCCTGCTGCCCAATCATAATTCTGCATCCCTGGCTTTCAGAGAAATGATAATGCTATATGAAACCATTTTGTGGGCAGAACTCTTCTTACCTTGAGAGGCCTGCCTGCCACTGGTGTCTGCTGAATCAGCAGTGACTTCCTCACCTGCCCCTTGCAGTGCACTTTCCTGGAATAAAACAGAAAAGCTGAAGGACAGAAACCAGCACCATTTTTTTCCAGTACTTTTCAAGAACTGCAACGTTCACCTCAGAGAATGAGCTGTACAGTGAATGTAACTGCACAGTGAATATGTTACAATGGGTTTCACTTCACTGTAAAACAGGTGAATTTCTGAAATCAGTTTTTAGCATCCAGTTCTGACAATTTCATCCTGCTGAGTAGTCTCAGTGGTAAAAAATAACAGATCTATCTGTATTCACAACAGCAGTGAGAAGGGGTCAGTGAATATGGTACAGATTATGATGTAGGCCCACATGGAGGTGTACAGTCACAGAACAAAACCAAAGCAGTGTGACAGCCCCCTAGGATATTGCTCTGCTGCGTATCCTGCTCCTTCCTCCATCCTCGGGTAGTTTTCCCCCACGACACCCAACTGGGAAAAAGCTTTCAAGGTGAGCTGCTAGTCTTACTCTTACTGCAGACAGACATGACATTTGGAGACCTCTGCAAACCACACCTGCTCACAGCCGATCTGATTCACCACAGCTTCGTAAGGAGGAGGTGGGTCCAGGGGGCAGAACACTTCAATGCCTTTAATCCTTGCTCCATAAATGTGAGGCAGTGGAATCACATCAGAGCCCAGCATCCTGGAATACACAACACAACACAGAGCCATTGGCACGGCATCCCCGCAGCAGGGAAGCAGCTCTGCCAGCACTCTGCACCTGCTCCAACTCGGGCTCTCAGTCACAACCCCTCAACACCTCCCGGAGCCACCAGGCCCCCCATGGCAGGAGGAAATGGCTGCTGAGAAAGTGCCCCTGCAGTGCAGCCACCAGGACTTCACATTCCCTCAGGCAGAAGCACGGCAGAGCCCGCTGCAAGTGCAGCTTAGCAGGGACCCAGGCTTAACTCACAGATCCAAATACGGGTGGCTGTTCAAAACATCGTGACCCAGCTCTGATTGTCATGAACTATTAAATTCCTAATTATAGCTGAAATTCAAGATACTTCTCGTCTCATGTTACGTGTTTAGATGCAGCTGCACAGGAAGAGGCTAAAGGCTATTTCTGCGGTGATGCTTGGCTGAGGATATTACAGGCGATCAGTTCACAAAGGCAAATAACACGAGGCAAACAAACCTCATGGTAACTGTTACTTCTCAGCTTTCACTAAAGAAGTCTCAAATACAGCTCAAATCCTTTTCCTGCATCATTCTCCTCTTAGAAGGCAGCTCGCAAAGGGAAGAATTCAGAGCACCCTTTGGCACTGGGCCAGTGTGGTGGTGGACTTACTGCCAAGGGGAGTTTGCCTGCACAGCCTTCAGAGAAGCCTTTGTACCTGGCTGCCTAGGATTGTCTCTCCTTTTCCTTGCATTTTAAGATACTGACTTGACCCTGAAACAGAGACCACAAGCAACCAGGCATTTTATTATCTAAATCTTTTTCTGCCTTCCAGCCATCAGTGGAATGCATTCTGTCTACAGATACTGAACCAAAGAAAGTCCTTCCCCACGAGCCTAAGGCTTCCCCGGACACAAAGGGAATAAGAACAGCTATGAGAAGGATCCTCACGTCACAGTCTGAAGAGACAGAGAGTGAAAATGCCAATAAAAGGCTGCTTAGGCAGGAAAGGAATAAAACTTGGAAAGGAAGAGAACAAGAACAATAACAAAAAAGATTTTGTTAACCAGTCATGAATTTTTTAATTTAAAAAATGGGAGAAATACTTCAGCCACCTTCATCTGCCCCAAAAAGCTTCAAGATCATCAGAAGCTTTCCATCAGATGATATGAATGTTCCTCTGGCATTACATTTTTCAATTATTCTACATATGTGCTGAGCTTACAGCTGGTGCACCACGTAACCAAATAGATTTTGAACCTTACTTTGACTTTTGAAACACAATCTGGTCTACACAGCTTGAAAAACCAATGCTGCACAGAAAAAAATTATTGTGTTGTATCTCATTACAGAATATGCGGCTAGAAAAGTATTCCTTTAAGTGCCTTAGTATAAAAACTGTTTCCATAATATGTCACTCTATTCTTTGCTTCCCACTTTCCACTCTCTCTGCAGAGATCTACAGATTTAGGTTCAACACCCTTGCTGAAATGGTGACATGAGGACTTGGAAGTGGCATGGGAAAGAGAGCAGAGGCTGTCTCTGGGCACCCATGCAGACCACTCTGAGTTCAGGGCAGGGCCCATCTTTGCTGCATCCTGCCTTCCCACTCCATCCAGCAGCAGCACTCAGCTCTGGGCTCACAGAAACATGGCTCAACAGCAAGACCACACAGAGCCACTGAGAAATAAGTGGTGCAGGGCCAGTCTGAGAGCACATCAGGTCTGAGAACACAGCATGTGAGCAAACAGATTAGCACTTCAGCAAATGCTGCCAATCCCCAAATAACACATATTTTCAAGCCCCACTGCAGTAGACTTCTAGGCCTCCTGTGCATGGCAGGCGCCCAGCCCAGGCAGGCAGGTGATAGGCATCAGGGTGAAGAAGTGGCCAGACCACTCCTCAGCCACCCCACAGCCCATCCCAGGGTGAGACACAGCACCTGGCCTGCCAGAGGAGAAAAGGAAGCTGGTCTGCTGCTGTGACTTCTGCACCACCACCTAACTGGCCTCAGTGCATTCACACAAGCAGCCGTGTTTCACAAAGCTGACAACTGTGCTTGGATGTTATCAACAAGATTTAATGAAGTAACAAATGAGGCTGCTGTGTTATTCCAGACTACAAAAGGCTCAAATAAAGCCCAGCAGGCCCTGCTGTGCTGAAAACAGGCAAAGAGAAACGCTGCTGCACAAAAGATATACCATCAAGGCTGCTGTGTCCAGCAAGGACAACAGCCCCTGCCCAGGCCAGGAAGCTGTGACAAGCACGTTTCAATAGATGCCTCTGCTGCCTGAGAGCTGGCTGCACCAGCACCGCTCTGTTAAACAAACAAGCATGTTAGGTGCTGGAAGCAACAGTCCATTATCAATGGGTTTCAGTAAAGTCTGGAGTTCTAGATGGCTTTCTCAGTCTAAAACTGCTCTCATAGATTCATAGATTCATTAGGTTGGAAAGGACCTACAAGATCATCTAGTCCAACCATCCTCACATCACCATCCCTACCCACCAAGCTACTAAATCAAATCACATCACATTCTAGGTAATCTTGCAACAGAAACTGTGATTACCTCAGCAAGATCCATGAGGCCATGCATGCTGCTCCTAATGAAACAACGAAATAAACAAAATGGTCCTACACATAGCAAAATGCAGGAGTTCTAAATCTGTGATTCAGTCTGCTTGAGCATCAAGCTATTTTAGCCTATAAGTATTCAACCCACTTGAGTAATAAACTAACAAACAAAGCCAGCCCACCAGTTACTATGAAAAGCACGTAACTACTGCAAAACGAAGAGTTACAAAACCCACAAGCCCCCACTGAACTTCAAGAACTACTGAAACTGGTACATCCCAGTAAGAAAGAAAGAGCATCTGAGGCTTTACCTGCGACTCATTCGTGGCGTAAACGAATAAAACGTTGCAAAATACGAGGGTGGTGGCACAGGCGGGACAAAATCTTCAGGGTCCGAAATGTGACCTTGTTCTTCGATTTCTTCTGTAGAAATCTGAGATTCATCCTAATCAAATGCAACTTCTGTTAACAAAGCTTCCAGCTGAGATCTAACAAATTACTGAACTGTGTAATCTAGTAATACTGTTAGTATGACTGTTTATATCAGGCAGTGCCTTGCACTCACGTACTATGCAGGATCTTCTTGTTGCAAATATCTGTAAGTAACGCAGGGCAGCTGCTATCAAGCAAACTGTGGTGGTGAGAGCATTCAGGGCACAAAGAGCAAAGATAACTTTCTGAAGAAGATGAAGATTATGGAAATCAAAAGATTAAATCAAGATATTTGTAAATGTCAAAAGAAAGAAAAAACAAGCACAGAAAACACAAAGATGACCATGACAGTTACTTCTTAGTAACATATGTGATGCAGACTTCTGCATTCATGACCTCCAGGACTGTAAAAATTTGCTAACGCTTGTTTTGCCCTACAGTGTTTCCCTACAGAGAGATCCAGGAGGCTTTAATATGCTAAGATGTGATTTGAAGGCCTTCTATTCATCCAAGAATTACAACCTTCCTCTTTGCTTTTTCGTGGGAAATGTAAATGTCTGATAATCACCATTAAAGAAATGTTAAAGCTCTTTTATAGCTGAAGATGATGCAGCCTTGAAGTTGTATTTTAGTGGTTCGTAAGCTAAGAAGGGTTGAGGCTACTGAAAGACAGAGGCCTCTAAGCATCAGTGTAACCTTACAGCACCTTTACTGACGCAGTCTCATCTGAACTGAACTACAGCTTTCACTGTGCAAAGCACAGAAAGGACAAGAACTCTGTGCTGAATCACCATTAGTACACTGCTCACGACCCAGAGATAAGCAAAACAAAAAAAAAAAAACAAAAAAAAACAAACCCAAAACTTCTAATCAGCATTTAAGACCAGAAGATATCAGGATTTTTCCACAGTGAAATCATCACTTCAGCACTGTGTTTCACGCAAGTTCAGACTTCATCAAAGCAATCATTTTAAGTGGCAAACATAGGGTACCTTGAGAAGGAGGTGAACAGCACTGCATGACTTCACTGGGTAGAGTTTCAGTGCATTCTCTTTTTCTGTGCATTTAGTGGGATGAAATTCTTCACAGCAGAAACAAATCTTGTTTTCACCCACATCCACCTTTAAAGAAACAAATAAACCCATTTTTTTTAAGGTATTAGTTACTATACACAATTTTTAGCTGTATAATACAGAGACTGTGTGTATCTGGACTGGAATACATCTTATGAAACTAAATTTGTACAGTTCAGTATGCCAGCGATTAATGCACCGTAAAGCTCTATTACACGTATCTCTTACCTGTAAACAAAACACTTAAAAATAATTAAAGCTGCAGTGACTACTGACAAATTTTAGTATCCGACCTCCTGCAAGTGCATGGCAGCCTGGAAATTCTTTCTTGACTGACATGTAAGCCATGCTATGTTTGGAGCAGATACATCTTCTTTGATCCATGGGTATAAATGGAATGATATCCAAACTGTAGTTGCAATCCAGTCAAACCAGTATAGTTTTATCTGCATGCCACTGCTGTTCACAGCTTCCAAATTAACATTGTTATCTCAGTTTTCAAGTAGAAGTTTAATGTTTCTGTGCCTTGAGACAATTGTTTGTTTAGTTGTTCAGCTGTTCCACCTGCACAAACCACTGCACAGAATAATTAATGATTTCAGGAACATCTTTCAACTGTATTGTTAGCTGCTTCCAGCCACAGGGCACTTTGAAATTCCTGAAACGATTAACCACCTTGTCTCGAATAATGCTAACAGTTCTCCATGCTGCTTCCATACATTGATTTCAAGTGCTTACAATCTTGGACTCTCACTGCACGGGGCTAACCAACACATTAAGGAACCAAAGATAGCTTTCTGAGAAGCACTAAGTGAGGGAAAATTAACAGTCAAAGATCTTTCCATCAATCCTTAGAAGTTCTGTAACACACAATCCCCTTTAGTACCAACTGAATCGATATCGTTCAAGCTAAGTTACTCAACCCGTTCTTGTATGTAAAGAGACTTTATTCTGCTCCTTACAATGCCTGTTTCACAAAAACCTTTTGTATTATAGTGCAAATTGGACTTTCCTGCAGTAAAATTGTTCTGAGAATGCAATATGGTTTGATCTATCATATTTTTTTCTCTCATGGCTCTTACTGCAACGTGAGAAAAACTTTCACACATGAGCTAACGAGTTAGGACGTTTATCTTTCTCAAATGACTATAAGAATGAGCATAAATGATTTTGAAGTGGTTTTTACATTAAAGTCAGTGCATAGTGCTGGCAAGAGGAATTTTTTCAAGATATATTTGGGAACCCATTGCACAGAATCAGCTGCGTCTTCAGATATTGAAGACAGAAGCCAGCTATCAGAGAAGTCAAACAAAACCATTTCTGGGCCAAGCATGCTCTTTTAAAACCCCTCACAGCACACCCTCTGGGGGAATTTTACCTTTGGGAGATAAAAGGCTTATGAAGGCTCCAGACCTCCAAAAATCAAGCATGTATAAACACAGATAATAAAAATAGTGTTGTGGATTTCAGTGAGTTTGTTCCCAAACTGAACTGAATCCAGGCCTGACAGAGCAAGTTGCCTTTTTTAATCCCAACAAAGTACATTTTAATTGCCTGACATCCATTACTTGCATCTCAACAGTAGAACTTTCTGCAGACTCATGCAAACATGGCAGCTGATGTGGCATGCTGGGAAGAAATATGCACAAATCACTGTCTGCTCACCAGATCACATCTCGGTACACTGGACACAAACTGAGCGCCTTGACATCCCAGTATAAATCCAGCCAGGTTCAGCAGCACACAGATGACAGACAGCAGAACAAACAGGTTAACCTGAAATAGCAATGCAAAGTTAACAGTAGAGGAAACAGAATTAAGAAATCAATGCAAGGAACCTACAGTAATGTAAATCTCATTCCTAAACTGAAGATGGGAGTGAGTGTCTCCTCCTGAGCAAACCTCCAAACCTCACTCAGAATTCACCATACTGCTCAAACGTGTCCTACCTTAACCCAGAAGACTGTTATTCTGAACACCTTTATTATCTGTCTCTCACACCTTATTCTGTTTTAACTGTGCAGTAATAAAACTCATGCAAATACTGAAAAGTGAGATGCTTTCTGGAGCCCTCCAACAAACTCTTTTTCTGCTCCAGCCCACTTTAAAATGCTTGAAATGAACTTTGTAGGAACCAATTTTCTACAGTTCTCCAGAGTACTGTCTGAATCGTCCAGCTGTCCTGTAACAACCACCCCAATAGAACAGGGAAATGCACGTCAAAAATTGCAAAACATCTTAGAAGTTTTCAAAACTTCTGAGATCGACTATATACTGTAACTGTCCACTGAATTCACCTCTCAGCATGTAAGAAAAATGAAGAGCAACATCTCACAACAACACTGGTCCTGCACAGAGTTTTCAAATCTATACTGCAGCATAAAGGAAGAATATTTGTTAAAGTACAGTGAAGATGATTAAGCTTCAGCATCACGATTTTCTTTCCTCCTGGCTACCAAAATCTGAATATCAAAATCCATAAATCAGACCATATCTTCAGTTTTATAAAGTTCTTGGAAAAACAGCAATAGCAGGAATAACAACAGAATATCTGAAAAACTACAAGCAGAAGCACTGGATAAAATGAAGTCCTACCTTCATGTAAGCCCTTACAATCTGAGGACTGTGCTAACATGAGACTACATGGATCTGGATTTTAAATACAAGTCAGAACTTTTCCAATCATACCTGCAAAATTTTCCATACTTCAAGGGACAACAGTAGTTTAGAAACAAATAACTGATTAATATCCCAATATGTTCACATTTTAAGCGCTCAGTTCTATGAAACAAGTGCTTAGATTCCTTCGTATGAGAATGGACTGGCATTTTTAATTCAGCAATGACAAAACCTGCAGAAGAGGTGATCCTGATGAATACAGGCACAGTTCTGCTCTAAGTAGCTCTGCAGCAGATCCAGCAACAAGACGTTCCCAAACATGCACAAAAAGACAGCAACAGGATTCCAAGTAAATTTAGCTGATGTATCATGGTTAGCTACCTAGACATAAGGACTAAAATTAAATCAGAGCCACTCTACCAACTACATGGGAAAATAATCACTCCTGAACAGCTAAGAGCTGAAGAACATTACAATGCAAGCTCATTCTTTAACTTACATCTCACCATCTCATTACTAGAAGATTTTACACAAGCTTGATCATAACACTGCCTCACCGGAAGTTCTCACCTCAATAAACAACTATCTAAGCAGTTATTAGTCTCAGAAGATTGGGACTGTGATCAACATGCTGCAAAAGAAGTTAAGAGGAACAGCATTTTCAACTAGCTTTACACATATCATAAAAGCACAACAGAGATTTTTTAATGTTAGGATGCACTTTGAGTGCTATTTATCTTTGGAAACACAGAATTTAGTTTGAAATTAATTCCTTACGCAGCACTTAAGTGAATCATACCCTAAAAACCACACTGATAGACTTGAATAATGGAGATAGTCTAGATAAAGGCATAAGAAAAGTTATCTGCTACAAAGAAAACTTATTATCTATGTTCAACACAGATCAGTGTAAGCTAGAAGGTAGTTTCAGAAGTGAACTAGAAGCTGCTAAAGGAAAACAATAAGCATTTTATCCTATTTCATCTTAAGGAGAAACAGAGGTCCTGAGTAAACAAGTCACTTAGCTGAAGTCATATGCCAATTAAAAAAGAATAACAAAAATACAGCATAAAAATAGAGCGGAAAGTTCAAATCCTAGTCTTCTGCTTCAGTACAGAATCTGCAAGAGAAACAAGCCAATATCCACTATAAATATATAATTAAATAATCCAGGCTCCTAGTGTAACAGTTCACAAAATCTGGCATAATAATCACACAGATCTTTCTAAGTTATACATGTTAAAATCAAAGAAAAAGGGAACGATTATTATTATACAGATGCAAAAGAAGGATGGCCATTCGTACATTTACATTCTAATAAGATCTAGCTGACAAATGAAAACTTTCCTGTTTCTTATTACATGTAGGTCTACTTGTGACTGCAAAATCTAATATTCAGAAAATATATAGGTCATAAAAATAATTCTTCTAACTACAATCTAAAAAACTATCAGGATCTGAGCCACACTTGATAACACATTCACATCTCTCAGAGGACAGAAATGAGCATTCAGTGGAGAGAAAATATCCTTTTTTTTTCCCCTGCTCATTGCTAGTTAGCATTTTCAGAGGAAAGGTGAGGTCGAGGGGCCTCTGGAGGTGATCTGGTCAGAGCCTCCTGCTCAGGCAGAGCCCCCAGCAGCTAGCAGCCCACGACCACATCTGCTGGGGTTCAGCATGTCCCCACAGACAGCACAACCCCTCTGGACAGCCCGAGTCTGACCACTTGACTATATCCTCACAGGAAAAAAAGAATTCTCTTCTGTTCGTAGTTGTTAGACTGTGCCCACCACCTCATGTCCCCTCAATGAGCACTACCAAGATGGGTCTGGGTTCCTTTTCTTCACTCCCTTCCACCAGCTATTTATACAGACAGAAGTCTCCTCCAGACTAACAAGTCCCACCTCTCTTTCCTCACCAGCAGCTGCTACAGGCCTTCCTATGGTCCCTATGTCGGACTTGAACCATTATGCTCATGTCCATCCTGCTGGCGACCACAGAACTGTGCCAAGGACTCCAGTATGTCTCACCAGCACTGAGGGAAAGGATCCCCTCCCTTGCCTGCTGGCATGTTTCCCTCTGATGCAGTCCTGGTTGCCATTGGCCTTCTTTGCCACAATTTTGCTCGTGGTCAGCAGCTTTCCTGCATGGATCCCCAGGGCCTTCTCAGCGGAGGGGCTTCCAGCATGCAGCCTGGGATCCCTGCAGGGGCTGGACTCTGTATTTTTTTATGATTTGAGCTTCACGAGGTTCCTCTCTGCCCATTTCTCCAGCTGACCAAATCCATGTTAACGGCAGCACAACCATTAGGTGCATTTCTCTCCATTTTCCATCATCTGCAAACTTGCTGAGAGAGCACTGTGTTCCATTGTCTAGATCATTCATTAAGGGTTCAAATATCACTGCACAGCACTGCTGACTGGCCTCTGGCCAGGCTGCGTACCACTGAGCACCACCCTCTGGACCCAATTGTTCTTTCAGTTTCCAACCTACCCCACTGACCATCTAACCCACTCTTTGCCAGCTGGCTTTATAAGGTATATTCTCCTGCAGATGCAAATTTAAAGACCTCCTCCTTCACTACACACAAAGTAAAAGCAGGCAATCCACTTTCTCTCCATAAAAGAAGGACTCATCCCTATTTGAACCATGAGAAAAATACTCCTACATTTAGAAGAGGCAAAGGAAATTGTGCTATTTTAAAAGCCCAAACATGCAACTAGTCTGAACTGAACTGTGCTGGTAAAAATAAAATCCTCAAATTATGGCCTTAGTTTTGCCCACTGCCCCTTATCTCTTGAGTGTTAGATACGCATGGGCTGGGAACAGCTACCAAAGGATTTGGTGAACATTTATATAAATTAAACTCCAGGAAATCAAAGTGTATTCTAACGTCAGAGACAGTATCTGATAATCTCTTGCACAGATGACCTTTTCCACATAAAAAAAAAAAAAAGTAGACATTCTGCCCTTTGAGGACCCTGTCTAAACAGAGTCAGCCAATTCTGCTGAAGTTAGTAGTATTTTTCTCGTTAGCTTCAAAAGCAGCCACAGCAGCAGCAAAACAAGCTTACACGATAAGGCCCTGAAACTATTATTTATTCTGTAAGGGCAGACCACTTGCTGTCCTGCTGCTGCCACTGTTGAAGCCAATGTCTAAATGCCAAGGAGAAATTGAGGCACATGCAGGCACTTAAGAAGTAAGCAAAAGGAAAATACTTGCTACACAGTCACTAACTCTTAACTGTGTATATCCTACATAGAAGCTTTATCAGCATCCTTTTAGCAAAATTAAAGTATTAACTTCTATATACACAGAAGAAATAGCAATAACTATACATTAATTACGTGACCTTACTAATTTTCTGTGCCACAGGGAGACCTACAACATACCCATCATCCAAAAAAATATATACTGAAGTTGAAGACAAACAAACTCATTTAAATAAATAAATAAATGTTTCATTTAAACAGACTATTTAAAAATCAAACGAGACTTAACTGGGCTACACATAAGACTTCATAATTTTTAGTCTCTGAGTTAAAAGCATATTTATTTTTTAGTCGTTCAGAATGACTTCAAATAATTTCTATGAACATCATCTTGAATTAATGGAGAAGATTGGTGTGTGACCCAAGACATTAACACTGAACTATTTACCTTGTAAAATCCAGAGGAACAATTGCCATTACAGTAATTCTCATTGAAGCCAAATGACCGTGCTTATCATGAAGCTCATGGCTGGGATAAAGGGTCATAATCTGCAGCTTCTGCTCATAGATCTTTATACTAGCAGAGCTAAAATTTAAGAATGACACAAGGAGTTCGTGTGAACCTAAATATTAAGTATTTTGGTTTTATGTGTATGCAAACAAGCAACAAGAAGTTGACATGCTTTCTGAAAGATTTCCTTCTTCAGTTGAAAATAAAATGAAGAGTCCTGTGGAAGGAAGGAGTTTTGGAGCAGACAGGAAGAAATCAGCTTCTGTGCAGGCGGACAATAGTATCCAGACCAGTACTGTTCACAGCCAATATCCAAACAACTTCAGGAAAAAAAGAAAAAAAAAAACCCTTCTGCCATAAGCACATTTGGGCAGGCACACACAGGAGGAAGCTTCTCCTCTGAAGTAAAGATCAGAGCATGAGCGGCACAGGCTGACTTCCGAAGCCTCCTGACATCTGATACCCAGGACAGATAAGACTCAAGGCAATCACAAGCAAGATAAGATTTCAGAGCCAGGGTTTCTCAGATGCTGTGTTGCTGAAGACCATTCTGGCCCTGCAAGAAGGTCCTTCAAAAGAGCTGATGACAATTTGATGACAATTCACTTTCACCTCACAGCACTCCATCTTTGTGAAGTGATATTCGCTTCCCATCCTTCTCTGCAGTCAATCCCCTTCAGACTGGTTTCCTCTTGAGCATGGTACTGGAGGCCCATGATCCCATGTAACTGATGTCACTTTCCTTCCCTTTTGCTCCAGAGGAAATCCCACTGCCCCCTCTGCCCTCTCCCACCACCCTTGACTCCTACAAGCACCACCAGCTCACAGCTGGGAATGAAACAGCTTTACTGCCACGCTCCCTGCCACTGCAGCCTCCAACTGAAAGAGGCAGCTGCCTTTCTCCTCTCCTCTCCAGGTCACCTCATCCCTCAGCCTCAGCTTGCTCTTCTCGTCACTTTCAGCAGGCTGGCTCCTTGCAGGGGAGCCGCAGGTGTCCTCAGCCACCTCCGCTGGCCCTGTAGGAAACAAAGCTGTCTGGGGGACTTAGATGTATGCGAGGGATCTCAATAGGTACTTGGAGCGCAGAGTCTGAAGAAATTATGGAGCCTGACAACAGCCCTCCATAAAAAGAAAGAATAGGCCAGCCCTAATGGATACAAGGGCCTCTGTAAATTGAGACACAGCCACAGATAATATTCATCACTGTTAGTCCCACAGTTACTTTATGCTGTAACTGTTGAGCAAAGTCCAAGTTCTCCATGTGGACACAACTAAACACTAACAAACTTCTGCAATGCAAAATGTGCTAATTCATGCCTTGTGCCCGGAATATTCCTCAGTCCTCAGATTTCAGGCACGGGTCTAGCACAGATACCCAACACACCAAACATCTGAGTTCTGCTGCAATCTCATACAACCACCTTCATGGGAAATCAATCTCTTCTGCAAGGCTTATTTGCAACATAAAGGCATTTCCGCACCAGGCACCTGCTTGAGCTGGAGTTAGGCGTGCCAGGAGCATGGCTGTGTGATGATGACTGGGAGCTGGCACTGTGCTATTTCTGAACAGGCAAAGGCAACAGGGACCCGCTCCAAAAGCCTGCAGAGAGGAACCCTGTTGGTTCTAAAGTGCATTTGAAAGAATCAAGTATGAGAGTCTTTTGTGAGAAGCAAAAAGTAGAGGCAGTCACAGCTGTAAACAGGGTCTCTTTTAGCCCTGAATGCGGGTTACGCTTTCATTTATGAATGTCATAACCCAAAGCTGTACTGTCTAACAAGGCACTTGACTTAGGTCTCTAGGAAACCTACTTTTGCAATTTACGTGGCA
The DNA here is from genome assembly GCA_023055505.1 of Callipepla californica brunnescens. NCBI lineage: Eukaryota > Metazoa > Chordata > Aves > Galliformes > Odontophoridae > Callipepla > Callipepla californica. Next base: position 11,588,872 of record JALIRH010000023.1, on the reverse strand, counting down.
GGTGAAAACTCCCAAGAGACAATATTCAAACTATAATAGAAATCTATCACAAAATAAATTTGCTTAGAGAAACTAACCATCTTCCCTCATTAGACTATAGCCAAACCAATGTATGATTTCCTCTGTAAGTTAGTTTCTTGGTTTTTGTTTGTTTGTTTGTTTTCAACTGAAACCCAATGTACCAGTTAGTACTGGGTTTTTTGGTTGTTGTTTTTTGGTTGTTTGTTTGTTTATGTTTATGTTTAGAATTAATAATCTTGCTTTTTAAAAATTGCCCATAAAATAGAAGCAAGAAAAAAAAAAAAAAGACAGGTTCACAGAAACCTATAGTCTTAGAATAACTGTTGAAGGGATCTCAGGAAGTCCCTGCTTCACCCTCCTGTTCAGTTCAGGGTCAACTCTGAGATCAGAGCAGGACTTTAATCATTCCCATCTCAGGAACCTTCCCATCTGCAGCACAACATCCCAGGGCATTCTGCTCCCATCTGCTCACCCATCCATCTGAAAGATCAACCGACACAAATTAAAGGATGAAGAAGTATGCTGCTTTCCTACTTCAGTACAGCTTATATGTGGGAGGCACGAAAGAACTGAAGAGTCAACAAATGAGAGGAAATGATGAAAATGAGGGCTGTAGGAACAGCACAGAACTCGTGCACTACAGAAACAGGCACCACCTGCAAGCCTCAGGCATTCTGAGAAAGATACAACTACACTTATTTTCAAGAAAACATAGTCCTTCCAGAATGGGGGGCCCAGATCAGACTCTTCTTTGTATCCAAAGCTGAAGTACAAAAACTTGTTTTGCTCCTGGAGCTCCAAGTGGAGAAACACAGAGCTTGTTCTCTGACACCGGTATATCTCACTGATGGCCACACAGATACCTCACACATCCCAAAGATGCATTGCACAGAGACAAAAGAACCATTTTGTCCTGGAAAAAGGACTACAAATGTGACAGTATAGTGAAAACAAAACTAACAAAACCCACCTTCAAAAGCTTTTATGCAAATCCCATCTCTAAGAGTTTGAGAGCTATTCAGCTTCAGATTTCACTTACAAGCAGAAACAGCTTACACACCCTGCACATCGATTTTCTCCTCTCAGAACAATGTAATGTCAACTGTATTTGAAACAGTAATACTAGATACCAGAGAACAGCAGTGCCTAGTTTAGCTCAGCCTGCCATCAGGCATTTGCACAAGACAATAGAGCACAGCTTTCAAACCACTACGTCCAAGGTTTAGCAGCACTACCTCAGAAAGATGAATTATCTGTGTTAAATCAGTATTTTTCTATACCTACATAAAAAGTGCTCTGTGAACATCAGAACATCCTCCAGGCATGATCTGCTCCTGTCCTTAACAGACTCCTAGAAGGACTCCAGGATCCGTGAAGAACTGCCATTCATGGCATCTGAATTCTTCAACAATTACAGCTCTTCAGTCTACAAAAGAGACTCAACAGTACGGTCTGATTTTTGTTCTTTTTTGTTTGTTTGTTTTTCAAGGAGAAAGAAGCAGGGTTTTTTAACCAGTGATTACTAATAAGCTGATAATTACCTCACAACAAGTTCTAATCCACACTCACCAGTAGTATCATTGGCCTCTTCCATGTTGTTAGACCTATGATTCCAGATAAAATCACCTGCAACATTAAGAAAACAGCATTACCAAGAAGGGAAAATTCAGAAGAATGCCATTTACACAGTATATTGTCATTGCTCTGGTGGAAAGTATTTAGGAGTGAGAAAACAGCACTGAGATGACGTGAGGCACACCCTACAGCAGAAACTGATGAGGTTATTCACTCCAAAACGCACTCCATGAGAAAACACAACTAGAACTGAAATTTTAATCTACTGTTTTACTTCCCCCAGAAAACGTTCAGAAAGCTATGCCCACAATTCCCATCTCATCAACCACTACAGAAAATTCACATTTTCTTGCTACTCAGCCAGAGCGCCAGCATGCACATGAGGAGAGAGAAAGCAGAAGCATCCCCTCTGCAGCAGGGGGTTAATCAGACCTGCCAAACCACAGGCTGACCCCACAGCCTCATCTGAGAGGGTAAAGTGGTTAAGGGGAAAGCACTGCTGTAGAACTGAAGCAAAGCACACACCCAGGGTTGGATGAATGGGAACCAAAAGGAAAGGCAAACCCATCCTTCAGCTGGTCTTGGGTGCAAGCAGGAATTACCCTTAATTTGGGGGCCACTGTGAGTAAGCCAATGCAGACTGCACTCCCATCCTGAAACCACGCAGGAACACAAAGAGGAAGCTGCCCACTAACATTTCTAACAAATCCCTCATCCCTTCAGCTGCTTCATTAACCTGACATGACCGATCTGACCGAGCATAACAGGCATACATGACTCGGCCAAAACACCTCCTGGTATCACCACTGCTGTTGCAAAAGCACATACATAATGCTGCAGTTTCATAACAAAGTATTTTTTTTTTTAATTCTCTGAGTGCAAAATAGCCAGACAGTTTTATAACAAAGTGCCTCAGCGCTTATAGGAATTGGTGTTCTGCCTTTGGGACACCAAGATGGGCTCCATTACGTTTGCTAAACTTATAAGGTGCATGAAAAGGATGCCTTCCTCAGAGTGTCTTTCATCACTGCATCTCAGGAAGGATGTTACACCTAAAAGGAGAAAAAGGCACATGCCCACTGCCAGCCCTCGGCTGCCCCTATAGCATTCCACACTGCTCAAAAGACACTTCTGGTACTTCTTTCGGGGCGGGATATGCGATTGTTTCAGAGCCAGAAAACAAACAAACAAAAAAATTGTTTTTTTTCGTTATTTAAGTAATTTGGACATTTTCAGCTTACACGTGCAGCTTTGGAGCATTTTGAAAGAGTAAGCTTAGTTCCGTGAGCAGGGCTAAAAGAAAAGTCCACGGCTGCTAGAGATCCAGACAAACTCCCTTTGGTTAAGGGGCAAGAAATTAAAAAGCGAAGGAAAGCCAAAGATAGAACAGAAAAGTCAGGGGGGACAGCGCGGCTCGGGCCGCAGAGCCCGCGCGGCAGGGCGTGCTGAGCCGAGGCCCCGGCCTTACCCCGCCGCAGCAGAACGCAACAGGACAGAGGAGTCCCGGCGCTCCTCCGAGAGCCGCCAGCACCGAGCCCAGCACCGAGCCCAGCACCGAGCCCGCCCCGCAGCCGCGTCCCGTCCCGCCGCCCGGCCCCGGGCACGTACCGAGGAGCCGGCCCAGAACGGGCACGCGTTCTTCACCTGCGGGGCGCCGCTCAGCGACAGCGCCCCGAAGCTGAGCGCCACCATGCAGCAGCCCAGCGCCAGCTGCAGCAGCCCCAGCGACAGCAGCGGCCGCGACGGCAGCGGCCCCGGGGCGCGGCGGGAGGGCGAGGAGCGGGCGGCGGGGCGCGGCCGCGGGCAGCCCGAGCGGCGGGAGCGGAGCGGAGGCGGCGAGGGGACGGCGGGCGGAGAGCCGGGCGGCTGCGTGGCGGCGGGCGGCGAGCCTGCGGAGAGCCCCGGCACCGGGCAGCAGGAGCCCGGCAGCACCACCGGCAGCGACATGAGGGGCGGCCGCCGGCCGCGCCGCGCCTGCCCTCCGCCGCCCCGCTGCCAGCCCACCCGGGCGCCGACTTCCTGTGCTTCTGCCCTCCCCGCCCCGCCCGGGAGGTGCCGCCGGGGACGGGCCCGACAGCGGCACAGCGGCACCGCGGCACCGCCGCTCCCCGCCCCGGCCTCGCCCCGCCCGGACCCCTCGGGCCGCTGCTCTGCCCCGGCGCCGCGCCCCTTCCCTTCTGTCGCTGCGGTGCCGCCGTGAGCCCCGAGTTCTAAAAATAAGTGCTGCGGGAGGACAAGGGGGAAGCCGCCGGATTGCGTTTCGCGGTGCTGGCGGCCGGCCCGGCCCGAGGGGATCGAGCAGGGGCTGCGGAGGGGTGCCCAGGCGGCAGGGCTTCCTCCGTCCCTTTTGTCCTCCGCTGCTGGGACAGAAAGGGCTGCTGCGGGGCTGGCTCGTCCCGGCGCTTGTCCACTTGTTGAAATGTTCCAGGAAAGGAAGCTCGGGAATTTAATTCAGCTGTGAGCGCTGCGCTTTCTGATCAGCACGTGTGGTTTTGTACCTGCCAGGCTTGCCTGGATGTGAACTCGAGAAATAGGAGATCTCGGCTGCACAACAACGGCGACAGAAAGACGCTCTTTCTGAACTGTAGGAAAATAAGCTGTGTTGAAGGCGTTACTGTATCACAGGACACATGCGACATACATTGCAACAACGCATAAGGCCTGATCCAAAGAAATGAAAAGATTCAGTGGTATGCATAGTGCTTTGGAATTAAACACTCTGCGCGTTTCTGCTGACTTGCTACATGAAGTTTCAAGACTGGTAGGACTTAACTCAGGAGCATCATTTGCCACCCTGAGCCACACTCTTCCATGAAGAAGCCACGCGCCAATTTACGTGCCAGGGTTTATGGACCAAGGCCCAGAACAGCAGAATTTAATGCCCTAGCAGTTAGCAAGCTGCCAAGGGCTGCTGCCATCTGTGCTGCATGACTGTACCCCCTAACTCGAGTAATTGACAAGTAAACATGCAACTTCAGCCATCTCTGTGTGGCTAAAAGCTACTACAGAAAGATTTTTCCTTTCATGTGATTAAAACAAAACAGATTTACTGTAAATAAGCTGAAAGACTCCAAGCTCCTGGAAGGTGCTGTGTCTGTGTATTTCAGGGCTCCAGAGCAGTGCCATAATGTTACACATCAGATACACAAAGCAGACCCAGAGCTTGAGGGTGCTGCATCAGAAGTCAGGTTTCAGTCCCATCCAACTATCGTCTTGCTCAGGAAAAGTAAAAGCAGAGTATCTGCACTTCCTCTTGTGGATGCAGTCTTCTAAGATCTTCCAAGCCTTGCCATTCTTTACAGTTTGTTTGAAGTTTCTTATTACGGGCTAGGAAAGGCACTTAGAACAAAAAGGTTTTTTGTCTGTTTATTGCCTAAAACAGCAAGTTATGATTCCATGACTCAAAAATGCAAACCTACAAAGTTCTCACTCACCAGACGAGCTAAATACTCTCTGCCTTTTGGATGTGCTTTTCTCCATAGACTTTTACTGTTGCCTTAAACTGGGAAATGAAGAAGACCATCTAGATCCTTTTCCATCATGTTCCATGCTGCTCCATTTGCCTGCAGCTCCAAAGAAGAAAAGTGAACCAACGCAGACACATTCTGCATGGTGGCCATATCTTTAACTAGAGTCGAGAATACTTGGGCTTGTTTCAGAGCCATGGGGCAGTGTGCATAGCTGACTGCTGTAGCAGGTGGGAAAGATGGGCAGGGGAGAGAGAGAGGGGGTTGCCCTCTGTCTGAAGGAGCAGCTCAGTTCTATGCAGTTTCTCCATGGAATCGGCCACTGACTGGCAGTGTGCTCAGAGCATGCCACTCCTGGTACAGATTAGGAATGGGTGAAACCTTTGAAGGAACTCTCTGTGTCAAAGACCTCCACCCTCACTCAGGAGAGGGGTGTCCCAGCGCCATGGCAGGATGCAAGCCATCCAAGAGACATCCCAAGTGTGTCTCAGATGAGCTCTGCTTATACAGGTCTTGGGTGGGCCAGTCAGAGGTGGGTGAGGGATGGCTGAGTCTACTCATCACTGTCAAGGAAGGACTGGCTGAGGGTAGGTCACCCTGGCTGAAGAGACTGAATTAGTGCACCTGTGGAAAACTGAACAGGATATGCCTCAGAAAGGAACTAAACCAAATACTTATTTTCTGGAATCTCTGAGAAGTCAGTTGTCACATTGGTAGTTAGACTGGCTAATTACCCACACTCTCATTGCTACTTATCCTTGTGCCAGTCTTTGAAAATGAATATATTCTGCTTCATGAAACACTAGGAGCCCTGAATCCAAATTCATCAGAACTGCATGCTTTGCAAGTGCAGCCTGAAATGTGCATCCTGACCTCATCCATTAAGCAGAGAGTAAAGAAGTTGTCAAAAAGACCTGCTCTGCAAACACACTTCCTGTATCCATGAGTTGTAGCTGTAACAGAGAGGGAAAGAACTTATTCCAGAGTCACATAAGAAGTTGGGTGAGTTGAACCTTAGTGTGTTAAACCTTAGTGTCCTGATCCCTTTTTTTTTTTCCTGCTAACAGAGTCACCTTGATCCCTCTGTCCTGTGCACTCAAATAGCAGTGTGGGACTAAAAATAGCAGGCAGCTTTTCTTTCTTATCCCAGAGAGGACTCTGTTGTGTCTCTGGTCTCAGCAGAGGCTCTGGGACTCTCCTGCCACACACTCTGTGACTTTAGTTTTGGGGGTTTCAGGACAGTAGTAGAACTTCTTACCTCTTGCACTGACAAAGCATTTCAGTGTCTTTGTCATCTGTACCTCCCATATGTTTCTTTGGGATAACTCTATAATGAGGCAGAACGTGACAGATGAGGCACAGCTAAAAGAATCGGAACATGTTTGGGATTTTTTCCTGTTCTATTTTTACGATGCATCAGATGCAAACTTCTGCATCATCAGGACTTCTTTTGTACTATGGAAAAAAAGGAAAAAAAAAGAAAAGGTACTAAACATGAAGAAACAGCAGGTCCTTATCAAAAGCACCATGTTCAGGCTCCCACTGATTTTATTGCAGCTACTGCTGCAGAAGTGATTTAGTACTACATGAGATATGATCTCTGCCCAAATATTTCTCTGAGCAGTTGTCTCTGGAGAACAGATGATATGCAGTGCCACAGTTCAGATGAGAAAGATACATTAGTACCATCAAATTAAGGACATGACATTTTTAGGATTTATATGAGGGCGGATGGATGTTCTGTGCTGGAAGAAATTGTAACAGTGATCAGTTTTTGATTATTCTCAAGTGCTGGTAACCCAAAGCTTCACCATAAAACTGATTTGTTAATGACTAGTAAGGAAGATGTCTTAGCATTGCTTTGTTGAGAGACTGTTGCTCAAGCTTTATTTACCTGAGCAAAAATTATACGATTACAGCTGTAATGACTGAGTGAAGAATGTTTTTCTCCTTTGTGAGGAAGTTCTGGTGGTCATGCTGATGTAAGAGTGACTACAAACCTCATGGATAATATTCACTATCTACCTGTTCAGCATCCTAAGCAAAACTTACACTTCAGAAAACAAAAGCAAGATCCTGCTCCAAGGAGTTCACAGTGCCATCCAAATACTGGCAGTATTTTTAACTAGTTGTTTCCTGAGGACGCTGAAGAAAGGGTTATAGTGGAAATGTATCATTCACTATTTGATATAGCATGTGAAACTAGCAGTGTGTCTAGTCAACGGTATTTGTTACAGCCTTGAGATGTTTAATGGCCTCAGGTTGCCCCTGAAACTTTGGCAAGCTGGACAATCTGTGAGCTGTTTTCATAGAGACTTATAAAGAAGAAAAGTTAAGCTGAAGAACTGATTAATGGAGGGCTTCCTCCCTGCTGAGAATTTAAAAATACAAGGTTTTGAAGTACTTTATCTGGTTTGCTCAACTTAATTTAAGCATAGTGTATGAAAAAAATTCTCATATAGATGTAATGAAGTTTGTAGCAAATTCACACTTTGAAATAGCAGTAGATGAGGAATATTTGCTGGAAAGAAAATGGTCATCTTCTGGAAGTGAAGTGCAGACTTGTGTAGGTACTAATCACTTAGGTATAAAAACAAGGCAGATATTCTTCTGATTCCTCCTGTGGAGCAAGTAACCATCTTCTGCTGACAATGTTTTAGCGTTTTTGTCTGGGGGAGCCAGATAAGGCCATTGGTACTCTCTGTGTTTGTCTGAGTGTTCTGTGTGCATGTCTGTGCTATCTATGTGGCTGGTCATGTCTGAAGACATGCTCATGTGTTAAATACACACGTTCAGTTTACGTATGTCTGCTGGGAGCCCAGGCTCAGCCTCCCTTGCTGGTTGGATCTGGGGCCAGAGAGATGCTACAGCCTCACAACAGTTGGGTTTCTGCATCCATTCCAAACTGTGTTTTTATTAATTTTAATTAAAGCATTACATCTTCAGGGAGCATGCCAGGTTTACAAAAGTCACTGTCACAAACTGAGCCAAAGGGGAATAGAACAACTCATCCACACTTCTGGGGAGGGACTTGAAACATTCCCAGTATTATTTCTGAGCAGTGATGGCATCGCACAAGCTTCTTCCAGGATATTTATGCCAAAATCTGGATCCAGGCATAACAGGGAAGAAAGAAAAAAAAAAAAGGTGCAAACAGGGAAGGTAAGATGTCCATCTGTAACTTCAACACACTGTTAAGAATGCTTTTTTGATAAACTCCCTTGGAGATATAATGCAGATTGCCAATCTCAGTCATGTCTCAGTTCATCCTTCAGTTCTCAGTTCATTAGAGGAGTAGATTTCCTTCTAGATTTCCAATTTATTTCCCAGAGTGGAAAGTCTCCACAGTGTCTCTAGCACATCTTGTGTTCTCTGAGCAGAGGCTTGGAGTGCCAGAAGGCTGGGCCTCATCCAATGCCATACAGCTCTTCAGCTTCTCCCACCACTGGAGGATAACTTGATGATGTGCCCTAAATCAGTTGTAACAGCAAGGAGCCAAAGGCTCCCAAGCATCCCTCCAGTAGGTGACTGTTCTTCATAGGGGGAGTGTTGGCTACCACAGATTTACGCACCTCATATGGTCTGTATCACAAGCTCCACCAAGGATCCCCCATTTAGAGCAAACAGCAGGTGGACATTTGCATCCGTGTTCCTTTGGACCTAGCACTAGCTCTCCGTGACACAGGGAAATGTAACAAAAAAAAGTCATGAGATTTTCACCCAGTCTTTGAAGTAGATGTGATAAAGTCCTCCGTGGCCTGCTAGAAGCTCACAGACATTGCTCTGCCAAGGGCCTCCGCTTTGCAAGCCATGCTGGGAGCCATGCCATGGCAGTGAGACAGCATGAGGAGGTCTGGTCTTGGTATGGGCCATGTTTTCCTTCTGCCCACATTTCATGCTGTAGACAAAAAATTGTTCTTTATCATTGTCTTATTTTATTAATTTTTGTGCTAGTTGAAAATTACAGGTTGTGATTTGGCTTTGATGGAGTTAAACTATTTTTTATGAACCTAGGGCAGCAGTTTCTCTATTCCATTTTCTCTTGTGCTCTTTGAGATATATCCATTTATTGTTATCATAAAAATACAACAGAATTTCACTTATTTAAGCAGTATTAAATTTGCTATATTATTTCTATAGGTCACATATGCATGCTGGAGGCATCGGGGCATGCCAGCCTTGTTTAATTCCAGAGAATGGTGTTCAGTGTGGGAGCATTCTAGTAAGATCCTTTAAGACTGTCAGTCCAATCGTGCTCAGCTCAGGAAAAACAGTAGCATTTTTACAAGAACTGAGTAGTACCATAGGCTCCAGAATACAAGATTTGTGCAGTCAGCTCTTTAATTTCTTTTTATATTTGATATACTTCACTGTAGTCAATATCTAAATTAGAAAACCTAAAGACATTCAGAGTATATATTACACGTTTCTTATTTTCAAAGATATTTTTATATAACCAAAATATCAGAATTTTAACAAAATAAATAAATAAATAAATAAATGAGAAAGATGATTCACTGAACTGGAATGTGGTAAATGTTTCAAGATAAACAATAACTGACTTGAGTCAACTTAGCTTAGAGTAGGGCAGTATGGCAAAATAATCTCCACGTCTCTACTAGCTAGGATATTACATTGCTAGATTGTTAGCTACCTGAAAAATTCCTGTTACCAATGTGACCTAATATTAACATATCTGCGCATTCTGTTATTATGTAGTATAGGTAAGCACTAATGACTACTGCATGTAGATGATTGTGATGAATTCTGAGATAACTGTCTGAGAGGAGTCACAAGCAGAAACGAAAACCTGTGTGGGTACAAGGATTTCTCTCAAACAAATTGTTGTGGGGTTTTTTGTTTGTTTGCTTTGGTGGGGAGGGGTTATTTGTTTAATTTTGTTTGTTTGTTTTCTGTGAGGCTTTGTTTTAGACGTGTAAGCCATCCACTAAAGACTGAGATAAGAACAGATATAATCCAACTGGGGTATGGTTCTCATCTTTGTCCACTCACCTGGCTGTCATTGAAAGCTGTGCAGAAGTACAAGATGCTGCTTTGTTCCCCCTTCCTCAACATACGCATTTTCTCATGTAACAAGCAATTAGTGTCTAATAGAAAGCAAAAATTGCAGTAGAGGGTGCAGCACAGGAATGTGTCTTTAAATTGTGATACGAGCAGTGGGCTGTTTAGGTGGCCACCAGCCCTGTATCCAGGCCTGGTCCAGCTCTGGCGAGGCAGGCTGGGGCTGGGACAGGTTTTTCCTGCATTAACAACATTAGGACTTCAGGTGGTGGGTTTGATCTATCATATGATGGTGACACAAAGAGCAGCTGCTGTAGCACGGCTGGCCACTGGCGCCCAGAACTGCCATGCTCAGCAGTGCAGCAGGTTAGCAGCTGGGGAAGCACCTGCTGCCACTGGACAGAGTCCATTTGCTGCCGCGGGCTATTCAGGGCAGGTTGTCAATTTCTCGCAAGTACTCCTCTTTTTAGCACCCACTAGAGGATGCTTGTATTCCTCTGGTTTTGACAAACGTTAGGATTAGTTGAAAAAACACCCCAGCTGTTCAAAAGACAAAGTACAGCCTTCAGACACCTTTCCCTGGTTGTTTCCCAATTTTATATCCTGTTTTTACAAAGGCTGTATATACAACTACAGCTCTTGTGATTCTATTTGAGCTAGATAGGAGGAAGAGATGTAGGTGGTAAAAAATTATGCATGACTGACTTATAATCCACTTTCCAGTAGGGAATCCTACCAACCAACCACCTACAACAAAAAAACATAGAAGGCAGTTTGAGACAGTGCTTAGGAAGGTTACATCTTACTAACAAAATTACTAGAAAAGCAGAAATGCTGAGAATTACTTCTGTTTTGCAGTCACTGTCTGCAAAGGAGTATGTTTCAAAATACTTCTGGGGATGCTGCTGGAATACGCCCGTGTAAGGAAAGTGAATGTTGATACATTCATCTCTCTTCTTACTCCTCTTATTAAATTATTAGATGGTAAACATGAAAAAAAAAAACCAAAAACATTCTTTGTGCCAGGATCTCCTTTCCACTTAAAGGTAACAGAAACAGAAGGTCAGTACAAGCAACTTGCAGAACTGAGAGTGATTACCACCACTCCAGAAAGGGATGACCTTGTGCAAGTAGAAGAGAGCTGAGAAATCCTGCATGGCTGCTGCACTAGTGGTTTAAGAAAAATAGACTCCCCATCTGCAGAAAACTGTTAGAATTGTGTTTCTGACAAACTTAACTACCTGCAGTGAAGCGATGACCCAAAAAGCAGTAGTTATCTGCCATGAGAGACACATGGCTTCGATTTCCTCCTGTGACTGGCAAGTACAGCACCCAAATTTCATTTCCAGCTTTGGCTAGCAAAATGATATGGACATATGTTCTAGAATGTGCTTTAAATACTCTGACTTCAGTGTGCTTGGAAGATAAATATGTGTTCAAAATCTTTGTTCTGCTGGATTCTTTACTTTTCACTCTCTGCTTCATGAAACTGCCTGTTCATTTTGAAGAGAAGGTATTAGTTTTATCTTTCCATTTTCACTTTGTGAAAGGATTTTCCTTCCACCCAACAAGGTGAACAGAAGGAAATTTATAATTAAATGGAAATGTCAGCCTTCTCAGAGAATTACATGGCATGTTTGAAGAGATAAGGTTTAAAGAGGGAAGGAAAGAAAGTTTTTGAGATGAGAAGGCAGGTGTTGTGTAATTTATCTATTGATTTTATTAAGAGTATAAATGTGCAGGTATGTCCTTGAGCACTGAATCAGCTGAGACAGGACAGGCTGCTTTTATGAACAGCCTAGGAGCTAAATTAAATGGCGGCTGAATCATGTTGCTGGTATATGGAAGGGCCTTCTATATCCATATCATAAATGCCTGATCTGAAACAAATGTACATAGGGAAATTTTTAACAACCTCAAACCGTGATCATTTTCTAAGAATAAAACTATTACTTCAAATGCTACAAAATAATCTAAATAGTTTGATGGTAGACTGGAAGAGCTACTGATAGGAAGAAATTCACAACTATAGTTTAGCTTGCTGCTTCTGTTCTTGATATTGAACTAGAAATCAGTCATGCAGTAATACAGACATGCAATCTTCTTAAACGTAGTTGACTGGTGCTTTCTGGGATGTTTTCATTTTATTTCTTATTGATAAGATCACTTTCCAAAAATGCAATGAAAACTGTAAGGCACACAAATCAGGGTGAAATGCAAAAGCAGCCCACTGTAAAGAGGTGATAGATAACACTAAACACAATATCTGAAAAGCCTTATAAGCCATCATATAGCTGTTTGGCTGTGAGTAGCCCTCATTTCCTCACACTCTGTTACTGCCTTGATTGTATTTTCTTGTGCCACCATGTGCCATTTTGGCTAACAATTGGTTTTTAGAATACATTTCATTTATGGAGAAATATAAGTTACAGTCATGCAGAAAACTAGCATCAGTGTTTTTTGACCTGAGATATAGCAGTTAAAATTATTTCAGAATTATTCCTGGTGAATTTTATTAATCCTGAAATAGTCAGAAACTATTATTTTCACTGTGCCTTTTCATATGTTCTGTCTTTCAAATATCTATCTTAGGATTGACTCTGCTATAGCATGATATTCTCACATTTACCTGTTCATAGAATCACAGAATGGTTGAAACTGGGAGAGACTTCTGGAGGTTTTCTGATCCACTCTATCAGGGACACTCAGAGCAGGTTGCCCAAGGCTGTGTTTTTCAAGACTGGGCTTTTGAAGGTGTCTGGAAAGGGAGATTCCACAACCTCTCTGTTAGACTTCTTACCCGCAAGGGCAGATCGCTCACTCATGTTCAACTTCATGTCTGCCAGGTCAAAAACAAGAATGGATGTTTTTCATCCGTTCTCTGAAACTTAAGAAAGAAGACCACAAAGCACCAGTACAACTTTCAGGTTTGTGAATGGGTGGATTACTTTTTTCCAAGAACCAAAGTCCAAAAATGTTTTAACATTTATAAAACATTGAATGTTTTGTTTATGCCACAGAATGTATAAGTACTCAGTATCTGTAGTTCTTACTTTAGGACGTGGGCATTCCATGAACAGTGAAACCATTAGCTTCTACTTTCTGTTGAAGTGGATTTATTCCCAATTGTTAGGAGTTGCATATTGCTTGTTTCCAGGACATAAGTAGCTAGATCCCTTTACATTTTGTAATAGAATTTTCCTTTTTTTTTTTCTTATTTATGTGGTACTTCTCTTTTTTTCAAATGCCTGCACAACTCTTACTACAAGTGTCTCTTTATTGAGGATGTATGTTCTAAAATGAAAAATACCAAAGTTTCCTGATTTCTTGAGCAAATTAGTAAGCTGAGACAAATTCTGATAATGTTTTGGAAGAACACTATCTGTGTGGACGTGGCAAACAAATGAAGATTTACAGGGCATGTATTTCATATATTTAAATTAATTTCCATTTCATATATTTCAATTTCATTTCAATACATGCTGTACTTTCTCTGCAGAGTTATGTCTATGGGAGGTGATCAGTGTAAGACTTGAGAGACCTGGGTTTGAGTTCTGATCTTATTACTGGTCTAGTTAAGTAAACTTGGAAAAATGAATAGTTCTTACCTGTGTAAAAACATGATAATGCTATCCGTCTTGTGAAGCTATTTGAGGAAGAATAATAAACAAGGGTTACATTTGATGAATTACTAATTAGAGGGTTTTTTCTTCTTTTTTTTGTTTTTCTTTTTAATTTTTTTTTAACAAACTGGGAGTATTCACTCTTTAAAATAGACAATGGGGCTGAGGGCATAAGATTTTCAGTGGATTTAACCTGTAAACCAGGATTAATGCATACTTTGGGCAGTAATTCTTTGAGCTAAAGATCATTTTTAAAGAAAGAGGAATTTTGGATGGAAACTGAAGTTCCATAAGAGATGCCAGAGAAGTCTTGCTTAAAAAACAAATCACCTTGCTTTAGGCTTCTTATAATGCAAAAACATGAACAATGTGGAAACCTGACTATGCTATTTCTTTTCTTCCTGTTACTCTCTTTTCTGCTCTCACTCGGAAGTGCTTACAGGAAGAATACCTCTGGCTGCAATCTAGATCAATTACCCAAGACATGCAGAACTGGTGTTCTGCTGGGAGATTTCAGAGGAAGTTGCTACTGTGATTTTCTCCTTTGTGAATCATGTCTTAGCTTTTGTCGTAGTGAAGTACCAATGGAGCTAGTCTTTCAAGAGAAGGTCTTGTACACAAGACTCTCAGCATTATTCTTTTTCTAATGCAGTGGTTCTGACCTAGTGCCAAATTCCTTACGGGAAAATGTACCTAAATACTCAATGTCCTTTGGCAATGTTCATTTGTTTCTGTCCTCTACTACTTGGTAGTATTTGCTATAAAATCATAAAAAGTTGCTATTTCACCATGGGCACAATTGTATTTCATTTCCCCTTGGAACTGTCACTGTCTCTAAATTTGTAAAATTAGATCAGTGACGGAAGGTGATAAGCACTTAAATTTTAGTTGCACCACTATTTAAAGACAACTATGGGTTTTTTGAAAGACATTGTCATCTTCTGTTGCTGCTACATGCTCAGAGACAAAACTGCACTGTTTTGTTTTTTCTGTATGTTTTACAACACTTCACATTGCATTAACTGTGCAATCTACTGTGAAGAAGTAAAATACCGTAACAGTAGTGAGTGTGAATCAAGTTACTGATCCTGTTCAACACATGCACTCGCTGACATTTACGAGGATCTTTCTTTCCTCCGTACTTCACTTCTGATTTTACTTTACTATTATGTATTTTAAGTGCAACATGTAGAATCCTATTTCTGTTGGTAGTTCTTTAACACATAATTCTTTCAATTGACATGAAAATCTGAGTTTGCTAGTCAAAATTGCACATTGACTGCTTTCTTTGCTTTCAAACTCATTCTAATTTCTAATCATACCCTCCGTTTTCCTTTGAGAAGAAGAAACCATATACAGATTTTGTGGCATCTTTAGAGCTGCCAGTATCCATTTCTTCCAGGAGAAAAGAAGTTGCGTGACACACTTTATTCTAACCGTGTATCTTTGTTGCTTGATGTTACTCTTCACATGTCAGCAGAAGAGAAGAAAGGCTTCTAAAATCATGATCATCATTATTTCTTTTTTTGAGTTAGATTTGTCTGATAGGCAATCATAGAAGCTTGTCAGTAATACAGTGTATTTTCTCTCTGGCAGAGTATCTTGAGTGTTATCACACAGTGTGTGGGTGACAGCCAGGATTCAGGTCCAGCCACCACGGCTTCAAGAAAGGCGTAACTAACCTCATCTCCTGTGATCAGTTGAACCACCTGGTGGTGGTTCAGTCTTCAGCAGCCAAAGCCTTTGACTCATCCCTCACAGCATTCTCCCAGAGAAACTTGCAGCCCATGGACTGGACTGCGACTTTCTTTACTGGGTAAAGAAGTGGCTGGAGGGCTGGGACCAGAGAGTGGTGGTAAATTGAGTTGAATCCAGCTGGTGAGTGGTCACAAGCAGTGTGGCCCAGATAAGTGGTAGGATTTCTGTCTCTGAAGGTGTCAGAGAAACATGAAGTTGTTGCACTTAGGGATGTGTTTTAGTGCGCATGGTGCTGATGGACTGATAGCTAGACTAGATGATCTTAGTGGTTTTATCCTACCTTAATGACTCTATGGTTTGAGAGGCTAGAACAAATGGTTGCACAAACTGCTCACGGGGTTATTTTGTGACCCTTACTAGTACATGGATATACAATCCATTCAGTACTTAACTTGTTGTTTATTTCTGCATAGTTCAAAATATCCAAGTTTTGTTGTTATATAGAAAGAGCTGCTGGAGGAAGGATTCAGGACTGGATTGCAGGGAGAGGTAATCTTTATTACTATTTCATTACTGTAGAGCAGCAGATATAGCTGGAAACAGCAAACAATCCCTTTGCAGCCAGCACGCGAGAGCTCTCTTGATAATTCTTGTTCTTGGCAAGCGGCCAGAGCAACCTCTGCTGCCCTTTCAGATGCAATGGCAGCTGTTTGCATTGCAGCAGTCAAGGAGGCAGGAACTGAACAAGCTGTTCAAGCTACTATAACCCAAAGTATGGTGTGCTCCAAGTAGGGGCAGTATGCGAGGGTGGTGAAAATCTCTAATGAGATTTATTTTTCTGCTGCCAGTTAGTTCTTTTATGTACACTGAGTTCAGACAATTTCTTGCTTCTCTTTTTTAGTATTCTTCATTTAAGTCCATATTTTTTCGTAATGTTTTCAGTTCAGGAAAAAAAAAAAAAAGTGCTGCATTCAGTTTAAATGAATTTTCCTGGAATAACTGACTTTTTCTTCTTTATCTATTTTTCAAAAGCCTTTGCTCTCAAAATAATTTTATATCAAAACCACTCAGTACTCAGTAGTATCATGTCTGTCTATTTCTCCACTACTTACTGTGAAAGTACTGCTAAATACTGACGTTTGATAGTAAAAAAATGCCAATTTCAGGTGTCTGCAGTACCACTTGAATTATGTGAAGGAGTAGCAAGTGGGGAAAAAAATATTAGGGATATAATTTCTTTTCCAAAAGAAAAAGTAGTAGCTCAGACAAGATGCATTCTCTTTAGAATGAAAAGATTAAAAAATAGAAAGTAAAATCTACAACTTACAAATTTTAAATATCCCACTTCCTTTACTGAGCAAGCTCTGGTTTTCTTGATATCACAATGTAACTTGTTCATTTCAGGGATTCAGAATGGATCTAATTCCTTTGTCTCATGACATTTCCCAAGACAGTTTAGGTCAGGCATGTTCAACCCGCAGCCTGGCCCAGCCCGCCCTGTGGCCACTCACTGACCCACACCATCACTGCGGTGGCTCTTCCCTCTGAGCAGCCTGGCCTGGCCCCAGGTGCACACCCATTGCTCACAACAACAGAACGTCGATGGCAACAGAGGCTGTCTGGGCTGAAACTGGGACACGGGGGCACAGTGCAGTGCTAACTCAAGTGATGGCAAGTACTTGTTCGCACTGTGATACGTTGGCTAAACCCAAACCCATGAATAGCAAGAAAACAAAATGCAGCCATGTATCCCACTCTGATACAGGGATTTGAGAATAGGTTTCAAGATTGCAAAAAAAAAAAATCATATTATTTTTAATAAATTTTCAGTTTCATTTTCAGTAGACACAAATACATTTTGTGTCAGTTTTCAAATGGAATGTTCTGAGTTGCAATCAGACATTCAACTCAAAGACCTGGCTGTGTCTTTTTACCAGACTTTCATAAGCCCTGTCCTACCAGAAAGAAATACTCCTCATTTAAAATCACACCTTATTCATGTCATTGCTTTTTGGTAGTACCTACCAAGTACATTTGAAAACAACTGTTTTCAAGGATAAGGAGCTGCAAAATTAGACCAAAAATCTCTGATGAACACCTTGAGAACTCATTAAGAATTGCAGCCACTTCCATTGAACCAGCCTGCTGTGTTAGTTTCACAAAACTAAGGTCAAACATCTTGCTAGTTTTATGGGGTTTTTGCTCTGAGTTATAATAAAAACCATGAATATTAAAAGGTTTTGTTAGTTATAAACATTAACTGTATTACATGTCTTCCATGCAGCCCAAGACAATTCGTCTTCACTCAGTGTGGCCCAGGCAAGGCAAAATGTTGGAAACCTGTAGTTTACTGTTTTGCTCTTGTTATGTGTACAAAATCCTTGTTTCCATATTGTCAATGTTGAGCCAGGTGACTCCCACTGGTAGAGAAAAAATTCTTTAAGAAAGTGGAATGGTCTTTCCTTCACTCTCTGCTATTCAAAATCATAGCTGCTGGAGTTGCCACGCTGATGAATTCACACTGTGAGTGTCCAGGCTGTCTGAAGCTTCACACAGCTATGGAGCTCGTCACCTGGCCCAAACATGAGCACTAAGACTAGCTACCAGCCAGTTCAGACATATTTGTAGCACCAAAACATAGGCCCCTAGCTAAAGTGCATTAATTCAGAAGGATGATTTTCCTCATCTTCCAAGAGGAGCGCACACAGAAGTAGAGATTATAGAAGGTTACGTGGGCCATGTTGCACTGATGCAGTAGTTTACTGTTTGTAATACAGTGTCCCATCAATAATTTTATTCTCACACTTTTAGCCCTGGTTCAGTTGCACTGAATTGGTGATATGCTAAGCTGATATTTACACTGGTGTAAAATTAGAATTGTGTCCATCAACACATTTGACATCCTACAGTTTGCAAAGAAAATGTATACAGTGAGACTATGCCATACTCTAGCAGAGTCTAAAATAGTCCTCATCTTATAGCTGAGGAAAACAGTGCTGGTTTAATGTGCACTGCATCTGCAGTAGCATTGTCATTGCAAGGCCAGGCAGGATTACAAATGAGGAACTGAGCTTTTCCAGTTCAGGCTGGTGTTAAATGAGACCAAGTTCCTTGTCATCTGTGCTGTGTGCCTTACACAGGGATATCTACAAGACTACGGGATACCTGCAGCAAAATACAATTATAATGCCTCTACGCAATGCCACTAGGTGCTTGCAGCAATGCAGGCCTTTTGGAAGAGTGCTGATGTTGCAGCTGAAACAAATGCTCTAGCAGTTTTATTAAAGGTTTCCAAGGACTTTCCATGCTACTGCACTTTACGAGTGACTGTTAGGAACACTCATGTTAGGTCAGTCACCACTAAAAGAAATAATAATAACAAAAAAATCAAAAGCTAAAGAATAAATCCTTAGGTGACATAAACTCCTGAATGCTGTGTCTCCTGAGAACATTCAGTGGTGTCTGTTAAAGGCTGTAATAAGTGGTAATTAAGTAGTATGAGCGGTTTTTTTTTGTTGTTTTTTTTTTTCCCAGTCTTCCTCCAGTATTTCTTTTTTAAGTGCTGGAACAGACTCTGTAGTTAAGGCACTATTGTAGCAGAAAACCTTAGCTCAGGAAGGAGCACAGCATGGTTCAATTTGCCAATTCCTGAAAGAGAACAGGGGAGATGGAGCTGAGTGTATGTCGCATTTGTAACTCATTCTGATGAAGAGGCAAGAATCAATCTGACACTGAGTCAGAATCTGAACTGAGAAATATTTTAAATTAAATGGAAAGCATTCTAATTTGAAAAGGAAAACAAAACAAAAAAGAAAGAACATAAACATAACGACAAATACAGATCAGTAGGTATAAAAATCATACCTTTTCACCTTAAAAAATAGAGCAGAACAGGACTTTTGCATCATATCTGTCCAGTCTAGAAATGTTTTGAAATGTGAAAAGATTGGTTTTCTTTGCTCAGGTTTAGATAAAGAAAGATATAATTCCTCTTCTTCTATTTTCAAGAAGAGCTCTGTCACAGCAAAAACTCATTTTAAAATTTCATAATTAAAAGCAAAATGAGCTGCAAGATTTTCATATTTCTCCTATAAGTGCTTAACTTAAGACTTTTAAGCGTTTACTGCTGACCGTACAGTTCGTCTGCCATGCCCAGAAGTTGAACTGCTGTACATTCCCCTCTGGCGGTGACTGGCAAGTACTACAGAAAATAACAGAGCATGCTGAATGGATAAAAATTAAATAATAAAAATGAAAGGACTTCCTTGAAGAAAAATAAGTATATATTCTTTTAATTGCAAAGGATTAGATGCTTTGAAATTATTATAGATTCTATAAGCAATCTTCAGCAATCTTTAATAGGTTCCCTATATAGCCTTACTTTACTGCTTCTTATATTTTGTATTACATCAACTCCTTGTCATACTTAAGATCTCTTTTCAACACATAGTAGTACATCTGATTTGCTTATTTATATAGAATTGTAGGTGTTAAAGCACTTAAAACTGTCCAGGTATGAAATAAAATATAAGATGGGGTAACACACAAGACGTATAAAATGCTGCTGAGAAAAGAAACGAAAATCTGGATACCTTGTGTATTTAGAAAAATTCCATAGACTATTTCAATGAGGAAATCAGAATTCAACCATGATAGCTTCTGAAGGTAGAGGAATAGAGGATATGCAACTGCAGGGAAGCATCAGGATCCCTCTCTGCACAGTGATCTGGACAGGCTGGATTGATGGGCTGTGTCCAATTATATGATACGCAATGAGGATAAGTGCTGGGTGCTGTAATTTGGTCACAGCAATCCCATTCAGTGGTACAGTCTTGGGGCAGAGTGCCTCGAAAGCTGCCACACAGGAAAGGACCTGGGGCTGTTAACTGACAGCCAGCTGAACATGAGCCAGCAGTGTGCCCAGGTGTCCAAGAACGCCAATGGCATCCTGGCTTGTGTCAGAAATAGTGCAGCCAGCAGGAGCAGGGAGGTGATTGTCTCCTTGTATGTGGCACTGGTGAGACTGCACCTCAAGTACTATGTTCATGTTTGGGACCCTCATTACAAGAAAGGCACTGAGTTGCTAGAGCATTCAGACAACAGTAGCAAAGGTGGGAAAAGGAGCACAAAACAAGAGCTATGAGGAGGAGCTGAGGGAACTGGGACTGTGTATTCTGGTGAAGGCTCAGGGAGACCTCATTTCTTTCTACTTCTTCATGAAATTAAGTTGCAGCAAGGGAGTGCCAGTCTCTTTTCTCAAGTGACAAATGGTAGGATGTGAGGGAAGTGTCTGAAGTTGTACCAGGACCGGTTTAGACCAGACATTAGGAAGGACTTCATGCAGAGGATCAAACATTAGAACAGGATTCCCATGTAAGTGGTGAAGTTCCCCTCCCTGGAGTTAGTTAAGAGATGCGCAGCACACATGGACACGGCAGTAAGGATACGATGGAACTCAGTAGGTCAGGTTAATTGACTTGAACTTGGACTTGACCTTTATGATCTTTTCTAACCTAGGTGAATCTATGATTCTACAAAGGAAACAATGGAAAATGAACAGCCATCAACACAATTCAAGAAAACAAAAGGCCACAGCACATGCCTTTGAGGTAAGAAAATAAAAACAAAACTGTGATGTCTGCTACTTTGAATACAGTTACATATATTTCAGAGCTAACTTGGAAAGACTGTTTTGTTCTGTGGC